>CM053771.1:86057314-86101512 GCA_028658325.1 Potorous gilbertii | reverse complement strand
GACAAGCTGTGCTAACTGTTCATTTTCTTAACTTTTGATTTTGATCTTTGGTATAACTTGTTGACAGTATGACAACATTAAGATAATTGATTCTGTTGTGACTCCTACAATTCTTGGATTGTTTCCTGTCTGGGAAGATATGGGGTCAGTTAATTTCATTTTTTGTAATGATATAGAGTACTTGCCATGTTAAGAATGTGTTTCTCCTCCGGAAGAAAATATGCATGATGTATTGTCAGGAGGCTTTGAAGTAGTCCATAAGCCTTTGTTCTCTTTCACTTCTCAAACATGAACTATTGAGAATTCAAAGAAAGGCTAAAGCAGCCTCTGCCCTCAGGGACCTCACAATCAAATGGGGAAGACAATATGAAAACAACTGTGTACAAACAGGATAGAGAGACAGACAGACAAAGAGACAGAGACAGAGACAAAACACGTCAAAGATCATCTCATAGGGAAGGTACTAGCATTGAGAGGGTCCTGGAAAAGCTTCTTACAGAAGGTGGTATTTTAGATAAGATTTGAAAGATCTATGGAAGCCAAGGGGCTGAACATGCTAGACATAGGGACAGCCAGAGAAAATGAAAGAAATATAAAATGCTGGAATAGGAAGAAGAAATACAGCTTAGCTCTCTGACCCTATTACCTCTATAAAGATTTAGAAAATGCATCTGACTATGTCCTCATTGGGAAATCCAAGAAAAAATAATCAGTATGTCATATTTCCAGTTCAGGTCAGCGCAGAGGGACAAAAAGAGGTCTGTGGTCACTAGGGATGAGGTCTGTCAAAAGGTTGCTGCAGGTGGAGAATTCTATCTCACAGGAATTGAAATAGCAACAGAGCTGTACCAGGGGTAGAAGAAGGCACAGACACTGGGTGGGGGTAGGGGATATCCCAAACTTGTGCAGGATATAGGACAAGATACCAACCAAAAGCTATATCATTCACTATCCTGCTCCAAGTCATGGATTCAGTGAGGGCTGAGGAGATCTGTGCTTAAGGATAGCATTCCTGAGTTAGGAGTAGTCATGAGTCCTCAGCTATGGAATGAGCTGGGAATGATCCAGAAACAAATAGCTTTGATCCCATGAACTGAGCAGGGTCTCATGTCTAACCTCTGGAGCAGTCTGAAGCCCCAGACCAAAAAGGAACCTATTATAGTTTTAATATTCTTAACCTACAGAACTTTCCAGTTTCCTGATAGTGGTGGAATCCAACAGCAGTCTACTGATTCTCTAAATGGAGCAAACTCACAGGTTGTGAGACCCAAACCCAGAAAAGGAATTTGCAGAGCTTAAACCAGGAGGACAGTGATTAGACTTTGCCCTGGATCAGACCATGTTTGGAAAACTGAAAGATTTCAAGTCCCTAGCATGAAATCCAAAGTTAGGAAAAAGATTAGAAGAATGAACAGACCAAAAAGGAGGCTACTATAAAGAGCTATTATGGTACAGGAACTTTCAAGATACAAACCTAAAAGAAGAGAATAACTCCAAAACCTCTAGAAGCAAAGTCTTGGAGAAGAGCAAAGCTTGAGCACAAATACAACTTTAGAATTCCTGGAAGAAATGAAGCCAGAATTTGTTTTTTTTAAGGAATTTAAAAGTCTTAAAAAATCAAATGAGTGCTAAAGAAAAGAATGGGAAAGCCATAGAAGAAAAACTGGGAAAGAGAATTAAGAACTTAGAATTTACCAAATATAAATGAATGACTTCATGAGGCATTAGGAAATATGAAAACAAAATTAAAAGATTGAAATAATAGAAGAAAATGTAAGTTATCTCATAACAAAAACAACTGACCTGGAAAACAGATTAAGGAGAGATGATTTAAGAATCATTGAATTACCCTAAAAACCATGACCAAAAAAAAAAAAAAGACTAGACATTTCAAGAAATCAGAAAAGACTGTCCAGATCTCTTAGGACCAGAGGCCAAAACAGAAAGAATCCACCAATTACTTGAAAAAAAAACTCCCCAAAATGAAAAATCAGTGGAACATTATAGCCAAAATCCAGAACTGAGATTAAGGAACAATACAGCAAACGTCTTGAAAAAAATTCAATTATTAAATTGAAAATTATCAAATATTAATATATATACATAATTTAGCAGTCACTACTGAAAAAGAATGGAGAGTTTGATATCTGATATTCTAGGAAGGAATGATATGTTGTTGTTTGTCCTTCATTTTTGAAGAGGACCAATGACATTACAGGGTGATGAGTTGGATTTAAGTGAGGCAGAGCTGCAAAACTGTCAGCCCCACTATCTCTACCATAGTTGTAGAAGTCTAGTAGCAAGACAAGTCAAGATGACTGACAATGACAAATGTAGTGGATGACCTTGGCATCTTCAATATCTGACCAAGTTCTACCCGTTTCATATCACCTGCTTCAGCTACCTTCATGGCCATTGAAACAAATTGTTCTCATCCAACCATTCTGCCTGGGAAAGTCTTCACATGCTTGGGGTAGACCTTTCCCTAAATTAACTACAAGTTTGAAGCCTGTCAGTTATCCTCAGGTTTACCCTGTCCACCGTTTTTTGGGTTTTTTTTTTTTTTTACCGTTGTGTGGTTGCTGTGCATGCTGCAATTTCTTGGAGTCACAGGTGAGAGTTGGGTGACCAGTTGAATACCAAAGGGATGAGCAGCCCTGAAAAGGGCTCAGCAGTCCCTCACACCAGAGGTGCTAGTTCTCCCTTAACACCCCATACACTGCATAGGCAAAAGATATAGGCTTATAATCAAGAATAACTTGCCCAGAAAAACAAAGTAAGAGTCACAGAAGGAATCTAATTAGACAGATTATGTTCTGATTATCTTAAAAAAAGAAAAAGGAAGAAAAAAGAAGAATACATTGGGGTGGGGAGAGGCAGAATGAGGAAAATTTTTTCACATAATTAGGGTGCATGTGTAGAAGTTCTACAAACAGTAACAGGTGCATTGTTGTGGATGATATTTGAAACTCATTTTTCATCTGAACTGCTTTAGGATGAAGAACACACACACATAGTTGGTTACAGAAATACATTTCACTCATCAGAGAAATAGAAGGAAAAGGAAAGAAAAGAAGAAAGAGTAGATTAAGAGAGGGGATTAGTCTTAAAATAAACTCAAAATAGAGGCAAGAAACAAAGAAAAAGAAAACTATAAAAGAATACAGAGGAGGGAAATACACTATAATCATCTGCGAATGAAATGAACTCACCCAAATGGAAAAGGATAGACAAATGGATTTTAAAAAGTGGTCTAACAATAATTTTTTTGTGAGACAAATGAACATAAAATCAAAATAAGGGACTTGAGCAAAATCTATTACATTTCAAGCTAAGGCAAAAAGGGCAGTGATAAAAAGCATGATTTCAGAAAACACATCAGCAAAAACAAACCTAATTAAAAGAAATAAACAGGGAAAATACATTTTAGACAATGAATGAATATCAATACTAAATATATATATATATATATATATATATATATGCACCAAATGAATATAAATACACGAAAAGTTAAATGAGTTACTGAGAGAAATGCTAAAGGTATAACAGTGGCACACTTCAATTTGACTTCTCTCAGACCTAGAGAAATTTAATTTTTTAAAAAAAAGCTAAAAAGAATTGAAGAACTTCAATGGAATTTTTTCAGAAGTTAGATATAATACACCCCTAGATATTCTTGAGTAGGAATAGAAAGGTATATAAATATCTTTTAGCTGTACATGATGCCTTCACAAAAATTCATTGTGTATTGGGGCAAGGGTCAGCAAACTGACCCAAGGATCAAAATCATACTTTCATCTGTTTTTATATGACCAATGAGCAAAGAATAGTTTTTACATTTTAAAATAAGTTTTATCATATTAAAAAATGCAAAATGCATTCTTAGTTCATGCACTGTCCAAAAATAAGTTGTAGACCATACTTGATTTATAAACTATATGTAGTTTCCTAACCCCTGTACTAGGGGACAAAAACCTCACCACTAATGTAGAAAAGCAGAAATATTAAATGAATCTTCGTGGAGCACAATGCAATAAAAATTTTAGCAATAAAGGGCTATTGATGAAACAATTAAAAATTAATTGAAGTCTTAAATTATTTAATCCTAAGGATGGATGTGTCAAATAATAAATCATAAAAGTAATCAATAACTTCTTTTTAATGATAACATTGTGATAACATACCATAACTTTTGGTATGCAGCCAAAGCAGTCCTGAAGGGAAATTGATATCTCTAAATACTTTCATCAATAAAAGAGAAATAATGAATTGAGCATATTTCTCTAAAAACTTGAAAATCAACAAATTGACCCGTAATTCAATATAAAAATAAAACTCCTGAAAGTCAAAAAATAAATTACCAAAATTGAAAATAAAAAATGAAAAAAAATTAAAACTAGGAGCTATGCTGCTAAATAAAATAAAATATTACCTAACATAATTAAAAAAAAATAAACCGTGTTACCAGTATCAAAAATGAAAAAAAGATGAGTTCACCATCAATGAAGAAGAAATAGAAGATATTAGGAACTATTTCACCCAATTATATGCCAATAAAACTTGATAGTCTGTATGAATTGGATGAATATATACAAAAATATAAAGTACCCATATTAAAAGAAAAAGAAGTAGAGGACTTAAAAAATTCAGTTTTTGAAAAGAAATTAAAGAAGCCATAAATGAACTCCCGGAGAGAAAAACCCAGGATCACATTGATCTACAAGCAAATTCTATCAAACATTCAAAGTATAATTAATTCCAATAGTATGTAAAATATTGAAAAAACTAGAAAGGGAATTCTACCAAATTCTTCTGTGATACAAAAATGGTTTTTACACTATAGACTAGTATCTTTAAGGAGTATTGATCCAGAAATGTTAAAATATTAACAAAGCAACTATATCAACATATCATAAAAGGTGTATGCAATGACCAGGCTGGATTTATACTAGGAATGCAGAGGAATGGCTCAATATTAGGAAAACTATAAACATAACTGACCATATTAATAACAAGAACAACAAAAACCATATGATTAAATCAGTTACTATAGAAAGAGCCTTTGGCAAGATAAAATACCTATTCCCATTTAAAAAGCAAACTAGAAACCATAGCAATAAACAGATTTTTCCTTAATGTGATAAGTAGTTTCTATCTAAAACCAAGAGCTAAAATGAGCTATAATTGGGATCAACTTGAGACCTTTCCTATAAGATCAATGGTAAAACAAGGTGTCCAGTGTCACTATTACTGATCAATATAGAGCTAGAAGTGCTAGCTATAGCAATGAGACAAGAAAAATAAATTGAAGGAATAAAGAAACAAAGAAAGAACAAAACGATCACTTTTGTAGGTGATATGATTTACCCCAAGAACCTTGGAGAGTTAACTAAAAAAAAAAAACCAAACTGATTGCAACAATTAACTTCAGTCAAGTTGCAGGATATAAAATAAACCCACATAAATCACGAGTATTTTTGTTTATTACCAATACCAGCAGGAATAGATAGGAAGGGAAATTCCATTTAAAATAGCTACAGAAAGTAAAAAATACTTGGGAATCTATCAGCTAAGACACACAAAAGGCTAAATGAACACAACTATCAAACACTATACACAAATACACATCTAATAACTGGAGAAATACTAATCATTCAAAGGTAGACCAAACCAACTTAATAAAAATGATTCTACTACCTAAATTTATTTATTCAATGCCATGCCAATCAAACTACCAAAGGATTACTTCGTAGAACTAAAAAAATCATCTGGAGGAACAAAAGTTTCAAGAATCTCAAGGAAATTAATTTTAAAAAGTAAGAAGGATGCCTCAAATTATACTACAAAGCAAAAATCATTAAAATAATTTGGTACTAGGTAATAGGTTGATCAGCAGAACAAACTGGTACAAAATATAGAGAAGTAAATTAATGTAGTAGTCTCATATTTGGTAGTTAGTTGTTTTCATGCTTAAATAGGACCAAAATGAAATCATTCCGTCATGGTCAAGGTACAGTGTATCCGACTGACTGATCGGATCAATGCACAAGCTTGGAAGGCTTTACCACAAGTTGGGCACAAATAGTTTCTGTAAACATTTGGTGTGGAGAGCTCTAAATTTGCACATCTCACATTTTTTTGAGCTAATGAAATTATCTTACTTATAGAACACAGTGCCTTCCATGATACAGGCATACCATACCTGTGCCAGTATCTCCCATGTCCTACAAATCAGTAAGTTCTCAGACTTTAGAGTGTCCTTGTGTTGCTTCTTCTGACCTTTGTGTGTGTGCTTGCCTTGTGTGAGTTCTATGTAAAGGATTTTTGGGCAAGTGTACGTTTGGCATTTGAACAACATGGCCACCCCATATGACTTGCACTTCTTGCAGTAAGTTTGAATGCTTGGCAGTTCAGCTCAAGAAAGGTCTTCAATGTCTGATACTTTATCTTGTCAGGTAATCTTTAGAATTTTCCTAAGGCATTTCAAATGGAATTTGATTCAGTTTCCTGGCATGGCACTTGTATCCTGTCCAGGTTTAAGAGACATACAACAATGAGGTCAGCACAATGGCTCTGTAGACCTTCAGTTTGGTAAACAGCCTAATAACTTCTCTTCCATTTGGAGCCTCCTAAGCACTGAGATAGCTTTAGCAATGCATGCATCAACCTCATCATTTATGTGCATATCCCTGGGAAGTATACTGCCAAGGTCAGTGAACTTATTCACAGTCTTCAAAATTTTTTCATTTGCTATAATTAATTGTTCCACATGTAAAGGGCATGGTTTTGGCTGGTAGAGAACTTCTTTTCTTGGTGTTGACAGACCAAAATTAGCACAACTAGCAGAGAATTGATTCATATTTTGTTGCATCTCAGCTTCAGAGTCTTCATTGAATACACAATCATCTGCAAGCAAAAAGTTGCACACCAACTCTCCCTTCACTTTTTTCTTGGCTTGTAGTCTTTTCAGGTTAAATCACTTACCGTCAGTGTGGTAGCTGACCTTGATGCCCTTTTCATCCTCGTTAAAGTCATCTGACAGCATTGCTGACAACATCCTAAAAAACATGATTACAAGCACACAGCTCTGCTTCACTCCATTGGTAACTGGGAAAGGCGAGAATATTGTCCATTATCCAGAGAATGTGAATGCATTCTGTCATGAAACAGGCATATAATACCATTGAACTTCTCTGGGCAACAAAATTTTGCCATGATCTTCCGTAAGCCATCACAAATTGCAGTATCAAAGGCATTGGTCATATTGACAAATCTTGTGTACAGACCTCTGTTCTAACCCTGGCATTTCTCCTGCAGTTATAGGACAGCAAACACCATATCAACTGGTCCTTGGCCCTTTTTAAAGATGCACTGGCTTTCAAGTAGATGACCATCTACCAAGTGAAGGAATGGCCTAGTAAAGATCTTGCTGGCAGTGACTGAGAGAGACTCTCCTTCCCCCATGTCTGGCATGAGACAACCTATTTCCTTTTTCTTTATAGAGATGGACAATGGAGGTATCCTTGAACTCCTGGAGGATAATCTCTTCTTGTCATATAACCCAAAAGATTTTAATCAGCTTTTGTAAGAGCAGTGGAAGCCCTGTCTTATAAATCTCAGCTGGAATAGAATCAGCACCAGGTGCTTTGCCACGTGAGAGGAACCTAATGCTTTTCAAAATCTCTTCTTCATTTGGAAGTTTGACTAGAGAGAGACTGACTTCCATTTGAGGTGTATACTCAGTAGCTTCAGTATTGCTTGATGATGGTCTGTTGAGAACACTAGGGAAGTGTTTAGTCCATCAATCCAGTCTTCGTCACTTGCCCAGTGCCACAGGACTTTGAAGTAGGTAAAAATGATAAAATGGTATAGGTGATATCTTTTGACTTGCACGTAAGTTGGAATTAAGTGAGAGAGAGTTGCATGAAGTTGGTCAGCCTCACTAACTCTTCCAGAATCATAGAAATCCAGTGGCAAGACAAAAGTCAAGACAGCTGGCTATGACTGGGGATACCAAGCTCTAAGCAACCCACAGCAGCTGCTGCTGCCATCTTCTATTGGAACAAACTGTTCACATCTGCCTATTCTGTCAAGGAGGTCTTCACATACTTGTAGTAGACACTCCCCCTCCAACTCAGCGATGGGTTTGAGGCACTTTGGTTACCCTCAACCTAGTTTAGCCCAGTTGCTGAAACAGTTTACCAGGGTATGGCTTCTCCGCATGCTATAACTTCTTGGAGCCACAGATGAGAGTTGTGTAGGGTAAGAATTTATTATTCAACAGTTAGAAAAACTGGAAAACAATATGGTAGAAGCTAATTGTAGACCAGTATCTCACCCTTATACCAAAATAAGTTCCAAATGAGTATATGACTTAGATATAAGGGTAGCCTCATAAGCATATTAGAAAAGCAAGGAAGAAATTACCTGTCACACCTACATATGGGGGAAGAGTTCATACAAGAGGTAGAATCACAGAAGGTAAAATGGACATTTTTGATTACATAAATTTTTTAAAATAATATTTTATTTTTCCCAGTTACCTGTAAAGATAATTTTTAACATTCATTTTAAAAAATTGTTTCAAATTTTCTTCTTCCCTCCCTGCCCTCCTCCCTGAGATGGTAAGCAATTTGATATATTTTATACATGTGCAATCATGCAAAACATATTTCCATATTAGTCGATTACATAAAATTAAAAAAAATATTTTGCTCAAAAAAACCCCAGTGCAGTTAAAATTAAAAGAAGCTGGTAATTTTGAGGGAAAATCTTTCCCAGGATGAGAGGTAGGGAGATGGAAGGAAAAGAAGGTGGGTCTTCATTAATATAAAATGAAATAAAATTTAATTAAAAAAATTTAAAAGCGTGGAGTAGAGAGTGAGAAGCAGCAAAGAAGCGTAAGGTCACAAGATTGTAGAGTTCATGGAGGGAAATAAGGCATAAGAATATTAGAAAATTAAGCTCCAAGACCACATTAAGAAGGGCTTTAAAAGCCAAACAGCATTTTATGTTTTGTGCTAAGGTAATAGCCACTAGTGTTTACTTAGTAAGGGGGTGACACATCTGCTTTAGGAAAATAACTTTGATAGCCCAGTGAAGGAAATTTTGGAGTAGGGAGAGACTTGAGACCAGGATACCAGCCAGAAGCTATTGAAATAAGGCTAAGCATAAAGTGCTTACCAGAGTGGTGTCCATATCAGAAGAAGAAGGGGGACGTAATCAAGAGTTGTTATAACTGAGTATCAAGAGAATATCTTTTCTAGGATCATGTGAAGTTATTATAGCATTTCTCTAACTCTTTAACCTCAACAGTTGTTGGGACACTAGCTGCCAGATGCATGGTGGTCTTTTTGCTTATAATAAACACATCAATGTAAGATGACTATATGTCTTATGAAATGATATTTCTTGTTACCTTCAGTTACACAATGAAAACAACTCTTGCTTGCCCCTTTAAGAAGAATATGTGAACCATATTCTTACTTAGTTGTAATTTTCTTTTCTCTTTTGGCTTTGTGGTTCAGTTCTCTCAGTATTCTGTAAGCTCTTTCAGTGTTCAATATTCAGTCATCTTTCAGCAGAGATTTTACGTTTATAGTTCCTATAGTTATGTTAAAGTTTGTGGATGGTCTAAAAATGGTAATCCTTGAAGCTTCCCTTCTCCTCTTCTTCTGCTTTGCCATTGTCATTACAAATTCAGTCTGCACAAAAATGCCTGAATGGACATACATGTTCTAAACCAAATGTTCAGAAGTTGAAGTGGATTGGGCCTCGGCATACTGACATCAACTGAAGCATAGTTATTACAAAATCACTTATCTTCCAACAGTCTCTGAAACCGGGTCTTTAATAGGATTCTTCTGGTGAAGAAATTCAACTATTTTGAAAGCTTATTTCACATCAGAACTATGGACTCCAATATTAGAATGGATTTAAACCTGTGAAACCTGAAACACAGCAACTAGGTTAGCATTGATGTTTTCAGACTTGAGGAAAAGAGGCTGCAGTTGGAAATTAACTATGTGTGCTGCAGTTGGAAATGTGTTCAGGACTAAAATGTGATCCTTTTTAAAGCATGTTTGTAAAAATTAAAGCTCAAATGTAGAATAAGGATGAGATTATACTGTGAACTGATAGTTAATATTGATCCCATCTAGTAGTATCTGAATCCATATACTGATTATAAGTAATGTTTGAATTGTGATACAAGTTCACATCAAAATAGATCAACTTCAGAAAAATGATATGGTGCACATTAGTATAGTCAGGGTTGCTAGTCTTTGAGGCAGTATAAACAACCTTGTTATAGCCTTCAACTAGATAATCCAATAATTCTAAAGATTTATTTTTGTTTGGCATATTTTTGATTTAAATTTGATTATAAAATTATAGTCAGGGTTGCTAGTCTTTGAGGTAGTATAAACAACCTTGTTATAGCCTTCAATTAGATAATCCAATAATTCTAAAGATTTATTTTTGTTTGGCATATTTTTAATTTAAATTTGATTATAAAATTATATTAAAGTTGTAGAAAGACATGTTAAATTTAAGTGATCTTCAGCATTATTCTAGAGAATAAGTGATACAGTATACAGAATTTATACAGAATGATTTTTACCTTAATATCTAGCCAGTTAGGGAAAAAAAAATTTCTATTGTACTAGCAACTCTCATAGTGTGAGAATTTGAAACCTCAGCTATGTCCTTCTAAAGCAATATATGCTAATGCTAACACTCTAGAGCTTTTAAATAAGGGCTACTGTTGGTTTGAAACTAGACCATTAGTATAGAGCTTAAAAGCTTTTTATATGGAGTAGGCTGTTGTCATAATACTCCTCTTAACGATTCAACTTAGAGAGACTAAAGTGAATTGTCTATTCAGATTCAAATAAGCAGCTGTTTAATTAATTGACTGTGTGATAGTTGGGGCACTTGAAGCTAGTAGTAGGTTAATGAATTTAAATTGACATATAGAGTTGGGAAGGCATATAGTTAATCAGTACAACATATACTTAACTTCCACTATAGCTATTAACTAGTTCAAATTTCCCTTTGACATCATATTGTGAATAAAAAAAAAAGAAAAAAATTTCCCTTTCAAGATGAACCAAAGAACCACAGTATGTCTCAAATGTTTTATGCTTCATTTGGTATAGTGTTTTGCAGATACACTCTTGAATTACTCCTAAACACCTGATTCATTGAAGAATTTTCTTTCTAATTCCTCAGTGCAAACTTAAGTTGGATGAAGTAACCTAACAGTGTTCTGGTACTAAGAAAGTGATCTTTCTATAAAACTATTGAAATACAAACAACAACAAAACCCAAACAAAAACCAAGAATCCACAAATTCAATCTGCATAAAATGTTTATATTTTTCTTTTTTTCATGGGTTGCCATGGTCAAAGAATTCATCCCTCCATGGCAAAAAATTCCTCTCTACTTGTCAAGCCTGCTGGTGTTGAGCCTCTCTGTACTTAGCTATACTGGTCCTCAGAAAGCAAATGGTTTCTTGCCAAGACTGTAATAGAAATATGTCCATTAAGGTAGAAAGTGCTTGAAAACAGCCTGAAAACATAGGCTTATCTTCATGCTGTAAAGAAGCATCAGACCAGGACTTTGTAGGAGGGCAAATAGTGCAGTTGAAAAAACTTACATTTGAAATTATACAGGGAATTCATGTGAAGCCTGAAATAACTCAAAAGTACTACCTTATCCCCCTTAAATTGTCAAAAAAAAAAAAAAAAGCCAAAACTCAGTGCTAATAAACTGGGGGATATGGATACACATCCATTACTGACAGTATTGTAAATTAGCAGAATTTTTTTTTTAAAGAAGCAGAGCAGTCTGATTAAAATAATCCTACCCTTTGACCCAATCACCCCATTATTGAAAATTAATCCTATGAGCATAATAAAAAATAATCTATTTAAAGATATGCAAATCACATTATTACTTGCATTTTCAAAGGTTGTTCATTTAAATATTGTACAGCAAATATCATTTGTGAATGAACGAACATAATAAAATGTTATTTTGCAAATAAAATATAATAAAAATGAAAAATATGAAAATATTAATTAATTAATTAAATACTGTAGAGTCAAAAACCAAAAGAATGGTAATATAAATACATTGTTGTTCAGTTGTTTTCAGTCCTGTCTGACTCTTTGTGACCCCATTTGGGGTTTTCTTAGACAAGGTGCTAGAGTGGTTTGTCATTTTGTTCTTCGGGTCATTTTATAGATGAGTAAACTGAGGCAAACAGTTGACTTGCCCAGAGTCATACAGCTACTAAGTGTCTGAGGTTGAATTTGAACTCAGATCTTTCAGACCCCAGGCCCAGTGCTCTATCCGCTAAGCCACCTAGTTGCCATAAATAAGTATATTACAACTATGTAAAAATAATACATTCATCAATGTTTGTATGTATGCATATCCAAAGGTGAGGAAAAGAATGAAAAGAGAATAAGGGAATAAAAGAAAAGAAAAGAAAAGGGAATAACTGTATGGTGAAGATCTTATTTTAAAATTTATTTATACTCTGATGGAATTGTGATATCATTCATATAAGTACTGTTGCCACCGATATCCATAAATGCCTTCTTATTCTGTGTATGTCTTATATGTGTTTTCCATAAATCCTCTAGAGGATCTATGCAATATGATTCTTTTTTAACGTAATTGTTTAAAGGATAGTTATTTAAAATCATAGCACTTAAAATTCATATTCACAGTGCTCCAGAATGATTTAGGAATGGAATCCTAAATCCTAAATGGGTTTTAATCCATTCTCCTAGACAATAAAGTATGTAGAAATAAAGCTGTTGTGTTGCAATTACATTTTCCAGTATTTAAGAAATCTTACGGGTTTTACAAGTACAATTTCTTAAATTATTTTATGGGTGATTTCCAATGAGGTTTGAAATCCCCAGAAGATTGTCTTTGTACTTTTTGTCCTCATTTCCCAAATCCATCGGGGTTTTTTTTTGAGATTTGTTTGTACTTTTTTAATAAATATATCAAAAAATCATTAAAATGGGATCAATAAAAGGAAATACATGTTGGAAAAATGAAATTCTTATCCTGAAAAATGAAAAAAAAACTTACTGGAAAGACAATAGGTCAATAAAATACTCATTTTTTAATACTTCAAAATTTTCTTTGGTCAGTATTTAAATAAATATCTCTTTAATCCTTAGGAACCTATGTTTTGTTTTTAATACTCATTACCTCAACAATACACAATACCCTAACACACAAAGAAATTTGTAAAGAAGTTTTACAGTATGGGTGTTATTCATGTATCAGGAATGGGGAGATGAAGAAAGTTCATTTTGTAAAAAATTCAAAAGTGTTTTGCCCTCTGATGAATATATTTTTATTTCTTTCTCTGTTGGATAAACATGAAATAATTTTAAAATAAAATAAAAAGAATAACAAATTTCATACTTCCAATGAGATCATCTTACTATAGAGAAAGTTGAATTGAATTCTACAGACTTGGTTCAGACCCTGGCTCTAATACTTTACATCAAGTCATTTCATCTTGCCGAGACACAGTTTTTGGTAAACTGTGATAGCAATGTTTTTGCCACCTACTTCAGAGTTACGTTGTGTTAAAGGAAACTTTATAGTGTAAATAGGAATCATTATTTTCATTTCCTTCTCATTTTTATGTTTAGTTGAGCTTATATAGAAATAGCCTTGGGACAAGTAGTGCAGTGTTCTGTTTTTCTTTTAGTATTCAGAAAATTTGTAATTAGATTAAAGTATTGGGATCAGTGCTTGTCTATGGATTCACTGAAAGCATGTATTGAACAATGCTGGGGATGATATAGACTTTCTCCTCTTCCCAGAGTTTTGCTTCCTTGTGTTAGATTCATGTATTTTGAGAACTTTTTGTTCTATTTCATTTGGAAGTTATGTGTATTTGGTATGGCAACATCTATTAAGATATCGTTCTTAGATTTGTTGTGGGGGAGTGGTCAGTGCCTGAGTTATGAATAATAGCTTTTCGTCATGACGTGTTTTTGACATGTGCTTCCTGATCTGCCTGACCATAGACACATCCATAGCACATAGATGTATAACTGGGGCAGCCTGCTTTTCAAATATATTTTGGGCTTTGCTTTTGCAATTGAAGTGTTGAAAAGGATAGATGCTTTCTTCACTTGGAAGGAATGATTTGATTTCCAAATATCTGGACTTCTTGACAAGCTGCTCTTCTTAGGAGTGTGTGAATTGGTCAACTAGGCAAGGCTAGTAAATAAGCCAGCATGAATCAGACTGATTTTACTGCATTGTATTTACTCAGAGTGTGATACACTCTACCAGCAGTTGAAAATGTGTGCCATTCACAGTTTGGCTAGCAGTAGTTACATGTTACATGAGACAATGAAAAAAGATGGCTGCTTGTTACAGTGCCGCTGGTTATACAAAGAAAAAGAAAAGCGTGTTTAATAAGGAGAATGGACCTCACTAGCTATAGGAGATAGAGAAAGAATGTGTCCTTGTTAGTTTTAACCAGCTGCACTCAATCAAAAGTAACCTGACATCGCCTGTCAGGTCAGATAAGAGAACTTTCCTTAGGCTGTTGAAGTCCTCCTTTTGTAGCAATTAAGTCTTTTTGTACCTACTAAAGGAGGAAAGAAGACATGAAGGGACCCAGCTGTTGCAGCTGGTCCTGAGAAAATAGCTAATACAGAGCAAAATGGAATTAGTTACAGCTTACCCAAAATCCCCTTTCAACAGTGGGTTATCACAATAGGACTTTCTTCCCATTTTCTAGTCAGTATCTTCCATATTGTCATTTCTCTGCTGCTTTTCTCCCCAAACTATTAATCGCCTATTAGACATTTCAAACTGGATAATCTAGAGTCATCGACTCATTGTCTTTCCCCTAAGTTCTCTTCCGTCCAGATTTTTCTACTTCTGTAGAAGGCACAGTCTTATAGTGTTTCAAAATCATAATCTGCATTGTCCTGGACTCCATGCTTTCTCATCCTACATATCTAATCAGTTGGAAGATCTTGTTATTTTTACCTCTTCTGCCACATCTCTCTCATCACCCCTTTATCTCACCACAACCAGCTACTACTGCCTCATTTCTAGCCTTCATCACTATTTGAGGAACCTGAGGCCTCATGGCTACACATGTGGTTTCTGGTCATTGGGTGCGACCTTTTGACTGAGTCCAAGTTTTACAGTACAAATCCTTTTATTAAGGGAATTTGTTTCGTGAAGTTTGGATTCAGTGAAAGGGCCTCACTTCAGTCTCAGATATTGCTGCCAAAATAATTTTCTTTAAATGCACATCTGACCATTTGACTCACTATTCAGCCAACTCCAGGGGCTTCCTATCATCTCTGGCAAAAAAAATATAAATTCCTCTTTAGTATTTAAACCTTAATCTGATGTGATCCCAAACTATATAGACTTATTAGACACTATTCTTTCACATAACACTTCATTTCCAGTTTCCATGCCTCTGTGTCTTTGTACTCATCATTTCCTATCTTTACTTCTTCCTTCAGGTCCTTCTTTTCCTTTAATATGAAGCTCAGGGAATATTTTCTGCATGAAGCTTTTCCTCATTCCCCAAATTGTTGGTGTCCTCCCCAAACTACCTTTTATTTTACATGTGTTAAATGTGGGTCCTGGGCTCTCTTTTCTTCTCGCTCTATATATTATTACAGTTGGTGATATCATCACCTCTCATTGTTTCAATTTGCATTTCTGCTGCAATGATTCCCAGATCTATTTATCCAGCCCTAACCTTTTTCTTAACATTCAGACTTGCATCTCCAGCTGCCCATTGAACATCTCCAAATGGATATCTTCTTTGTATCCCCACTGCTTCACACAGTGTCTCTCATACATAGAAAACATTTAATAAATTGTTAATGACTAAGTGCCTTTAAAATTGTGTGCTTCCAGCAGGGATTTCTTAAGTCATATTTGTGTTTAGTTCCACTTGTGCTTTCTGACTTTTCTTTCATGGTGCTACTTCCCCTTTCTCATCTGAGATGTTAGAGGACAAATGTAGTAGTTTTTAAGTTCAGTTGAAGCATAATAGATTTTTCTTTCAACTCCTTTAATTCTTTGTCAGTCTTTAGGTTTGTGTATTTTTTAGAAACAATGTATTGTTGGATTGAGTTTTTGAGTAAATTCTTCTATTCTCTTCTATTTTGATGGGAAAATTCATCCCATTCATATTCACAGTTATAAAAGTTGATTATTTCTCTCTGTATTATCTTATGCTTATTCAGACTCTTTGCTCCCCACTTCCTATTTACAGAGAGAAAGAGCATTCTGGAACAAGAGCGTGCTCCACACGAATGCTCTGCAGTTAATAAAATCAACTTCTCTATCTCCTCTTTCCTTCACCCTAAAAACCTCCTTTTGATGGTCTCATATTTAGGATTTCTTTTGCTTATGATTGATCACTGCCTAAATCTACCCTCCATATTACCTTCTTTCCTGTTTCCCTGTTGAATTAAATGTATTTATACAATAAACTCTGTGTGTGTCTTTTCTACCAGATTATATGAACACGAAGTCCCAGTAAGCCAATTTACTCCACCCTTTTCTTGTTTCTACTTGTGCACTTGATTTTGTGAGCTTTGCTCCTCTTCATTCTTTCTCTTTTCACTGGTATATCCTTCTTCCACCTCTTCTTTTAAGATCATCAGAACATAACAGAATCATACCTAGTCTGTCTTCTTTGACTCTATGACCCTGGATAACATTATGGTTCTTAGAGGAAATTTGTATCATTCCCCACATCTCATTAAAATGTAAATATTTTATCCTTTTAGGCCCTTGCCGTCGCTCAGGTGGTTTTACCTTTTTGACTTCCTTTGCGCCCCGCCCCCCCCTACATTTATATTTCATAGTTTCCATTTAGCTCTGCTCTTTTCACCAGGAATGCTTCCTTTCACCTGGAAGCCCTGTATTTTGACTAGAAGCTTTCTGGCAGTTTTCCTTTTGGGGTTTCTTTCAGAAGATGATCAGTAGATTTTTTTCTAATTTATTTTGCTGTCGTTTTAATATGCATGGGAAGTTTCCTTTCATGATTTCTTGAAATTTGTTATGTGGGTTTTTAGGTAATCCTATGATAATTACATTATTTCTCCTTTATCTATTTTCCAGGTCATTTGTTTTTGACATGAAATATGTATTTTCTTCTATTTTTTCAGTCTTTTGACTTTGTTTTAATATCTCTTGTTATCTGAAGGAGTCATTAACAAAGGATCCATTCTGATTTTCAAGCATTCTATCACTTTGTATAGTTTCATACCTCTTGTGCTAAGCTGTTAATTTTCTAAATTTTTTCTCTGAAATTCTCATTTCTTATCCAGGTTTTTCTTTATCACTCTCATATTACTTTTTTTATACTTTTTAAAAATTCTTCCTTCATTTTTTATTTATTAAGTCTCATTGAGTTTGTGCCCAAGTTCTTCCCTTCTAGATTTGAGTCTTGATCATCCCTGACATTATAGTAGTGCTTTATATTTTGTTCCAGTCTTATTTCTTTGACTGACTTTGTGTTAGAACCAGGCTATGTCTACTTCTTTGGGGGTTATAGTGGCCTTTTATGGGCCTAGCTGTCATACCTACTTCTATTTATGTTCTTTGGATTTTGAATGCTGTCTTCTTTAAGAATCACAGGGATGAGTAGGGTCAAAGAGTTGTATGCTTTCAGTGGACCCCATATAGTCAGATCAAGGGTATGGGCTGATTGCTGCCCTCCTGGGCTTTCCAGACTCCAGATCTTGATTTGTTTCAGGACAGAATGACTGTAGACTTGTTCCTGGATGAAATTCCAGTAGAAATAATTGGCCCCAGTCCCTGTCTGCTGGCTCAAAGCTCTCAGTAAGTTTAGGCCTATGTTGCCCTAGCCCTGTTTTGGGCTTGGAACTAAGTCACCAATATGTTTTGGGACTGCTATTGGTTCAAGCCCTGTTCTAGGCCCAAGGCTTAGTGTGTGATCCTCTCTTATTGACCTCACACTGCTGACCTAATTCTGTTCTCAACTTAGTCCTGAGCCTTTGATACACACTACTGTCCTTTTGGAGCCCTGGAGGCTGAATCCAAGACCCTGGCTCCTCTGGGGGAACCCTGGGTAGTTGGCCTGGACCTAGGGATGAGTCCTTGAATCTAGATGGCTCCTTTACTATGGTTCCAGCCTTGGTCACTTGCCAATGAGTCACATTTTTAATAGTGACATTGGAAAGATGTCCCACTATCATTTCTTCTCAGATTTCCTGATCAGTCTTTGGTCAAGGTAGAGCTGGGAACTCTCCTTAGATCTTTGTTAGAGTAGTTGTGAAGGAGTTGGGCTATACTATTTCTTGCTATGCAGTCATCTTAACTTGTCTCCAATTGTGATAATTTTGCTTTCTTGAATGATAACTTTGCTATATTTTAATTACTTGCTATATTTTGAAAGATTGAAGTTCCTGAAAGTCTGATAATTAGGAACACCATTGTGCTAGTTGTATTTAATTAAAGCATATGTTACTCTGTGTGTATATATTTGTGTGTGTATGTACTTCCACAAATGCAGATAAGCAATAATCTATCTTAAAAATCTATTTGGGATTCTGAGTTTAGGTGACATGCCAATAGTTCTACAACTTGTGTATTTTAGACTGCACTATAGGTCTTTCTGAAGCCAAGCCTGGCCGTATACAATGCAGTCATGTTGTCAGGATATAGAATGCTTAAAAAAATACTAGAATTGCTTTACTTCAACAATCTATGACAAGAGCAACTCCATCTGTGTTGATATTCTTTTCACTGTTGCAGATCACAACCTCTCTATGACTAAAATGACAGTGTTTGAGAGTTGCTATAAAAGAAAGATTCATCACCCTTACCCAATTTGGTGAACAAGTGACTGACCTTAGACTGGTCCTCAAATGGCAGACAGTCTGTAACTGAACTGTATTCAAAGTCTTTCTAGACTTTGGACAAGCCAGAACTTGAGCTCTATTAGTATATCCATCAAGAACCTACAATGATCTCCATGTCGGGATTAACATACACAGCTAATCAGAGTAAGGCTTTAATAGAATAAAAAGTAACCTTATTTGACCAAAACTGCAAAAGCAACAACAAAAAGCCAAGCAAAATAAAAACTTTAAAAATCTCTGTCTCTAGCCTAAAGTAGTTAATAATAAATTTTGACACTCTGCTTTTCCAATTGCTGTTCCCTAGGTCCCAGCTTAGTTATTGGTTTGACTTTCTCAGGTGATGGAGATAAGGGAGGAAGCACAGTAAGAGTGGGACTCAGTCTGCATTAGTGGCAGGTTAACCTGATGTCTGGATCCTCACCTGCTTGAAATCTAGGAGCCATCTTTGACTCCTTCCTTTCTTTTCCTCCTCGCTGCGTCCTGTTATCAAGTTAATGTTGATATGTCCTAGAAAGCATCTCTCCCCATTCCCACTGATGTCACTAACCTAGGCCCTTTTACATACCTAGAGAGTTATAATAACCATCTCATTGATCTCTCTGTCTCCTATTCTCCGTTCTAAATTAACCTTGCAGATAAAGAACATAGAAAGAAGACTTAGAGATCATCTAATCCAGACCCCTCTTTTTATAAGGCCCCAAGAGGTTAAGCAATTTGCCCAAAGTACATAGGAAGTAAATGGCAGAGCTAGGATTTGTATTCAAGTCCCATGACTTAAGTTCAGCACCCTTCCCTATACAAATTAAATCATAAGTCTAGTCCTTACCTCCTCTCTGGACGTAATTTATATAATTTCATTGGTTTAGGTATTCCCTCCACTGACACAGATAATATTCTCATTGTATCTTACACTATTGACTGGAAAATTCATCATCCTGTAGCCAACCTTCTGATATTGATCCTTCCTGCGTTTAACTAAGCTGATCATTCAAAAAAAAAAAACCATCCAGTTCTTGACCAGTGTTCTCACAAAATTTTCCAGAGCTTGTATCCTGATGCCATGTCCTTTAAGGACATCAGATAACTTCCACACCATGTTGTGACTATGTACCCATGAAGCTGTGTGGTTTTAATTTAAGATTCATCTCATTCATTCAGCAAACTTTTGAATATATAATTTGTCCAAGGCACCATGGAGGTATAAAGATAAATAAAACATATATCCTGCCTTCACTAAGTTATTATCTAGTGAGGGGGAGGAGATGTATAACAGATGAATTTTATGTAGCACTTTAAGGTTTGTCAAGCACTTTACACATATTTTTATCTCATTTGATGAATGAATGAAAAAGCATTTAAGTATTTACATTAAGTAAGTATTGTACTAAATGCCAGGAGTTGAGAAGAGAAAATTTGTGAACCGTGTATTGAACTCATTGAGGAAGGAAGAAAGGAAGAGTGATCTGGGGATCTGTAGACAATAACTACCAGGATTTTGACTGTATGGTGTATAAGAACAGCATGAACCTCAAGGAGAGGTTACTAAGTGATGGAAATAGGGAGAGAACCTGGATGTACCAATGGGGAGCAAGGAAAAGTATTCCAACTCTCCCACTTCAGCCAGTGAGCCAAGAAGAATGAGTGAAAATGCAGTTGGTACTGAAAAGCGTGATTAGGGAGGTTGTGTCATCCAGGGAGAGCCAAGTTTCAATAATAGTAAATGGAAAGAGTGGGAGATGATGATTTTTAAATGAAGAGATTGTCTATGGAATAGGCACTCCGCAGGGCACAGTGGAACGGCTGAGTCGTGTTTGTTTGAAGCTTTGGGGTGGATAGGTTGAGGAGGATGGGAATAAGGAATTTGTGGGGGTGACATGGGAAATAGGTTTGGATGATGACCTGTGGAGTTTCTGAATCACTCGAGATATAACGGGTGTGACCAGATGTGAGAAGGTTCATCATTGAAAGGTACCAGTACTCTTCCCAAATGAGGTTGGAGTTCAGGCTGGAGGAAGTGCCTTATGATAGGAAATATTACTGTGGGGCCCTGAGAAATCAGCAGGCCTGCTTCTTGCTGCCTTCCCTCAAAAACATGCTAGGCCCAGTAGGAGACGGAAGGCATGTGGAGCAGTCACAGGAAGGTTCGGCACCTCTTCTCAGCTTAGGAGGCAAGGAATAAGACAGCAGCAGGTACTGGTGGACTCCCTGAGCAGGGGGAAATCATTTGCATTGCTTAATGAGTAGTTAAAGAAACTTAATTGAAAGGGAATTCAAATAATTGAAGTACATTGATAATTGGTAATGAATTTATAAAATGAGGCTACATTGTGGGAAGTTTCATACAATTCCGTTTAAACAAATTATTTTCTTTAAATAAAATACTTCTTTTTTCTTTTTACGTTTCTTTTATAAAGCTACCTTTCATGGTAATAATGAATGAAAAGGAAACTTTTTCCTCAGAAACGACTGCCATTCCTAAGTTGATACCATGGACAACTGGAGAGCACTTTTTAACTGATATTTTCATCTAAATTTTATTGCTATCTTTTGTTTTATATTACCTGCATTTCTCTCAGTTCTTCTCCTCTCCCTCCCCTATTTCGCTATGTCATATAACAAATAGTTTTTTTAAATAAAAAGAAGAGAAAAATTAGCAAAACCAAAATAGATTGAAAAAGACTGAAAATATATGCAATGTTCCATAATCAGATACCTCCCACCTGTCTGTTCTTTGGGGCCCTGCTTGTGGCATTTGGGGGTTTTTTTAGGAGTTATTTGCATCTTTCCTGAGTTTGGAGAGAGGAGGGTGTTGTTGTTGATTTTTTGTGGGGTTTTTGGCATTTTTTGTTTGTTTGTTTTTACATTTTTGAATCTCTTTACTCGCTTGTTGTCGAGAGCCCACAGCCTCTGAAACAGGCACATGTAAGAATAAAGACTTGAGAAGTTATTGTCAAAAGTGCAACCGTCGCTGAATGTATAGTCAACAGCTTCATGGTTTGGAGACTTTTTCATCTGGGAGGGCTTTCTTTTAACGCTTTCATTTTACATGGAGGATAAAGTGACTCTAAAGTGATACAGATACTAAGTCGCAAAAGTAGAATTTCACAGGTTTAGAACTGGATGAGGCCTCAGAGACTATCTCTTCCAATCTCCTCAGTTTACGGACGAGGTAACAACCAGGGAGGTCCAGTGGTCCATATGAGACCAGATAGGAGGAAAGCATCTGCAGAAGGATTGAATCCAGGGTCTTGAATTCCAGAACCAGTACTCCTTCCACTAGAATATGCTTTTCTCCTGTTATGACAGTTACTGTCTTCTAAATCTTTCTCTATACCTAAGACTTCAGGGAACTGCAGCATAACCTGATATATAAAACTTCTCTAGGGATACACAAAACACACGGGAACATACACATAGAGAGCAGCATCCAGAAGCACAAAACCCCTAGGACACTTTTTTCTGCTGTGGAGAAGGTTGATATGGTTCTTTTTCTCTTTTCTTTCAACTCACACAGCCCTACCATTGTAGTTCATGAGTCAGTTTAAACACTAGTCTAGTCTAGTAGTTTGGGTTCTCTCTCTTTTAAACTGCTTCAAGGTAGTCTTGAGTGAGAAAGAGGCTGTTAAAAGCTATTAGCAACAACCATAGCCATCATCCTTCACAAATTAGCTGCCCCTGCCTCCTGGACCTTGGTAACAATTTCCCTGTCCATTCTCCCTTGCTTTTTTGCAGGAATTATTCAGATTTTACTTTTCTTCTTGGTCTGAAAGCATTGACTTAAAAACTGTCCTCTTTGAAAAGCTCATCATAGTAAGTTTTCTAATATTATTTTTTTCACCTTGTTGATTCCTTCACCTTTGAAATTCTTTAATGATATCTTTTATTTTTATATCATCTATATTTTATATTGTACCCCCTGTCTCTATCCCTTACAATAAAGAATAAAAGAGGGGAAGCAGGAACCCAGTTCTACAAAACTAACCACACTGAAAAAATTCTGGGGCTCTCAGAATTTGAATGTTTCCAAGGGTCCTACAGAAAATTAAATATTAAAGAGGCAGAGAATGTAGATGTGGTTTTGTTTAGTTTTTAATGATATTAGGAGAAGCAAGGACATGAGAGAGAAGAAGGATACTAGGAGAAAATAACGAGAAAAGAGAAGGAACGTATCTTACATTAATAGTGGTTCATGAGGTAAAGATTATACAAATATGAAGAAAGTGGGGGAAGAACAGGCTTTTCTTGAGGAGATGCCCAGGTGGACATATAATAGGTGTGCTGATCTAGGCCCTGTCTCAAAATGGAGGTTCTATGGACTAGCCTGTGATAGACAGGATCCACAGGAGGGGTGTTAGGAGACAGCTAAGACATGAGGTCTGAGTCCTAAGAGTTAGGGATAGCTTGTCCGAGCCCTTCCCCAAAATACTAACTTCAGGAGGAACTCACCAGTGGGAGAAGAGACCAAAAAAAGGGGAATCAGTAGGCTCACAGGAGCAGAATTACAATAAAAAAGAGGTAAGAAGGGAAAGGACATTATCTTCAGGGTATCCCAAAAGTCTTAATGCAGTTTTAAGCTTTAATAACTTCAGAAGTATAAATACTGCAACCTTACAATTTGTTTGAATTTTCCTTATTTAGTTTTGTGAAATTTTGAATAAAATATTTTTAATTTCAATTTTTATGGGCAACATTTTCTGGATGGTACATTCTTAGACGAGTGGATAGGTAAAGGAAGTCCTCTTGCTTGACCGTCTCAGTCATCTGATCTTTTTCTTGAGGTTTTTTGTCAAAACTGTTGTGCTAGCATTGAATGATTCTTGTTCTTTGAATTATTTTAAGGCTAGGATTACAAGATCCAGTCCTTTTGGTCACTGAGTAGCCACTCATGTAGTCACTGATGAAAAGTTTTTATAATTCAAAAGTTGTCTAGAGAGATAGCTCGCACAAAGTGACAGTTACGTTGAATTTTAATAAGAAAGGTCAATATTTTAACATTTTAAATAATCATTTTAGTTTTTTAAATTTATAGCATTTACAGATCTGAAATTATTAAAGTTTAAAACCACTAAGATTTTGGGGACATACTATATATTCATTACATGGCATAGCATATACTGTAAATAAATAAAGGAAAAGTTAATTAAATTGTAAGAACTAAAAGTATCAATAGGGGAACTTCACTGTATCCCCTTCAGACGTAAGTAAATCTAAGAATGATAAACAAGAAAGAATTTAAAGACTAGAACAGAACTTTAGGTAAGTTAATTGTGGTTGTTACTGATTATTTTTTTCATTTACTAACCAGAAATGGAAAAGAGTTTGTATTCTTAACTGTGAATGACTATAAAAATTGATGAAATTTTTGGAAATAAAAATGTCATAAACAAATGCAGAAAAGCAGAAAAATCAAGCATGTCTTTTAATGACCGTAGTGCAATAAAATTGTACTTAATAAAAGGCCTCTGAAGAAAGGATTAAAATTAATTAGAAACTAATTTAATCCTAAAGAATTAGTGGATCAAAGGACAAATCGTACAAACAGCAAAAAAAATTCATCAAAGAAAATAACAGCTATAAGATAACATACCAAAACTTTAGGGATGCTACTAAAGCGGTCCTCAAGGAAAGTTCTTCTATTTCTAAATTCATATATCAGCAAAAGTAAGAAAACAGATCAGTTAATAGATTGTGCAACCACAAAAAAGAGCAACAAATCAAGAATTAAATACAAAACAGATGTCTTGAAAAATTGAAAACAAAAAAAAAATCTATTGAACTGATAAAACTAGAGGCTGTTTGAGAAAATTAGTAAAAGTTGATAAGCAATTAATGGGATCAAAAAACAGAGGAAAATTGTGTCAAAAATGAAATGAGGACAATTCCCAACAATTGAAGATTAGATAAAAGAAACCATCAGAAACTAGTTAGCCAATTATATGGTCAACAAAATTGATAAATGAAATGGATAAATATTTATAAAAATATAAAATACTCGAGTAACAGAATTAATAGAGAATTTAAATAATATATCATAAAAAGTAATTGAACAAACCATAAATGAATTCCAAAATAAAAAGCTCATATCTAGCTGGAATTACAAGAACATTTTATCAACTATGGACAGAATAATTATTTGCAATATTATAAATTTTAGCATAAATAGAAAAATAAAGAGTTCTTCCAAAATTTATTTTACAAACCACCCTAGGAGGTAGTTGCTGCTGTTATTCCCATTTTAAAGTTGAGGGAACTGAGGCCAGCAGGGGTTAAGTGACTTGCCTAAAGTCACAAAGCTTCTAAAAATGTTAACAATCACAATATTTTTTTAAAAAATAAAATAAAAGGAATAAGAGTAGGAAAAGAGGGGGGAAACATGTTTTTTGTAGATGACATGGTCTCTCCAGAGAACTAAAGACTGATCAACTAAAAAAAAACTAGAAAAGAATCAAATAAAACTAATTAAAACAACAACTTCAGCAAAGGGTATACAATAAATCCACAAAAATCATCAGCATTTTTGCATTTACCAACAAAATCCAGCAGGAGGAGATAGAGAAATTGCATTCAAAAATAAGCATAGACCGTATAAAATATATGGGAGTCTACCTTCCAAAACAAACACAGGAAGTAAATGAATATAACTATAAAACACTGAAAATAAAGACAAGTCTCATTGATCAGAGAAATATATTATTATTACATGTGAAAGTAACACTTACCTTCCATATTTGTTGAAAGGATAAAATGAGATCTCCTAAGCATTTTGCAAACTTTAAGGATTATATAAAATATTAGCTATTATAGTAGTTACTGTTTTATGAATTGTTCACAAATAGGCTGAGCCAATATAATAAAAATGACATTTCTGCCTAAATTACCATACTTATTCAGTGTTATGCTATTTAAACTGCCAATAGATTACTGTATAGATTTGGAGAAAATAATAAAGACATTCATCTGGAGAAACGAAAGGTCAAGGATCTCAAAAGAAACATTGAATAAAAGGAGTAGGAAGAATGAAGTGGTAGTACCAGCTCTGAAATTATAATACGAAGCAGTAATTATCAAAACTGTTTGGTACTGGTTAAAAAAGTGATCAGTCAAGGGTAACATAGTGTCTCATAAACCCAAAGATTCCAATATTGAGCTAAGGATTCACTATTCAGCAAAAGGGCAACAAGGTCTGCAGTATATAAAGTGTTGGGCCTGGATTCAGGAAGACTCATCTTCCTGAGTTCAAATCTAGCCTCAGACACTTGCTAGCTGTATGACCCTGGGCAAGTTATTTAACCCCGTTTGCCTCATTTTCCTCATCTATAAAATAAGCTAGAAAAGGAAATGGCAAACCACTCCAGTATCTTTGCCAAGAAAACTTCAAATGGGGTCACAAAGAGGTGGACACAACTGAAATGACTGAATAACAACAAATTCAACCCAAACTGCTGGAAAAAACTGGAAAGCAATGTGGCAGAAGTTACCTCTTGCAACATATACTAAATGGATACAAGTCAGAGCCTCTGCAAAGAAGTGGAGTAGGATTGTCTTCTGTATCAGTACTCTGTATATCTGTACTCTAGAGCCATGCTCCTTTGTAGTTTTGCAGCATGGACTTCTGAATATTTTGTGCTTCTTTCCACTTACATTGTTCAAAACAAAGTCAAGTGCAAGCCATGTCATCATTTCTCTGATGTCTTCTTCGGCAGCGAAGGACGAACACGATCCTGTGTATAGTATTTTTGTGGCTCTACTCACTTCATGTAAAACTTTTCATACTTCTCTTTATTCATCACATGTCATTTCTTACAGTACAGTTATATTCCATTACATTCATGGGCTACAGTTTGTTTAGCCATTCTTCATTTGGTGGATATCTATTCCCAATTCTTTATTACCACAAAAAGTAATGCTATAAATATTTGGTTATATGTGTGGACTTTGTTTTTACTTACCAGTGATCTTTTCTTGGGTTATAAGCCTAATAGTGGAATCTTTGGATCAGATTAGTTACTTTCTTTGCATAATTCTGTATTACTTTCTAAAAGGTTTGTACTGATTTACAGCTGTACCAGCTATGCCTCAATGTGCCTATCTTGCCACTCCAACATTGATTGTTCTCATCCTTCGCCATTTTTTCCATTTTGCTGGGTGGGAGGTAAAGCCTCAGGTTTATCTTTATTTACATATAGATTATTATTTGTATTTTGGAGCATTCTTTAATGGATAGAACACCAGAGCAGGAGTCAGGAGGACCTGAGTTCAAATCTCACCTCAGATACTTGACACTCACTAGCTATGTGACCTTGGGCAAGTCACTTAACCTCAACTGCCTCATTCTGGGTCATCTCCAGTCATCCTGATGAATATCTGGCCACTGGATTCAGATGGCTCTGGAGGAGAAGTGAGGCTGGTGACCTGCACAGCCCTCCTTCACTCAAAACAAAGTCAAGTGCAAGTCGTGTCATTATTTCTCTGATGGCATGGTCTTCTTCGGCAACGAAGGACGAACACACACACACAAAAGAACATGGAAGAAATTTCATACCTATGGATACAATAAGAGTTCATAACCCAAGTCTGGATAGAGAGGATCACGGAAGAGAAAATGAGCAATTGTGATTGCATAAAATATAAAAGTTTTGCATAAACAAAACCAATGCAGCTCATTTCTCCTAACCTACTCTTCTACTTCACCACAGCTGTGGAGAGAGGTGTTCGTATTTCTGACCTTACCATCCCACTCAGATGTTTCTAATCCTTGCTCATGCTTTCTAAACTTCTGTATCTGATCATAACTGGTTGTCACTCCGCCTTTCCCTCACCCTCTGCCTTGCAACTCCATGCGCTGTTCTTCCTAACAGCGACCTCCCGTGCCTCAGCTTGAAACATAGCAATTCAAAGAGTTAAATGACTGGTTAGAGGAGAATTCATTGTGCCTCAGACAAATGTATGAAGGAGAAGTAGCGATCATTTTCTCAGACAAGGCAATAGTAAAAAAGACGTAGTTAAAAGTGAGGAGTAGAGAAACGCCATTATGCTAAAGCCATAGATAATGAAATGTCAGTTCTTATTGTATCCAAGACCCTAGCATTTAAATATTTAAAGATAAGCTAATCAAATTGCAATGATAAATGGACAGCAAAGCCAAAATAATTGAGGACCTCACAGTGAGCCTTTTTGGACCTAGATTAAATCCAACCATCTATAATCCAACAAATGATAAACAAAAATGAAATTAAGAACATGAATAAAATTCTAGAAAAATTAGATAGGACAAATCTCTGGCAATTACTCATTGGGGATTGAGTGGAATATACATATTTCTCAGAGAAATTGCATTCAAAAATAACTGTAGATCATATTAAAAAAAATGGGAGACTTCCTTCCAAAACAAACACAGAAAGTAAATTACTACAACTATAAAACACTTTCACAAAAATTGACCATGTGCTAAGACATTACAAACTTCATAAATACCTGAAAAAAATAGCAGGAATATTAAACATACCCTTCACTGACCACAAATCAATAAAGAGCCAAGACAGAATTTTAACTTTAGACCAATTTAATTCTAAAGCTGGATGAGTCAAAGAACAAATTATAAAAATGATAGTTGTTATCAAAGAAAATAATAGTGTACAACTTACTAAAACTTCTCTGATGCCTACAGAGCAGTTCCAAAGAGGAAATTTATATCTCTATATGCTTTCATTTTTAAAAAGGGAGAAATACAATAGATCAGCAGACATACAGTTAAAAAACAGAAAAGCAATAAATCAAAAATTCTAAAAGCCATAGGAATAAAATTGAAAACCAAAAACCATTGATTGATAAAATTAGGAATTTTTTAAAAAAGTGATAAATAACTTTCACCGAATTTAAGTTTTAAAAAAAGGAAAACCAAGTTACCAAAAACCAAAAGTTCACAATGCATGAAAAGGAAATAAAAGAAAACATTAGAAATGATTTTGCCAGTTATCTGACAAAAAAAAAATGCTTAAATGAATTAGATGTGTATTTAGAAAAACGTAAAATAGCCATATTAACTAAGTAATAAATGGAGAATTTAAATAATCCCAATCTCAAGAAAAGAGAATGAAGACATAATGAATTTCCAAATGGGAAAAAAAGAGAGATTAACAAGCAAATCCTATCAGACATCCAATGAACAATTCACTCCAATTTAAGTAAATTGCAAAAAAAAAAAAATAGAAAAAAATGACATTCTGCCAAACTCTATTGAGAACAAATATGATCCTTAAAAATACAGTGTTTTGTGGTTTATGAAGTGCTTTCATTATAACTTTATAAGGTACATTGTATAATATTACCAATGAAAAAAACAAACAAAACCTTAAGACTTTGGAAGTATGCTATTTGCCTGTGGTCACATAGCCAGTAAGAACTGGAGCTAGGATTTAACCTGAAGCTTTCTGACTTCAAAGATAATGCTTTTAAAATCCTAATTAATATCAAACATAGTTATTTGAAAATATCATGACATCAAAAATACAAAATAGCATTAAAATTTTAATTTGTTTTTATTAGTGTCTTTTTTTAATGTAAAGGGATTTTTATAAAGTTTTTGAATTCCATGTTCTGCTTCATTCTATTCTTATTTATGCTTATGATCATTGATTTTCTGATAAGCATACCAAATTTATCAGTGTCTTCACTTCCTTTCCTTTCTCATTCTTCTTAAATCTCTGCAATCTGGCTTTTGATCTCATCATTCCAGTGAAATTGTTCTCTCTAAACTTACCAGTGATCTGTTAATTGCCAAATCTAATGAACTTTTCTCGGTATTCTTTCTTGATCTCA
Source organism: Potorous gilbertii (assembly GCA_028658325.1). Lineage (NCBI taxonomy): Eukaryota > Metazoa > Chordata > Mammalia > Diprotodontia > Potoroidae > Potorous > Potorous gilbertii. The sequence continues at coordinate 86,071,768 of CM053771.1, read as the reverse complement.
CTGCAAACTTTCACACTATTGATCACACTCTTCTTTCTAGATTTTTATGACAATGCTCTATCCCATTCTATTTGTCTGACTAATGCTTCTCTGTCTCTTTGTTGTGTTTTCATCTAGACTGAGCTCACTAACAATAGTGTCCCCCAAAATTCTATCCTGACCTCTCATCTCTTTTCCCTCTATGCTGTTTTACTTGGTCATCTTAGCAGCTTTCATGAATTCAATTTTCATCTATATGCTGATGATTCTCATATCTGTTTATCTAGCCCTAACCTCTTGTCTCTCATCTCCAGTTGCCTCTTGGACATCTACAACTGGATGTCCTATAGGCATCTTAATCTCAGCATGTACAAAACTAAGCTCATTTTCTTTCCCTCCAAACTCTTCTCTCTTCCTAACTTTCCTATTATTGTCAAGAGTACCCCATCCTCTCAGTCAAGCAGGCTCACAACCTAGATGTCACCCCTTTCTTTCCTCTCTCACCAGCTATCTCCAATATCTTTCCAACTGCTATCAGTTTTGATATTTCTCAGATACCATCTTCTCAGATCCTTCCACTGTTGTTTGTCCTTTGGTTTGGAAGAGGACCAATGACATCATGGAGTGGTCTTTACTTGTGCATGAATTGGATTTAAGTGAGGCAGTCGCACAGTCATCAGCCTCAGTCTCTCTTCCAGAGTCATTGAAGTTAAGTGGCAAGACAATAGTCAAGGTGACTGGAGATGGTCTAGGAGGCAGTGGATGATCTTGGCATCTTCGATGTCTGACCAAGCTCTAAGTGCCTTCATGGCCATGGGAACAAATTGTTCTCATCCACTCATTCCATGCTTGGGGTAGATATCCCTATAACTCACTGACAAGAGGCCTGTTGGTTACTCTCCACCTGGTTTAACCCATCTGCCTAGGTAGTTTTACCATTCTACTGTGCATGCTGCAGCTTCTTGGAGCCACAGGTAAGAGTTGAGTGAACAACAAAGGCGGATGAGCCCTCCTGGAAAGTACTTGGCCAGCCCTCACACCAGAAGTGCTAGTCCTCTCTTATATAGTCCACTACTCTGCACCAGGCTCACTTCACCTTCCACTTCAACTGACATAACCAGCTGGTAGGTCTCCCTGCCTTAAAATCTCCTCATTCTAGTCCATCCTCTACTCAGCTATCAAATTGATCTTCCTAAAAGGCAGGTCTAACTATATCCCCCCCCCATACTCAATGAACTCTGCTGGCTCCATATCACCTCCAAGATCAAATGCAAAATCCTCTGACATTTAAAACTGTTCCTAATTTTGACCCCTTGTCTTATCTTACTCCCCAACAGGAGCTCTGTGATATAGTGACCCTGACCTCCTTTCTATTCCTCAAACAACAATCCATCTCCCAACTGTTTTCACTAGTCCCCCTTGTTTGGCACTGTGCCTCCTGACTTCCTTCAAGTTTTTGCCAAGTCTCCTCTTCTGCAAGAGGCCTTTCCTAATTCTCCTTCATCTTTGTGTCTTCCTTCTGAGGCTATCTCTAGTTTATTCTATGTATATCTTGTCTCTGTATAGCTGTTTATGTCTGTGACTGTGAGGTCCTTGAGAGCAAGGGCTCTTTTTTGGCATTCAAAGCCCTTCATTACCTAACTCATTTCCCCTACTTTTCCAGTCTTCTTACATCTTAACCCTCTCAACTCCTAAATACTCTTCTATCCAGTGACATTGGCTTCCCTGCTGTTTCCCAAACAAGACAGACACTCCATTTCTTAGCTGTGGGAATTTTTTGGCTCCTCATCCCCCATACCTAGAAAATTCTTCCTCCCCATCTCTGCCTCTTGCCTTTCTTCAGGTCCTGGCTAAAATTCCACCTTCTATAGCAAGTCCCATTTTCTTTTAATTCAAGTGCCTTACTTCTATTTATTATTTCCCATTTATCCTATATATAACTTGTTTATTCAAACAAGCATGTTGTCTCCCCTATTGGAGGGCAGGAACCGTCTTTTACCTTTATTTGTATCCCTAGCAAGTAGCATGGTGTCGGTACTCAATAAATGCACCTCATACATGCATCCCACTCTTCATCTGTTGAAACCCTCCCTCTACCAGAGGGCCAATTCAGGTGCCTGGTTTTTGTTTTTGTTTTTTGACAAAACCCCTGCCTGTTATTTTTTTTATCCATCCTTCTCTAAGCTTTCCAGAGAATCCAAAACAGCACTCTGACCTTAGAGTATGCTATTTAGTAAGAATGCTGAATTTGGGCCTGTCAGGGACCCTGCTATGACTATTGCTGTTGAAGTATTTTATTCACAGTTTAGGAATCAGAAGTTATGATTAGATTAGATGACCTACAGTGAGAAAAGAATTTTGGAGCATTTTCCTTCTAGCTCTGCCCTGGATTTGACCTGTTTCACTTCTTCAGATCCTGCTTATGGTTTTTGAAGGGACGTCACGTGAAAGAGGGATTAAATTTGTTGTCATTGCTCCCAGATGGCAGAACTTGGAGCTGACCGTTGGGCAAGAAGTTTCAGAGATGCCAATCTAGCCATGACAAATTTCTGTTCAGGTATGAGCTAATAAGGCAATTTCTCAGTTTCTTTTGAGGTAGGATCAAGTCTAAGTTCTCGAGAACTTAGTAATTACTTAATAATACTTGTTACTTAATAGCTGCTCTCACACCTCAGCATCAGGAGGTAGTCACATTGTTGACAAAGTAACAGAAAAAAATTGATGCTCTTCCTTCCAGTGGGCTTGCTCCTCTGGTGGCCCGTGACACCGCAAAGTCAGGTCATGTAACTACATGGTCAGAGTTACTTGTCTCAGGCCTTAAGGTCCACCTTCTATGTATTCTCTGTTACAGAGTCCCTCCAACCTTTAAAATACAGCAGGGAGAGGTCAGGAATAATCACACAGTTTTATAACTATAGGGCTTTAAAGATATTACCAGAGTTTTAAAATGCTATATTCTTTGTCGGTAATTGAGGAAAAGAGTATTAAGTTAAAAGATATAGCAATAAGAGAACAGAAATCTCCTAATTATATGGAACCCAAATAACCAGAAAACTCATGTAACTTTAATATTTCTCCTTTGTTCTATTTGTGTTTATGTGTTGATAGAATAAGACAATCTTTTTTCAAGATGTATTCAGGAAATAGCTTTCAGGTAATAGGGTAAATACAGATTGAATTATAAAGCACCTAACATGTGCAAGGTGCTAGGGCTACAAAGATAAAAACAACATAATCCCTACCCATGAAGTTTACAATCTAATGGATGAAGGAACTAGCCATACAAATAACTTTAATACAGGTTAGAAAATGATTAAATGAATGAGAGAGGGAAGACTGTACTAAGATTCAAGGAAAGCGGAAATCATTCATGTTTGGGGGGTGGGGATCAGTCATGGAAAGGGCAGCACCTAAAGAACTTCCTCCACATCCTGAATGTCTAAAATCCTCGTTTTTCAAGCCCCAGCTCAGATCTCACTCCCTATGAAGCCTTCTCAGGACCCCAAATAGAAATAATCCTCACCTCCCTAAAACACATATCTTTCTCTTTGACTGTACTTATGCACCCAAATTTTAATGGCTGTTGGTGTTTGGTCATAATTTTATGATTATGATGTATCAATATATTTTGTGGTTATTGGTATATTAATCCTATTTTCCTACTAGACTGTCAAGTCCTTGAAAACAGAAACTGTCATTTTTTTATCTCTTAATATCAATATTTGTATGTAGTAAATGCTTGCTAAATGCTGAATTGTGAGGATCAAATGAGTTAACATGTAAAGCTCTTTATAAACCTTAAAGCACTATATAACTACTATAGCTGTACAAAGACTATATAGCTATCATTACTATCACTGCTATTATTCTGTTGGCTAATTTCAACTAATTTAAATTAGGAAATGGAATCCAGGATAAAATTGATATTTACTTATTGAGTATAGAGATTGTAGTTCGTTCTGTAAATGATTGTCATGTACTTTTCTGAAGTTTACATTCTTGGAATTTTTAGAGAATGAGATAAAAATGATACTTAATATAATTGTAGACTATTTGCTGTCCCTAAAGACTCTATAACTTAGACACCTCAGAACTTAGATGGGACTTAAAAGATGAATGGTAGCAGTTAGAAAACCTAAAATGCTGGTTGGGTGAGGAACTGCTGTGTAGAAACAGGAATGAAAGCCCAAAGTTAGGTCTAGTTTCTGTGTTTACTTATACAACAGATGTGTATAATTAACCAGTAGCTTCAGTTCTCACTTCCAAATTTCAACACTACCTTAGCTCCCTATCTCTTAAATCTGACAGGCATATATTGATAACTTCTTCCTTCCATGTCACACCCTTTTCCAAGTTTTGCAATAAGATACACTATTGTACCACTGAATGCATTATGAGTATGCACTAATGAAGATTCATGTTATGTATACTTTAAGATAAAAATAGTTAGCCTTTATTTAAAAATTGAACTTTAAGGTTTACAAAGCACTTTACAAATATTATCATGGTTTTTTTCCTCACAACTCTGGGAGGTAAATAGAGGCAGATAAAGGTTGAATGACTTGGCTAGGGATCACGCAGCTTTAAGTGTCTGAGGTCACATTTAAACTCAGGTCTTCCCCATTTGGGGTTAGCTAGGTGGCACAGTGGACTGGGGCTGGAATCAAGAAGAGCTAAGTTCAAATGCAGCCTCAGATATTTAGTAGTTGTTGGACAGTGGGCAAGTCACTTAACTCCTTTTGCTTCAGTTTCCTCATCTATAAAATGAGCTAGAGGATTAATTAGAAAACAGTATCTTTGTCAAAAAAAAAAACCCAAATGGGATCACAAAGAGTCAGATACGACTGAACAACAAATTGCTTCCCCTTTTGCCTATGTCTACTAAACATCTAAAAACAGACTTTACGATCCCCATTGGAAAGATTTTGTATGTCCTAACCAGTCAGTGCTAGAAGAAATATCTTCTGGAATATCTGGAATATCTTATTTAAAGTTAAATTGAGTGGTATTTAATTTTCAGTATCTTTTCTGTGATTTTTTTCTTATTATCCTTAACTGAAAAACTAATCTTAAAAATAATTAGCTAAAAAATTCTGCAATTTAAAAAAAATTTTTTCATTTCATTCAGATTGCTTTTGTCAAAATTCAAATTCTAAATACTAGATTTTGATTTTTGACAAAAGCAATTTGAATGAAATGATACTACAGTGCTTCTATGGTGGGTTTTAAAAATTTTGTTTCTCAAAAAGAAATAATTAAATAGTGATAAATAGTAATTGTTTTAGCATTTACTTTTTTAGCTTTATTATGATGGTCAAGAATAGCATCTTTCTCTAAAGAACTAATACACAAATATATTTGATTATAATTATTAATAAAAAGTCATCATTAGAAATATTTGTATAAGTCCTCAGCAGGAATATAAAATAAATACTTTTTAATTATAGCATCAGTCTCCCAAAATTTGATGAAGGAAACTTGGGAAAAAAATCAACAAGCATTTATTAAGTGCCTACTATGTACCAAGTCACTAGGGATGCAAATGCAAGAAATGTGAATTTGTTGCATTTTTGGTTTGTTCTGTAGGGTTTTGTTTGGGGATGGGGGTGGGGTGTGGTTTTTGTTTTTATTTTTAACTGAGTAATCATTTTGCTTCCTTGCTTTACACACATTTCTCTGACGTTGTACTTAGTTGGGAGGGAGAAAGAAAGAGACGGAGCTAAATTGGCTGTGAGGTATGTGTATATATGAGTGTTAGAGAGAGAGTGAGAGAGAGAGAGTACACAAGAGAGCTGGTTTGACCAGAAACAGAACTGCCCGTAACAGATTAAGAGACAAGGGAGGCTTGGAATCTGAGTCCAGGCAAAGGAGAGTGGAAATTTACAGCTGCTCCGTGAGCGTTCAAGTGATCATTTTCTGCTAACATTTTCCATTGGTAACAGTTGATCTCCAAAAGGACAAAGTCAAGACTGAACTGTGGAACTGCTTTTCTATGCCACGTGTCAGCAATAAAAGACAGCATCTATTAAATGGAAGATAAAGACAACTCCATCTAAGGGACTTTGGGACTGGGAGAGAGCTGTCTTCAGCACCTCACCATGTGGCTGTTAGTCTTTGCTTAAGCCCGGATGTTCCTCTGAGGCTGGGTGAGTATCAGTCGGGTGAGCTCTTCTTATTTAGATCAGTAAAGAAGTATAGTTAACACTGCAGCTCTTAAAATTCCTGCTTCAATATGCACTTTTAAGATACAATTTATAGTTACTGTGCTGCATTACCTTATTGCCTTTGTGTCTTGTAAACTGCTGTTACTAGGAGAGGTTAAAAAAAAAAACAACTACCAAACAATACTTCTCTGTTGCCTAAGGCACTTGAATCATGACCAACTATTCTGAGGCCATGGAATATCTTACTTTGGAAAAGGGTTTTTATTTACAGAGGGTTTCCAAAAATAAAACTGTTGCAGTGTATTATTTTTTATCTCTCTCTCTAGACTGCCTAAAAATGTAGAAATTGATCATTTTCCTTACATAAAAGCCAGTCATTTTTAGTAAATTCAAAACTGATATTAAAATCATGTAATAAATTACAGTAAAACATTGCTTCAGAATTTAAATGTCATATAACAATGATAGTACCAGTAGGAAAGCAACAGTATTATTTAAATGCTAAATGATTGTTAGACCCATGAGAAATGCCATATAATGAATCATTTAATAGTCACAAAAGTTAGATATGTCATTTTTCAGTAACACACTACAAAGTCAAGAAAATAAACAATTATAGTGGTCTCTTGTTTTTCTGCCAAGTCTCATTTGGGGTCTCACCTACATCTTAGCTTCGTGTTCACACCTTATTATTTGAGGATAGTTATGCATTTATAAGAAAATGGCAGAAAAGAGAATTAGGAAATCTTAAAACACTTATCTGAATTCCAATAAATCTTTGTCTATTTAAGCATGTTCAAAATAGGAAATTATATGTTCACATTATGTATCTTTTAAAAGGCATGGACGAATAAATATAGCATGCAGTCATTCTGTTGGGGAAGAAAGGAAGTGTATGTTCTTAGCTGTTAAAACTGAGTCATTAAATAAAGATGTTCTGTGCTAGGCAAAAGGCTAATCCGTTCTCTGCCAGTTCTGCTGTGGAATCACAGAGTTAGCCAGAAACATTAAGTATGGATTCAAGAGGAACTTTAAAGAAAGTGAGAAGTATTTAGCTATCCAAGTTGGATGGTATTTTCATAAGCATATTAAAGTAGTTTGACTAATATGCTAACTTGCTTGTACTTTTAATATCTCCTTTATGTGCACAGGAAGAAGCCTATAAGACAGGCTGTTGTTATTCTTACTGGTTTTTTGTTACCTGCTGATAATATAAGAAACTCATCTCGTTTGGGGATTTGGGGAGGGGGCTCCTATCTTTCACTTAAAGTTAAAAGTAAATAAATGAATGATATTATCGCAGAGGTATTCTCACTTCCGTGAAGCATTTCCCACACACACCCCTTCTTTAGATTGGCCACAAACTTACCATATACCTTCATAGTTTTCAGAGTGTTTTCTTTCTAGTTTAAACTGCTAATTTGCTGGTGTTAAATTAGTATATTTCCAGAATTACACACTGTTACATGTTTAGATTTTGAGAATTCCAAGCATTTTCCTAATTTCTCAATGGATTATATCTTGAAAATTCATTTATAAGTTGGATTTTGGAAACTCAAAGTATTTTTTCTATTAGAAACTTTATGAATAGTGGTTAAGTATCTAGGCTGTCCTGCGAAGGTCAATTTAACCCTTAATATGACAGAAATACTGCAGATTTGTAAGGAAAAATCATAGAAAACTATATTCTTACAGCTTGATAATTGAATGAAGCAAAAACATAGAGTTAAAGAAGACATTTTTATTTCTTATAAATGCTGGTGTTTGAAGGAAAGTAGTTTTAAAGGAAGATAAAAAGAGAATGAAAATACTTGTTATGCCTATTGCCACCTAAAATTAATGTCAAATCACATTCTTAGTCTTATGAGCCATAATTAGATTTTGGACTCATAAATGGATCAAAAAAAAAAAAAGAAAAGGAAATTTTTTCTGAGATAGAATAGCAGTTAGGAGAGAGGAAAGTGTTAAGTAAGATTTATGTGAGAGGTCGTTCACCTGAGGTAGAAATAACTGAGGTAAGAGATTTGAAAGGAGGAAAAGGACCACTGAAGGGTGGTCTAAGGGCAGTGGAGCTTAAAATGTAAGACAAGGCAGTTCTCCCCCTAGCCTTGAAGTGGCACTAGTAGGCTAGGACAGATTGGTTATGACCTTGGAGTAAAGAGAACAACTGACTATCTGTTTGTATAGAATATCTGTCCATCAGGTATTGGGCAACTTGGGTTGTTCCTCTTGGTGTTTACTGTATATTTATTATGTGTGTTTATATACGTATATGCATAAGCATAATATACATATACAGAAATAGTTTTAGATATAGGCATACATATAATTACTGTCAATGTGTGGACATGTAACTGTTTATCTAGACATTTCCATATTTAGCAGGCCCAAATATAGAGAACCGTTTAATGTCTTTGAAAATTAATTAAAGTGTTTGTGTATTGAAAGGTGAAATTAGCCATCCAAATGTCAAATTAGCTCAGCTTTATTATAACTAGAATAAATAGCTCCATCTTCCTCTCTGTCTCAGTCCCTGCCATCATTTGGGGAATGGGGGTGGGAGGAGGAGCCTTCACATTCATGTTGATATCCATTCAAACATTCTTTCCACCTGCTCTGTTACTGTACCTTAGCCATTCTTAGGGACAGTCATACCCTTGATCTCATCTTTACTCACAGTTGTCCTACTTCTATGATTAAGAATTCCTAAATTCTTTAATCCAATCATAACTTTCTGTTATTCCATCTCTTCCCAGCCTGTTGTTTGCAATGTGGCCTTTGCCTCTCAGTGCTTCCTGTAGTACCCTTACTCTGACCAGTCTTGATCCTAGTTAATTGAATCACATTATATTCTCCCTTACTCTTAAATCCACCCCCAACACATACCCATCTTTTTGCAACTCCTGCTGAAGTTTTGCCAAACCTCAGTTTTGGATTGCTCCCTAAATCTACCTCCTCCTCCTTTTTCTCTTCATATGTAGCTGGTTAGGGACAGAGGGCATCACACATCTGTGCTGACCAAGGCCCCTGCAAATTTAGGTTAGCTAATCTCAATTGCAACAAAGCGATTCTTTTTCTTCTCCCCAACTGACTTCCCATAATGGCTATTTAAAGCCTTCCCTTCCTTCTTCAAGCTTCCTGTACTACCTGTTTCCTCCTCCTACCCTTTGAGCTAAGGACCTCAGTTCATGCCTTACTGAGAAAGCAGATAAAGGCTTTTCACCATGAGTGTCCTCTTCTCCCCTTCCCTATCCTTGATATCATTCGCCATTCTATCCTTTACCCCCGTCTCTGACAGAGAGATGGTATCTCTTCTCATGAAGGCCAGCTTCTCTAGAGGTAAACTTCATTCCTTCCCCCTCCATCCTCTGGCAGATTATTTAGAACAGTCATCTTTTCCTTTTTTATTGGCTTGAACCATACAGTCTACAAATAAGCCTATTTCTCCCCATCCTTAAAGAACGCCTTCATCTTACTATTTCCTCAAACTACCCTTCTACATTTCTTTTTCCTGCTCATAGCCAGAATTCTAAGGGAAAAAAAACCTATTTTGCTCTCACTGACTCCACTTGACTGTCATCTTTTTCCGAATATTTTCCCTCTGGGTTGTCCTCCTACCTGGCTGGTTGCTTCTTCTCAGTTTTCTTTGCCTGACCATCATGTACATCCCATGCCCTCCCTGTGAGTGTGCCTACTAGGTCATGTCTTAAGTCCATTAGATTGTGAGCTTCTTGAGGGCAGGATATGTCTTTTGCCCCTTTTTGTAAGCACTTGCTAAACATTAAGGATTTTTAGAAGTTAGCTTTACTTACCAGGTAGAAAATCCCCACTTGAGGACTTTTTTTCCCTATTTTTGTAGTTTTTCATTTTAAAAACCTTAATGTTCTTCACAGTAGGGAGGGCCCATTCAGGCATTTGTAGATATGTACACTCATGTGCAAATGACTGCATTTTTATACCTAACCTGGGTATAGATAAGTCTGAACACTGAAGAGACAGACACATACATACACAGTTACACATTGTTGTTGCTCAGTTGGTTCAGTTGGGTCTGTCTCTTTGTGACCCCATTTGAGGGATTCTTGGCAAAGATACTACTTTGCCATTTCTTTCTGCCTCTCATTTTTACATATGGGAGAACTGAGGCAAACAGGGTTAAGTGACTTGCCCAGGGTCACACAGCTAGTAAGTGTCTGAGACCAGATTTAAACTTTAGGCCCAAAACTCTACTGTTGCACCATCTGGTTACCACACATATACACATGCACACACATACACACACACACAAATACGTATATGTATATAACTGAAAACTGAGCTTAGATTTATGTCTCCTAACCAGTAAAGTTATTAGCAAGTCCAGTAATTAAAGACGTATTTTCAATTTTTCTTTTGACCAAAGCCATTGCAAATTGTTCTCCATTCTCTAATGATTCCTAATTATTACAAGTTAGGCAGAATATTTAGTACAAACATGTCTTTAAAATAGACAATTGAAGTATACATAGAACCATAATAAAAGTTGCTAATTCTTCTTTTATGGGACTTGAACCCAGGTTGAGATGTTAGCCCTGATGTATAGCTATCTGAATAACAATAAGTAACTTAATTATTTTTTTAACAGCTGTATTCCCAATTTAACAAAATGACTTACTATAGGCTAGTGTTCTCATTAAGGGCAGTTAGCATATCAGAGGGGCATTTCTTTTAAAAATGAGGGAGAAAATAGCTTTACAAAATTTATTTCTTGTCTATGTTGACATTATTTTATATCAGATTTTAACTGTGTGTATGTATGAAGAGAGAGAGAGAGAGAGAGTGAGAGTGAGTCAGGGTAAGAATATGAGAAATAGCCATGGTGTTATGGAGTCAGGAAGGCTTGGGTTCAAGTGTGACACTTCCTGGACTCTGGAATCCTGGGCAAATTACTCAACATCTCAGTCCCCCAGGCCACTCTGTAATATTGCAGAGGTGCCAATCTTTATTGTTAGAAGTTCCTTCCTGAGCTTTCTACACTACTGAAATCACAAGTCGGGAAGGAGGAGGGTGAGCTGTACTTGATTTCTCCACAACAATATAATTAAATCCTTAAAATTAAAAAAAAAACACATTATTGTAGTGTTTTATTTTAATTACATGCTCATATATTCAAAATAGAAACACCTAAGTCTATTTCATTCTAGAGTCCTTGATTTAGTCCACTTACAAAATATGTCATGATTCACTAGAATCCTCACAGGTAGAAGTATAAGGTGGCTGCCCAACCTTAGGAGGAAAGTACCAGATAGCCTTCCAGTTCCATAGCCCAGATTAGGACTGCCATTTACCATTTACCATTCTACCATTTACCAAACCCAGATTTCAAACCATGTTTTTCAAAATGTGCTTTATCAGTGGAGGAGTCTCTGCAGGGTCTCACAAAAGTAGTCTGTGAAGTATTTATAAACAACTAAGTGGCCCAGGATCTAGACTTAGGAAGACCTGAGTTCAGATGTGACCCTCACAAACTTATTATCTCTGTCGCCTTGGGCAAGTCACTTACCTTCTGTTTGCCTCAGTTTCCTCAACTGTAGAAATAGGGATAATATTAACTTTTGCCTCTCAGTGTTATTGTGAGGATCAAATGAGGTTATCTTTGTAAAGCACTTAGCACAGAGCCTGGGACATAGCTGTACAAATGTTAACTAGTGTCATTATCATTCTCTTGTTATATTAATGTTTATAGGATTAAACTGCCTTTGTTCTTGATAAAAATTACAGTTAAAACCCTAAGTGTAACTGATCTTACCCAGTGAATGAGTTTTTGACAAGTTGTACATCAGTTGACTTTTTAATAAATCAAAACATTTTAAATATACTCAAGGAGCTTGTTATTTAAAAGGAATTCTAGTTTGAATCTTATTAAGAAAATGATGACCAAATCCAACTCAGTGTAAATCTGGATTTTCATGTGTTATGTTTAGTCAAAGTGGACTCAACACCTGTGAAATATTCTTTGGGATATTGCAATTATTTTGTTCCAGGAGAATTTTTCTGTGAATACATTGCTGGAAATCACATTCCCAGACTGAATTCATCTAACTATAGAAATTAGAGCTTGAAGAAACGTCAAAAATTATTTCAATCAACTGCCTCATTTTTCACATGAGGAAACTGAGGTACATGAAGTAACTTTTTTCAAGACCACCTAGGTATTAGGTGGCAGAACTAGACTTTCAACTTGGATCTTCTGTCTTGGAATCCTGTGTTCTTTCTACCATACTTATACACAGAGTAGAAACTGAATCATGATCAAAAAATATTATATTTTAAGAATAACTCAAATCTTTATACTTTTATCAAAGTATTGTAATTATTTTAATCCTGGTGAAAGACTTTTGAAGGGTGGAGCGAGGATGGTTGACATCAAGTGCACTTGGTATTTATGATGCCTTTTGCCAACTGAAATAAATAGTAGAATGAAAGAAAACATTAAAAACCACTCATCTAGGATACATGTACACCTGAGAACAGGGATGCCCTGATTGGAGAATATGATTCAGAGCTGTTGGTAAACTTTGCCTGCCAGCATGACAAATGAATTCTTCGTAGGTCAGATCTGATTCTGCTTAACATATTCCATTAACAATCTGGATCATAATCACAGTCAACAACAAGGATTTGTTCATGATGTATTATGTGGAAAATAATGTGAATACTCCTGAATTCATAGAGTTGAGGAAATAGGACATTCATAAAAAGATGAATAGTAATGTGAAGTAGAATATAAAAGGTGAAATAAGTAGTACAAACAGTAAATACTACAGAAGTTCAAAGGGCAGGAGAGATCAGTTTGGGCCAACAATTTAGTCCAGAAGAGTGGACATGTTCATCTAATTTGTGGATGACACCAAATTAAGGGAGGTATGTCATACTTTAAAATGAAATTATTGATGCCCACTTTTTTTTTTTAACATATCACAGTCATTTCCCAAAAATGCTCCTCCTCAACATAGCCCTGCCTTGAAAATACTAATGCATCCCATCTGATAGCACATGAAACACCCTGTGACAGTAAGCCCCACCTGTCTGTGGAGAGGAGAAAACTAGGTTTCATTATTCATTCTCCCACACAATATTCATCATTCCATCTAAACTGAGGTTAAGTACCTTTCAGTGTTGTTTCAATTTGCATTGTTTTAGTGATTGTGTATGATCTCCTGGTTCTACTTTCTTGGCCCTTCATCAGTTCATATAAATTTTACCATGTTTTTCTGAATATCTCCTATTCGTAATTTCTCATGATACAGTAATATTCCATTAAAGTCATATACCACAATTTGGTCAGCTATTCTCAACTGTAGTTTTAGGCAAACTATGACCCTGCCTAAGGGCTACATCTGACAGACCCTCTATTTTTGTATAACCCCAGCTGGGAATAGTTTAAATAAAGTTTTATTGTATTTCAAAATCTAAAAAGGATTCCTGGCTCAGGGGCCATACAAAAATGAGTGGTGGCTAGAATTGACCCAAGGGCAATGGTTTGCTACTAACCCATGCTGTAATAAATGGACACTCAATTTTTTGCTATCTCAAAAAGTGTCTCTATCAATATTTTGATATATGTAGGATCTTTCTGTTTGATCTCTTTGGGATATACTAGAAAAGTAATGCAATTGTTATTATAAAAGTATTAAATTTTTAGTGACTTTTCTCACATAATTCTAAATTATTTTCTGGAATAATTGGACCTATATATACTTTTTTTGTAAGTTAAGACTGAAATCTTAAATTATCTTAATAAACTGAAGAAGAAACAAATAGAATAAAGCGAAGAAACAATGACTCATGTAAAAATGCAATTCACACTGCATATGTGTAACATGAAAAATGACACACTAGTAGAAAACAATAGAAAATTATTTAGGAGTCTGTCACTGTCACGGAATTTCAAAGTTGGAAAGGACCTCTGAGACTATCCATGTAGTCTAATATAGCTATACATGAATAGAAGATTCCTCTACAACATACCTAGCAAGTGGTCATTCCAACCTTTTTGTGAAGACCTCCAGAGATGGAGAACTTTCTCCTACTGCACCCACTCTATTTTTAGGTGGTTTCTAATTGTCAGAGAGTATTTTCATACGTAGAACCAAAATCATCTCTCCCATTATCCCTAGTTCTGCTGGCTTGAATCTTGCTGAACCTGATAGAATGGAAAGAATGCTGGATTTGAATGAGTTCAAATCCTACCTCAGTCTCTTGCTACTTGTGTGGCTTTGGAAAAGCATCTGTACTTCTCTGACATCAGCTCTCCTATCTGTAAAATGAA
>CM053771.1:86041448-86056814 GCA_028658325.1 Potorous gilbertii | reverse complement strand
AAGGAAAACTTTCAGTGTTATCCATATTTTGGATAAGGAAAGGGATAAAGGAATCAGCATTTATTAGGCACCTACTATGTGCCAGGCTCTTTGCTAAGCACTTTATAGCTACCATCTCATTGGATCCTCATAACAACCTTGTGAGGTAGGTACTATTTACAGTCAAAGAAACTGAGGCAGACAGAAGTTAGGTGACTAGCCCAAGGTCACACAGCTACTAAGTGTCTGAGGCAGGATCTGAACTCAGGTCTTCCTGACTTTAGGCCCTGAGTTTTCACTGTGCCACCCAACTGCCTCTAGTGGCTAAGTCACTTAGAGAGTCAGAAGCTAGAAGGGACTTTAAAGACCTCTCATTTTGTGAGCAAAGAACAAATGGAGAGCTAATGACACAGTGTGAGTGCTGGGCCATGAACTCAGACATTCTGACCCAAATCCAGTCTTCTTTGTCTTGTACTACACCATCCAAACATAAAAATATCCATAATTACACTCCCCCACCCTCAAAGGCCTTTTCAAGAGGAGGAATAAATAAGCAGCATAAAGTTTGAATGAAGATGAACCTCACTAACACCACACCCCAAAACCTTCCCATGCCGTGTGCACAGACCGACATGCTGGTAATGTGGGCAGCAGGGGACGGAGGCAGGACAGACCTTTTGCAGAGAAGAGCATGACCAAGTCAGGAGGAGCCCAAGGCTGGGCAGTTCTGGGGTCACCTGAAAGCACTGTCAGAAGGCAGGGCTCTCATCATAAGGTCAGGAACTGTGTCACTGGGCTCTAAAAGACAAGGTGATTCTATGTTCACCTGTATCCCCAAAGTCTTAGCAGTTGTGTATGTCTTCCCCTGCCCATGCCCTGGGTTAAACTATGGGCACGGCCAATGCTAGCTTTGTCTGACATGTGACCTCCTATCTCAGTCACTCTAATAAGACCCTGAACTTGGAGAGCAGGGTCCCAGGATTTTGAACTATATCAAGTTTTGTTTTTAAAGAACATTTTTCTTCCTTAATACAAAATTCCCTTCTTTTGATTTGAGAAACTACCTACTAGTTGTTTTAAAGAGGTAAGCAATACCTACTCAACCACTATTAACTAAGATTAGAGGCTATTAATAGCAACTGAAGTTTTAAGTACCAAGACACTCTGTATAGACTATCTGATGATCCTGTCATCTTACAATTCAATTTTTTCCTTTAAAAAATTCATTATAGAATTATAAATACTAAAGAAGGACATTTCTACATACGCAGCAGAATACAAAAAGAGGGCTCTATATGAAACCAGAAGCTTCTTTTTATGCTGCTTGTTTTTGTAACTTGAAGTCTAAAAAGAGACCAGTGAAAAAATTTTCCATCTCAAATTTTGGGTACATTATCTATTCTTTTCTTGATATAGTTTATGAGAACCATCTGTGAGACAAGAAGTATGTGATGTATTTATCACTGGTCTATTCTTGGGAATCATGACAACATAAAAAAAAATGGTACTAGGCCTGGCTAGTCCAAGCTACTATTGTTTCTAATCGCACCACCAATGCCTTAAGGAGGAGTAGAGTTGTCTTCCAGGGCATCAATCTCAGAAGGGAAGTGATCTATTTCCCCAAACAAACTGGTGTCCATAAGTAATGTTAAAGAACTAGCATACACAAATCCTAAACCCTCCGGAATTTATTTTTTACTTCATTCTATACTAAGCACTTTATAAAAATAAAAATAATAATTTACATCCCTGGCCTAAAGAAATCCCTCTGGAGGAGATAAGGGCAGAAGACATTTGAGTGATATATGATGAAGAGAGGAGAAGAGGGAGCTTTCAGCCAGTGGCCTCAATTTTTTCTACAAATTATGAGTCAAGGTTCTCAGTAGAGAGTGGGGGCAGGGGGAAGCATGCAAAGTCTGAAGGCTGATGAAAGGGTCTGGAAGAGCTGCTGTGGAGAGTGGGATAACAAGTTAATAAGAGAGGTATAACAGGATTTCCAAGCAGCAGAGAGGCCCCAGTTGAGGCTACGTAACATAAATTTGTAGTGGATCCAGAAAGAAGAGTTGTGTCATTTTCTTCACTTTTGCTCAGCAGCACATGTGTAGGAGTAAAGATGATAAATGGTGGGAGTGACCCAAGGCTGAGGCTTGGCTGGGGTATAATGTCAGTATAATAAAGGGGCTAGGGATTCAAGAGAGGAGGACAGTGTGTGGGATCATCCTTCATTGCCTAAGAAGACCATGCCATCAGAGAAATAATGACATGACTTGCACTTGACTTTGTTTTGAGTGAAGGAGGGCTGTGCAGGTCACCAGCCTCAATTCTCCTCCAGAGTAATCTGAATCCAGTAACCAGATATTCATCAGGATGACTGGAGGTGACCCAGGATGAGGCAATTGGGGTTAAGTGACTTGCCCAAGGTCACACAGCTAGTGAGTGTCAAGTGTCTGAGGAAGACAGTGTAGAGTTGAATTGGTTCACCAAGGAGTCAAGATGGGGAGAAGAGAAGAGATGTGCATGAGAGGTGGCCTGGGAGAGAAATGAGGTCAGGGGATTGGAGGTTATGGTACTGATAAAGGGTAGAGTTATGTGAAGTGAAGGCAGAGGGAGAGGTGAAAAGCAATGTGATGTGACAACTTCAGAAGAGATGTGATGTATTTCCCCAAACAAAACACAACTGGATTAGGGAATTTCTTGAACATGGAGGTGGCACATTTGTGGGAAATGGCAATATCTAGACGCCCTTAACAAAAGGATTTGCTCTGTAAAACTCAAGGACCTAGAAGGCCAAATGTGGCCTTGAGGCCGCAGGTTTCCCACCCCTGATAGAATATGACCACCCCTGTGTGGGTGGCTGAGGTAGGGTAGAGGACTAGCTTATGGGAGATAAGTAGGCTGAGGAACTGAGTGATTAGCTTGTTTGAGGGAGAATGAATATGTGTATTCAAATCCTCTAGGATGAGGGCAGAAGTTGGGAAGAAGAGAAAAACTGCAAGCCAGGTATCAGATTCATTGAGGAAGGAAGGGATGGGACCTGAGGGTCTGTAGGCAACAGCTACCAAGATTTTGATTGGATGGCAGATATGACTATCATATCATGAATATCATGAACTTCAAAGAAAGAAAAGTTACTGAGTGATAGAAGAAGGGAGAGAACTTGAAAATGGCAATGGGGAGCAGGAAGGATTCCAACATCCTCACCTTGACAAGGGAGCGGAGAATGAGTGAAGGTGTAGCAAGTACTGAAAAGAGAGGCTGTGTCATTGAGGGAAGTCAGAAAGAGCTAGCGGATGGAAGGAGTGGGGGGTGGGATAGTTTAAGATGAAGAAAAGCTTTTTTTTTTTAATCTAAGGAACAGGCATTCCACAGGGCATGGGGGAAGGGCTAGGTGCAGTTGGGATGAAACTTTGGGTAGGAAGGGTGGGGGGATGGGTGTGAGGAGTCAGATGGTGGGTCACTGGGATGCCTGAAGGTTATGGACAGGTGTGACCATGTTCATCGTTGGGTACGTCCAAAAGAGGGATTCAGTTCAACAAACGCTTATTAAACACTTACTATGTGCTGAGGTTTTAAAAGCAAAAATGATTTGATCAGGAAACCAGGGTTCAAATTTCAGTTTTAATACTAACAAGCCATATGACCTTAGCCAAATCCTTTCATCTCCCTGAGATTTTCACTCTTCTACTGCAAACATTTACGAGATCTGTGACCCTGGGCAGCTCACTTAACCTCTGTCTGCTTCAGATTCCTCAATATAAAATGAAGGAGTTGGACTTGATGGTGTCTGGGGTCCCTTCCAAGTCTGTAATCCCATCATCCTCTAATCTGTTAAAGTGGGAATAACAACAGTGTGCGTATTGTCTGTCTTACAGTGTTGTTGTGAGAATGGTACTTCGCAAATTGTAAAGTGCTACATGTAAGCTGTATTATTATTTTTAATTACAATGACAAAGCTCTGGTAGACTTTTTCTTCTTGACTGCTGCTGGCTTACTAAGGAATTTAAAATTAGGTGCTACGTTTTGTTGCTCACAGACTGATCTAATAATTAACTAGCAATGGTCATTCTTTGCAAAGTCACATCTGTCATTTGGGTGGCTGATTCTCAAACCCATAATTACAGATGGAGTGATAAATCAGCAGCCTATGACTTGATTCTTTCCATACTTGTCTCAAACTATTTCTTCTCTTTACAAGGTATTTTTTTTCCTCTGTTAGTTACTGCTGATACTTTTCAGCTCAAATTCATACAGTCATATACATCCAAACTCAAATTGGCTGAAGACTAAAGATCTATGGTATTAAGCCTGGGCCATTATGCTTTCAAACTACAATGTGGTATGTATTCAAAATTGCAGTAGCTTTTATGATCTTTAGAACGTAGAATATTTGGGCAATGAACTTCCATGTGCCAATGAATCAACAAGTATTTATTAAGTGTCTATTATGTGCAAGGCACTAGGTTAAGTGCTGGGGATACAAATACAATGAGTGGGAACAAAATCCTATTTGCAAGGAGCATACATTTTAATGGAGGAACCAGATGTGGTGGTATATACCTGTAACCTCTGCTACAAACAGGAGATAAGGCTGGTAGATTGCTTGAGCTCAGGTAGATTGGGTGTCCACACCAAGTCTGGCATCAATATGGTGGGCCCTTAGAAGTAGGAGGGAGGCCCAAGTTGCTTCAGGAGAGGCAAACTGGCCCAAGTCAGAAATAGAGCAGATCAGAGCTTTCAGGCTGATCAAGATCAATGGGATGGGGCCTATCACTAATTGTTATATTTCCCACCTCGGCAATATAGGGAGACCCAGGCTCAAAAAAGAAAAAAACAAAACGAATAGTGTAACACAAGTACATAAATATATTTACAGTATTTATGTGTTATAAAAGAGAATTAGATACAGAATCAGGACCTAAATTCAAATGTGGGAATGAATGAAAAAGCATTTAGTAAGCAATTGCTTATATATGCCTCTATTTCCTTACCTGTAAAATAAGGGGGATGGACTCTATGATACATAAAGTCACTTTTGGTTCTAAATCTTTGATCTTGTGATAGATTTTAACTGAAGAATCATGAAAAAAAACATGGAAAAAGTTCATAGATTCACATACTAAAGTTAGAAAAAAGTAGAGAAGTAAGTTAATTGATTAAAAAGAATAAGTAATTAAATGGCAAAGAAAATGGTCAGTATGAGAAACTATCCATTTTTGTTTCCATGGGGACTCTCTGATGGTGCTCAAAAGTCATGGTGAAGCAG
This sequence comes from Potorous gilbertii, assembly GCA_028658325.1. Classification (NCBI taxonomy): domain Eukaryota; kingdom Metazoa; phylum Chordata; class Mammalia; order Diprotodontia; family Potoroidae; genus Potorous; species Potorous gilbertii. The sequence goes on along the minus strand of CM053771.1, from coordinate 86,051,572 downwards.
GGTCTCACTAGAGCAAAAATCATACTTAGAAGATCCAACTTGAGGAAAAGGAAATGGAACAAATACAAGTTTTTCAAGGAAAAAAAATATACCCAAGAAGCAATTCTAGAGATCTGAAGCCAAGAGATCAAATATTTTAGTCAAATATACACCATGATCATCAACTACCACTTGAACATAGCAAATCCAACCTGTCTAAAAGAGATAATTACTCATTATCTTTTCCCCTAAATCCTCATCTCTTCAAACTATCCTATTATGGTCAATGGCACCATGATTGTCTAGTCATCCACGATCCTAACCTGTCATTCCTAATTCCTCTCTCGGTCACTTCAAATAAGCAATCAGTTGTCAAAATTTGTTCTTTCTTTCTCTATTACATCTCTCCAACTCTTCTCTCCACTCATCTAATCACCACCCTAGTTCAGGCTCTCATCACCTCTTTCCTGGACAATCACAAGAGTCTCTTAATTGGACTTTCTGCCTGAAATTTTTCTCTACTCCATCCCCCATCTACTGCTGCCTACATGATTTGCATAAAGGAAAGGACTGACCATGTCATCCAACTACTCAAGAGTCAGTCAACAAGAAATTATTAAGTGTCTACTATGTATCAGGCAATGTCTTACTATGTCTCCTAGGATTAAATATAAACTCTTCTGCTCAGTATTTAAAGCTTTTCGCAATTTAATTCCTTTATAAGTTTTCTAGGTTTTTAACATATTACTCTCCTCCACCCACTCTATGGTCCAGCTATTCTGGCTTACTTATTAATACACACACACACACACACACACACACACACACACACACACGCCAAACTCCACCTCACGTCTCTGTGACTTTGCCTTTCTTTGTATGCTCAGTACAACTCAGTGCTTGCCACAGAGTAAGTTCTCCATGATGCGAGCCAAGGTTTATGATAAGCAGTAAGAAGGGTGGTAAGGGAAGCTCTTCTTGAGTTCCTGGAGTGTTTCTTAAATTATATTGAGCTATTGAAATTTTTTTTTGAGATGTAACTGAAGGGAGCAGTTTGCTATAACACAAATTTAAATAAGCCATGCAGCATATAACTTTTGTATTCAATTCATTAAGCATATATATGAGTACAGAACATTGAATAAACAGTAAAAAAACAAAACCCCAAATCTCGTTTCGGCTGGTTTTCCTTGACTTTTCTTGGTTACAAGAGGAAACTCAATCTTGATTATGAAGGGTGTTGATTGTGTGTCTGGGAGGTTATAACTGAGAGAAGAATGACTTGCCCAAGGTTACACTTTAGGTAGAATGTGTCAGAGCAAGGACTTGAGCCCAGACTGAGGCATGCTGGACAGTCACTGAATCATGCTACCTCTTTGCAAACTACTATGAGTAAAATTTAATATGGATAAACTGCGATCAGTTACATAGCATTTTAAGATTTGCAAAGCACTTTGTATTCCTTTTCTCATTTGATATGTAGTCTTATATATGGATTGAAACACTCAGCTTCTCAAACGCAAAATGAGGCAGTGTGACTACAAAGCCATGGATCTGAAGAAAAGGTCTTGGAGTTTTAGCAGGCTGCAACCCTGAGGAGTTAGCAGTGTGACCTGGCTGATCTTGAGAGAGCCATTGCACCCAAGGCTCCGAGGGGATCCTGTTGTACTCTGTCCTGGTCTGGCTGCTCCTGCAACTAGTCAGTTCTGGGCCCCACTTTTGGGGAAGAAAACCAACGTATTAAAGCATATCCAGAGGAGGGCAAACCACGATGCTGAAAGGCCTCAAGATGATGCCATGTAAAGACTAGATGGAGGGGAAAAGTAGTGATTTTTAGCTTGTAGAATTGAAAGACTCCTGGTAACTATTCTTCAAGTATCTGAAGGGCTGTTGAATAGATATGAGATCAGACTGGTTTTCTTAGCTCCAGATAAAAGATGGTAAAGCTAACATTTATATAATGCTTAGTATGTGTTAGGCACCGTGCTGAGCATTTTATGATTATTAACTCATTTGACCTTCACAACCCTCCTGAGAGGAAGATGTTACTATTATCTCCATTTTACAGATGAGGAAACTGAGGAAAACAGGGGTTAAGTGACTTGCTGAGAGTCACACAGCTAGGAAATGTCTGGGGCTGAATTTGAACTCAGGTCTTCATGAATACAGACTCAGCACTCTATCCACTGTACCACTTAGTAACAATGTTAATATCTTATTTTGCAGTAAAGCAAATTGAAAACTTACTTATAATAGATCTGAATTTCAGTGTTTAAAAATGATATAAAAAATAACAACACATGATAACAGTGAAATTATATGACTGGTTTTGTCCACTAGTCACAGTAAACGCATTTGATCACTCTTTCACCTAAGTGATATTTATGAACTTCTCAAAAGTCAATCTTTCGTAAGGATTATCCATATATGAACCTAGGTGGCAAAATCTGATGACTTGATAAGGCCTATGACATTTCTCCCACAGCTTCTGTAGAAGATTTTAGTATCCATAGTTCTGTGATCTACATGAAAACCACATTGTTAAATTTATTACAATAGAATGCTGTAGAAGATTTTAGTATCCATAGTTCTGTGATCTACATGAAAATCACATTGTTAAATTTATTACAATAGAATGCTTAAGTGAAATGCATTTTCCATCAGAAAACCAGAGGCAGCTAGGTGGCACCATAGTGCACAGAGCACTGTGCCTAGAATCAGGAAGACCTGAGCTCAAATCCAGCCTCTACACTTACTAGCTATGTGACTTTGGACAAGTCACTTAACCCTGTTTGCCTAAATCCACTGAAGAAGGAAAATGCAAACCAGTATCTCTGACAAAATTCAAGGGGCAGTATTGGCGTGCTGTAGTCCACGAGGTCATGAGGAATAGGATGTGACTGAAGGAATGAACAATGAAAGGTCGGTCACTTAATTAAGTAGTGTGACTTTGGGCAAGTCACCTGACTTCTCCAATCCCCTTCAGTTTCTTCATCAGTAAAATTAGAGGATTAGACTATCTAATCTTCATCTTCCTTTCCACCTCTAAATTGATAATCCCTGATAACCAAACTGTTGAGCAGAAGGTATCACAAAGATACCTACTATTTATGACAATATCACTACTAAAGCCTAAAAGTGGTTAAAGTGTCCCCCAAATAATAAAAAACCAACATGAATTATCCAATGCTCATGTTAGTTGTACAACCATGGGAAAGTCAATTAGCTCCTCTGAGTCTCAGTTTCCTCATCTATTAAATGAGGCCAAAAATACAAGAAGTATTTAAGGTTGCTGCAAAGCACTATGAAATCAGTTATAATTACTATGACTATATTGCTAATAAACAGGTAGGAAGTTAATTTTCACACCTAAAGGGCTGTAATGTAGTCAAAGAAACTGAGTTTGTATATTCACAAGTCTTGCATTTCATACAAGGAAATAAAATTCTGTCACACTTTCATATGGAAATAATTTGTTCCAAGTCACAAAGAATGACAAAATGATTACTTAGACTTGAAAAGTGAGGTATAAATAGAAGTAATTAATCTACTAATTTTTCTCCCATGATCAGGTATCAAGAATATACACATAATTTATAGGCTTTATGTTACACCTGACTTTATTATTACAGTAAGTCATCACAGTGGAGTGTGTTGTATATACATGCTGATGTGGAAATAACCAATGAGTAATGCTGTATTACTTATTAAGTCTAAGACTCTGGGAGTGAGGAGTATCAATATACAATGAGTCAATAGGTAAGAACAATTACTCAAGTTAGCAGTACAACAGCCACAGAAAGTATAACACAGGAAATGACCAGAAGGAAATCTGCCCACTTAACAACAGAGCTCACATTATGTGGAGGAAAAAAAATGACCTTTGTTATTACTGCTGGAGGCAAACTATGTCAGGCAGTACTGGAAAATTTTGTGTGATGCCATTCAATAAACACTAGGCCTCCTCAGCATAGTTTCTTCTGTTTTTCACTAGGAAGCATGTTTGCTTTTAAAATAAGAATTTCTGGGAGGAAAAAATCAGATTTCAGTATCTTTCAAGATATTCTGAATATGATAATAACTAGAAAATCAGGTGAGGTCCTTTTGAAATTCTCCAAAGAGAACGATTCTTATAAAGACTGATCACAACTTACTTGTCTAGTGCATAATTTTACAAACTGAAATGTCAGATTATATGAAAAAGAGGAAGCAAATTAATCACAGGATATCAGACTGCCCAAATGAGGTCAGGATGGCATGAGGATGAAGTGGGTCATATCTGCTTTAAGCTAAATTTAGTGTTATTTTGCTTGGATTAATGTAAGAATTTTAAGAGAGATACAAGGTAATGCAATATTAAATTACTTCTGAATTGAAGGAATGATGTTGTAACATGCTTAGTATTTAAAAACACATTAAGGCGCCTTGAATTTTCAATTAGATTTCTGACAACTTAACATTGAGTTAATCCAAAAAAAAAAAATGTTGGCCTCCAGCAAGGAGTTCTCATGGAGATGAATTAGTAAACTCAAAGGGTTTCAGATTACCAAACCATATGAACCTAGGAAATTAAAATGAAAGTGACATATGCATTCTAAAAAGGTTTGGATGTTGTCCATTTAGTATGACTTCAGCCTCAAAATTGAAAACCTATATTTTTACGGTGAGGACATAGAACTGTATACAATAAAGAGATTTAATACTCCTTCCTAGGATCAAGAATAAGAGGCATTTATATTCAAGATGTAAAATTCCCACTCTTTCTGCCCCCTACCCATGCTGTGCTCCTACTTGTCTTTATTAGATTAAAAAAGGCCTCCTTTTTGGCATTTATCCCTGCACCTTACAGATACTAATTTTTACATTAAATGCATTCAAAGGTCTGATATTCATAAATAAAAATTAGGTTAGAAGGCAAAGCATGAATCATAGAACTAATCTGATCAGTGACAATGATACACATATTTTTCTCTAAAACTGAAACACGTGAAATATATAACATTTAACTGTTCATCCCCAAATCACCCATTCAAATGAGATTGATTATTGATAAAAATTAAGCTATAATGAATAAAAATAACACAAGGAGTTCAGATATTTCAAAACTGAGGAAAATTCATGCTTAAATCTATTTAATAGTAGAGTAATGAGGCAATTAAATTGAGTTTAGAATTAAAAAGAGAATTCTGTGACAACAAGCAATGGTGAGTTCATTATACATTTGGATAAAACTAATTGTTAATAATTTTTCCCTTTATATTTAATCCAAACTTCCCTTTTACAAGTTCCTCCCCATAGTTCCTAGTCTGGTCTTCTAGGGCCAAACAATATCAATTTTATCCCCTTCCCCACAGCAGACTTAAAATACTATACATTCATCAGCCACCCCTGTACTTTATTTAGATCTTTCTTTGGTCCACCTTTCATGTCTACTTTCTTCTATACCTACCTGTATGCAAGTTGTATTCCTACAGGAGACTGTAAGTTCTATGACAGTAGGAATGTGTCATTTTTTTTATCCTTGCTTAGCAGTAAGTAGGCACTTAATTAATGTCTGCTGAATTTAAGGAAGTTGTCTGGTGCCAAGACATGTTTTACTAGACATATGAGATGTAGCAGAAACATCTGTCATCCTACAGCTGTGTAACTTTGATTAGTTTGGGCTTTCTGAGACATAAGAACACCTAAAGGACCCATTGAGCTACAGAAGCATGTGAGTATAAGAAGAGAACTGGAAACTGCAGTTAAGTGACCCAAGAAGACCAGATAACTGGTTATCCAAAGGCCCAGTGTGGCTTATTTATTCCTATAGTATGCTGCAGATGCTATGATGTTTCAGGACTCTTGGAATATATATACTCAATATCTAAATTCTTGCACAGATGGGCAGCCACTAAGGAAGGATCTATAACTATTAATGGCACATGTCCTGAATTTTAAAAAATAGTATTGACAGTATTTGAGATGCGGCAAATTCAGTAAACCATGAACAAGACAATGACTCTATAACCAAAACTTTTTAACATACCATGTTGTGTACAGACGACAAAAAACAAAAACACCTACCCTTTCAGAAGCATAAATAAGATATGAGGATGTGCGCTAATATATTCCACTGTAGGACTTCGAGTACCTATTTGTCTTCTCAATATGTTGTTAAATATCTGCGTTACATCCTTTTTTCCCTGTGAAAGAAACAAACATGATAATTTAGCATATAACTTTAAAAAAATGCACTTAACGTAAGTTCAATACTTCATATATAATCTTCTTTTTTGTTCTTTGTAAATGAAATCTTCATGTTTGTTGATGGTTGCTAAGTTCCCAATGGCACAGGATAGGGTTTGGGACTAACTAGCCATGATTTTATCAGTATAATAAAAAAGAAACAAAACCCAAAACATATTCAAGAGTCCATGGTGATTATTCTTGTTCCATAACCAAAACTTTTTAAAATAGTGAGAGAAATTTAGAAAGCAGAGAGGTAGAGGTGGGTCCCTCACTAATGACCTTACATTCATGACAATATAGACAAGAGAAAATAGAAAAGCACAACTTGAGAAAAATAGCTGCAAATGACTTTTTATTATTAATTTTTCTATTACTGAACTAATGAAATTACAATAAAACAAATGAATAGATTGTTCATTTTCTAAATGTTCAATTATTCACTTCATAATCCATAAAAAGGCTATAAGATTGACCTTTTCAAACATTTTCACAAATGAGGGGGGAAAGTATGAGTTATTGTTGCTGCTCTTTGTCCTTCATTTTCTAAGAGGACCAATGACCTCCAGGGATATGAAGTACAGAGGCAAGACAAAAATCAAGACGACCAGGGATGGCCTGGAACACACTGTATGACCTTGGCATCTCTGATGTCTCCCCAAGCTCTAAGTACTCACAGTGCCTGCTTCAGCCACCTTCATGGCCATTGGGACAGACTGTTCTCATCTGCTCATTTCACGAGGGGAAGTCTTCACATGTTTAAGGGTAGACATTCTCTTAACTCACAGTGACTTTGAGGCCTGTCCTCTGCCTTAAACCTGAGTTCATCTGTGAAGATGGTTTTACCTGGGGGTAACCTCTGTGCATGTTATAGCTTCTTGGAGTCACAAGTGAGAGTTGGGTGACAGGTGGACACCAAAGGTGGATAAACAGCCCTGAAGAGGGCTGGGTATGAGTACTTAGCAGAAAAAGATAGGTAAACTGAATATAAAGGGTAAGAGATGAAGCTCATATGGGTCAAGATCCATTGGAGTGCCACCTCTTAGTAACCTTGTTCATCTTTATGTAAAACAAAGCTTCACTGCATTGTTTTGAAGGTCTATCTATTTTGATCCTGGTAGAACGAAAGAGTAAGGATTGCCTCATATTTTTTTTTTTTGTCTTTATGTACTCAGCACCAAGGACAGTGCTTAATATATACTATGTGATTAATAAATGCTTACTAATTGGCTGAGTGATGAAAGTGACCTTAGAAGTTCATGTAAGCAGTTTCCTCTACAGGAAAAGTAAGTTGTCACACAGATAGCTTGTGGCTGCCTCCAAACTTGGGATTATCCTGGACAAAACCTCCATTCTCATAAAATAAATAAGTGCAGAATAGCCTGGATTTCTTACAGAAGTCCTGGATATAAAGAGATTCCTTTGAGGTCTATTGGTCCCAATGTTGTTATGAAAGGTTTCCATCACTTAAGGGCAAAGTTATGTCCCAAATGCCTTACAGACATGCTCTTTAGATCATGAGCTTTAGAATTGGAAGAGCCTTAAAGACTGAGGCCAGTTCCCTCAAGTATCTCAAGATCAGATAGCTAGTTAGTGGCAGAAGCAAGATTGAAATAGATCTGTTTTTTCAATTATATCTCACTGCCTGTCACTATAGTTGCTTCTTCAGTGTTTCAACAGGAACAACCATAGAACTGCAGGTCGCGAGGGAAAGATAGGACAAATAGATTCTAATGGAAATTATTTATTCTCAAAGGCTTCAATACACATACACATGGATGATCCAAGCATTCTGGTCTAACAAATTCTTTACTTCAACTCCTGACTTACATTTTATTTCAGCCAATTCTGAGAGCTGAAATGTACAAATTTCATAGGCATTCAAAACAACTCCAACTACAAAAACCAGACCTTGGAAATTCCCTTAAGTGATCCAAGTTTCTGGTCATTCTACTCCTCCTAAGCATGTCCTTGGTTCTTCCATACCTTCCTTTTTGTCCAGTCCTTTTCCTCATTTCTTGATTTCTTTAAGGTACAGGGCTAGTAATAACGGTATTCCTTGGTCAGGGAGTACATACAGTCTGATAACTTTGGGGAGGGCACACCTCAGACCTGTTTTTCATAATGACTCAACCAATTTACATCTCCACCAACAGTTCATCAACAAGCCCGTTTTTCCTGCAGCCTGTCCAACATCTGTCATTTTCCTTTCTTGTCAACTTAGCCAATGTGATGGATATGAGACAGAGCCTCAGAGTTTGAGTGTCTACTTTGCAGTTGTTACAGAGGTACTCATTCCTTCTTTTCCTAGCTCTCCAGATTTGTGGGGATTTTTTTTTGCACTAGTTGGTGTTTTCTTTGATTTACTTCTCTCTCTAGCTTTAGTCCTTGAACAGGGGTTTCATGCTGAACAACTAAGCACTCACTATGCAGGTACTTAATAAATGTTGAACTAAATTAATAAAAATTATCACTAAAATAATTATACTTATTTTAATCATTAACAATTTAATTTAAATACTCAAAAAGATCCATGATTCCATTGCACTAGACGTTTTCTTGAGTGCTGTGGATTGCCATCTATCCATGCCTGCCCATCACATATGACTACTGCCTGTTTCTTTCAAGATGATCAACACTTTGATGAAACTTTTCTCATTTTCTTTGGACATCATGAAGGCACCCGTGGAGCACTTCTGCTGCTTATTTGCGATCAGACTCATACCATGTCACTAACTCACTTTGTATTCTAGCACACATTTTCCTTGTGATGACCTTTACTTCAAGACTTCAGTTTTTTTTATTTGTTATGTTGCAACTTGGTCACATTCACTACAAATGTCTCCACTGCCCTTTTGTGTAATACTTATTTTTAATTTCTTAGAGTGTCCCATGACTCACAGTCATACAATAACACCAGTAAAATACTGGCATTAAAAAAATATGCCTCTGTTTCTGAGAGAAGTTTGGGATCATTAAAGGAGCTTTGCAATTTCTCAAAGTTGATATAGTGTATTCTTCCCCTGTTTAACTCTGGGTCCAAATCACTCTCCATTTGAGCTATCTGCCCCAAATGTACATACTGATGGACAAACTCTACAAGTGGCCCATTTAACTCTGTAATACTCTAGTAATAGACATTCTTTATCCACTTAGCTCTCTTCTGTGGATGGTCAGGGTATACTCTTGAGAGATTATGGATTTGTTCTAGGGAGCTCTATAACATTCTAGAGCTTGATACAACAAGCACTGTCAGCAATAAATAACTGGAGGATGTCATCATCCATGCAGAATCTTTCTTCAACATGGTCTCTGCACTAGATATCCTCCATCATTGTGACTGACACCATTTGTGAGCTATATATACTTAGTATTAATGATCAGAGAACTACCAAACAAGATTGTCACTATTACCATCTCTTTCAATGAATATTGACCAGTTTTATGTATGCATGGGAGGTGCCTTGTTGGAAGACATCTTTTAATGTCGCATTTTGCTTTAACAAATTAAAATCTTTCCATAATCAGCAAATAAAAAGCAGTGGGATCTCAAATCTAGAACGCACTCTCTTCACTTGCACCTCTGGAGTCGTTAGTATTTTTCATGATGTAAATCAGCCTACATGAAGATTTTCCTGATTCCCTTCAGTTACAGTAATAATTAGTAATTATTACCAGTTATTATAGTCATTAATATAACCATAATAATTACTTACTCCCTCTTGAAATCACATTCCAAATTACATACAAGCTATATTTACTCATCTGTCTACATGTTATATGCTATCACTCCTTCCTCTCTCCCCTACAGAATGTAAACTTCTTGAAAGCAGGCACTTGTTCTCTACCTTTGTATCTCTGGTACCTAGCACAGTGTTTTCCCTGCAGATAGTAGGCACTCAGTATGAGGTTTTCCA
>CM053771.1:86022469-86040948 GCA_028658325.1 Potorous gilbertii | reverse complement strand
TAATCTCTCTTATTTCCTAAAACTTTGGAGTATCTTCATGTAATGTAGTTTGTCACAGAAACCAAATATAAAATCTATCATCTTGTCAAAACTGAGATTACTATTAATTCTCATTTTAAAAAGGAAAACTCCCAGGAAGACTTTTTTTACTCAAAAGAACTCAGTTAATGAGTTGGTTCTATTTTTACAAATGCATATATTCATTTTTCTTTTAACTATTTAAATATAGTGGCACTAGAAATCTCTGCTGGAAAGAAAATAGTTTTTAATGGCTTAGAATATGATTGGGCATGAATAAGGTTTATTAAAAAAAACCTTTTAAAATTCTGAATTCTCAGATTTTCTTTCCTTGTTACCTATTCTAATATACAGAGTTACATAGAAGTCTAGTCAATAGCTAACACTGAAAGAATTTCCCCACTATCACTTCTGCCTGGTGGATGAGGAGACAGATGATTGGGTAGACTTCTCACTGGACTAAGGAGAATGGACTAAATTGGAATTGAGGAAAATTTAAAACTTCACAGCCTTACAAATTCCTCCTGATATCTCAACCCTAATCATCCCCTAGTTTATGATACTATAGCTTAAATATCCTGAATGAAGCAAAAATATCAAGCAAGGAGTAAGTACATTAAGATATACAAAATTAAAGATAATTTTGGAATTACGGACATTTGTGAAAATCTTAGGAGAAAGATTGAAAAAGGAGAAATCCTGATATAATCAAAGTTTGACTAGGAATTTATCACTGGGAATATTAAGAGGTAAGGAATCAAAGCTGGGTTTTCAAGAGAGGGAAAAATGAAGAAGGTATCAAGGAGTCATGATACACACACACTGCCCATCCCACCCTCTCTTTCTCTACCTAATCCTAAAATTGTAAAGGAGCTATATGCTTAGTTCTGCCCCATTTAAAAGTATCAGGATGGGAACTGGAAGGGTCATAAATACAGATTTTGATTGCTTTGAAAAAAAATTAAGACCCTGGGAGCAGTCAGCATGCTAATGAAAATCACTGCTAGAAGTGACTACCATCTGAGTTAAGACATCAGGAGGAATTTGTAAGACTGTGATGTTTTAAGTTTCCCCAGTTTCAATTTAGCCCAGTCTCCTTAGTGTGTGCTTAGATAAGTCCACTCATTCCCCTGTTTCCTCGCCTACCAGGAGAAAGTGATATTGGGGAAATCTTTTCAGTGTTAATTGCTGACATGACCTATATTTAACCCTTGTCCTAAGGCCTACTGGCATGGGACTCTCTCCTCATTGGTGGAGATGAATGACTTGCCCTTTGTGAGTGGCTGAGCAGTGCTGGTGAGACTGGAAGAGCTCCAGCCTCCTTCAGCCTCCTTTGGACTCTTGGAGCACTAATCTCCCCTCAGGACTCATCAGGCTTCAGCTCTTCAAGTTGCTTCTAGCAGTCTTGGCTTCCAGCTCAAGAAAGAAGATGGAAGAGGCCAACCCCACTTTGTGGTGCGGACATGGTGGAGAGTGAAATGGGGTTGACCTCTTCCATCTGGAAGCCAGGAGAACCTAAGGTAACTCCACACTTGAGTCCAAAGAAGACTTAGAACTTGATGAGGGCTTTGAGATGGCACTTCCATAGAGAACACATCCTTTGTGAGTGGCAAGGGTATTGTAATAGCTTTTGGTATTGGAAAGAGCACTGAACTTTGAGTCAGGAGTGATGTGGGTTTGGATTCTGGCTCCTCTGCTTAATTATATGAACCTTGGGCCAGTCACGTAAGCCCAAACTTCAATTTCTTCACCTTCAAAATGGGAATAATAGTATTTCTACTAAGTGCCTCACAGGGTTGTTGGTAAGAATGTGCAGTGTAAACCTTCAAGTGCTAAATGCAAGTACTACAGATGTAAGTTCTTATCATAATTACTCACTGAGCCCTTAATGAGCCATTTCTTCTTGACTGGATATTCAGCAAGTTTGGAGAATGACTTTTTCTTTGGTAAATAGCTATTATCTTCATGGCTACATTAATTCTCCATTTTGGGGACAGTAGTAGGGAATAGCTGGTAGTACTTAGAAGGCTGGAGAGTTTATTCCCTAGGGCAACAAAAGCCAAGTAGTTCAATCACCTGTTCTCCACCAGAGGGTCAAATTCTCCCATGAACTCTGCAGGAAGACTTTGTTTCTCTCTGCAGTTCTGTCTTTCACAGTCTTTATGACATAGGCAACTAATTATAGCCCTTTAATGTGCTCAGAACATGAGGAGGGAGTTCAATAAATGTTGCTGAATGACTGACTAAGAAACAAAGTTTGTTCTACTGTTGGCTCTAACCTCACAACCTTGTCTCATGGTCTCCTTCTGCATGCTCTGCAGTTCACTAAGTGTCTGTTAGCTACCAGGCACAGGTAAAGGCAAAGAGGAAAGAGTGGTTTTATTTGAGCCATTGAAAAATAGTTTTCAGGGGTGGGTTACCAGGTTGTTTTGTTTTGTTTTTGTTTATTTTACAAATTTGTTTACAAGGCAAAGCTAATTTGCTAAGAAAGTTATTCAGAATTCATAGAATGCTTAGAACTTTAGAGATGAAATCTTTGAGGTCAGGTTATTTACAGAAAGGATAATAGATTTAGGTCTGGAAGAGACCTGAGAGACCATCCAGTGTAGCCTCCTCATTTTATACATGAGGGAACAGAGGCCCAAGGAGGTTAGGTAACTTCCCCAAGGCCATGTAGATAATAAGCAGGAGAGGTGGGATTTGAACCCAGGACCTCTGACTCCAAAACAAAAACTTGCAGTCTAACTCCCTTCAGAACCTCCTTCCTTCCTTCCTGTCTTCCTTCCTTCTTTCCTCCCTTCTTTCCTTTCCTTCCTTCCTTCCTTCCTTCCTTCCTTCCTTCCTTCCTTCCTTCCTTCCCTCTCTCTTTCCTTCCTTGCTTCCTTCCCTTCTCTCTCTCTTTCCTGGGTCTCCCTATCTTGTCCAGTACATCAGTCACTCATAGGCCCTTTCCACTGCTGATCAGCATAAAAGTTCCACTTCCAAACAGTTGCAGCCATACTTCACCACAGAATTCTCAAGGTCAAGCAGTCCTCCAGCCTCAGCATTCCCAGAAGCTGGCTGCCACCCACAGACTCATTATTCAACTGTTAAAGATATAATCCTAATGCTTGGTCTGGAACTGTGATTATACCAAGGTGGGGAATTCTGGGTATAGAAACTCCCTCTCTACATTGATGCAATTTGTCTGTAATCTGTTGCGTGGGACCCTGAGAAGATATATGATTTGCCCGTGATTACAAAGTTAGGGTGCATCTCAGGCAGTACTGTACCCAGGTCCTCCTGACTCCAAGGCCTAATGGCTCTTTAGGACATCCAGCATATAGCTTCTCATAATCCTAATAACTGATGTGAGAATGGAGGTGGTGCTGAAAGCCATTTGGTTAACTATGCTATTCAGGGAATGTAATGTTCTGGTTACCAGAATTATCTGGTTAACTGAAAAGTTTCTAATTACAAAACTGAACACAATGAAAAATGATCTTAAGAAGCATGTCTTATAAGTTTCTCATTTGCTAATGTGGACATTTCAAGTTATAAAATGAGATCCACATACCTTTTTTCACTCCATATACCTTTCCCAAATAGCATTTTATTTTTTCCTTCAGTTGAAAATAAGAAAGGTGAGATGTATAGAGATGTTTGAATTTATAAACCTAAGATAGGATTTCTAGTACTTTATAAATCAAATTTTGGCAGACTCCACTCCTTCCAAAAATCCTCTTTCCATAGACCTGATCTATTTATACTAAAAATATGTTTTTGAGATCAGCAAAGGAGCGCATCATGGAAATAAAATATTGAATAAATAATAATAAAATAAAAGGTGTATATTGAAAATTATTTCCTTTTGTCAGTTCTGTTCCAAGACATCTTGATATGGTAGCATTACAGAAAAATTTCAATTCTCACATCAAAATTAAAGTAATTTTAACAATAAACATAATCTTTATTTTCAAATATTTAAAATGGATCTGTGGTCTCATCAGTATGAAGTGTGCTGCAATGATACAGATCCTAATCCATCCATTCTATCCACCCTGTGTGGCTCTTGTCTATGTCCTCCCACAAGTTTGCCTCAAAGATTTACCCAATGTGATGTTATGCTCTTTTCTTGAGTTTTCCTGACCTTTTGAGGATGCCAATAGGCAAAGCACTGGGTAACCCTCACTCTCTCTATATCACTAAACCATCTTCTTCTTCATTCCTATATTTCTCTGGTGATAGCCTCTACTCTAGCATCTCTTCACAATTCCTGACTTATTCTGAGAGGCTCATATTCATCATGTGCTTTCATACACTCTGAAAGATACTGATTTAAAACTTTTCAGAGACTACTGATTCCTTGACTTATAGTCATATAACAAGACTGGTAGAATATTAGTATTGAAAATAGGAGTCTTTGTTTCTGGGAGGTTTGTAGTGATTGAAGGACCTTTTTAATTTCCAAAAAGCAATCCAGTGCCTCTCTTCTTATTATTTAGTTATAGGCCAACTTATTGTTGATTTTCAATGTATGATACATACACATATGTTCACACATGCACTCATGTACACACTGATCAGTTGTACAAGCCATCCTTTTCAACGAATGTCATAATTTGAACAAAAGGCATTCTTCACTCACTTAGCTTTTCCTTGGTTAGGCCAAACTGTTTTGAGTGGTCATGAATCTCATCCAGGTGGCTCTGCAGCATTCTAACATTTAATGCAACCAGCATAATATCATCTGCCACAGGAGCAACTAGAGGACTTTACCATCTGTTGGAAATGTCTTTGATTCTGCACTGGCTTTCCTCCATGATAATAGTGAATACCTTTGGTGAGAATGTATTTCCCTGTCCTATATCTCACTTGATATTAATGACGAGAGGGTTACCCAACAAGGGGATCTCTGATAATATGTCTTTTAAAGAACCTAACATAATTTTGATGTATATATGTGATACATTTTGAAAGAGAGACTTTAAGGTGGATTTTGCTTTAAAGAGTCAAACATTTTATAATCAGCAAAACATCAGAAAATTATCAGTAGAACATTGCATTTTCTACATCATTCATTCAGTTGTGTGCTATTAAAGATGTCCACCATCGAAAATTGCTTTAAAAAGTCTGTTGTTTCTTACTAACATCTCCAAGGTTTGCATAGAGGCTTCTCATAAAAGATTATATAGATGGGACACAGCAAGCATATAGATCGAGTCATTCACGCATGCTCAGGATGTTTCTTTGGGCTACCAGTCAAATCTAAGATTTCTCCCCACACTTTTCAAATCTTTCTTCCAAATACTTCATGAAGTGACTCCTCAGTGCTCTTACAATTGTGTCACCTTCAGCCTCCATCTCCTCTAGGTAAATTTCATCCAATTTGTCTGCTTTCCTTTGTCCTGTGTTCTGCTTAGTGCCTTTCATAGCTTTTCACTATGTCCACTGAGCATGTGAAGGGTTTCAAGGGTTAAGAATGCTTCCTGGAGGAGCCCTAGCTTCAAATCCTGCCTGATGCTTGCTACCTGTGGCAACCTCTCTCTCCAAATTTCTAAGATGAGGAGGCAGGACTCGATGACCCCTGGAGTTCCTTTTGGCTCTAGATAGATCATCCTCTAAGTGCAGTGACTCCATTTTCCTTGATAGTGAAGAAGGTGTATTATACAAAGCCTTTGAGACCTTTTCTATCTTTCTTCTGTTCTCCTCCCGTCCTTGTGAAATGACTTTGCTCATCTGAGTCACTGACTTTCCTTAAATTTCACTAACCAAGGAAAAGCTAAGTGAGTGAAGAATGCCTTTTGTTCAAATTATGACATTCGTTTAAAAGGATGGCTTGTACAACTGATCAGTGTGTACATGAGTGCATGTGTGAACATATGTGTATGTTATGTTTCACTGCTTGTCTGTATTATGGAGCAAAATATTGTTCATAATCTTCCACAATCATTCTCTCTAAGATTTACAAATCAACTTACATTTTAAACCAAACTTGGTTAGTTTAAAACTGGCTGCCAGCTTTCTTCATTTGGCAACTGTCAGGTTTTTAATGACTAAGTGATGACCACATTGATGACATGAAGGACCTTTCCAAGTAGTTGCCCATTATCCCACAGCCATTTGCTGGAAAAAACTTTGGGGTAAGAATCTGAATTAGAGATTTGATAGCTGATAAGAGTTTGACAGTTAATAAGGTAAGAAAGACCTGATAAGCATTTTCTATAAATTCAGGAGATATGCTACCTTAATAACTAAAAACATAGTATGTCTGACCTTGACGGTGTTTATATGTATGCAGATCAACACTTAACACTTTTATGAAAGGAACAGATTTAATAAGATTATTTTCTTTGTTGAACTACATACCAAACACAGTCGTAATGTAGAAAACCTCAAAATACAGAGACATACTAAAAATGTTTTTACCTTTAAAGATTGTCTCTTAGTCACATAATTCTCAGACAGAAGCAACTTTTCATAGTCTTCAAAAATCTATTGAAAAAGAAAATGAATGTTAAGGAGTAGAATGCGTGCAATTCTGACCCTTAGTAGTTGTTTGACCATGATGGACACATCACTTAACCATTTGCAGTCTATTCTTTTCTTGGTAAAATGAGGCTAATGGTATCCCTCAGAATCTTCAAGAGGTTCAAATAAGACACACATATTTAAAACATTTGAAACCCTCAAAACACTATTTAAATGTGAATTATACCCAGGCACAAATGCTCTAATCACTAAAGCATAATAGAGGATTTACACATGGAATCCCATCAATTTCATTTTACACAAAAGGAAATTGGGAAATAGGGAGATTCAGGTCATTCAAAGTGACTCAATGACCTAACTGCTTCTTCAGTCCTACAAAGAGGTTAGAAAAATGGAACAAATGCTAGTCATCCTAAAAGTTCATTTAAGAAAATATGCAGTATAAATAAAGAGTATATTCATATTCTATACTGTTGCAAAGAAGCTGGCAATACTTTGCTTCATTCCTGTGTAATCCACAATTGTTAGTCATTTTTGAAAAGTATGAATTGTGGCAAATTATGAAGTATGCGCCTAGTCATTCCAAAATATCTTTAACTAAGGACAGATATTAAGTATACTGTATTGTCAGGATGGTCATTGCCAATACCACTGGAGATGGTTTGAGGACAGTTGTAATTCCTGCCTGTGGTTCCCTGCCATTCAGGAGACCAAATAATTTAAAACAGTGTGCCAACAGGACCAAGGCAGTGAAGGAAGATCTACAACCCTAGGAACTTTGATAATTCTAAGGTAGTCTTGGAAGAAGTGGCTCTTACTGCTCTATTTTAAGTTTCGTGGCTTTAAGGAGCATGTGAAGGTCTTATTGTGAACTAGGAGAATGATGACAGAAAGTTATGTGCTGCTAATGGTGTTTTTTAAAGTCTCAATGTCCAACACATTGTGAAGTATACAAGAGAAGCTAAAGGTAGCCTCTGTCCCTGAATGGCTGAATGAAAAGCACTTATTTGGCACTTACTACATGCAATGTACTGCGCTAAGCACTGGGGATACAGATATGAAAATCTAGACAGCTCTTCCCTCAAAGAGCTCATATTCTAAATGGGGAGGACAACACCAAAAAAAAAAAAAAGTTCAGCTACAGGATGTATGGGAAAGACCAGAAATCCTAAGATGCATCAAAGGGCAAACACAGGGATGTGCTGGAGACACTAAATTTTGACTATGGTCAAAGTTGACTATTAAATTTTCAGTGTCATCATTTGCCCTTGGGAATCAGCAAATGTTACAAAATCATGGCTTAATTTATTGTTTTGTGGACTGTCTAAGAAAGTGATGGAGAAAATGTTAGTAATACAAATTAAACTTGAAAGTGTACCATGTGTACATTTTTCCCCCAGACACCTTGTTAAACTTTTACCAACACACCCCTGGGCAGATGGCAAGGTCAAGAGGTCCTTATGCTATTTCAGTACGTTAGATGACTCTGTACCAGGGCCTCTCCAGGGTCCATTGCACCATTTAGTGTCTGGCACACAGTAAGTGCTTAATAAATGCTTGCTGATGATAAGACACAAGGCAGATGGTAAGGCCTGGATCTCACTGGAAGGTAGAGAGCTGAAGAGTCCTATCACATTTAGGCCATGTGAACAGTGCTGAACTGTGAGCTCTGAGCCATACTGGTCTGGATAGGGAGGGAAAGGGGTAAGGGAAGGATGCAGCTCCCTCTTGGTGGTGATGAGTCTCCTAGATCATTGTTCTGGGATGTTCTGGGGCTTGGGGAGATTAATATAGTTAGGAAGATAAGTTAGATAAATGAAACCACTATACAAGGCAATACATAATCAAATGTGATATTTGTTGTGTGCAACTGAATAGATGCTCTAAGAAGAAAAAGAAGTGAAAAGCAAGAGGGAGAGACAGGGAAGGAAGGAAAGATATTTAATGTAATTTCCCCAAACTTTTTAATACTTTTAATTTAATAATATTATACAGAATTACCAGAATATTGATAAATACACATACATACATACATACATATATACAAATGTAGTATATATATGTGTGTGTGTGTGTGTGTGTGTGTTTATAAACACAGGTACATACACAGAGATAGAGCACAAATATCAGCCAATTTGTAGTCAGAGTTTCTGGTCAATTGATATTGTATTTTTTCTTTTAACCTATCTGTATATTAAAGCATAATTCAATATGCTTATATTGCTTGTGTTTGAAAAAGTGACCCATATGTCAATCTCTGGGAGGGAAGCTGTCCCTTCTATAAAATTATTAAGTGAGTCAATTACTGCATATTTAAAGTGTTTTGTCTCTGACAACTGTATACTGCATTCACATGTAAGGAACTTGCAAGGAACATAGTTATCGAAGTTCTTCCTCCAAGATGTTTTGAACAAAGTGCTTTATAAACCTTAGAACATGAACCAAACATGAATTGTGATTATATTTTATTATTATAGGAGAGATAGATATAATCAGCACTACAGATTTGGCTCAAGTGTTATTCCTTCATATTTTTTAAAGATATAGTTATAGTATTAATTTGTCAGCAATAGTACTGTTAGACAGATAGGGCTCATAAAACTAACTACTTAACAGGAAAACCAATTAAATACTGCTTTGCAAAAGTCAGATCTCATGATATTTTTGATAAAAAATAATTTATTACAGAAACCCAAAATAGAAATTAATTTTAGTTTCAGATTCAAAGAATGACGAATTTAACAAATTAAAATCACAATTAGATTTCTTCTGAAGAATGAAACACCTTAGGGATCTATACATGATGCTTTTATTCTCTTTGAATGTTTATGATATGAAGGAAATGCTCTCTGGAAATGACAATTATTTTATTTTCTGCTCAGACCATAGCACCCCCAATTCATTTCACATTTTAGAAATTCTTTAATTCATTTTTATATTTTCAGCTACAGTAGATGATCTCTGAAAGGCAAGAAAACTTAGACCAAAGACTGACAGATGATGTTGGTACTAAATGGTTAAAATTAAAAATACATATGTTCCCTTTCTGTTAGTAATTGATCACCTAAATAGTTAGACAGAGGCATGTGTCATTATTCCAACCAATATGATTTTGTGGCTTTGCTTTGTGGTTTTCATTGGACTGTCTTGTGGGAGGATGTGAGTGTTTGTTACATAGTATGGTTTTTAGTAAATAAATGCCTGTTGAATAGTATTTGTTTTAACAAAATAAAATGCCAACAAGTACTATTTACAATTTTTTATCTCGCACACACAGAATTGGGCTACATTAAGTAATCACTCTTGGAAAAATAGGATGTGGTCACTGAAGTATGATCAAAGTTAAGTTTTTCTTTGTGAATACATGTAATTCCTATATTTACCAAAGAACTTGAATTTGAGCAAATAATGAAGATGTCTAACAGTTCCCCAATACTTCTGTTAACATAATGATAGATTCTTCCCAGGTATAGACAATACCCAAAATTGTGCCTCTTATTAAAAAATTTTTTTTAATTGGATAAAAATTTTAAAACTTTCTAAGCAATTCTCCATTTTCCATCAGCTATGCTTATTTTCCATTCCACAAAGCATCAGGGTTTTCTCAGTATACCTTACCCTTTGGGAGTCTTCTCTCCTTCCCTCCTCTATTAGATTATAAGCTCCTTGAGGGCAAGGATTGTCTTTCTTTTTCTTATTTATATCCACAGCCTGGTGGATATATAGCACATGCCTGGTACATAGTAGGTACTTAATAAATGTTTACTGAATTGAATTGTTGGCGCTTTGGTTTATATATAATCTGAGGAACTAGAAAAATCTGTCTGCAAGGGCTGATCATTTCAAAGATGGAAATTCGGAGTAGTTTTATCGATATATCAGTCAAATAACTATAAGTCAAATACCTATCAGTCAAATAAAATAGCTTTAAAAAGTATGGAGATTGGCTAGGCATGGTGGCCCATACCTGGTAATCCCTCCTACTGAGGGACTGAGACTGGTGAATTGCTAAATTCAGGAATTCTAAGCTGCAGGACTAAAGCTGGTTGAGTGTCTGCACTAAATCTTGCACATTCTGAGAGTGGGATTCCACAAAGCTGGCTAACAAGGGGTGAAAAAGCTCAATTAGGAAGGACAGAGGAGATTAAAGCTTCTGCAGTGAGCAGTAGAAGTATAAGGTCCATGAGTGGCCAGGGTGCTTGCAGCCTGAGTGAGATAGGGAGACCCAATTTTTTAAAAAATGGAGAACTCTTCCAAAAATTACTCTTTATGAGTACAGCTTAAGCTTAAAAGGGGACCAGAAGTTTTGTGCAAGATAGACAATTTTATCCTCCATTGAAATCTTACTCTTAGATCTCGAAGAATGGTGGAGGTGATCCTGGGTTCTCAAAGGCTATTCAAGGGAAGCACAAATCCTGGCAAGTTTTACCATGCTGGAAAAGTTTTAAGTCTGGGTCCCAAAATAGACCAGATACCTATGGTACAAGGACTAATCAAGCCAGATTCAGAGAGAGTCATCACCAGATTGGCCAAAGGGCGATGAATTTTTCCAACCAAAAGAAACTTTCAAAAAGAATTCACTAAGTTTCAGAAGGGTTGCCCTCTGCACTGGTGAAAGTAATATCCACACTAATTTTCCAGTCTACATTCTTGAAGCATCGAAAAAATACCTGCAGCCATTAAAGTAGAGACAGGATCATGGGATCATAGACTTGGACCTCAGAGAACACTCAGTCCAACTTACATATAAGAAAACCAAGACCTAGAGAATTTAAGTCATACAGACGATAAACAGCAGAGCCAAAATTTGAACCAAAGTACTCTGACTCCTAATCTACCACCCATTCCACTATATCCCAAAGACTGTGTGACTTTCCACATTCTCGATTTCATCTAAAGCTTCTTCTGAATTTGCTTTTAAGACGATGAGATTTAAAAAGTCTGGGGTACAAGTTGGGTACTGGGACAGGACCAAGTCACTATGGTATCTAAAAAGTCAAGGATAAGTCTGTAATACCAGTTGCTGGGTCTCAGGAGTCTACTGAGAAAAGAAAATCCACTTTTGTCACTAAAATATATTTTAAAGATTTAAAAGCAATCTATACTCACAGTGTCATAATTTTGTTCTAAGAATTCTGCCACCAACACTTTGTGTCTTGTTAGTAAGTCCTAGAAAGAGAATGCACAGAAAAAAAATAATTGAATTTGATACATTCTATACACATTCTTTTATCTTTCCCAGACCGATCATCTCACTAATTAGCAACTTCAAAAATTACAGAATGTTTTATTTCCTTTTATATTACCACCTAATATCGTGGAACAAATTATAATACTTTATGTGGTCTGCAGGGAATTAATAAAAAATTTAAAAGTTAGAAAGATCTAGGGGTTTAAAATTATACTCATGTTATATTTATAAGAAAAATATTTCATTGGGAAAAATCACAAACTTAAACGCAAATCAAATGTTAACTAGGTAAAATAACATTTTTCCAAATTATATCAGTTTTCTGTGTATAGGAGGTAGTGTGGCACAATAGCATAGATAGATAACAGAATTCAAAACCAGAAGGCCTGGGCTCAATTTCAAATCTGATACCTATTATTGGTTACCCATGCAAGTGAGCTAATCTCTTGGTGCTCTAGACTAAGGCTACAAACTGCAGCAAAAGTACTAAGATGAGACAGTTGAGGGGATTTCCTCACCCAACAGGTGTCTGTACAAGTGAAATCTCTGGTTTAATCTATGATTATCATACATGACTTCTTTAATCCCATTCAATTCAGTGAACATTTATAAGGTACACAGATTGTATAAATCACTATGCTATGCCCTAGGGGAGATATGAAATTTAGATAAGATATTCATGAAGCTTATAGTGTATAAGAGAGATATGTAAATCCAAGTGAAAAGTTAAATGGGTGTAGGGGTAGGAGAGGGAGACATTCCTGACTGCAGAGATGTTGGGGTGGTAACACAGAGGAAGTGGTATTTGAGTTGGGCCTTACATGATAGGCAGGAGCTCAAGAGGCTAATTCAGGGTGAAGGATATTTCTGATATAGGAAATGAAAAAAAGAAATAGAAATGGAAAACTGTAAGGGGTGCTCAGGGGGTGGAGAAGAGCTTAATAGAACTTGACTCGACAATCGATAGATTCACTACAATTATTTGAGCAAATAAGTAGCAACAATAAATAAGGAAGACGTCTAGCAATGATATGAAGGAAGGATTGAGCAGTAGTGTGGAGATAGGAAAACCTATTAAGAGGATAGGGGCAATCTCAAGGGTTTCAGAGCTGGAAGGGAATCTTTAGCCCAGGACTCTCGACTGACGACACCAAGACCCTAAAATGGGGAGTGAACTGCCCATGGTCATAAAGCTAATAAAGTGCAGAGGTAAGGTAGAGACCCAGGACTTCTAAACCGATGCTATTTCTTCTCTACCACAAAGACTACTGCTGTACAGCAGGCAGAGGAGGGGTCACAGGAATGGATGTAGGTTGTAATAAAGGCTTTACTTGATGGTGGTAGCAGGAAGAGAGAAAAGGAAATAGATGATAGAAATGATGACTTTTACATAGGCAATATTAAAATGTCAGGCAGAGATAAATATATAGAAATAAGACTGTTTTGTGCTATTTAAATATGCATTTCACAAGGCAGTTTTCCTGATTTTTAAATATTTTTAGGAAAGATCAATTATAATTGAAATGCAAGAATTTCTATAGCATAAAGATGTATGGAAATGAGAATATTTTTAAAATAAAATTATTGTGACCACTTAAGGCTAAGTAGCTTTGTGAGAGTTCTTAGTACAAAATGATCTGTGCATGTAGTTCTATTTTACTAATGAAATAACTTACAGAATACCATATAATGGAATGAAAGAGAATTTTTCCTGTTCTCTACTCATACCTCAGCTGTATCCCAATTTAAATTAAATATTTTAATAATTCTAATCTGCCATAATCCTCTCAATGAACTCATTAGTTAAATACCCTGTCCTGTGCACCTTGCAGAATTTAATTAAAAAGCATACATCTTATAACTAACAAAAAGCCCAAAGCCTCCTTATTCTAAATATCCTTGGACCTTAATAAATGTCTAATGAAAAACTTTTCTTGGGGACATGGGAAAAGGCAGGCCCATGTCATAATCCACAAGTTTAATATTTTAAGCAAATAGAAAAAAATGAATCATTTAGGTTATAGTATTCTGAACTTTCATTTCCAAGTTGAAAATTATGACATATTGGCTCTTATTTAAATACTTGTTCTAGCACTGCTACGTATGTTGGACATCCAAAGACCTACTATTTTTCCCTGTGAGGTCCTCAGTAATGCTTTGGAGGTAAAGCTTTAAATGGGAAATTTTTTTTGGCTTGAATTAGTTTCTGTTTTGAGGAATCTCTGAAGGAATAAGGTACTTTCAAGACTATGTTGAGATTTCCAGTCTGTTCTGGGGGGGTTCACTGAGCAGGCTATTCCAGATTTCCAAGGACAGAAAGAAATTCTCTCCAGTTGCTTATGGGTTGTGGATAAGCACCTCGTCACATTGTAACTTGCAGCCAGCATCCAACTGTAATAACTTCAAATCTTTAGTCTAAAAAACATAAAGACTCAAAGGGAAACTGGAAATTAATATAGCCACTGCAAGTCAAAGAATAGTTATTTACTAAAGCAGAACATGGAATAGAAAGGTTTTCAGTCATATCTTGGTACTGTCATTCATTTATATATCTTCCCTTCACTCCTGTCCCTGAGGAAGAGTTGGCTCTTCTCTTTATGGTCAACCCTTTGACAGGGACCCTGGATCTCATACCTTCCAGTTTTCTTTAGCAGACTGCCTCTACTGTCATCTTCAATCTCTCCCTATTAGCTCCTTCTCCACTGCCTATAAACACGCCTATGACTCTATCTCTAAAACACTCATCCAACCATCCTCTGTCATATTCTGTCATATTATAGCTTTCCTCTTCTTCTCAGATAAACTCCTTGAGAAAGCCAACTATATTAAGTGTCTCTACTTCTCTCATAAACATTAAGCTGTTTGGCTTCCACCCTGATCATTCAACTGAAACCGCCTTCTCCAGAGTTACCTGTCACCTCTTAACTGTCAGATCTTACAGTCTTTTCTCAGTCTTCCTGCAGAATTCACTATCTTGTGACTGTCCAGGGCAACACCACCCACCCAGTTACCAAGAATCACTCTCTTGGCATCATTTCCAACTCTTTATTTACTCACCTCATATTCAATTTGTGGTAGAATCTTCTATATTCACAACATTTCTCATATATGTGACTTCCTTTCCATTCATACAACTGTCATTGTGGTAAGGCCCTGTTCACATCTCACCTAGACTACCACAACAGCTCTCTCCCCACTCCAAATCACCTTTCATTCAGTGACCACAACAATTTCCCAAAGTTCAAGTCTGACTTTGTCACCTCTTTACTTAGTAAACTCCACTGGTTCCCTATTACCTTCATGATTCCATGTAAAGTCTTCTGTCTTTAAAGTCTTTCACAGTCTTTTCTCTTCCAGTCTTTCCAGGCATCTCACCCTTTACTTTCTTGCCCACTCTCCCAGCCAGGTACTGGCTTACCTCCTGTTCTTCCCATACAACTTTGGGCCCCCACACTGGCTGTCTCCCATGCTTTCCTCCTCACTTCCACTTTTTGGCTTCTTCAACTCAAATTCTACTTTTTGCAGGGGGCCTTTTTTAATTCCTTGGTCTGTTTGTTCCTTTATTTTGCATATATGTAGTTATTGATGTGTTGTCCATACAACTATAATGAGATCCATAAGGGCAGGGATAGTGTTCTCATAACTTTCTTTGTATCCCCAAAGTTTAGCACAGTGCCTGGTACATAATCATCATCACTTTCAAATTCTAATGATATTTTACATGTGTATATAGGTAATTATATACACGATCTTGTAGCTTATGATTTTATACCAGCATGGTAAACATTTATCATGTCCAAATGGTGATTTTAGGGGAAAACTTCTGATTTGAATGACGAATTTGATTCAGTTGCTCATGAGTATTTCTGTGCTATAACTGTGTAGTGATAACTCCCATTCTAGGTGACATTCTCAAGTACCATGTTGCTTTTCCCCTTTGTGATGTCAGGTTCTTGATACACCTCGTTCTGGTTTACTTTTTCCAGCTTCCAGTAGAGGGTAAGCTACAAGAGGACTACTGATTGTCCAAGAGAAATGTAGCAAAGCTACAGAACTTTAGTATACTGTACATGAAATACCAGATTAAATTAAATTTAGTATACTGTACATGAAATACCAGATTAAGTTAAATCCAAGTGCACCTCAGTAAAATATGACAGCAGAGCTTTTCTCATGATGCTAGCCTAGTGGGAATCTCTTTAGGTTCACATAACCAAGACTAGTTGGTAGAATAGTAGAAAGGGCTCTGAATTTGGAGCCAGAAGACTGGGTTTTAATCTAGGCTTTGTTCATTTACAATCTGTATGAAATTAATTTCATCTCTCGGGACCAAATTTCCTCACCTATAACATCAGGAGGCTGGCCTACATGATCTCTAAGATGTTCCTTTGAACTCTAAAATCCTATGATCCTAAGTCTAATACTACAGAAAGTAACTGGAAATACCAAGGTTGGAATGCAAATGAAATCAAATAAGCTTCTTTTGTTACTCAATAATAAAGTTAAGCTGCATTAAAAATTCAATTTGGCTAAAAATAGGACAACAAAGAAAACTAATGAGGAATCTTTTAGTCCCTAAAATATGTTTAAAACTTACATAAAAGTTAAATCTTATTTATTAAATATTCCTTATCAACCATTTACTTTTCTGCCATAGTTCTATGATTGTAATTACTTAGGAATGTTTCCTTATAATTAGCTTTTTGAGGGAAAAAAAATATCTATTTCCATGACAGCAATGTACCATCTGGTAAGAAAAACACCCTACAGCATCTCTATTTAGGAGATTGCTTCTCTAGCTCTTTTGGCAACAGAACTTTTGCATTAAAGAAATGTAATAATCTATCACATTAAGCTTCAGAGCCAAAATTTTATGCAACTGAGACCCCATAGCATTAATTTCTTTAAGACTAGTCTGTAGCCATACCAACTGTTTTGAAAGCTGGGTGCTGCATGTCTACCTATCTATCTAAATCGCTTTCTCTCTCTCTCTGTATGTACATGTATATATAAATACATATTATATATTATATTCTACCCCCCCCATGTTTATGTGTATGCTCCTGTCTTTATCTTTCCTTCTTGGCATTTTCTCCCCTCCCTCTCTCCTAGAGGCCTCCTTCTGCTAGTTTGCTCCTCTCTCTTCCATCCTGTCATCCCTTCCTTTTCCTCTTCAGCAGCAGATCAGTCTTTCCTCTCTAACCTCCAGCTCTCTCTTACCCTTAACAAACTCCCTATTCTTCCTTTCTTCCCCCCTCCAAATCTGCCTCCTCCCCTGCCTTCCCCGCTCTGTCTCTTGGTAGAAAGAGACCTTGGACAAGTGACTGAACCTCTCTGACCTTGGTTTTCCTCACTTGTATAACAACACAGTCATGGTGAGGCTATACCTGTGTCTCCCTTCTGTCCTGCGCTTTCTCACCCACCTCCTTCTATAACTAAAGTGCCTTCACTCCCTCCAGTTCACTAACCTTTTTTTGCTCTCTCTAGTCAGTGCACAGCTTGGCCTGCTCCCATTCCTCCTCTGCCCTGCCTCTACTGACGGCTCTTCTGCTTTCTACATCCCTTTCCGCTCTCCATTTTTCCTCCTCTCACATTTTTGTTTAACTATTTGTGTGCTCTTTTACTGCTTCTGAAATCATGGAGCCTCTCTAATAAGTCTTTCCAAGATTTAAATAACCTCTGTGGAACAACAACAAACAGGCCACTGCTAAATTCCCATGTTCACCTCTGACAAAATTTTAAAACTGCAGGTCATAATTTAGGAAGCAACTGAATGATTGTTTCTTGAAGTAGTTAAACCCCGGTCATTAATCAGCTCTAGAGACACTGTTTGTTTAAACTATAAGCACGGTAGAAGCCACTGAGAAAGGGGAATCCTAGGACAGGTAAAACGAGATGAAAGGAGAAGGTTTTGAGGACCAGTAAAATGGGCCGCAGGTTTAGATAGACAAAAAGTCTGGAAAACAGTATCCTATAACAGACATTTGTGAAATGGTCAGCTAGGATCAGGTGTGATCTGTACATAAGGAAAAGGGTTTTCCAAACCGTAGGTACAAATTTCTCTAGAAAAACTGAAACTTGGATTCTCAGTATTAGTTTTACGGCCTGAGGTGACCACTTCAGGCAGACGTGTGGTTATTTACCTTAAATGTAGCAAAGGCGTCTGAAGCAATGTCAAATGTGGACAATTCCACATACTTGAAAAATTCTCTGAACTGACTGGAAAACAGGACGATTTTGGCAAGCGGCTCATATCGGATACATTCTCTCAGCATAATTCCACAACGTAAGGCAACCTGGGGTGCTTCATACCTAAAGCGTCAAAATCATAAACATACAGTTATCTTAAGATGTACTATATTACCAGCATGCTTGTGACATAAGAGAAGAAGCACTAGGTGGAACTTACTTGGCCCATCTGAGCCCCATGTATAAAGGAAAAGGTCAGGTTAAATTATATTTAATCTCCCTTCAAGAGGTACTATGGAATAGTGCATGGTGTTAAACTTGGAATCCAAAAGACTTGAGTTCAAATCCCACCCACAGCACACACTCGCTATGTGACCATGGGCAATCATAACCTCTTTGAGTTTCAGTTTCTTGATCTGAATAAGCACGTAATACCTACAGTACTTAAGTCATAGGGTTGCTGTAAAGCTCAACAACCATAAGGTATGGAAAGTACTTTACAAAACTTAAACCAGTCATGTTGTGACTTATTCTCGTATTCAGCTGGTGCTTCTTTAGGGCAATGTCTGATCTGGGTCTCTGGCCATTTTCCTGACATGCTCTGCTGCAC
>CM053771.1:86002616-86021969 GCA_028658325.1 Potorous gilbertii | reverse complement strand
AAAGCATTATTGGAAGCAATAAAGAGCAGAAAATAACTGACAATGAGTGTAACACTTCATTATCAGACTATAAGAAATCGCTTAAGAAATCACAAGCCTGGACAATTTGAGGAAGATTAAATGGAAAAAGCAGAGAATATCCAATTTCTCAAGTGCATATAAGTTATTCAGAAAAATCTATAACATATCAGGAAAAAGTAATCATTAGGAAGGTAAAATGGTAGAAATTTTACATATGTTGTAGAGCTATGATGAAATGAAAGCAGGGCATCTATCTGCACAGATACTAAACATTAATTTCCTTTTAAAAACAGTTCAGTGAAAGTGGAAATCAGAAAAAGAACATACTGTTCAAAAGATGACAAAATAAACCCATGTCAAAATACTAAGGATGTAGCCAAAGCTTTTCTCATAGGTCAACTGATACTACTAAGTTAATACAAACAACAAAGAAGAAGAGAATGAAGTAAATTAAATCTGTACCTAAAAATATTGTAAAAGGAGTAAATAATATAGAAGAAAGAAGAAATTATCATCATAAGAGCAGAAATTTTAAAAATTGAAAATGAAAAATAGCTGAACTTTAAGGTTTTTAATATTGTACTAAACTTGATAAACCATTGAAATCTAATTTTGAAAAGGAGACAAGCAAGTTAATGAAAATTATAAAAGAAAACTAAAAAATAAATGCAAATTAAAATGCTTTAAGTTGGGGAAAATTAATTTGTTTCTACTATTTTAGTGGAAGAAACAAAGCTAATAATTAATGAGTTGAATGAATTATCAGTAAAACAATAAGAAAAAATATCTGATACTATTAAAGGAAGCATAAAAGTCATTGATATATTTGAAAATTGATTAAAAATAAAAACTATGAACAGAAGGATTTTTCCTTAATATGGTGAATAAAAAGGTTTCCTTGAAATTCAGAACTGACATTGAATACAATAGAGAAACACTAGAATTGTTGCCCTTAAAAGAGGAACCAAACAAGGATGATCCACCATTAATCACTTTTATTTGATTGATGGGGTTAGCAATGTTAGCAATCAGAAGACATTAGAAGGAAATTTGAAGGTGACCTGAGATTATAAACAGAAATTTAAATATTTATAGATGTTTTGCCAAGAGAAAACAGATTTGATAGGAAGTTTACTAGAAATGAATCAGCAAAAAAAAGTATATCATATATTGGGGTATTTACTTACCAAACCACACATAAGATTTATTAAATACATTTTGTAAATTTACATTATTTGCAAAAATAAAAGAAGTCCTAAACAACTGGAGAGAACATTTCATGCCGTGCTTTAGGGAAGCCGAGGACATTCTGATTATAGCATTTAATTTAGGAAACTAAATAGAGGGGGCCCTAGGCCTTACAAGTGAAAGATAAGATTTGGAATCCAGTGGGTGAATCTAATTCCTTGTTTAGGATGTAGATTCTTTGTGATATTATTAATTTTTCATCAGAAAGGTTTTGTTTTCCTTTAAGTGTATAATTTTGAAAGGCTTGTGGAATTATTAGGTATGATTTTATTATATCCAAGGCCAGTTTTTTTTTTTGGCAGCACCATACATCTCTGATTTTATAATGAAAATCATCAGGGAAGTAGGATTTATTTAATATAAATTAATTTCATAGAAAATTTTGAGGGAGAATATTTGTTCTAGTTTATGAGGCATGCTTGTTGTCATCTTTACCTAGTCTGATAAATGTATTTGGGAAGACAATAAGAAAGTAAAATAATTAAGATAAAGAATAAAGCCATTCATTCATTACTGGATGCCATCACGACTGCAAGCTACAGGGAGATTGTAACAAGACCTAGTCAATGCATTGAAATTACACGTAAAGATACTCTCCACAGCCTAACTCTATGCTTTGTCTGAGTCAATGTATTACTATTAGCTCTTCCTCCTCAAAAATACTAAAGTTACTTTCAATTTTAAAGTGGTTTTTTTTTTCAAGAAAAAAGGTGGATTAAGTACCTCTGATAAACTTTTATTTTTGTGTTTAATTCAGCTACTCGGTGAACTGATTCTAGACCGGCACAACTTTGCTATTATGACCAAGTACATCAGCAAGCCAGAGAATCTAAAGTTAATGATGAATCTTCTCCGAGACAAAAGTCCAAACATTCAGTTTGAGGCATTTCACGTCTTTAAGGTAAAGTATAGGGCAGAGAAATATTCCATGTGGGGGGCAGGTGGGAGATGGAAAAGTCTTCTTCAACGGTTTAAATGAAGTCTTGAAACTGAATCGGATCTTAAGGTCTTTTCTGTTTCTGTGATTTAGCATTTAATAAATGCTTAATATTTTCTAAATGCTTTATGTGTACTAATTAGCTTATCTTCACAGCATCTTCAACAGATTGGTTTCTGCTTTTCTAGTCAAGAAAATAAGTTGAGTCATTTTTAAGTGTCTGGTATTTAACAAGTACTTATATTTTTAAATTAAATTCAGTTATTTTTCCCAGAAATTACAAGTTCATTCATCAATGGAGCTAGGACTGAAATTCTGAGCTCCTGAGATACCATCCTTTTCTTTCTGCTAGGTCACATTTGAGGTTTAAACACACACACACACACACACACACACACACACACACACACACAATATGAATGCCCACAGTCTACATCTGAGAATTGGCCTTTTAAAAAAATTATTTCTAAACAATGTTTTTGAGAAGTTACTTTTCTGAGACGGCAACTTTTCCCTGATGTTTTTGTCCAAGTCTTTTTAACTTGAGTGGGTGGTATTATAATTTAGGAAGAACATGACTGTGGCCTGGTTATCCAAAAAATATTTTTTCTAGCTGAGTGGAGAGAAGGTATTGGATGTAAAAGATTTTGTAGAGTTAAAAGAGCAAGATTTGGCAACTGATTGAGTATATTAAATGAGGGAGAGTGAGGAGACCAGATAAATGCCAAGATGACAAGTCCAGTGATAATCTACCATCTGAGAACCAACCAACCCAAGGACAGAGAATTTTTCTACCAATAAGAAGGTTGACAATGAGGGGATGAATTCTTTGGCCATCGTAACATGAGAAACAGAATAAAATGGCCTTCAGTCTCAGATGGCCTCCTTCCACTTTTATAGTGACAGTGGTATAACATCAGGAAAGGGAGCAAAAGGCTGTTAAGACCAAGCTATAGATGGTCTAAAATATTAAGTGTTAGTATTATGTGTGAGACATTTGTTCAACAATCCAGCAAATTGACATCACAAGAAGAATTGAATTTTATCAATATTGACCTTCACACTGTAATTTAAGCAGAAGACAGAAGGAAGTCACAACTAAGTGAAAGAGTGGCTCAGGTGCAAACAAAGGTGTCCTCATTACTGACTTCATCATAGGACCAAATGGAGTAACAGTGGACAAGTTGCAATCTGTACCAGTGGATGAAATACTTACATTGATGAAATCATGAATCCTTTGAAGTATTGAAGCAAGAGCAACAGTAATAGCAGCTCATATTTATTCATCCTCTACCCGCCCATTCGTTTATTTTGAAATGGTTTTATTTTCCAAGACTGGGTCTCCCTATCTTAGGCTAGAAGTGCAGTTGACCACTCATGGTCCAGTCCCACTGCTGCTCATCAAAGAAGCTTTGGCCTCTTCTGTTTTTTCCAACCTGGGCCTTTGACCTTTCTGTCCTGGCAGTTCACCATGTTGGCACCATGTTGGTGTTTGATTGAGAGCAGTCAACTTTAGCCCAATCACAGCTCAGAACTCCAAAACTCAAGTGATCTGGGTGTATAGTGTGCACAGTACCCCATGCCACACACCCCTAGCAATAGCTCACATTTATGTGCCATTTTAGGATTTACAAAGTTCTTTCCTCCTAATAAACCCACAAAGTAAGCAATATCAGGATTCCTATTCCCATTTTACAAATTAGAGAACAGAGGCTGGGAGATTGCTTGCTCAGAGTCACGTAACTTTAAGTATCACAGTGGAAATTAAACTCTTGTCTTTTGATTTGAATGTTCCCTCCATTAAGCAATATCCAAATGCTCCATGTCCTTTTAGTGAAGGAATGCAAAATTACAGACTAATTTGATGAGTAGCTCAATATGGACTACCCACATCCTGTCTTGAGAAGATCTGTGTTTAGGTGTATAGTTGACCACTTGTTTACTGTTATGGTTTTGTAAATTTGACCTTACCTAAACCCCAAAGTATATAACAAATGGTTTTCACCTCTCAATGATAGTATTTGGTTATTTAGGAATGGCCAGACCTAGAGGTCCACAATTTTCACCTACTTTTAATACTTTTGTTGTTACCTCCCTCATCCTGTCCCCCACACTGCATCTCCCATAAGCTACAGATGCAAAACTAATGTCCCTAGCCCTGATCACTGAACACATAGTTGCCAGGCTGTCAGTGTTATCTATATTTTTCATCCTGGTTTGTGTGATGGAGCTAGGTATTCATTCCTATGCATAATACTATGTAGGAGCAGCATGATGGAATACAAACTACAATGGCCCAGGAGTCAGGAGGCTGTGAGGACTGGGAGATACCACAGACATCACCCAACTCTAACCTCTGTATCTAGAGACAGGAAACTTCCCAGGTAACCCTGGGACACCATGTGTCCAAGGGCTCAGAGCTAATAAGTGAAAGCGCTGGGCTTCAGTGTCCTTCCCAGTGATACCACACAGCCTTCTGTACTGCAGGAATTGTTTCACTTATAGAAACAACTGAGATGATGATGCTTGACACGAAGCATTTGAAACCACCTCTTTCCATTCTGTCCAGACACTGAGCTAAGCTGTTGAGATGATGCTGGGGTGAGGCATTAGAGAAGATTGCTAGGAACTGATTCCAAAATACTAGGTACTAGCTGTGCATTGTCAAAAGTAGAAAACCACAGATCAACATTATTTGTGCTGTGTTGTATTTTTATTTATTTTGTTAAGCATTTGTCAATTACATTTTAATCTGCTTCCTCCTTTACCTAGTGAGTTTTGCTGGGAGTTTGATACCTCTGGAAAGGATTCCTAAATGACCACTACCTACTTATAGTGTCAACAACTGTTGGTGAATTTATAAATTGAAAGTATCGAAATTTTTATAAAAAATTGTTTGTAAATTCAGACTTTCAAAAAATTCTGCAACAGAAAAAAGTTGTCTAAATTCTTCTCCAAAGTTAGTTTGGCAGTATAGGTTAAAATATGAACCAAAAAAATCATAATAACAATTCTCAAGTCAGAACTCCAACTGACCAATCACCCATTCTCTGACTGGTGTAGGGCTCAACTGTTTTCTGTCTAGTTTATCAACTTCATGCCTCCTGAGGGTGAGAGTAAGAAAAAGACACATATTTATTAAGAGTATTTTATTAGAAATGAGTAGAATGACTACTCCTTTTTTTTTCCTTTTCACTCTTAGTAATTTTCCAGGAAAAGTTTCTTCAGAAATATAGTAGGAAATATTTCTATCAACTAACTTGAATGTGAATCTTCAATTATGTGAAATGTTCTATTTTAGCATGTCCTTGGTTGATCCTCCCATAATCCCTATGTATCATTTAAACATAGAAGTCAGGCAGAAAAATGTGAAAAGCTATAATTAGGACTTCTGCTCCCATTTCTGTTTTTTAAAGAACTTTAAGTTTTTCTAAAAGAATTCATTTGTTTTTAAGACTGTTTATTTGTACATAAGGAAATTCTCAGTGGGTGTTTCCAACCCACTTTTTTAATAGCAGCAGACAAGAATGCAAGTAAAACCCTCTTTATGAAGCTCAGTTCAGTATTCCTTTTAGATTTTTTTCTTCTTTTGAACTTAAACACACAGAAAATAAACACTTCTACACACACGTAGCAGAACACAAAGAAGATGATATTTGAAACCCTGAATTTTATCTTATGCCATTTCTTTTCTGAAAGAAAAATTCCGTACATTGCTTTCAAAACTGTCCTGCTTCTCTGTTTCCTTCTGAAGTTCCTACCATTCTCTCTGGTACAGCTTCAGAAAGATTTCAACGGCCCTCTTTTCTCATTCCTTCCTCCTCACCCCGAGTTATAAACTGGGGGGAAATCCAATAATAACCTTCCTTTTAAAAAACAAACATAATCAAGAAAACAAATCCACGCAGTTGCCATGCCCCAGATGTCTCTGTCCATTACCTCTCAGGTAGGAGATGGTAATACACTTTATCATGGGTCGGTTAATGCGTATTTGGCCTAGTTGGCCATTGCATTGACGAGAGTTTATGAGGCTTTCAAAGTTGTTTTCCTTTCCCGTGTTTTTGTCCTTGTATAACTTGTTCTCCTGGTTGTGCTCATTTCACTGTGCATTAGTTCACAGTACCCAGTACTCACTAAAATCATCTCTTCTGTCGTGTCTTATGGCACAATGATATTCCGCTACGCTCATATGACACAATTTGTTTAGCCATTCCCTGGTTGATGAGTACCTCCTTAGTTTCCGATTCTTTGCTTTTCTTTTTTTTTTCCCTTTTAATACCCCTTTCAGGATCAGGAAGTTGGGTTTGCTTCCAACTGTCTCCTGCCTTTGTATTTAACTACTCTTATGTGTTATTTTGATATCTTTCTAGTAATGTACATAGAAAATAAAAGGTTGAATATTCCTGAATATTCCTGCCTACTTTACATCTTATTTTCAGATGAAAAGTTAGTAGTACCCTTTAGCATAAAATTTAAAATGGTTTTTCCATAAGATTGTATAATTGAAGGTAAACAGTTAATTTCATTACTATCTATCATTAAATGAAATCTTCAGGTCCTGTTGTCTTAGATTCCAAGTTAGTACAATGATTGGTTATCGTTAACTGCAAGTGTCTACTACAGAGCCTTAGAACTGGTAATGGCGCTGCATGCCCAGCCTTCATCTTTGTTTTATTCGTAAAGAAATTGGGTGTGGGAGGGTGAGAAAGTTATATAAGCCCGTAAGTCTAAGTTGTATGCCTGGGAAAATAGTGGTAAATTTTTTTCTCCAAATCAATTCACAAATACCTGGAAGAGAACAGAGTACAAGGTAATAATTAACCAGAATGACTAATCAGAATAAATGTGATTCGTTTATATTATCTAATTAATTATAATTTGAAAAACCAAGAAGATCATATAAGTTATCAATTTTGAGTAAAATTTAATTTTTTTCTATATGGCATACTCATCAGTAAACTAGGAAATTCTGATTTAGCCTACCCAACACTTTCTCTGTGAAAAGAACTGGCTGTCATCTTATCTGGGAATCATTTTTAGATTGTTTTTAAGAAATCAGTCATAGATATAATGCTGTTTAGCATTTTCATTGTTGTTCAATCATCTCAGTGCGTCTGACTCTTCATGACCCCATCTGGGGTTTTCTGGGTAAAGATACTAGAGTGGTTTACCATTTCCTTCTCCAACTCATTTTACAAATGAGAAACTGAGTCAAACAGGGTTCAGTGACTTGCCCAGGGTCACATAGTTAGTAAATATCTGAGACCAGATTTGAACTCAGGAAGATGAGTCTTACTGACTTCAGGCCTGGCACTCTATCCATTGTGACACCTAGCTGCCCTAAGCATTTTCATTAGTAACCTACATAGTGAAGCGGATAGTAACTCATTAAATTTGGTGATCAGATGTGCTCTGTGGAGAGAAGAAGATACTAAAGTCTTTCACCATAAGGGCTCCAACTAGGTGGCATAATGGATAAAGCTCCAAGCCTGGAGTCAGGAAGATCCATCTTCCTAAGTTCAAATCTGACCTCAGACACTTAACTACTTGTGTGACTCTGGGCAAGTCACTTAACGCTGTTTACCTCAGTTTCCTCATCTGTAAAATAGGCTGGAAAAGAAAAATGGCAAGCCATTCCAGTTATCTTTACCAAGAAAACTTCAAATGGGATCATAAAGAGTTGCACATGATTGAAATGACCAAACAACTACAAAACTAGAAAAATGGTAGAATTGGCTGGATCAGGTTTGTTCAGAACAAATATAAGGTCATTGCGCCTAGGGAGGAAAAATAAACTGTGTTATGTAAGATGAAGAAAATATGGCTAGAACATTAATGATAAGAATGACTGGAATGGATGGTGAGGATAGCAAAATTAATGCTGTTAAATAGAACACATTTTTTAAAAGCCAGTGAGATATTAGCATGTGTAAATGTTATGGCATGATATTCAGCCTTAGCATTTTTAGTAAACTCAAATCAAAGAAGTGTAGAGTTGGGAGGGACCTTGAGAGATCATCTTGATCAAAAATCTGCTTTATAAAAGGTATATGACCATTTTGAACAGGTCATTTATTTCACTGAGTCACCCAACTTCCCTATTAGAAATTCTAAAGCACTTTTTAAAATCTATCTTCATAGTCAGTATTGTCATCTCTACTCAAAACTGAATAAGAGATCCTGGCCTTAATCTGAAGGATATAGGTTACAGAAAAGGAGTTTTTAAAGAATGAGATGGATAGTTCTCCCCAGTTAATCTAAGTAGAAGAATTCTTTTCAGTGAAGGTGAGAGGGTAGACAAATGGCCTCCTACGATTCCTCTCAGCCTTAAGGGCCTTCCTTCTTTCTCTGATTGCTTTTGGAAAATGAACTTATAATATGACTTGATTTTCTCAATAAATGTACTATATAATGCTAGCAAGACCACCCTTTCTCCAGCAGGATTTAAATAATTGACTTCTTTTGATATTACATCCATGACATCATATTTTATTTGTTCACATTGTCTAATCTGGAACCAGTTTTTCTAGCGTAGAGGAACTGTAATAGAAGAGTACCTGCTTTCTTGAAAGAATAGTACCTCAAATTCCAGTTGACAAGTAAGAAATGCTTTTTAAGCAGAGAAGTAGTCTCAGAATTTAAATGAGCTAGTGAATTTTAACCAGCATCATAACAGTCTGACCTTACGTGGGCAGCAAGCGGATGTTGGGAAAGAAATTAAATGTTACATGTAGTCCTTGGTGCTATAGCATTTCTCAGTAGCGGTACCAGGCCCATCTTACAGATGTGAAATGCTTTTCAAATTACTGCCATATTCAAAGGAATTTTTCAAAGGACTTTATTATTGAAAAGGTATGTAAAGGTGAATTAACGTTACAAACAGATGAAAAAAACTGGTTCCCATTCTCTTTATGCTTCTGGGTTGTTCCAGATAATGATTTTAAATCAGGCTGGTAAAGATAACGTGTAGCCATCCCTCATTTCTCATCCTCTTCCACACTCTTCCAAATGTTTATCCTGTCTGACTGTTAGACTAGCAGTAAAATACTGTTTTGAGATAAGGAGTGGAATATTTCTATGCTTAATTTACATAGAGGTGCCCTTAGATTTGTATCTGAAGGGGAAAAGGGTGCTCAGAATTGGTGATCTTATTTTTAATTCTCTTTCATATACATCATAAAGTGACTGCCTGTTGTGTTTTTATGGTAGAAACAAGTTCAGTATAATTAGACTCTATTAACAATTTCTAAGAGTATGCTGATGAATGTGAACAATCAGCTGGGGGGAGGGGAAGAAGGGGGAGCAGGGAAGGAGGAAGAAAAGGACTCATGGGGTGGAATAGACATACCTGAGGCAACCTTTTAACATTTTTCTGCCTTCTTATTAAGATTTTCTCCATCATTTCTCACTATTTCCCAGGTCTAGACAACCAACACAACAATAAAGCAATTCTGGTTCACAGCATTTGCTGATTTCTAAGATGTAAATGCTCACAATGAAAATTTAACAATCTAGTGAGCTCTCCGGATCAGGTTTGAGCAGGCTCCAGCACACCCCAGGCAGCTAAGCCTGGCTTTGAGAATTTAGCCTCTGCATTATTTTTAACCTTAATCATCAGCAATCGCCAACTGATGTCATTTGTGGGCCTTTAAATACAGTTAGATTCTCCTGAATTTTTTATCACTAAAAAATAAAATCTCTTGTATAATAGAAACATTGAGATGTGAGTTAAAAGATAACTTAATTGTGACATGCAATGATTGGAACCATCACACTAAGAAAGTAAGAAAATTAAAATTTAAAAACGTGTACTACAATTCAATTCAACAAGCATTTATTAACTACCTAATACGTACAAGACATTGTACTAGGTGCCAGGAACACTGATACAAAAATGAAACAGTTCCTTCTTTCAAGGAACTTATGTTCTACTGGGGAGGAGAATAAACATAAAATATATATACAGCCATATGAAAAATAATTTCATATAGAAGAAAGCACAATTTGGAGACATTAGAAAAACCCTTGTGTAGGGGATAGCAGCTGAGCTGTGTTTTGGAGGAGGATAGTTTGGACTGCCCTGGGAGGAGTTAAGAAACAAACTCACTCTAATCATGGGAGACTGAAGGGAAGAAGTAGGATAATGCCTATAGAAAACAGCTTTCGAAATGGTTTGACCAGAATCAAGAATATGTGAGGGCAGTCAAATGAAAGAAGCCTGGGAAGGCAGTGGGGAGCCAGATAGTAGAGGCCCCCAACAGTTAGACCTAGAATTTAGTATGTTAGCCTAGTAACCCCTGATGATTTTGGCTCAGATCTGTGTTTAAAAACATCATTTGGGCAGATGAAATGAGGTCATCTTTGTAAAACTCTTAGCACGGTGCTTAGCACATGCTAGGCACTTTAAAAATACCTGCTCCCTTCCCCCCTTATACACAAGATGAATTGTAAAAGGGAGAGGTTAGGTGTAGGGAGATTGGTTAGGAGGTTCTTCCAATAATCCTAGCAGGAGGTAGTGAGGCCCTGATCTTTAGTGGAGGCTGTACAAGTGGGAGAAGGGGATAGATGTGACTGATACAGAAGTAGAGTAGGCAAGACATGTCAACTAATAGGATGAGGGAAAGTAGAGTCAGTGATGATTCCTCAGTTACAGACTTGGGTGACTAAAAGAATAGGGGAGTCCTCAACAGAAATAGGGAAGCATAGATGAGAAATGGATTTGAAGAGAAATATAATGAGTTCCACATTTGGATGTTAGAGATGATTAGCCAGTACTTGGGAACATGGATCTGGAATTCAAGAGAGAGACTGGAACTGACTGTAGATCTGGGAGTCATCTCTGCCTAGAAGTGATAATTCTAACTCAAAGTAATTGATGGAATCACTGAAGGGAGATTGTAGAAAGAGAAGGACGCCCCAGTCAGAGCTTTGGGGGATCCTCACGCTTAGCGGACAGGAAGAAGAGGAAGGAAAAAATGAAAGAAGGAGCAAACATTTAGGAGAAAAAGAAACAGACAAGGGAAAAGAGAATGTTCAGGAGGAGGTGAAAAACCACCAAGAGGTCAAGTAGAATGAGAACTGAGAGAAGACACTGGATTGAGCAGTTAAGAAATCATGACTAATTGTGTGGAGAACAGGTTCAGCCACCATGATGAGCTCAGGAGCCACGCTGAAAGTGATAGAGAAGAGAATGGGAGGCAGGGTGATGGGGGGCAATGAGCATCAATGTCCTTTTCTCAGATTTTATGAAATAATTGCTATTAAATATTATTTTGCAACTTGCAGAAGTTTTTTTTTTTGTTAAGGTTTTAGAGAGGTCTGGAAGGAGAGAGGAAAGATGATAAGCTTTTGGGAATAAAATGAAATAAAACCAGATTTTTCTACTTTTACTCTGGAATATAACAAAGGGGAAATGAATTTTGCTTTTATCAAACCCCACTTAACTGGAGCAGACTTTAAAGTTAAACTTGAGGCATTCTGTACCCTTCTGACAAATGCAGCTTTCAGTTTAAGGGATTCAAATGAGTTCTTGTATATATGTATATATATATTCCTCTTTATATTGAATTGCTCTGGGTGATGTAAGACCACAGTCTTAATTGGAGAGATCACAAACCATTTATTTTAAAATTAATATAGCAATAAAGAAGTGTGTTTAATGAAACTGAGGCAGTTTGAAAATAGCATTTTTTTTTAAATGGGACCATTCATAACTGAACAAGGTAACTTTCTGTCCCACACGTGATGTCCAGCATGCTTTGAATCAAAAATACCTCCCCAATAACAAATATGGCATTTCAGGTACTTGACATGGCAAGGATTGTTCAGAGCACTTGCTGCCTTAAGCAGGTCTTTACATCTCTGAATCAGTTGCTATATTTAGGGAGATCCCAGGGTTAAAGAACCATTTTTTAAAATTTCAGAACACAAAGACAAACTTAACAGTTACCTCAGCTTTATGGCAGGGTGTGTTGATGTTCTGGAGTAGGTCCAGTGGAATGTGTGTGTATATATTCAACTGTGTTTGACATTTATTTTGGATGAGGACATAGAAGCAGAACTTTTTCCAATTTTATTTAACCTTGTCCTTTTTTTTCCATTAGAAAGACTGGTTCCATGAGTTATTTATGTAGTTGCCACAAAATACCAGCCAATATTTAGCTGAAACTCCACAGCAACCCCATTGTAAACAGTGGTAACTAGATGTAGTAGTTTACCTACGTACCAGCATGGGATTTTCAGGCATCCTTGGAGGTGCTGCTTGACTTTCAGGTAGTTTCTTTAAGAATTTAAAAATTAAAGATATTTCATGAGCCACCGAGTAACTGTGGTGCTTTCAAGTTAGACATGATTGAAGTGTGTAAATCTCCTCACAGCACTGTCTTGCCTGACCGTAAATTTCATTTCACCAAAGCCAGTGCAGGCTTATGTGTTCATACGAACTCTGAGAAATTGACAAAGGCAGCGAAGGTGAGATGTTAACTGGGTTAAAAGTGACTTCTGTGAAGTAAATCCTCTCTGAAGGATGAATGAGTGACTGGATGTCTGTTTCCTTATCTGTGAAATGAGACCAATGATGACCCTTAAATCCCAGGGTTGTTGTGAGGATCAAATGAAATAAGGTTTGTAAAAGTAGCACGTAGCACAGGGCTTGGCACATCAAAAGTTCCATATAAATATTAGCTATTGTTGTGACATAAGTGTTAGTGAGGAGGAGGAGGAGGAGGAAGAGGACAATGAGGTATCATGGAAGCTTTGTGATACGCTAGAAAGAGAACTGACCTAGAACTCGGAAGGTCTGGGCTGTGCCCAGTATAGAGTGTGGCAGCTTGCCCATTCTAGTGTAGACAGATCCTGAGCCTTGGTTCCCTTCATAAAAATGAAAATAATAGCTGTCCCATATACCTTAAGGGGTTGGAGTGAGGATCAGATAAAATCATGGCTGTGAAGAGCACTTTGGAAACCGAATGCTAAATAAACGTAAGGTGATATTATTGACGCAATTAACAAAAACATGACATAAATGGGTTCTGATAGAAATGCAATATGATTTAATTAATATAAAAAAGAACTTTTGTAAGTTTTAGTCTCTAACTGTGTGACCAACAGTATGACCTTAGGGAAAAAAATTATATACAACTGCCAAATTATAATGAATGACTTTGAAAGAATTCCCTCCGTTGAGCAAGAAATTGTCAGGACCAGGCGCAATTCAGATAATCTAGAAAGAAGTCTTGAACATCCCCTTCTTAGGAGACGCTGGAATGCTGCCCATTGCCAGCATGGATACAGTTTCAGAGTAGCCAAGGATCTTTGTTCCCTTCAAGATCTCTCTCCAAAAGAGAGATCCCTTTAGAGGCTTGGAGAGACCTTGTGGAAATTTTGCCCAGAAAAATAAACCAGAGATGTATCAAGTGGAGA
This sequence comes from Potorous gilbertii, assembly GCA_028658325.1. Classification (NCBI taxonomy): domain Eukaryota; kingdom Metazoa; phylum Chordata; class Mammalia; order Diprotodontia; family Potoroidae; genus Potorous; species Potorous gilbertii. The sequence continues at coordinate 86,008,342 of CM053771.1, read as the reverse complement.
TCAGATAAATCAGATTGCACTATGTAGAGATATGTAAGATCCTCATTAAAATAAACCATTCTATGTTAAAATTGTACAACTTTATCCAATATTGGCTTCTTTCGCCCTTTCCTCATTCTTGTTCGTCCCCTTTCTCTCCATCTTTTAGCCATGACCTTGCTTTTTATATGTTACATTTGGGGACTAGAAGGCACAGACATCTTCCACAAGGTCTCTCCAAGCCTCTAAAGGGATTTCTGTTTTGGGGAGAGATCTTGAAGGGGACAGAGATCCTTGGTCTATGTTCTGACTCTGAACCTGTATCCTTGCTGGTGATGTCCCAGAATGCCATGATATAGAAAAATAGCCCATCTCCTGAGAAGGGGACATTTAAGACATCGTTCAAGATTATCTAAATTTTGTCTGGTCCTGGTAATTTCTTGTTTAAGAGAGGTAACTGCTTCTATCTATATAAACCTTACCACTTTTCACGCATTGCTCTCGAAACTATATATTTCAAATTTTTGTTATCTGTATAATAGTAACAATGCCACCTTAAATTTATATACTGTTTATATACAGTTAAAGATCTTTAATACCGATTATTTCATCTGAAATCTCCATCTACTAGTTTTTAACATCTTTTTAAAGGTATTTGATATGCAGCACTAGTGCCAAACTCAAATAGAAACAAGGGACCACTAATGGTACTTAAGGTTCCCTAGGGACCACGTATTGTCTTTCTTTTAAAATGTAATGTTATCAAATGCATACATATATACGTACATATGCACACATATGTACGTATATATATATATATGCTTTATTGTATTTTTATTTATTTTGTTAACTATTTCCCAGTTACATTTTAATCTGGTTCAGGCTGCACTCACCAGTGTTGTGGGCCACGTATTTGACATCTAAAGTACACAGAGTTTGTGTTACACCCTCCAACTCCATCAACCCCTAATTCCCCAAATACCCTTTCTCTGCTTAAGAATATTGTTTTTTTCTGCCTCCTTGGCTTTTCCTTGGTCATAGGTGTCAAAATAAATGAGTACCAGGATTATGATTTTGTGAAATGCTCTCCAGTATATTGTGAATTAATGTATTTATGTAATCTTGTCTGTTGATGCACCATATGGGTGGTGTCCGTGTCCTGAATCTGGAGAGGATCAGCACCAGGTTGCCTGGAGAGTGATGACTTTTTGTTTATGGCCCCTCTCAAATACATCTGAACTGCATCAGTGGAGTGAGGAACTACACCAACAAAACACCAAATCCTTGAAGCACTGAAGTCCTCTGCACGGCCACAAAACATAGGCAGGCTTTTGGGTCTTACATTTTTTAGGATGGTAGACATAAATGGTGGCCACAACAAAATGTACCACCTCCTTCACTGTTCTCTTGCTGAGAGTCTATAGGCTGTTGCCTTGTTGGGCTAGTGCTTTTATTTTTAGTAGATCTCAGCTATTGTTATCTAATTAATAAGGTATTAAAATTGAGTTTGGATTTCTATCTATGTGAAAGAAGAGCCAGTAGTTTTCCTGGAGAGCAGGCACACAGATGAGGCTCACCTGTTACCAGATTCTACCTTTCTGACCTCTGTGTTTCTTTGTCTTTTAGGTATTTGTGGCGAGCCCTCACAAAACTCAGCCAATTGTGGAGATTCTGCTAAAAAATCAACCAAAGCTAATTGAGTTTCTGAGCACCTTCCAAAAAGAAAGAACGGATGATGAACAATTCACCGATGAGAAGAATTATTTGATTAAACAAATCCGAGACTTGAAAAAAACAACTCCTTGAAGATTTCACCTAATTTTCTGCCATAGGCATTAATCCTGTTTGTTCAGTTTATATGTGTCATTTAAAAAAAAATAGTGCTTGGGAAGGCATGCACAGGTGCCTATTTTAATTCATTGTTCAGATAAATGGAATATAAAACTTTTAAAATGGGAAAGTTTTAAAAAACTAGAATAATATATTATTTTTAATCAAGTCTGTGATTATTTATGTCTAGCAAACCTCTACATTAGAAACTGACCAGTTTTTATCCACATATTTGCATCGACTTATTTCTGCCTTTCCTGCCGGCAGCCTTGAGCTGTCATTTACTGTAACTGCACTAAGTAGGAGCTTGGAGGATTGCCATCCTCTTTTTCTTTGGACTTCTAGTCCTGACTGATTGAGTGCTGTGCACATACGGACACTGTGAAAGAGCCTGAACTCTTTGGTCGAGTTTGCTTAGGTCAAAAGAATTTCTTAAGTCACTAGAAGACAAATTCAAAAAAGATGATCACCTTAAGTATTTTTGTTATTCGTACGTTGTTTCTTTCCTGGTGTCCTTTGATTGATTCTAAAAAAATAGTTCCTAACCTTTTGGGGAAATTAATCTTCTTTTGCTTTAGTGGATACTTGAGCTTCGTTCAGGACTATCTTTTAACCTCCAATGCAAGGTTGACTCTAGTCTAGATTGCCAGAGCAACCCAACCTCTACTGGGGAGTCCAGTGGGACCAACCACAGAGAAAGGTGGGCTTCCATGTGTTCCAGAGGAACTGCCAGGGAAGCCTGAAATCCAAGTCATTGTGTCCTGGCTGGTACATCAAGCAGATGCTCAAGAGCAATGAATCTAGAGTCAAAAGAGGTATCAGTGCTGCTCTGTCCCATTGATTTATACTGGGGACACTTTTTGTATGTCATGTTTTGTGGCTGCTGTTCTCATGGGCCTCAGAAGTAGGAGTCATCGTCCAGTGACACCTGATGTAAAGACGTGGGTCCAGAGGTTGCATGGGTGTTTTGGTCACTCATTTTCATAGGGAAATGTAGAGTTAGAAAGGGGGGGAAAATAAAAGATATGAAAAGCTATCTCGCAGGTGACTATAGGTATTTTTCCCTAGTGCAACAGAAAGTTGTCACTATCACTCTACAGCAAATTCTTTAACAAAAGATGAGATTCTGTGGTCCAATATACTGTTGCATATTAGAGTTATTAAGGATTTAATTTATGCTCTTTAGAAAAGGCATGGACCCTACCAGGTCATAGTTTATTTTCAGTTGTCAGTTGTATAAAAATGATGTATATCTTAGCTCTCTTGAATTTTAAAGCTCTATTTACAAACTATTAAAGGCATGGTTACTACTCTGCATTGTTTTTCCTGATTTCATTTCTAAAACATGTGTTGCCGCTTCTCTCAAAGAGCTTGCACACTTTATAGTTGCTGGGTTATATGTTCTTTGCCTCCCTCTCACCAATCACCATTTCTCTGGATGAGAAAGTGAGCAATGAACTTGGTAGTTCTCAAGAACCCTAGACCTTAGGAAACATCACCCTGAAACCTAAGCGGGCAAGGCTTGTCAGTTGCTGCCTGGGACCTGGTTTTTTGCTTGGGTCACATCCAGCGTAGAGCTGCAGGGTTGTCAATGCCAACCCCTGCTTCAGGGGTACTTCATGCTGTAGTGACTTTGGTCAATGCCATCATAGAAAAGTCCAGATGCTGGTCACCCTTTCACTCTTCCATCAGCCAAAGCCCAATTCTCCTTCCAGCGCTTCCAAGCCTGCTTAGAATTCTGATGCTCAGGTTTTTTTTCTTTAATATCAGTGATAAGTAAATGATAAAACACATGAAGGCAAAACAAGTTTTGCAGAAGCCCATTGGACTGCTCCCCACTGTTCCATGGCAATAGAGGACCACCTAGTTCCAGTTAATTAGAAAGCAAGACCTTGTTATCATTCTGTGGGTAAGGATAAAGTTTTCAATTTCCTGTGACCTAGAATCAGTCCTCCTGTATCCAGCTTAGCACCAGCTGCAACAGGAAATCAACCTCTGAGACACAGTAAAAGAAGTCTGGAGATGTGAATTGTCAATGTCTAAGTCGATCAGAAAGCACAGTTGACACAGGTCTGTGCATACATAGTCTAACTGTAAATATTTTCAGAATATTGAATTTATAAAAAGGTCAGACGTAATAAGCTATTTCAAAAGCTCACATTGAAGTAAAAACTGGCTAAGTTAAAGGCATCATATACTCTTTGGTCATTTTCATCCCTCTGCTATCTTCACAATCTATACAACCATATTCTTGTTACTGTTTCAAATGAGGGCAGAACTGAGTTCTCTCAGTAACTCGAATGATAGATGTTAGTTCACACCACTGGGAAATCAAGTCAGTGTCTATGTCTGTCACTCTCTAAGCAAACTTGTTGATTGACAAGGTTCAAGAATTTTTAAAATTTATCACTTACTGAAGACTTATTTGGGGAAAATTGAAAGTACTACTTAACTAAACTTGAAATAACTTGATAAAGATAAATACTTTAAAAACTCCTCTATGTATCTATTTCAAAACCCTCTAGCCTCTTTCTGAAAGTTTTAGCCTGAAAAAATGAGTAAAATCTATATGAAATCTTATTGCCATTACACAAAGGGTAGATCAGATCAAATACAACAAATAGCTCGAAGCATAAATGTCATTTCAAATACACCTAAATGAAGTCACGTTGGTCTTCTGCTGACATTTTAAAAAGCTGAACCTTGTCTCTTGATTATCTGTCATTGTTGAGACTGGGGTATAGAAGACTTAGTGATCTCAGAAACGTTTTGTAACTCATCCCACTAGCATATGGAAACTTGATGTTTTAGAATGAAGTTGGCAAGGATTGTTCTTAGCTGGCCAAAGTGTAACAGCTACCAAGAAGAGGTGGGGGAAATCAATCTCAAAGGGAAAAAAGTAATTTTAGGGATAGATGGAGGAAAATATAAACCTAATTCTTAGAACGTTAAAAGTGAATGAATTAGTCTACTGAAATGAAAAAGTAACAATTTGGTTAAGAAAACAAAGCCCTACAATCTCTTGCTTAGAAGAAACACGTTTTAAAAAACAAAGACACAGTGTAACCACTGCAACCATAGCTCTCCCTAAGATCTCTTTGATAGAAATTACAGTAACTCGCCTCTTAGGTACAAGAACTCTATTATTCCCTTGCACTTACTATCCTTACAAATGTTATTTTAATTCTTCATTCTAATATATTTCCATTGAGTGCAATAAAAAAAAGGATCTAGAAAAAATAACATTTTTCACTAATGTAATACTAATAACCTTTTAAGTTGTATCTATATGTAGTCCCCATCCAACAACATTCTTCATCAGGTTAAGCTGCTCTGAGACACATTGCAGTTTGGAAATCTGGATTAGGCTCCAAAATCACTTTGGTGAATTCAAGGAATATTCAGTCAGGGGTGGGGAAACTGCAGCTGATGCCACATGTGGCCTCCTAGGTCCTCAAGTGCGGCCCTTTGACTGAATCCAAACTTTACAGATTGTTCTGCGTTTGGATTCTATGTTCTGAAATTTTACTAACCACTAGAAATTTTAACTTGAGGGAGAATAATGGTGAAGAAACAAAAATTTAAAGATCATAGTCTACTACTAAAAACATTCCCAACATGGAATTTTTCTTAAACTTGGTTTTCATGTTTATCAAAAGGATTATTGTGTTTATGGTATGCAAAATAAATTTATTTTTCTACTTGTTCCTTTGAGAAGAATTTTCATATTAAGAGGATGTGAGACTGAAATCCCTAAGAGCAGCCGCTGTCTTGCTCATGCTAAGCAGGCTGAAGGTAAGGGTGGATGAGAGGACAGCTTTATTATAGAGAGATGGCAGAGATGTTAAAGAAAAATAATGACATTTATTCATCATAGTGACTCAGGAAAGAATGACTAGAAGATTCCAAAACTAAGA
>CM053771.1:85983439-86002116 GCA_028658325.1 Potorous gilbertii | reverse complement strand
AGAGGATACCCACCTCAGTAAGATTAGCAACAGACTGAAGTATGATGGAATTGTACAGGTTACAGAGGGAGCGAGGGGAAGGCAGGTTGCCAGGTGTTTAAGAGATAGTGAGCAAGTGGGACTGGTTGGGATTAGAGAGACTTCTTCAAGATGTTTAACAGTTAAAGGGAGTAGGAAAATGAAAGTATGATTGGGTAGAGAGAAGGGACAAGAGAAGGCTTTATAAGTGTTTGGAAAGCTTGACTATGGCTTTAGGCAGTTGGAAAAGAGCCATTTCAGAGAGAGAAATTGAAAGTTCATTCATAAGGTCACCCTCTTGATGTGGTATTGAGAGAAATTATTATTTTCTATTATTATTAAATTAGGAGGGAGGTTTTCCCTTTCTATTTCCTCATACAGAGACCAGCCCTTGCAGGTCATTCAGTCAGTCTCTGAAGGACATTGCTCTATCGATGGGATTGCCCAGATCCTTATGTGGGATCCCACCCAACTAGAAGACCTTAAAAACAGAATCTAATCTTGGTGAATTCTTGCCCTTAAGAAGAAAGCCCTTGTCCTTAGAATTAGAATTAGAATTTAGAGTGACCCAGTTTATGGAGAAAACCAACCAGATTGGACTGGGTACAGGTGGATTTCCTTGTCCAGGTTGCTAGAGGCAGTTGAGTCACATGATCAAGCCATGGTCTCAACAGGAGGAGCTGAAGACTTTCAACCTCCGCATTAATTGTTGGTTGTGTTGGTCCTTCATTGTCAAAGAGGACCATGACATCAAGATGATGACATGACTTGCAGGTGACTTTGATTTGAGTGAGGAATGGCTGTGCAAGGTCACCAGCCTCACTTTCTCCTCCAGAGCCATCTGGGTCCAGTGGCATGATATTCATCAAGACGACTGGACGTGGCCCAGGATGCAATGGGAGACCCTGGCCTTTTAGGCTAAGATCTTATCAGACTCTCACTTTGAGTGAGATACACTCATTCAATGAATAGGTTACTGAAGGGACAGAGACTTTCAAGAAAAGAAAAGAAAAAATAACAAAAAGAATATCAGACTGGGAGGGGAAGACCCTCAGGGTTCCTGGGTCAAAGAGATACAGTTACTATTTAGTAATTACATTCACTCTGTGCCAGGTGGGTGGATCTGGTGTCCAATCTACGAGCTCCAGAGTGAATTGGACTTCAGGCTTGTTCTTTGAGCAAGAGATGCATCCAATAAACCAAAGGAGAAAAGAAAGATTTTGATCGTGAAGGTGTAGATAGAGGAGAAAATGAGACTGATGACCTTGCACAGCCCTCCCTCACTCAAATCAAAGTCAAACTACAAGTCATGTCATCATCTTGGTGTCATGGTCCTCTTTGAGAATGAAGGACAAACACAACCTGTGAGTGAGTAGCCTCTCCTCTCCTGTCCTCTCCTGTCCTGCCCTGCCCTCTCCTCTCCTCTCCTGGGGTGTTCTATCTCATTAATACATCCACACCCTCATTACTTGTTCACCAGTTGAGGTTGATTTTCACCTGTCAGGGGCATCTCCTTTTCCAAAGGTATTTACACATTCAGCGATCTCCATGAACCACTGACCATCAATTTATTGATTATTTGCTAGCCTAATTAATAAATTGATTATTAATTACTCAGAAACTCTGTTTCTTGGGCTTTTCGTTCATCATGGTATGATGTTTGATCCATCCATCCCTGCTGGCTCTCATTCCACATCTATCCTCCCTTTTATGGCTTAACTCCTTGAGAAGGCCATCTATGATAAATTCCTCCACTTCTTTTCTTTTTTCCTTCTTAACTCTGTGGTCTGAACTGAATGATTCAACTGAAACTGCTCTCTCCAGAGTGACCAATGGTCCCTCTTTTTTGTTAATTTATTTTTATTTTTAGTTCCAAATTCTCTCCTTTCCTCTACCCACTGAGAAGGCAAGAAATATGATTCCCATTGCACATATGAAGTCATAGCAAACAATTTCCACAGTAGCCATGTCGTAAAAAAGCAAGGAAAATAAAGTGAAAAAAGTATGCTACAATCTGTACTCGAGTTCTCTCTCTGGAAGTGAATGGCATTCTTTTTTCCAAATTTACATGATAACTTTATTTTATTTTTCCACTTAATAGTATTTTATTTTTCCAATACATTTTAAGATAGTTTTCAGCATTCACTTTTATAAGACTTTGAGTTCCAACTTTTTTTCTCCCTCCCTCCTATCCCCCTTCCCCAAGATGGCAAGTAATCTGATATAGGCTATGCATGTACCATCATATGAAATACATCTCCACATTAGTCATGTTGTGAAAGAAGAATCAGAACAATAGGGGAAAACCATGAGAAAGAAAAAAACAAAATAAAAAGAAAATAGTAAACTTCATTGAGTCTCCATAGTTCTTTCTCTGGGTGTGGATAGCTTTTCTATCATGAATTCTTTTGGGTTGTCATGGAACAAATGATTTCTTAATTGCCTTTTCTCTATCCTCATCCTTCTTGACCTTTCTTCAGCCTTTTACACCATTTTATCCTTGATACTGTCTTCTCTCTAGGTTTTTCTGAAACTTTTCTCTCCTGGTTATCCTCCTACTTGGCTGACCATTCCTACTAGGTTTCCTTTGTTGGATCTTTATCAGCATCCTTCATCATTGTCCATGTGAGGCTCTCTCCTGGTCCTTCTCTTTTCCTTCTATGTTATTGATCTCATGAGCTCTTATGGATTCAATTATCATCTCTATGAAGAAGATTCTCAGCTATATGTGTACAACACTGACCTTCAGGTCTACATCTCCAACTGCCTATTGGACATGTCTAACTAGATGTCTCATAGACATCTCAAATTCATCACATCCAATATGGAACTTAATATATTTCTCCCCAAGCCCATGCCTCTTCCTAACTTCCTTATTAACATCTAGGGCATCAGAATCTTCTCAGTCACCCCAAATAGTGACCCAGATGTCATCCTCAAGCCTTTACTCCCTTACCAATCTCCAAATTTAATTAGTTGCCAAATTCTGCCATTTCTATCTTCTTAACATCTCCCATATAAGCTTTCTTCTTTCCTCAGACACTTTGACCATCCCAGGATATATCTTCATCATCTCACTCCTAGACTATTGCAATAGCCTGATGGTCAGTCTCTCTGCTCCACTCCAATATATCCTCCATTCAGCTATGAAGTGAATTTTTAGAAATTTGGTCTGACCATGTGACTCCCTATTCAATAAAAAAAAGTAACTGGTTTTTTATTACCCGAGGGGAAAAAGATAAAGACTTCTATTTGGCTTTTAAAGTCCTCCATAACCCCACCCTTCCCTACCTTTTTGGTCTTCTTATACCTTATGCCCTTCTATGCACTCTACAATCCAGGGATACTGGCTTCCTTACTTTTCCTATAACACAACATTCCAGCTCCCGATGCCAGGCATTTTCCCTGGCTGTCCCTCAATGTAAAAGCAATGACACTGATATGCCCAGGAGGACCTGCTCTCACAGGTTCTTTGATCAGTTTTTCCAAAAGGAAAGCAACTTGAGGGATCAACAATCACTTTAATCAGTTAGTTCAGTGGAAAAAGTCAGCACCCTGAACTGCAGAGAAAATACAGAGCAATCAAAATCAACAGACATGGCTACCAACTGTATGACAAAAGTAATCCATACATCATAGATCAACAAACAGATCCAGCTGCCTGACTATACACACATGCGTAGTTACCAGAGAGGGAAGCACCAACATCTGGGTTTTCAAAGCCAGAGGGGCTCGCTAGTGACTCCCCAGAGTCTCATCTGGCCAAGCGCACACTTCCAATGAGCAAGCCCCAAAGTAAAACCAAATGTCAGAGTACTTATGCATTTTAAAGAGCCAGAAAGCATCACAACCATTGAAGCCCATTAGTGGGTGGGGAAGATCTTTCCATTAAGAAACAAAATTATATTAACAATAAGCAAAAATGCATCATCAATAACCCCAGGTCTGGAGTTCTCTCTCCTCTCTTTTTCCTCCTGACTTCTCTGGAATTCTCTAAATCTCACCTCCTAGAAGAAACCTTTCCTAATCCTCCCCAATTTTAGTGTCATTGTTGCATATTGTCTCCCTCATTCAATTGTAAACTCCTAGAAAATGAGGATTTCTTTTTGCCTTTCTTTGCATACCCAGGATTTAGCACAATACCTGGTACCTAGTAGGCACCCGATAAATGCTTGCTGACTGTCTCTTGACTGAGCAAAATCTTGGAGTGAGTGGGAGGTAATGGGATCAGAAACAGTCAGTCAGTAAATATTCACTTAGCACCTACGCATACCAGGCACTGCACTAAGATTGGGGGGAATATAAAGAAAGGAAGGGCACAAGTAGAATAGGATTTAGCAAGGCCTTAGAGATATCTTAGGTACTTCTGTGACCTCAGGGAAGGAAAAGATGGTAATGATGCTGCATTTTGAGGTGCTGAGAAAATCAGATCAAATGGTTTTAACTAAGATAAAAGGAAGAAACTAAGTCAACTCTTTGAAGCTGATAGACAGTCAGTGAGCTTGCTTGCTGTGTGCCAAGTATTGTATGTACTAAATGCTAGAATGAGAAACACAATTTTAAAAAGACAGTCCCTTCCCTTACAGACCTTATATTCATTTTTTTTAAAAAGGTTTTCTCCCTATTTCCCCAGCCTGGAAGTGCAGTGTATTCAGAGCAGATGCCCCTCACTTCAGGTCCCAGTGCTGATACGCATGGGACCTTTGGCCTTCTATTTCCAACTTGGACTGGGTTTGCCTAAAGCAGCTTAGTAGCTTCCCTACCCCATTGCCCCATCCCAATGGATTGCCATATTGGTGCCATATTTCTTGTGGACACACTATTAGCTTCAACCCTACTGTAAGTCAGACCTCTCAATTCAAGGGATCTTCCAGGCTTGGCTGCCCCAGTAGTAGAGCTTGAGTCAGGATGCCAACTAGAGCTTATATTCTAATAGGGTGGGGAGTGAGGGAGTGGGGGAGGGGGGAAGAGAACACATAAAGCAAATGGAAAAGGAAGGGAAAGAAAGGTACTCACATAAAGAATGGGATCAAGAAAAATGAAGGAGGAAAAGGTTTGGAACAAATGCTGCAGAGAATAAGAGTAAAAGATTTCAGTAAGGGCATAGAAAAAAGGGTTCTCCAGTAGTATCAGAGATCAGGATGAAGTGATATTACAAACTGCAGTTAGTGAAGTGATTTCATGAGTTTCTCCAGCAGTTACTTTCAGTCCTGGAGCAGGATGAAGGAAATTAGATGGTATGAGATACCTAGAGATAAGGATTTGCAAGTCAAAAATGGTGGAATTTTAGGAGGGGATATGAATTTTGTGTAATGAAAGTGTCCATGTTTGAGGCAAGGGTGGGTATAGAAGCAAATGAAATGAGCATGGGAGATATGGTAGGGGAAAGGATAGTCTTTATTATTGTTTGATATTCAGTCACATCCAACTCTCCATGCCCCCAGTTGGGGTTTTCATGGCAGAGATTCTGGAACAGTTTGCCATTTCCTTCTCCAGCTCATTTTACAGATGTGGAAACTGAGGCAAACAGGGTCAAATGATTGGTCCAGAGTCACATAGATAGTAAGTGTCAGAGATCAGATTTGAACTCAGGAAAATGAATCTTCCTTAATCCAGGGCTAATACTCTATCTATTCCACCACCTAGTTGCCCAACATCCCTGCCATGCCTTAGTGTGAGTGAAAAGAATAGAACTGGCACAAGGGCAAAGGATCTTTGATGTGGGGAAATACCAAGAGATGATAGTTTTAAAGATACCCTTGTCAGTGATGGGCCACAACGTTGTGAAGGAGGTCATTACGGGGACTGAAGTTATTGGCATAAATGTTGACTGTTTCCAAGGATGATGGCAGATGATGGGGTGGTGAGGTAAGCCATAAGGTACTAAAGTAACTGAGAAAATTGGGAGCAATGTGGAATGGAGTTCAGTAGCCCCTAAAAAGGAGAGAGGAACAGTTGGAAATACAAGAAACTTAGAAGAAAAAAATTCATTCTTTTATGAAGCAGTCCAGAGAGAAATGAACAGAAGCAGTAAAAGCTTAAACAATGGCTGTAATAACATAAAGATTGTTCACTTAGTTAACCAGATTAAACAATGGCTGTAATAACACAAAAGGAAAACAACTTTGAAAGACTTCAGAAATCTGGTTAACTAAGTGAACAATCTTAGAAGAAAAAATGAAACGTCTCTTTCCTCTTAGCAGAGAAGTGCAAAATGAGACACATATTTTCAGACATGGCCATTGTGTTGATAATTATTTGATGTTTATTTCTTAAGGAGAGGAAGAGCTTGTGAATAGGGGACTGAATTATGGATAGTGTTAAAGATGCAAAAGAGAGCATCAATAAAATACTTTTTAAAAGACAAAAAAAGATTCAGAAGGAGACACAAAAAGGTGATTTTTTTGCTATCATATAAAATGTTAATAAACCAAACTACACATAATTGAAATTCATAGTTTCATACAGAAGTCACTCTTTTGGTCTTTGTATAGTAAAAAGTTTATGTATATTAATATCAAGTTCATGAAAAAAAATTTTTTAAAGGAAAATTCATTGAGGGATGATGATAGAGAGAAATGGCCTAGAGGTAGTAAGGACAGGAAGTAGGTTTGTCAACACTGGGTTTTTTTGGCCTCTGAGAATTGAGGTGACTTGGGAGCCAGCCTCTAGAAGAGAGTTATAAGGAATGTGGTCTATTAACAGATGGCCTAAGACAGTATTTATTAAATGCCTACCATGTAACAGTCACTGTGTTGGAAATACAAAGGAATGTAAAAACAAAACAAAACAAAAAAAAGTCAGTTCTCAATGAGCTCACATTCCAATGGAGTATCCATTGATTAAGAAATACAGAATGAATATTACTAAACAGTCATTTAAAATATAATTAAAATAAAGGGTTATTATTAATCTAATGTTAATAACTTTTACAAAACACTTTAAAGAAATTATAACAATGATAGCTGGCATTTAGAGAGTGCCTACTATATTAGCTATTGTTTAATGTTTACAAATATTATTTCATTTGTTCCTCAAGGCAACCTTGGGAGGGCGGAGCTATTCTCATTTTACATATGAGGACACAGGCAGACAGAAGTTAAGTGACTTGCCTAGAGTCACACAGCTAGTAAGTAGACAGATTTCAATTTAGATTTGCAAGCACTTTCCTTGCAATAACCCTGCAAGGTAGATGAGATCTGGATTTTCCTTCTAATTAGGTGTCTATCATTTTATAGATGAGAAAACAGAGACTTCAGTTAACTTGTCTGTGATCAGGACAAGTCACATGCTCGTAATCTCATACCTAGTAGGAAGCTAAGTTGGTAATTGAAACTACATCTGTCCTCTCCAAGACCAATCTCTATCCACTTTTCCACTGCATTAATCACAATTGCATTTACATACGTTTGAAAACTATATCCTCTACCTATACTATTCATTCAATCATAAAGTCTATTTGCTTATTTGTGGATTCATGAATCCCTTCCTTGCAAAAACTCCTTGACTTCAGGGCTCTGTGTCTTGGGAATAGAGCTCTGTCTGGGAGACAGGACACCTGTGTTTGTTTTTTTAATTCACTCGGGCATTGGCTTGTGTCCCCTGAGGAATCAGTCCCCTCAACCCTCAGATTCTGTTTTAGCTTCTGCAGCACGAAGATATTTCTTTTTTCTTAATGCCCTAGCAGGTATTTTGAGCCTTCATGATATCTTTTTAAGGCACACTGTTCATCAAAAGCCAAAAATCGGGGTGCCAAATGCCACTCTGCTTCAATCTGTATTCTTCATTCTCCCCATGGGCTTCAATACCTCAGCAGTAGGGTTCCATTGGGTGGAAATGAGTTGTCATTTACTCGTTTCCCACGTTATCAAGTGAGAAATTATTTTTCAGCTCCCAGTTGAAAATGTTCTCTCCTGCCTTGAATTTCTTATTTTTTCTAAATTTCTTAGTTCTTGTTATATTCTATCTCATACCATACTTATATGTGTAGATATCTTTTCACATATTACCTTCTCACTTTCAAAAATACAAAGCAGTACCCTAACATTTAAGAATAAACCACAAACCAAAACAACTTTAAATGACAACAAAATTCAGCTCACATACAATGGAAAGCACTGGTAATAACTTATTAGAGAGCTCTTACAAGGTTTGAATGGGTCTGCACCCCAGTCTCAACCACTTTTTAAAGTTCTGTTCAACTATTTGGGGAGATGGAGCTTGGGAGTGAAATGAAGCTTGAATTTGTTGGTACTTGTCTCTTTCTAAAAGGAATCAAATTTTTTAAAGGAGAAAAGACAACTGTGAAATAAGAAAAATCATAACAGGAAAAACATGCATTTCTATCTGTTAAAAGCTCAGTTCTAGTTTGGAAAAGTTTTCTCTGTGGCTTTGGCATGGTGGATTCTGGGAATATGGCATCAGAAACAGGAAAACTGTAGATCGTTGTCCATATCCAAACAGAAAATTTGCCAGCAGCTAAAATATGAACAGTAACCAACTCACCACCTGGGTAAACGATTAATCGTGTAGGGGTCAATGTAGTCTTGGCAGTGGAGCCTCTATGTATTACAATAAGGGTGCATCTTCCCAGTTCTCCTCATGTATAGGTGTCTTTCTTGAGTTAAGGGGTTGGGTAACTCCTCTGTCCATTTCAGACTGAGAAAAAAAGGTCATCAGTCAGTTCCTGGTTCCCCTCTAATCCTAACTCCAAGCCAGCTTGGTGTTCTTGAAGTATTCATCAATACCAACCTTTTATAGGTAGTAGGGTATGTAGTGTAAAAATAACCTGCCAGCCAACTTTTCAGTTTCACCCAAAGTGGTCAGGAATAGATGCCAGTTACTCAAGAGGTTTATGTCCTTCTGGAAAGAAATGTTTTCTCCAGCAAATGGCTTGTTATACCTTTCAGTCTTACAACATTTTACTCTCCCTCTGAGGGCTCCTTACTTTTTTCCTCAACCTCCAGTGGATTTGGAGGATAAACATATTGGCAACTGAGAGACATTAATTCACCTAACGTATTAGCTATGTCAGTATACTTTTCCTGAGTTTATAACAGTTCAATAGCTCAAAACAGAAGAACATTTCTGGTTCTGCTGGACAAGCTGAGTTATCATTTACAAAGACAATGAACTCCTGGAGGAGTCCCATTCCTGCCAAGGCCCCCTTATTTGAGATTTATGGCGCACTGATTTACTTAACTCTAGGCACTTAAGATTTTCACTCCGAGGGAACTTTAAACAGATGAGGTTCTGTGAGCAAGTGCCTAACATAGACATGCACTAATGGCTTAGTTTGTTGGGTCAAAAAGAAAACTTACCACAAGAAAGGGAGTTTTGGGAAGGCCAGGAATGAGCTGGAGGAATCATATTCTTGACCAGTAATGTCAAAGAAGAGCATAGTGGATAGTAATGAACTTGGGAGTCTGAAAGACCATTGTGTGAGCCTGGGCAAGTCAATTATTTTGTGTCTCAGGTGACTCATTGGTTAAATGGAGATTATGGCCCATAGCACCTGCCCTTACAGTTGTGAGGATAGAATGAGCTAATGTGCATATGCTTTGTAGATCTTAAAGTATTATACAAATGTGGAATTATAACAGCAGTGAGAAAAGTGCTAGATTGGAGGAGAGTACCTCTTGGAATCCCAGCTCTTCACTTTACTGAGTACAAGCAGCTCTCTGAACTTGCTTCCTCTTTAGTAAAATGAGGAAAGTAGAGATCACTTCTAAGGAAACTTCTCTACATCTACGATTCTATTATTGGTTTATACTTAGGGAAAGAATTTTCATCATGAAAGAAGTTAAAAGGCACAATGACTTGAGACCTCAAACTGTTGTAAATGACAATTTATTAGCAGAAAACTGCAATGAAGCCTAATTCTCAACTTTATACTAACCACCATTATCACAAAACAGACAAGGATGGATATCAATTTAAATACAGATAGAAGCTGAAATTCTTTTACCTTATAAACACCATGTGACCATTTGTTTTTATATAAACATGGAAGTTTGTTATTTCCCTTGAAAATTAAAATTATATTAGCCTGAACTTTCAGATAAGATAAAATGATTCCATTCTCCATATATGATGAGATTCAATGTAAAAGGAAAGTTTGCTATTTGTCTCTTAGCATTTTATGATCTAATCAAAAATACCCGTAAGGAAAACCCCTCAACAGGAGCTGCTTTTCAGCCAAGGCTAGAGAACAACCCATGTCAACACTTTGGAATGTTGCTAAAGAATTAAACTAATTCTAATGGTAATGGTGATATAATACACACACACACACACACACGCACGCACGCACGCACGCACACAGCAGGGGAACACCCCAATTTTAAAGTCCTTTAAAAAAAGCCACAATTGTAAAGAGTCAAAATTAGGATTACTCTGGTATAAATTTAGCTATTTTTTTAAAAAAAAGACTCATCAGTTATAATTTAATAAGTGTTCATAATTTCATCCCCATCTCATTTGGAAGACATATGTGCATCTGTTAACATCCATCCCCAGGGAGCACACAAACATTATGGTGGAGTGGTTGCCTAGTCAAAAATATGGTTTTTCTTTTTAAAGAACTTATTATGGTGGTAGTAAATAATCCCCGTTTAAAATAAAATTTACATAAGAACTAAAATGTGGGACTTTAATGTGTCTAATATCACCAAAAAGTATTTATTGAGTGTCTACTATGTGCAAGGAACAGACTCAGAACAACCTGGAGGCTGTGGCTGATTCTCTTTAAATGGGATTTCAGCAAAACCCTAGAAAGAGCCTTTGTGACCAGCAGCTGAATTATGGTTCAATACATTTATCTCTACATAATGATACTATTGTCCCATAAAAAAATGCTTAAAGAGCATTAAAAAAAGAAGACAAAGTGGGGAAAGTAGAAATAGAAGTACTTTCACAGAAATTCTGGCTGAATGAAAAAAAAAACCAAGGGTAACAAACCTTTTTAAGTTCACATATGGAAAAAAAAAATCACATCAGATCAAGGTATTATTTGGTTTAAATTATTATGAAGTATTTTAAAATTTTTCAACCATAGTGACTGGATTTCATGATTTTATTCTGTCTGCTCCTATTTTACGTTGCTGAGATGAGTTTGTAATAAAGTTATTTTAAAAGAAAAGGATACAAGGAATTTTTTATCAGGAACTCAGCACCAGCTCCCTCTCCGTCCCAGAGATTTCTGTGCATGAGTTAGATACTTGTTTTTGATTTTTAAAATATTCTTTCATTGGACAGATGTTTGTAAAGTTGATTGAATGATTTAGAAAAACATCTGAAAATGATTCATAAAAATGTTCATAAAAAACTAAGTTATGAATAGAGAGTGAGGTATTGGTTTTGAAAGTGTGCAAATCAAGTAAGTGTTTGGCGACATTAATTTTTGCCTCCTTTCAAAAATGATAATATAACTAGCCCATTAAAAAAGTTGGTGATTCCCTCCATTTTGAAAAGTTGAAGCATGACCACATGCAGCTTTTTTGGTCTGCTTCACCAAAACAGTCATGTAAGGGACCATCATTCTCACATATAATTTTCTTTTTTTTTCTCCAAAGACTTTTTAAAATAAAAAAAAAATTACAGGGATTATCTTAAGATGCTACTTGATTTTGGCCCTTTTACTTCCTGGTACTAAACAAAATATCCCTCCAAAATGTATACAGTTTCAGCCCTTAACTCTAACACCTTTTGTTTTTCAGAAAATATAGCAGCTGTTAATAACCAAAGTGTGTATACATTTAGGAGGGACACTATGCATTTGACATGAAAGTATTAACTGAATATGATGACAATCATTTTATGAAATTGGATATTCAAGTTATAATTTAAAACAGACCCCTTCACACCTGAACTTGCTGGTGATATCTAAATGGGACACGGTGTGGGGAAAAGCACACAGGAACAATGCTACAATTCCAAAGATCTGCAAGGCTACATCAAGAGTATGCATTCCCCTCAAAGTTTACATAGTGACTTTAAAAAGAAAACAAACATCTGCCAGAGAGCCATGTGCACATAAGCAAATCCAAGGCTTACACCAAGTAAACTGGACAGTGGTCATTCTGAACGATACAATCTCCCTGTGCTTCTGGCAAACAAGTTCAGCTGGTACTGAAAGTTTAATAACACTCATTTTCATGTACTAAACACCTGAATGAGTGAATTTCTGATGTCATATCCAGATGGAATTTTGAGCAGTTCTTAGCTTAAAACCCATGCTCATTTAACAGTGTATAGGCAACTCTGAACATAGACTAAATTCTATTAGCATTCTACTTCTTAATATAAAACAAGGAAAGCTAACAGATATCCTATACTCTCCAGCCAAAAAAAAAAAAAAAAAGCATTTGAGAAAGAAAACCTCTAAACCAAGGCAAAAAGCTCCAGAAGGGCTGCAATGAAATTATGCACATAATTCAGTTTACTCAAGAGTGTCAGCATGGTAGAAAAAACCATGCAATCTGAGTCTTTGGCATTTGTCTGAGGAGTGGGGAGGGGCAAACAGGAAGAGATTGCTCAAGTATCATGTGTCGTCATTTTGGTCATTACAGAAAACAGTGGATTTAAAAGAATAAAGTAGAAATTCCTCTACTGTGTTGCAGAGACGAAAACCTCCAGTCAAGTCTGTTGGCTAAATAAATATCCAACGCTGCTAGTACACAAAGCAGAAGTTTCCATTTCTGTTACCAATTAGAACTTAGTTTAGTTCTTTCTCATTCATTTTCTAAAAGTCTGCTTAAAGCTTCAATGAAATTTATGAATTTATTTTCTATGTAAACTATTTTTCTGGATAAAACAACCTACAAGAAAGCAATATTGAACCTGAAAAAGAGAAACCTTTTAAACCATCATTTGCATTTACCTACCTCTTTAAATTTAAGCTAAATTTAATAATGATGATAGTAAACACCACTGAGGTGCTCCACTGTGCTATGGCAATCAATTAGCTCTTTCTAATGATGTTCCAAGGAAGTTTCACTTTGAACTTTTACTGCATTAGCATAATACATCTTCACCCCATAAATGACTAGCTGGTTGACAAAATACTTTGCTGGAAGATTCAAGTCTACAAAATAACTTGTCTAGTCCCACATAGATGCATATGGAAAATATAGATTGAGCAAGTTCAAGCTACTTTTTGTGTATATTGAACATTTTAGTTATGTATGAATTTTGCTTAGAAAAGAGGTTAGTTTTTTTTAAATCCCTCTTGAAAGATTGGATAATTGGTGTAATGTTTCATGTGCGTGTGCTTTGTTTTGTCCACTCTATCCTCTTTCTTCCCCATCTCTGTATTTGCCTGAATATATTATCCCTAACCAAATAGCAGAGATTAGCTGAAAATTGGGCAGGTACAAGGGCAAGCCTAGAAACGTCATGTGCCACTACGTGAAGAAAATGGACAGAACTGGAAGCAAGATGAGCAGCTCTGATGGCCCAAGGTGGCAGGCAGCCCTTCAGAGTATCAGTTGGTGGATGTTCCCTCCTCACTCCTGGAAAAATACAGAAAAGGGACCACACTGTCCCACCATTATTTATGTGTGGGCCAACACTAAAGCTGACCATTCTCCTTCTCAAAAGAGAATTCTCTAGAAATTCTTCAGCAAATAAAAATGGGAAGGAGAGCAGTCAGAAATGGAACTTAAACTCCATGTAGTGTTTGCTGTTAAGATTGTTCTAGCAAGCTCAATGTCAGTGAATGATTTTTTTTTTCACTTCAAAGCCATGAGATTCTCAACATCACTTATAAGGAACAACAAAGAACAGGATAAGTAATTCTAAAGTGCTCATTAGAATTTACCACACTAAAATACTTTATTGTTAAAAATTATCCTCAAATTTGAGGAATATTTTCGATTGAGTATAATGTCAACGAACAAGAATTGTTGTTGTCATGGAATAATATTTTCTTCCTGCTGCCATCATAATTCAGTAATATTCGTTTGAGTCAATCTGACTTGTATTTAATCAAAGGATTTGGGGATAATTAATGACCATTTCAGAAACTAATTTTCAAAATGGATATCATGGTCTATCAGAAATTACCTTACTTTCTAAGAATCAATTAAAATGGAGCAAAAATGGATTACAAACCCTGGGCACAAACTTGGCCTTTAGAGAGTACACCTACTCTTACAGGTCATGAGGTTGCCAGTTATTTCTTTATGGCAGTTAACTACATAACAATCTCGTGGTCTGACTGAGTAACTACCCTTCAAGTGGGTAGCTTCCTCACTTCTAGGATCTGGCCCAGGATAACTAGCTGATCTAAACTTCCCATCAACAGAAATCAGGCACTCAACAGTCTTATTCATTGTTAATACCTCATTTAGTGTAATAAAAAAAAATATTGTACTCTAGAAAACACACAAGGAAATCTAAAATGAAAATATTCTCATTAACATTATTCACATCCCAGTAATAAATTAATTTCTTTAAAAATACTTGTCAATTATTCCCTAAATTCCATCCTTATTTGCAGAGGCAACAAGGATGAATTTTAAAAGTGCAATAAAAATCCTCTTGGCTTCCTCTCTGATTCAGGCAGGACTTCCTTTCTTTTAGTGGTTTCCAAGACATAACTTCTTGTTTTGGTGACGTTCTTCATCCATTAACTTAGGCCTCAAGACACCATCTGAAGCACAGGAAGAAAACTTTTTTAAATTGTATTAAAACAGTAATATTGGAAGACCAAGGTATTGTTGAGTCAAAATACAATTTTTAAATAATATGTTTATACTTTGAGCTATTGAAGTAGAAATTCTAGTGACCAGTTTGCAAGGTGGCAGAATGAAGCTTGTTAAACAAACCCACTTTGACCTTCTAAATCTGGATTAACATTCAGATTTAATCTATGGCCAACACTTCATGAGTTGCAAAATGCAAAATGGCATTGCAAAATGCCACTGATCTCAGGAAACCTAAATTGAACTTGCAACTTTGTGAGTTATGGTTTCTATTTTAACTAAAATATGTATTTGCCTAAAACTTGATAAATCCTAAAATGCTAAAATTAAATTTTTAGTTAAATTTACTCTTTACATAAAGTAGTTTTTAACCTAATTCCTCTCAAATGCATTATTAATGGTTGGATGAGTTTGATTTGCAGTGTTGCTAATTATTAATAAACATTACTTTGTTGCAACATAAACTTATACTTAATTACATCAAAGGTTTTAAACCCCCTTTGACAGTCTGTGGGATCCTATAGAGCCCTTCTCAGAATAACGGTTTCAAATTCTTAATCGAAGGAAATGTTCAATTTTAATTAAGATTTCAGTGAAAATAAAGACATAATTTTTTTCCCATTCAAGTATAGAGACCCCCTGCAATCTTAACCCCTGGGGGTTAGGAATCCTTGATCTAGAATGTGAGCCAAAAGACTCACATCACTCAAAAGCCACAGAATGTCAGAACTGTGAAGCACTGTGGAGATTATCTACTTCAATTCTCTCAGTTTACAGATGAGTAAACAGGTCCAGTAAGAGTGGGTGAATTGGCCAGTCACACAGACTTGGAGTGTGAACTCAGATTTTTTAACTGTTTTTTTATTACTCTTTTTCCCACTATATAAAGACATCTTCTCAAGCCCTGACGTACCTTTCGAATCCAAGATTAAATTAAGTTCAGTAAAGCTATAGTGTTAGTTGTACTGAATCGTATTTGAATTCTTTGAAAATTGCAAACCTAGGTATGAGATATAGAATAACTCTCAGTTAATCAGAATCTTTCTCTCCTCCCTATCATTCTGGATAAATGAAACTTATTCTGTTAACAATACTAACAATAATACTTCCATCATTTGGTTCCATTAAGTAAGTTTCTTATCCAATATATTTACATAAAAATCTGATTGTGATACTGGATACTACTTTGTGTTTTAATAATGGGTTGGATCTAAAAGAATGGATCTGACTATAAATTTCAATCACCTAACTCCACAAAGCTTTCTCCCTCAAATCAATCATTTATATGGCAAAATTTACTTAGTAAAGAGAAAATATCCTATAATTTTCCTAAGATAAATTTGGTTCACAAAATTTATGCATCATTGAACTTAATGACAGGTTACTTGCCAGTACAATACTCATACTTACTCTCTACAGTTTCAGACTCATTTAGTCCCAGAATATGAGCTTCTGTTGGATTCAGTTGCCACTGTAAAAGGCACAAACACTTCATTTTATATGAAAAAATACAAAAGCACTGCAAACTCGAAACTTTTAAAACAATGAAAAAAACAAGAAAAAGGGGGCTGGTGGACTCCCAAAGCACACATCACTGAGTGCTTTACTATTACCGCCTAGGAACAACCAGAAGTGCTCCTAGAGATCATCTAATAAGCCTGTTTATTTTTCAGGTAAGGAAACAGGACCAGAAAAGTGAAAGGACTTGCTCAGAGTAAAGAAAGAGGCCTTTGAGTGGTTCCCGGTCAGAGTGGGACATTGGGCAAAGGGAAAAAAAGAAAACTGCCTTTCCAAGAAATAGTTGTACCCACTAGAATGCCCCAGAATGCCCTCTCTTCCTACCTGGCTTGAAATTCCTATCTTTAGAATCACTAAGGGTCCAAATAAAGACCCAAGCACTGAATTTAGAAAACTGCAGTTCAAATGTACATTTCCTGGAAGCCTGTCTCTAGGAACACATAAGCATTAGTTTATCATACTAGCTAGTTGGTATCTTGGTCCCTAAGGGGATGAGATACAAGAAAGATAAATGTCAATGAAAGGCACTGGGGAGCAATAAGCCTGGAGTGGAGGGCAGGGTGGGCTTGGGTGATCAAGTGCCCAGGGGGAACAGTAGGGAGAATAGGGACATCTACAAGGCCAAGGGAAAGGTCAGTCAGACACTTTACATACTTTACAATTTGTGCCCAGGGCCTGCACTGTGGCAGGGCCATTTTCTTGGAAAGGGGAAAAGGCATTACCTCTTCTCCCCACCCTGACCCTTTCACTACTCAAAACAAAGGAAGTGTCAAGTTTTCAGAGATCCCACATAAACAAATACAGTAAGGCCTAGGAAGAGAACCTCCCCAGGGCAAGGTGAGAGGAAGTCCACTGATATTTAGGCACCTTCTGAAGACTTTTACAGGGGGAGGTTCCTTTACTGCTTTCCCATTTTAGAGTTAATTTAAAAAAACAAACAACAGACTCCTCACCTAATTGAGTTTCAGAGTCAATCTTACTTCCAGTACTCTAATGAAAAGGGAAGGAACATGCATTTCTCTAAGTGTCTATTATGTACCAGGAGCTTTTTCACAATTATTTTCATCGCAGCCTCACAGCAACCCTGACTAGGTGCTATTATGCCTATTTTACAGATGAGAAAACTGAGGCAGAGGTGAAGTGACTTGCCGAGAGTCACACAACTAGTGGATGGTTAAGGCTGGATTCGAACTCAGGTCTTCCTAATTCCAGGTTCTATTCTCTGTGCCCTATGCTTAGTTTTCTAATGAGGATGGAATTAGGTTAAGATAAAAAATTAGTTTCTTTGTGGGTCTCTTCCAAGTAGTCTGGGAATTGGCCACCAGTTTACTTTATAAAATCAATGTTTAAGACAGCGCTTCCCAGGCCTTGGTTTGGCAATATTCCACAGCAGAAACAATTACCTCCCAATGACATGGTGAAAAATAATAAAAATAAAAGTAATGTCAATTCATTTTAATGTTTGAGAGCTTTCA
Source organism: Potorous gilbertii (assembly GCA_028658325.1). Lineage (NCBI taxonomy): Eukaryota > Metazoa > Chordata > Mammalia > Diprotodontia > Potoroidae > Potorous > Potorous gilbertii. The sequence continues at coordinate 85,984,400 of CM053771.1, read as the reverse complement.
GCTTATAATAAGATTTTGCTGAACTGAATTAAAACAAAGAGCCCTAGCACGACTACTCCAGGAATGCCTGGACCATCTGAGGACTGGCTCGCAGGACCTAGCCAGTCCTGGAAAGCACAGGCTGGACAGACGGGAAGGCAAGAGGGTGAGCTAAGCATGTATACCCAGAAATCCACTGAGAAGGGGTCACTGCGGGCCAGCAACCCAATGACTTGATACAAAATTATCAGTAGAGATAAAAAGGCAAAAAGTGACAAACTTCGGTGGAGCATCAGACAGCAACTTTTGGCCAACAGAGGGTATCAACTCTGCTCATGTCAACAGCTGTCAATGAAATGATATCGCACACCCTGGACTTGCCCAAGGAGCCTGCGTCAGATTGTGGGAGTGGAGGTTAGGCCACCAGCGGCAGCTGCCCTCACTGTCTAAGGACACAGAGGAGTCACTGAGGAAAAGACCCCCAGCTGACTCTGGCTGTCAGGCTTCTGGCCTGGCCAAGTTCACAGGTGCTGGGAAGCGGAGGCTGTTTCATTCCCCAGAAGGGCACAGAAGAAGCTGTTATTTGGTTACAGGAGGAGAGGCATCGCTAAACTGACTGGGCTCCTGGTTTCAAAGCTCCAGTTCCAGGCGTATGACAGCTCTACATATTTATGATCATTGTTCTGCCATGGGAACAAGGACTTAGGCAACCAGGCAATCTTAAATGAATTTCTCTGACCCATAATTTTGCTAAAAAATCATTACAATTGAAACAGAAAAACAATTAGTAACAAAGCTTTTTTTCTTAATTTATATTGAGAGTTGGTTTTTCAGAGAAGCAGTTTTATGAGGTGGATGAGATCGTAGATGAAAATTCTCAAGAAGAATTTTTGGAGTTTTTGAAACGAATTGCATTGATTATTTGCTAGAATTTTTTATTAAAACAACAACAACAATAAAACCTCCCAAAACCTAAGGATAA
>CM053771.1:85939406-85982939 GCA_028658325.1 Potorous gilbertii | reverse complement strand
AATTCCTCACACATTGTAGTTGTTGCTGTGTACAAAGTTCTGCTTTCACTCAGCATCGGTTCATAGAAGTCTTTCCAGGCCTCTCTGAAATCTTCCTGTTCATCATTTCTTATAGCACAATAGTATTCCATTACATTCATATAACACAATTTATTCAGCCATTCCCCAATTGATGGGCATCCCCTTGATTTCCAGTTTTCAGCCACCACAAAGAGTGCTGCTATAAATATTTTTGTACATGTAGGACCCTTTCCCATTTTTATGATCTCTTGAGGGATACAGTGCTAGAAATGGTATTGCTGGATCAAAGTGTATGCACATTTTTGTAATCCTTTGGGCATAGTTCTAAATTGCTCTCTAGAATGGTTGGAGCAGCTCACAGCTCCATCAACAATGAGTTAGTGTTCCAGCTCTCCCATATCTTCTCCAACATTTATCATCTTCCTGTTTTGTCATGTTAGCCATTCTGATAGGTGTGAGGTGGTATCTCAGAGTTGTTTGATTTGCATCTCTCTAATCAATAGTGATTTAGAGTAAAACAGAATTGTTAAGAAGCCTTTTGTATAAAGATCTCTTCCTAATTCTATAAGGCTACAGTGGTATCCTTGATATGACCTTTCTTTTTGGGGCTAGCTGAAAGGAGAGAGCAGGACCTTGCATTATGGGCTGCAAAAGTTAAATCAGTTTCTCTTCAATCTGCTAAACCCCTCACTGGATGAAGTAATAAAAAGACAAAAAAGAAAAATTCCTTGCCCACAAGGAGTTTACATAATATTCGAGAATATATCAGATATATTTGTATTTACAAATAAGTCAACAGAAGGTAATTTGAGTAAGGATAGAGTACAACTGAGGGAGGGGTATTCTTTATTTCTTCATCATGCTTCTTGAATGGTGAGTATATCTTATATCTGTTCTTCTGTCCCTAGTGCCTAGCACCTACTGAATATTTGTTGTGTTTAATGGAATCTCTATAGAGATAATAAATACATTCATGGGACTGGATTTGATCTCCAAGGGAGTGAATATATAGAGAGAGGAAAAGAACTTGAAGGTAGAGCCTTGAGAAATGCCTACATGTAAAGAAGGGAGGGAGATAAGCAAACAAGGAGACTAAGGAGCAGTGAGCAGTAAGACAGGTAGGAGGAGAACCAGGAAACAGTCATGTTACTAAAGCCAGGGTAGAAGAGAAAGACAAGAACAGGGTGATCTGTGGTGTCACATGATGTCTAAAGCTCAAGAAGGATGAAATAAGAAAGGTGCATTGAACTTGGTAATTAAGGGGGACACCTGGAAACCATGAAGAGACTGTAAGGTCATCAGAGTGAAGATGGAAGTTGTGTTGGAGAAGGGTGGGGAATGGAGACTGCTCCTTCCTTCTTTGGCGCTCATAGAGACAGTCATCCCCGATTAGGAATTCTTACGGGATAGGATTCTTGGTAGCTTTCCTATTTGTTCTGATGGTTTATATAGTGGATTTGCGGTCTCATCAATGCAGGTGCTCCCTCCAACAGTGCCTGTGACAGATCACTATTACCTGATGTAGCCACTTGTTACAGTATTTGTGGTATAGTGGATGCTTTGTTGAACACACATGTCCTTAAAGGAGAATTGAGGCAATCATTGTTTTTACACCAAAACATTTTACCTACAACTTAAGCTTTTTAGATGTGTATAACTTTTGCTTGAATAAATTGGCTATTTATCTCAGTGTTCCCCTTTGTAAATGTAGTTGTTCCCTTAGGAATTCATTTCTATGCCTCTGGAGAAAATAGATTACCTTGACAAAAATGACGAATTTTCTTTCATCCTTATAGACAATATCTATTCTTCCCAACTAGATCATAAACTCATTGAAGACAGGGATCATATGTCTTACTACTCAGGATCATCCATAGGTCCCTAGCACCATGTGGGTACTCAGCAAATGCTTGTTGATTTTTAGGTATATGAAGAATACAGTATGAATTTTAACTCACATACATAGAGAACTGGACTATTAAAAATTTATCTTATTACAAAAGCCATTCATCCATTAATATTTAGTCCATTTTGTTACCTAACATCTTAATTGTACTGGTTAGTGCCATACTAATATAAATAAAGTGTGGTTAATATTTTAGAAGTTCCTGCCTATACCACTTTAGAAATTCCTGTCTATGTGGTATTATGAGGTGTGACCTCTGCCAATTAATTTTAATTAGCTTTCAAATTTTTGGTTTCAGCTTTTCAAAGATTGTCTCTAGGGATGTTTCCAGCACTCCTTATAGTTAACTCTTTGTTTTGTAGTTGAGGTACTATTATGTAGCATTCTGCCCTTATATAAGAAATCTTACCTGTTTTATTTTGTATGAGCATTGGAAAAAGAAGGATGAAAGGAAAAAATACCATAACTTATTTTTCTAATGCCCCCTGTATACAGGAGTGATAGATTAATAATATAACCCTGGAATTTGGAAGAATATGAGCTTTTCAACAAATCTTTTGAAAATAGTAGTCTATTGGCAGTTTTCAGAGGAAGAAATTAAAGATGTCTATAGTCATATGAAAAAATGCTCTAAATTACTATTGATTAGAGAAATGCAAATCAAAACCACTCTTAGGTATCAAATCACACCTGTCAAATTGTCTAACATGACAAAACAGGAGAATTATAAATTCTGGAAAAGATGGGAAAATTGGAACATTAATGCATTGCTGGTGAAGTTGTGAACTGATCCAACCATTTTGGAGAGCAATTTGAAACTATGCCCAAAGGACTATAATATTGTATATATTCTTTGATCCAGCAATACCACTACTAGGTCTGTATCCCAAAGAGATCATCAAAAAGGAAAAAGGACCCATGTATACAAAAATACTTATAGCAGCTCTTTTTGTGGTAGGAAAAAGCTGGAAATTGAAGGGATGCCCATCAATTGGGAAATGGCTGAACAGGTTGTGATATATGAATATAATGAAATACTATGGTGCTTTAAGAAATGATGAGCATGCAGACTTCAGAAAAACCTGGAAAGACTTATATGAACTGATGCTGAGTGAAGTGAGCGGAACCAGGAGAACATTATACACAGTTACAGCTACATTGTGCAATGACTGACTTTGGTAGACCTAGCTCTTCTCAGCAATGCAAGGTTCTAAGACAAGGCTCACGATGGCAAATGCTGTCCGCATCCAGAGAAAGAATTACGGAGTCTGAATGTAGATTGAAACATACTATTTACTCTCTCTTTTTTGTTTCGTTTTTTGTTTCTTTCCTGTGGTTCATTCCATTGGTTATACTTCTTTACAACATGACTAATGTGAAAATATGTTTAATGTAAATGTATATGTAGAACCTACATCAGATTGCATGCTGTCTTGGGGAGGGGGACAAAATTTAAAACTCAAAAGCTTATGGAACTGAATGTTGTAAACTAGAAGTAAATTAATACATTTTTTAAAAAATAGTCTATTTTGATCATATTTTTTGTTTGTTCCTTGGAGAAGATACCATCATTTTGCGCCTGACAACTTGAAATCGTTTTCCAAAAGGAGACTAATTTGTTTGTGCCAATAGTTTTCAAAAATTAAGTTATTTCTTTTATTAGTTTTTTGCTTTTCTTCATGTAGCAATGGAGAAACATTGACCTCACTGATGCTACATCATGTATTCTTAAAATGGAACTTATTTCTTCATCTGAACTTTGTGGGAAATTCTCTGATATTCTCTGCCCCCTCCCACTTCTTCCATCCCCGATATCTCCTTCTGTTTTAACATAATATTTATATTCCAGGTGATGCAAAAGCCTTTTGGAGGGAACTAAAAAAGGATGGAAAAGTGGACTTGCTATTTGATCATGTCCAGAATGTTCTGTTGTCTCTCAAACAGAAGATCAAAGATGGCTCAGCATCAAATCAAGGTATGAAGGAGAAGTTTGAAGTGCCCCGCATGGCCTATTGGCATTTTGGTTTGAAGGAAACTATCCTTAGCACTATTGGAGAAGAACCAAATAATTGCTTTTGTTTATCATTTTTGCTTTTGTGGTCTATTCACTTTTTAGCATGTTATGGGCATGTGAGGCTATGAGGACAAAGTACTTCCTCTTGAAATTACTGAGCTTTCATCATTACATTGTCATTTAAAGCAACCTTACCTGGTGGCCTTTTGGAAGACAAGCTGATATTATGCTTGCACAGTCAATGCGCTTATCCAGTATACAAAATTTTGTATAAATTTAATTTGTATAAATTTAAAACTGTCTAGGTTTGGCCCCCTGAGATCAGCATTCTTTCATTGTTCTGAAACTTAGTTCCGTCCTGAACTGTTTGATTTGTTTTATGAATTAGGGATCCTCTTGATGCTTTGACTATTTGTTATGTTTATCAAGAACTGAACAGCCCTTCACATTCCTGCCCTATGCCTCCACCCTCTTCTCTTTGTTTCATCACAGAATATATCCAAGCCATGACCCTGGTGAATGAAGCAGTTACAAGTAACACTTTACTATTGATAAAGGGTATGTACATTTATTTTAACTCATTCTTACATGTGATTTAGGTATTTTCTCAGTACATGGCAGGTCAGCCAACCTTAATACGGCATGTTAACTAAAAAGAACAAGAGATATGATAGTGGAATCCACTTTACTGGGTTCACATAAATCATGATTTGCTTTATAAAATGAAGATTCCCACAAATTCATTTCCCATCAGGAACTATCCTGTCCTCTTCCTTCCCCCCCAAAATACCATAATAATATATATACAACACCTTCTTTTAACAGGATAAACATAATTGTCCCTGTAGGCTTATGGGTCCCATGCTGCTATTATCTCCCTTCCCTCTATTTTTTGGTGGTGTGTGTGTGTGTGCGCGCGTGCATGCATGTCTGTATGTGTGTATCTGTGTCTGTGTGTATTTTTCAAGGTTATATTAAGGTGTCATTCTTCCTAATTTTTGCTAACTTGGCTTCTGAGGGACTTGGCCTATATTAGAGTAATTCTAGAGAAGAGATAATGTGAAAGCTCTGTGTGACAAAATAATTTGCCATAAAGTTTTTTCATCCATTGTGAATTCACGCAAGGGTTAACAGATGTAAAGGAAATGCAAAATGTTGAACAGATTTTAATTAAAACTGCAAATTGTCATCAAAATTCCAGAACATTTTAAATTCAGTTCAATTCAGCAAACACTTATTTAGTACCAACCATCTGCAAGGGATTGTGCAAGACTGGGTTACAGAGACAGAATGAAGCTTTTTCTGTCCTGGAATATATCAAGAGGATATCACACAGACAAACAGAAGCCATTTTCCTCTGTAGCTCCTATTTCAAAGTGTTGTGAATATATGGTCAAACTTCACTAAACTTCTTAAAAGGTGCTATAATTTGCTTTATAAAATGCAGATGACTACAAACCATAGTTTAGCCAGAGAAATTAGAAGGCATTTCTAACCATAGTATTACCTCTAGGTTAGGTACCAATCATTGCCATCTTTCGTAGTAATGTTTTGTAGCAAGCTGCTGTGATCAAGTATCATCCATAACCTCAATGGAGAGTGGCTGGTTTTTTTATACCACCAGACAGACATTAACTCTGAAGTTTAGGAGACAAGAGAGGTAGGTACAATCTCATTGATGGAAGGAGCAGCTTTGTTTCTTTAAACATGAATTATGCAGGTTTTCTTAAAAGATAAAATATTAAAATTTACTTTTTAAAGTAAGTGAAAGTATATCATTAAATCCTTATTGTCAGTCTCTAAAAGGTATATATGTTTTCTAGTTTAAAAAAAATTTAACAAATAAATTCTAATCTTTCCTGATTTATTTCTCCATTACTAAATATTGTTCTTTTGATGCTCAGAGGGACTAATGACTTGCTGTGACCCTGAGGCTATAATAAGTCATGTGAAAACCAGGAAAAGAATTCAAAGTTCCCTGAGCTGGTCCTAAAGCACTGATTACTCTTTAGGATACAGCTTGGTAGCCTATAATTACATAAATATAATCTGTGTACTTTACTATGAAAGTAAACTAAAAGACTATATTTTTTAAAAGAAAGCATTGCACCCTCCCCCATCCCGTTTAATTATTAACTGAAAAGCCAGAAGTTTTAACATTATTTTCTGAAAACTTATCTGCAAATCTTGTTTTACTTTGTATTAAAAAATACATTTTCATGTGTCCTGTAAAAAAGTAAATGTGGACAAAAAGATAGTCTTATTTAAAGACATGGAATTCTGGATGTTTTAATTATTTTCTAATACTTCTGCAGTTCTCATATTTTAAATTGATTTCTTCTGCTTAATTAATCATATTTCTTGTGCCACATGAGATTCCTTTACTTTACTAATAACTTTGACCATAATAATTATGACTGATGTAGGGCTTTTTAGGTTTACAAAGCACCTTCTTTGCTCACAGGATTACTGGAAGGGCTCTGGTGCAGAGGAAGGAATGCGGGTGGTGGAACCAGAAGAGACCTGATTTTGAACCTTGGCCCCAAGACTTACTGGTCATGGGGTTATGAGCAATGATGTTAACTTCTGTGAGCCTCCTGTTTCTCATCTGTAAAGTATCCATCTCACAGAGTTACTGTGAGGATCGAATGAGACAATCTATATTTAAGTGCTTTGTAAACCTTAAAGCATTGTTTGCATTTTTGTGTATGCACGCACATACGCACACGCACACTCACATGCACACACACACACACACACACACACACACACACAACTAGAGGGGGATTTGTAGTCAGATTTGTGACTTCATTGATAGAAGGAACTGCCTCTGTCAATACACATTGGCACCTGCAACTTAAAAATATAAGACAGTTACTTGGGTTGCTGAGAGGTAAGTGATCTATCTAGGGTTACACAGCAAAGATGTGTTACAGGCAAAACACAATGCCAGGTCATCCTGACTCCAAGGCCACTTCTCTGTCCACTGTCCTGTTTGCCTCATCCACATATGTGTGTGAGGCTGCATGGTGTAGTGGAGATATACATATGTATGTATATGTGTATATATTATGTGTATGTGTGTGTGTGCATATATTTCTTAAGTATTCCTTTATCTACTTGACCTTTTTGGATTATTAATTTGTACCAGAGGATCATTGGGTTGAGGATATTTTTATTTTGAAGGGTCCATCGATTCATAAGAAAAATCAAATCCACACACATAAGAAGGAATTGAATTCCTTCTACAAGAGTATAAAATAAGGTAATAGAATAAGATTCCTTCTATTACTTAAATAGATTTCTATGAAATATAACACATCCCTTTTCAAAATTAATATAGAATATATAAATAACAAATGTGACAAATATGTATGAAATATAACATCCCTTTTCAAAATTAATATAGAATATATAAATAACAAATATGACAAATAATATACATGAATAAAGAATGAAGACACAGATGCAAGGGGAAAGATACAGAAAAAGAAAAGAGCAGACATAAAGGGATGCTGGGATGGATATATAAAAAATAAACACATTTTAGGAGAGAGGAAGATACACAAAGAGCTATGTAGACATTCTAGAAGCATCGTTCCATGATGTGATGGTGACAACAGCCAAAGTTTATGCTGTGATTTTACAACTGTAAAATGAATGGGATATGTACTTAGCCCCAGTATTTGTTGCTTAGCATAGGTGGGATAAAATTAAGCATGAGGGCAGGTTTAGGCCTATATCAATGTTTTCTACTGTGGTTTTCTAGTGGTTAGGGTTTTTTTGAGCCTAATCTTTAGGTCTTTCTTGGGTTGCACATCTCAGGACACTCAGTAGTGATTACAATGAAATGATTTTTGTGTTGGCATGATTTTTATTCACATTTAAATTCTTTACATAGATGATGATATAACTGATAGAGAAAGTGAGCAAGAAAGCAAGTCAAGAGAGCAAGTTTTACCTCCAACACCACATGAAGACTCTAATTTGGAAGACTCCTTGATTTTGTATGTATATAAATTAAACTTATTTGTATAGTCAATGAATATTTTTATGTCTCGAAAAAGATATTTTGTTAAAATTAAAATTGGAATTGATTTCACATATAATAAATTTTTTGTCAGCAGAGGCTGTAAAAAATAACACTTGAACATTGTATGTGGCAAGTGCTAGTCACCTCATTCTGGTAAAAGGTTATTCCAATTTCTTTGTTCTGAAGCATAATACATCTTAGTTTATTATTTTTATATTTATTTTAATGGCATCATTATAAAGTGTTAAAATGATCACTTCTAGGTTTTGATTAAAAAATCATTTTTTCCTGTGTCCTTTCTTAAAATGTTGTAGAAGAGAGGCCTGAAAGGCTTAAGAATGTTAGTAGCCTCTGGACAGGACCAGGAAGTCACTTCAGGCAGCTAAGCCCTTCTGACTACTTCTTCCTACTGCTGCCCCCATATGAGTGAGAGTTCCTCAGGTACAGAAAGAGAGTGCAGGGCAGGGAAGCTGGCTCAGGTCATTGATCTACAGTTAGGCAACATATGAACCTAAGCTCTGGTGCTCAGTCAAGAGACATTTCTAAATAGCATTTTGGCAATAGAACACATAAAGTTCTTTCATTCTTTCAGGAAAAGAAAGCTTTTGAATGTTGAATTTAAATATTGATATTATGAAAATTCTTGATAAATTTGTGAAGGTCAGTTTTGAGTATTTAAGTATATTTTATTTTAAAAACATAGACTAAACATTCAAATATCTCAGCTTTATTTGAAAGGAAATATGAAGCCTATCAAAGTAATTTCTAAGAAAGACTCAGAGTTTAAGGGTTTTCTAATTACTTAACCAAACATTTAAGTAGGTTATGAAAGCAGTTTCACCCAGTGCTTTCTTTCCTCTGAGTACAAAGCAGGCACACAAAGCTTTCTGTGCCTTAAGTATGTGATTAAGTGAGAATCATAGAATTCTTCATAAGTAAGAGAACTGAACAGTCATCTTCTAATCTAGTCCAGTCTCCTCCCCATACAGGATTCCCTCCCACCACCTTCCTTAGAAGTGGTCATATAGCTTCTTATGGGTAGTACCTGAGTTCCTCCTTATACATAACCAAATTCTGCTTGCTCTTGATACTGTATCTGCTCTTGAGAACAATACTTACCTCCCTCTTTTGCATGTAATCCTAAAATATCTTAAAATAGCTTCCTGGTTTGGCCTTAATCTTGTCTTTTCCAGATTAGATGTACTTGGTTCTTTGGCTGGATCCATATATGAGATAATTTCCTCTTTCCCATTCTGGGTGTCTTCCTTTGTATCCTCTTCTGATGGTCATTGGCCTTCTTACCATGTAGCATATAACACATAACATAGCATAATAAATACAGATAACTTATTAATAAATAAATTAATGTTTAATTCATTATATTTATATGTAATATTTATATATAACATGTTAAATAAATATAACTAAATAAGAGAATAAACAATAAATTAATAAAATAAATTACAGATAAATAAATATCTTCCCAGAAAGAATGGAATTCTTCACTCCTATTTTCCATGATCCTATAATTCTATTAATATTACCTAAGTCAAATTATCTTTACTTAGCAGCCTTATCATACTCTTAGCTCATTTTAAGATGGTAGTCAATGAAATGGTCTAGGCCTTTATCAAATGGACTTCTTTGTAGCCAGGTCTCCTCCATGCTGTACTTGTATTTAAATTTATTTGTTTTTTTAAAAAATTTATTTGTTTTCAGTTTTCAGCAATCACTTCCCGTATGCTTTAAATTTTCTCTCCCTTCCTATAGCATTCAATCTTATATGGGTTCTTCACATACATTCTTATTAAACACATTTTTACATTAGTCATATTGCATAGAAGATTTCAAACAAATGGGAGGAAGCATGAGAAAAAACAAACCAAAACCTAGATCTGGAGCTCAAAGTGATGTTAGACCTTACAAATGAGGAAATGAAGCTCAGAACAAATCAGTGACTTAGCCAGGATCACATAGTACTTTCCTAAGTATAAAGCTCTAGTATGTCATGCTCCCTTTATTAAATATCATCAGGTTCATTTTAGCTTATTGTCCCAGCCTGTTACTATGAGTATACAAAATATAAGATATTCTCCATACCAGAAGCTATGTTGCCCCTGAGTGCCCCATCTGGGTAGAAGCAGACATGGTGGATATTGTCTCTGCTTGTAGGCTTGATAGAGGTAGCCTTGGCTGCCATGACTCGTAGACATCCCTAAGCCCGTGTGGCACTTATAAAAGTGGGGTTATTCTTGTCGTTCATGCATTGCTTTTTGGTTTTCTATGAAAGAGGACTGAGTTTCCCAAAGCCAGTCTTCTTTCTCACCCCATTTTGAGCTTTTGCTATCTTCACATTGACAGTTATATTTAAAATGGTGATTAGTGCAAAAATAGAAATATAGGTGCTCATATCTTACATTTATCTTCTAAGTGACTGTATGCTAGCATTTTCTAGTGTTCTCTTTTTCTAATAGTTCTATTCCCCAATTATTTGAGATTACTTAAGTACTTTTAACATTTCTCCTTATTCAGCAACGTAGCACACTAAACTTTTGTGTGTCTGTGGTTATCCTCTATCCCCTTCCCTATGTTTTAAGTTTGAATTTGTTGGAGAGATCACTGTGCAATCAGTCTTAATTTCTTTGGTTGGTTCACTTTATTTCTTTTAGATTATTATCTAGTCAGATTTTTTTTTATGTCTTATTCTTTTTGATTTGTGTTCCTGTTTGGAGTTTTTAGACCTGGGATCATGCCTGTCTTCCCTGAACTTTTGAAATTATATTTTTCTGGAATCTAGGATATATGTCTGACTAGGCCAAGATTTCCTTTCATTTACCATGCATTCCAAGATAACAATCCCTCTTCTCTAAGGTTACCATCCATTTCACCTCACCAGCCTTCTGTGTTGGTGAGAATTACATGTACCATGGGAATCCCTTGTTTGCTGCCTTTCCCTTCTGAGAGGTGAAATTGTTAGGGAGGCAAGTCAGACATTTTCATATGTTCTGCTTTTATCAAAATGAGATTTCTAGAAAGTGTAGATTGATATTGGCTTAAAGGTAAGTTCTTTTTTTGTTTTGTTTTTAAGTGCTCACTCATGTTTAAAAAAATTGATTTTTAGTTTTCAACATTCACTTTTAGAGTTGTAATTTTTCCTTCATCCCCAAGATAGCAGACAATCTGATATAGGCTATACATTTACAATCATGTTAAGCATATTTCCAGTTAGTCATGTTGTGAAAGAAGAATCAGAACAAAAGGGAAAAACAAAAAAGAAAAAACAAAATAAAAAGAGAAAATGCTAGGCTTTGATCTGCGTTCAGATTCCATAGTTCTTTCTCTGGATGTGGATGGCATTTGCCATCATGAGTCTTTTGGAGCATTGCTTAGAACAGCTAAATTTAACAAAGTCGGTCGTCACACAGTGTGGCTGTTACTGTGTACAATGTTCTTCTGATTCTGTTCACCTCATTCAGCATTAGTTCATGCCAGTCTTTCCAGGTTTTTCTGAGAATATTTTGCTCATCATTTCTTATGGAACAGTAGTATTCCATTAAATTCATATACCACAATTTGTTTAGCCATTCTCCACTTGGTGGATGTCCCTTCAGTTTCCAGTTTTTTCCCACCACAAAAAGAACTGCTGTAAATATTTTTGTACATGTGGGTATTTTTCCTTTTTTGGTGATCTCTTTGGGATACAAACCAAGTAGTAGAATTGCTGAATCAAAGGGCATTTGCATACTTTTGTAGCCTTTGGGCAGAGTTCCACATTGTTCTCCAGAATGGTTGAGATCATAACCATTGTGATCTGGAATGGTCCAGATCACAACTCCACCAACAGTGCATTAGTGTTCCATTTTTCCACATCTTCTCCACCATTTTTCATTTTCCTGTTTTGTCGTGTTAGCTAATCTGATAGGTGTGATATGGTTCCTCAGAGTTGTTGAAATGTGCATTGCTCTAATCAGAAGTTATTTAGAGCAATTTTTCATATGACTATAGATAGCTTTAATTTCTTCATCTGAAAACTGCCTGTTCATATCCTTTCATATTTATCACTTGGAGAAGTTGTTTTTTTTTTTTAAATTTACTCTACTTTTTAAAGGAAAAGTTCCCTGATTTAAATTTTTTCAGGAAATGACATTTTTATAAGCTAAATATTTTTGATACATAAAGTTAGATATTGCAAGGTTTGAGAGAAAAAGGAATCTCAAGCTTCAAAGTTTGATGAAATCTCATTAATTTTCCCCAGTTGGGATGATGTCATTCTGACAGGTGCCTACAGGTAAAAAAAACATTTTGGAAGAAATTTAGTTTTGATTTATCTAGTTATATGGAATCTCAGCAGAGTAGTTGAGTTGTCTCCGATTGATCCATTCATTGTTTGAATGTCAGTGTTGGGATGATAACTAAAAACACATTATTGATTGTCCCTGATAAAACAGGCAAAGTGTCTACTTTATTTATTTGGTTAATTTTGACTTCACAAGTAGCTCTTGCCTCTGAGTGACCTATAAGTGTTTTTCTAATAAGCTTTCAGCTTTTTACTAAGTGCATTCACTTTTACTGACAAGAGGTAGTCAAGTGTAGTGGAAAGAATGCAAGGTTTGGATGCAGATGACTTACATTCAAGTCTTGACTCTTCTACATACTACCTGTATCACCTTGGACAAGTCCCTGTGTAAGAAACAAAGTGGTGGCAGGGAGTTGAGTGTTAAGTATTGGGCTTAGAATCAGGAAAACATGGGCTCAGATCCTGCCTCAGACACTTACTAGCTATATTATTTTGGCACATTGAGTTACCCTATTTGTGCCTCACTTCCCTCATCTCTAAAATTAGGAGGTTGGATTTAATGGTCTCTAAGTTCCTTTCCAGCTTTAAGACCTATCCCTTTTCTGAGACCCACCCATCAAGTTTGGGGTAGACTAAATTATTTCTCATTTTTGTTCCTCTGACCAGCTTAAGAATTTGATATCCCTATTTATACTAATGTCAAAAGCAAGACACAGTGGTAAAGATCAAAAAGCTTTTTGACTAAACCCCAGGTATTTCTAAACTCCGAGGCCAATGATAGGCATCCAGGAAATTCTTATCAAATCTAATTGAATTTGACTTCCTTATCCTTAAAGAAACTGGTAGCATTGAGCGAATATCAAGACTAAATAAAAATAGCATAACTTGTTAATTCATAAAAGAAAAGTTAACTAAGTTTTAAAAATAACAGTACTATAATTCTGACACTTTAGTGTTCCTGTCTCAGAGTTGGACAAATCTGACAAACAAAAAGGAAAATATAGAACAACTTAACTGAAAGATATATGGCATCTTCTGAATGAAAATATTGAAAAACATAACATAAAACTCAATACCATATGTTGCCTTTAGAAAAAAAATGGACCATGTCAAAGTTTTAGAACAGGCAGTTTTCAGAAAAAAATCAAGACTATCTATTTTCATGTGAAAAAAAATTCTTTAAATCACTGTTGATGAGAGAAATGCAAATTAAAACAACTCTGAGGTACCACCTCACAACTGTCAGTTTGGCTAATGTCACAGAAAAGGAAAATGACAGATGTTGGAGGGGATGTGGAAAAATTGGGAAACTGATACACTGTTGGTAGAGCTGTGAACTGATCCAACCATCCTAGAGAGCAATTTGGGACAGTGCCCAAAGGGTTTTAAAACTATGCATACCCTTTGACCCAGTAATATTACTACCAGGTTGATATCTCAAAGAGATCAAAGAAAAAGGACCTATATGTACAAAAATAATTCTGGCAGCTCTTTTTGTAGTGGCAGAGAATTAGAAATTGAGGGGATGCCCATCAATTAAGGAATGTCTGAACAAGTTGAGGTATATGATTGTGATGGAATATTATTGTACCGTAAGAAAGGTTATCATGATGCTTTCAGAAAATCCTGGGAAGACATGTATGAAATGAAGACAAGTGAAGTGAGTAGAATCAGGAGAACATTGTATAGTAATGGTAATATTGTATTATGAACAAGTGTGAATGACTTAGCTGTTCTCAACAATAAAGACAAAGGACTTAAGAAAAATTCTATCCATCTCCAGAGAAAGAACTGATGGAGTCTGAATGCAGATCAAAGCATACTTTTTTACTTTTTCTCCACTTTTTAAAAATTTTTTTGTGCAACATGGCTAATATGGAAATAATGTTTTGAATGAGTGCTCATGTATAATCTGTATCAAATTATTTGCCTTCTTGAAGTAGGGTTGAATGAAGAAGATACAAAATTCAAAATTTCAAAAAACAAATGTTAAGAATTGTTTTTACATATGATTAAGAAAAGTAATTTTTAAAAGTTTAAAAACAAAACAAAAAATAGACTACATACTATAGAGAAAACTTAAATGTAAAAAAGTAGAAATACTAAACACGTCCTTTAACAAGAAAAAGATAAATGGAGACAGTACAGTAGTGCAATCTGAATAATCAGCAAGTCAAAGAAATCGGAAACTACATGAAAGGCAATGGTAATGATGGGACAGCACACCATAATTTCTTTGGAGCTAAAATAATCTTCAGAGGAAAATTGTTTCTGAGAACATGCATTAACAAAATAGGAAAAGAAAGCTTTAATGAACTGAATATGCAACTAAATAAATTAGTGCAAAAGAATAATCTTGAAAATTAGAGTAGAAAAAGATATCAGAAAACAAAAAAGATTTTAAAATTTACAAGCAAAACTAAAAGCTGGTTCTTTCGATTGAGTTTCTGCTGTCTTAGTAGGACCTGGGGCACTGATGACTACAGATAAAGTATTTACTTTGTCACACCTCAGTTCACTGATGTGAGAAATAATCTCTTACCAACAAGAATTCTACCTGGCCATGAGTGAATTTAGAAAAAAAATTTTTATTTCTGACGGGTGACCTGACCTTTAACTCCTTGTGAAAAAGGGTCCCTTCATAGGCACATGCACACACCTCAAGACAATTACAAAATTCATTTATAATCATCCTGATTTGAATCCCTGCTTTGCATATCCCATTGGTCAGCACCCCACCCCTGCTTATATCCTTCACTGAGAAGGTCCCTTTCTTTTATATTATGACTGAAGTAAAACAATGAACCAAGTTAACATTTATCAACAAGTTATACTAGTATACACTGTGAATAAAGTCCAGATCAGCCCTTTTTTTTTCCCCCAGAAGAAATACTTTTGTCAGAGGGTGCAACAATATATGTTAATGTAGTAGCTGATGTTTTTGGATTGTAGTGTTTAGTTCATTCAGATTTAAAGCAAAGGAAAAACGATAATCTGGTCCAAGATAATCTCTTTGCATAATAACCCCCTATAGTGGAAAAAATCAGTGCCTACCTGGCCCATGTAACCACCCCCTATTCACTTGCCTTGTTTAGGGAGGCTGGGAAAGAAGTAAGAGCAGAGAATTCAGCAAATAATAGTTTATTGCCTTAGTAATTGTACTGAAGCACACGGAGGAAAAATATTCTCGTTTTTCCCTTCCACTTTTCTCTCTCTCCTTCCTTTAGCCCTCCCCCCTCAAAAAAAAGCCCAATCTTCCCCTAAATAGAGTACTGAATTCAATCTACCCCACATCAGTAATGTTAGGTAGATGTTACAGATCAGGACTGAGGCACAGATTAAACTACACTCAACAAACCTCAGTTAGGCCACAGACATTAATGAGATGCTGGGGATATCAAAGACAAAAAGCTAGTCCTTCCTCTCTAGGAGGTTATAGTGTACCCCAGGGGATAGAAATACACACAGATGAGTGAATATAAAATATATATAAAGAAAATTTGGGGGAGGGGTGAGGAGCCTAATAACCTAGAGCAGGGGTGGGGAACCTGAGGCCTTGAGATCACATGTGACCCTCTAGGTCCTCAAGTGTGACCCTTTGATTGAAATCCAAACTTCATAGAACAGATTTCCTTAATAAAAGGATTTGTTCTGTAAAACTTGTACTCAGTCAAAGGGCCACACTTGAGGATGTAGAGGGCCACGTGTGGTCTCAAGGCTTCAGGTTCCTTACCCCTCTCCTAGAGGATCTGGAGGCAGCATTTAAAGGAAGTTAGTGATTACCAGCTGTGGACTTGGGCGGGGATGCTGGCAGGCTACCAGCATTTATTAAGTGCTTTCTTCGTGCCAATCACTGTGCTAAACACCTGCCAGAAGAAAGACAACTCCTTGCCCTCCAGGAGATCATATTCCAATGAGGGAAGACCAAAATAAAAGGGAGCTGCAATGGGGTGGAGGAGGAAAGGATCCTTAGGGACTGCACCGCTCCAGGAGATGGGTGGAGGAATGTCTTACAGAGAGAAGAGCATGTACACCAGTTTGTCTGGAATGTAAAGAGCAACGTCAAATCGATCAAGAATGATAGGCTAGAGCTGGATTTTGAAGAACTTTAAATGCCAACCTGAGGCATTTGTATTTTAGCCTGGACTAGGGCCTTTGCCTTGCTTTTAGAAAGGAGGTACAAGAGGTGTTGTAGAAATCAAAGCATCAACCCTGTGCATCTGAATATGGCACTCTCAACAGAAATATGGAAATTAGGAAGAGGAGTTAGTGTTTGAGGAGGAGATTATGAGTTCTGTTTTGGACAGCTGAATGTGACTTGTATATAGAAGGTCTGCGTAGAGATACCTGGTAGGCAGCTGGTGATGGAGAAACAGCTCCTGAGAGAAGAGGGAGTTACCAAGATGTACAGAGATGGTAGTTGAGCCTATGTAAATATTTTAGCTAATGAGATCACTTACCGGACAAAGCCTTGCTCTGTATGCAAGTGTAAACAGTGGGATATGGATGATTTAGCAAAGAAAATTGAGGAGGGGTCAGATAAGTAATAAGACAAACCACTTAAGGAAAGTAGCATAAAAACCCTGAGAAGAGAATAACTAGGGCGGAAAGCAGTATCAGACCCTTCAGGGAAGTCAGGAAGAATAAAGACTGAAAAAGAAATTAAGAAATTGTTGAGAAAGAAGTTTTCAGTCTAGTGTTAGGGTTAGAAGCCAGATTGGAAGGGATTGAGAATGGGAGCTGAGCAAATGGAGGTAATGATTGTAGGCTGTTCATTCTAGAAATTTGGCAATGAAGGGAAGGAGAATTATAGCCTGTTTCTTGGAGGAATGGCCGAATCAAGCTGGGTCTTTTCAAGGATTTGGAAGATCTGGGCATCTTTGTAGGGAGCAAGAAAGGATCCAGTGAATAAAGAGATAGTGAAGATTAGAGAGGGTTTATCATAGGGTCAACCTGCTGGGGAAGCCAGTAGAGGAGGACTTCAAAGGCACAAGTAGACAGCTTGACCTTGGTCCAAAAAAGAGCTGCTTCCTCACAGAAACTAGAGCAAAGGAGAGAGTGGAGGATTGGAACTCAATGGCAGGGTTGTAGACTTAGTGAAAAGGAAGTTGCAATGAATGGTCTCAGATTTCTCTCTAGAAATCCAGTTGATGTTACATAACATTAATGTGTTGTGGCCCCATCAGCCCACTTGTGTGACTCACCCTAGTCATTTTCTGTAGCACACAAGTAGTAGAAATAGAAAGGTCAGGGGATAGGAATATTATCAGGGTTAAGAGTAAGACAGAGAGGCAAGGTATTTGAGGGTAGAGAACAGTGTAAAGGATTATAGGACCTAAATTTTGAATTGAGGAAAGTGAGTCCAGATAAGGGTATGATGGACTGGGAGAGCAAGGAGGGTGGAGTGAGTTGAGGCTTCATTGAAGATGAATAGGCTTAGGAAGAAGAATAAAGACAGAACCGGAGATTATGGTCCATGGAAAACTTTCAGAATTATAAGATCCAGTATGTACCTGTTTCCATTTGTAGCTGAGACACAGTGAAGGCAGAGATCATGGTAGTTAAGGCAGTCAGTGAACTGGAATACCGATATTTAATATTCTGTGATTCCACCCCCACTTGTGAGTGTAGAGGGTAGGGTGAACAAGAAGACTACTGAGATTGAGAAAAGATGGAGAATTGACAGGGGTGGAGTGCATTAGACATTCACATGATCGATCAGGAGTGAACCCCAAAGGAGGAGAAATTTTGGAAAGAGCTTATAGGATAATAGGATATGCCAGTGGCATAACCGAAATTGTAATTTTTACTGGAGTTTCCATGTTTTTCTGCCTTCCTTCCCAGTGTTCTATATTGTTCCCTTTTCATATGAAAGACAACATTTAGTAAGTTAAGCTAGGTAGGCAATTGTTAGTATAAATCTTTGACATTCTGATTTCATGATGAGTTAATTTCACTTCCACTCAAATGTTAAGATACTTAAACGGGAGTAATTTTGAACTCAAAACTGTTCAGGCAGTGAGTAGCTTCCAGGTAATACCTTTTTGGAAACTAAGCCCATAAGAATTCCTTATTTCCCTACTGTTCACCTGAAAGTCGTCCTTTGTCCCCAGAACTGAAAAGCTGTATTTCAGCAGTGTTAATATTTCATTCCCTTACCCTTTTGGAAAACAAATCAAAATCTAAGAAAATACCAGTTGAAGAGGGACAAATAATGACACTGGAAGAGATGCCAGAGAAACTACTTTTGAAACATAAGTCATTGTGTCCAAGCAAAATGAAAAAGGCAATGAAATACCCTATTCATTATTTACCCAACTCCCTAGGTGTACGTGACCAAGCCTGAGCCAGAACAAAGAGCTTCAGAGAGCTGAGTGTGGAAGGCCACGTGTGTACAGAGTGAAGTAAAACAAAGGGAAAGACCCCGGATAGACAGAGGGTGTGCTGAGGCAGTGGTGGATGCTGATGGGTTTGCAATAGCAAAAGAAAATGGTGGAAAAGAGCTTAGTTTACCAGTGTAGGAGCAAGGAAGCTCCAGATGTATGGTACAGTAAGCCAGCAAGGCCCAAGTGGCTTTAGGAGACCTGAATTGTAAAGGTTGTCCAGACTCAGAAGAACAGAGTGAGACTAAAACAAAGACTTGATATCACCCCAGAGGAACAAGACTGAGCTAGGAAGTTGTTCAAGGGGAAATAAGATTTTATCCTCCTGTGGTTTTTTTTCTGTTTTCCAATTTCTTCCCTTATGTTCTCATGTAATTTAAATCATCTCACAAAGATGATGCTACTAATCCAATGCTATAGTTGCATATTTATATGACTGCATCCTTTTAGTAAATAAAGATTAAAGTGTGTGGCCATAACAAAGTAATTTTAACTTATCCACACAATGCTTTAGCCCATGGGCTTGTTCTCCCTTATTCACTCTGTGCTCTCTCCACTGGACTTAAAGATAAAAAAAGGAAAATTCCTACCAGTTTGATATTTTCTATTTTTTCTTCACTGACCCTAAAAATTCATTATTCACGTTTATAACTTTGAATTCTGACGGTTATACGTTTGGAGACTTGAATTTTGAATTCCTCTATACTGTAGTCCTGAGTTCTTTCATTTGGGATGTGATACTTTGGGGGTTTTTGTTATTTTGTTTTCTGAATTAGAATCCCCCTTACTATCCAGTTTGTTTTATTTTCTTGTATTTTTTCTATCAGTTTTAATGCAGATCAATCCTGCAGTTCTGTATTTCTGCCAGCTAAGCAGCTCTGTGAATAGTGCTGGACCTGAAGTCAGGAGGGTCTGAGTTCAAATCCAGCCTTGTACAGTTACTAGTTGTGTGACTCTGGGCAAGTCACTTTACCATTCCCTGCCTCAATTTCTTCATTTGTAAAATGGGGAAAATCGCACCCACCTCCCAGAATTATTGTGAAGATCAAATAAGACCAGTATTTGCCAGACTCTTTGGGCCCTTTGAAGCGCCATGTAGATGTGGTTGTTGTTGCTTTTGTTTCTTGGTCTTTTGTGCAAATACTCGGAATCTTAATTTGACCGCATTATCTTACCTTGTTTTTCTATCCTTTTGTGGTGTTTTCTTCCCTTTTCTTGACATAGTAAATAGAGAGACCACTGACCTTGGGAGTCAGAGGACCTGAGAGTACTCTCACCTCTGGTGTTTCCAGTTGTTATGACATCTGGCAAGGCACTTCACCTCTCTGGGCCTCAGTGCGCTCTCTGTAAGGTGAGGGTGTTGGGCCAGATCCCTCCTAGTGTCTTTTGAAGCTCCAGAACCTTTGCTTTAACCCTCGATTAAATGAGAACTTTCCTTCCCCTTTATGAACAGGAGGAGCCAGTGTCTGGCTTATATTTTAAATTCCTCCTTTGGCACCAGACATGTGAAGTTGCACTTTAGAAATATTAACTCTGTGTGTGAATGTAGGAATGTGAACTCTTGGAAAACTAATGAAAACCTAAGAAAATACCAGTTTAAAAAGGTAGGGAGACAAATAATGACATTGGGAAGGAGGCCAAAGAAACTAGGTGTGAAGCATCAGCTGTCATGTGAAGGTCAAGCAGAGTAGTTGATGTTTGACCCAGAGGCTCTAGAAGCCACTGTGGCTCACATGGTGCAGGAGAGTGACATCTTCAGACCTGAGAGGGGATTGGGGTCACATGGAGGCAGCGAGCCCAGTCAGTAGGCTGATGGCCTGAACTAAAGTGACTGTGTGAGTGGGAGAAGGGAAGGTATACGAAAGGGAGAGGGGAGAGAATGTCAGGATAACACACTGACTGAAGAAAACGGGGCTGCCCTCCATGTTAAGAGCCAGAGTTCACAAGTAAAGAGGTTTTAGGGATAAGATAATGAGTTCTATTTTGGACATGTTGAATTTGAGATGTGTATGGGGGATGTGTAGTTCAAGATGTCCAAGAGGCTGCTGGAAATGTATGACTATAGCTCAGCAGAGACTAGGGCTGGATGTATAGATCTTGGAATCATGTACCTAAAGAGGATGATTAAACTCACAGGAGCTGATGAGAACTGCAAGTGAGACAGGACAAAGCCAAAACAGATGGGGGTCCAAGGCTGAGCCTTACAGGGCACCCCCGTGAATCAGCAGTGGAGACTGAGAAGGGTTTGTGGAGGTGGGAGAAGAGCCAGGAGGGAGCAGTGCCAGGATAACTCAGAAGGGGGTGAGTTGCGTCACATGCCACAGAGATCTCTCTCCTGCTAAGCCTTAGAGAATGTGCGGGGGGTCCTCCTGTGGGCGCAGCAGCTGCAGAGGCAGGGCGGATGCCTTTGTCTTGCCATGGCTCCTCAAAGAGAAGACAGCAACAACTCCAGCTGGCTGTGTGCTCTTCCAGTCTTGGAGGCAGTGCCGGGAGTAGTTATAGTAGCAGTCATCACTGAGCCTTCATTATTAGTTTAGGTTTTGTTTGAGTGTCTTTGCTCTTGTGCCTGGGCATCTTTTGTCCATGTGTCGGTCAGTATGCCTCTCCCTGTGTCTCTTTAGTGTTCCGAGAGGTTCGAGGCAGGAAGAAGTGAGCTGGTTCCCTCATCAAGATCTAGTCTGCCCTTTTCCCAGAAGTCCCTAGCCTGTGATGCTTGCAGAATTACAATATTAGGTCTCTTATAAGGAACAGAGACAGAATCAAAAGCATAAGAGAAAACAAGCTGTAGGGTTTTATGATAATAGAAGACTTTGAGTTCCAAGCCCTTTCCTTATTTGGGACCACTGGTAACAGGTTGACAAGATGGTGTAGTGGTACAGTGGGCTTAGGTTTGGATTTTGCCTCAGACTAACACCGCCTAACCTTACTAAGGCTCAGCTTTCTCCTCTGTACAGATGGAGGTGATAATCACAGTAACATTCTCACACGACTCCTGCAAGAAATAATTGATATGAAACTCTTTGCAGAATCTTAACATGCTATTAAATATCAGCTATTAGTGGTGGCAATAGTAACTGAAGAGAAAACGGAAACATCTAATCAACTAGAACACTAATGAGAAACAACTAGTCTGACTGCTTTTCACTGAATCAGTAGTGTTCTGTGAGCCCAGCTGGGAATTTGATGAGTGACTGTCATAAAACTCGTGCCTCGTCATGAACTCAGAAGTTCCAGGTATGGTTCTGGAATGCTGGAGACTTAGAACTGAAGTTAGGAACAACTCTACGAGACCAGAATGCAATAAAAGGTGGTTATTTCAGGCTCTAACTTAGGTTTGTGACAGTGGCAGAGTATGATAGGACACCAGCTACTACTATAATGTATGTCTTCTTTTTTAACGTATATCCCTACAAATTTGTATCCCTAATCATTCTTCTTTCATTTTTAACAGAACCGTAGTAGAGGATATAGCAGTTGTAACTTTGGAAAATGAACCTTCAAATTGTGAAGACAAAATAGCATCTTTGCGTCTGTCTTATCAGAATCATATCTGCTGTGATACATGTCTGTCGAACATACCTCCCACCTCCAAAGTGGAAAACCCACTCATGATCCCCATCTTGAGTGGTTTCCAAAGGCGACATGCAAAGACGAACTCTAATTGTGCTGCATTCCACGTGAATTATAAAACCCCTTGTGGAAGGAGTTTGAAGAACTTTAAGGAAGTCCATCGTTACCTCCTTGAGACAGAGTGTAGCTTTTTATTTTTACATAATTTTTCTTTCAATACATATGTGCAGTTGAATAGGAATATAATGCAGAAAGAAGTTTTTGTTTCTGACTCTGATATTAGCCACGGAACCGAATCTGTGCCTGTTACCTTCTGTAACGAAATCGACAACAGAAGACTGCCACACTTCAAGTACCGGAGGCGGACGTGGCCACGTGCCTACTACCTCAACAATTTCTCTGGCATGTTTAGTAATTCATGTGACTGCTCAAAAGGCTGCATGGATATGTGAGTAGAAAAATAGACACTTTAATCAGGATCCCAAAGGCCTTTTCCCGGGGGAGTTCCTGCTGAGGAGCCACATAGTTTATTGAATGGCCTGAGACACAAGGATACCTTCTATTGGTTGAGAAAGGGGAAGAAACTTGTTAAACAAATAGTGCCATGGTTTTCAGCTATCTTATCCACAGATATCCTTCAATTTGACTAAATTTTACTAGGATTTCCCTTCCTTTAGTGTCACAGAGATATTTACAAAGCATTTTTAAATGATTGATTTGTTCATTTGTTTTTACTTGGGAAATGTAGACTTGTGACAGAAAGCTCTTAAACTTCTGATCACAGGCACAGAATGATATAAAAGTGGGAAACTTTTACAGAAAAGTGCTTCGAAGAATAAATTTTGACCTACAGATATCTATGCATGAGTTTGCAACTATACATAACACTGTTATTTATGGCTTATGAATTTGATCTAATTAATTTATAGTTACACTCAAAGGATAGAACGAATGTTCTCAGTAAACAGTTATGTAACCATTCAGAGTAATGTCAAATATTAGCATAATTTGGACATTATCTGTAATCTCCACTAAATCTAAGGATGTTAATGTCCACAGTAGGGAAGAATAACTGGAAAGTTGATGAACTGAACTGCTTTTTCTACTTCATTGGAAAGGATAAGTGCTAGTGAGTGCAAGTAAGTGTCTTTGCCTTCTGTAGGGTTCAGTACACCAAAGTGTTGAACCCTGATCCTCACTTTGAAATATAGGATATGTGAAAATATATTGGCGTTTAATAGTGCTTTAAGTTTAATAATGACACAAAATGTTTAAACAAAGATACAGACCCTTAAAACAAAGTTAATATATTATCAATAGATATATAAACTTTTTTATCAGTTTAAAGATATGTCAGCAGTATAGCCTAAAGTTGGAAGTGACCTTTTAGCTAGAGATTTTCTAGTCCAACCCCTTCTATGTTTGCTAGGCTAGTAAATTAAAGGAATGCCGTAGACATAATAGACTTAGATTTCAGCAACTTAATTAGCTAAATCTCTCATGATATCCTTGTGGACATCATAAAGAGATGTGTACTACAATTAGGGTTTTGACTGACCAGACCCAAAGAATGCTGATGGATATCATTGTGGAGAGATAAGCATTGAGTCCTGTGGTAGGGATCTCACCATGCTTGGCCCTCTTCTATTGGATATTTTTATCAGTAACTTCAGTGAAGGCATAGATAATTTGCTTATTGAATTTATACATATCTTGAAACTGGGAAGGGATAGTTTATAGCTTAGATGATAGAAATACGATCCAAGTAACTTTTAATAGATACTATTTGCATATCACTTCATAAATTTAATGTGCTTTCTTCATAGCCATCCTTTCAAATATGTAAATGATCACTGCCCCATTTTTAACAAGTAGTCTGAGTGTCAGGGAAGTTAAATGACTTGTCTTGCATCGTGTCTGTTATGTGATAGGACTGAAACTCGAACCCAGATCCTCGGTCTCTGACTGTCCTGCCTTTTCTTTTGTACCATGGTGCTTTGGCATGACTGAATGATTAGCTAATAAGGTGAACTTTCATAAAACTAAATTTAAAATCATGAACTTTGGTTTGCTTTTTTTAGTCAAATGTACAGGATAAGGGAGACATGGCTACAGTCACTGTATTAGAAACTTAGAAAAGGAAAAGACTTTAGAGATCATCAAGTCTAGCCACCTCATTTTACAGGAGAGAAAATGAAAACACAAAAAGGTGTAGGGGTTGTGACCAGTCATATAAGTATCCAAAGCTGGACCTGAATTCAGGTCTTTGTGGCTTTAAATCTAGCATTCTCTCCACTATATCACTTAATTTCGTGATTCATGTGAGGGGAAAAAAAAAAACCTAGGAATTTGTGAGCTATAAACTCAGCATGGGTCAGCATTGTTGTGTAGTAGTTAAAAAAGTTAGTGCAGTTTTAGGTTAACAGAAGCATTGTCTCCAGAGCAAATTCTGCTCGGTTAGACCAGTTTTCAGTGTGGCATCCAGGCCTGGGCCCTGTATTTTAGAAAGGACAGTGACAAGCTACATTATACTGAGTGATGAGGGGACTTGAAACGAGACCATGAAAAGATCAGCAGAGAGAGCTAGAGATGTTTGATATGGAGAAGATAAGAAGAGAGTAAAGGGGAGAAAGGAGAACCGTCTTCTAGTATTTGTGAAGGTTGTCATGTAGAACAGGGATCAGACTTACTCTGCTTTACTCTGAAGGATATAACTAAGACCAGTGAATCAGAATTATAGGAAAGTGGGTTTCAGCTAAACAGAAAGAAACATTTATTAACAGTTGTAGTTGTCTAAAATAGAATACGGTGCCTCGAGGAAGAATGAGACCATTTGTTGCTGTATGTGTATAAATGGAGCCTGGATTACCACTAGTCAGGGATGGTATAAATAGGGTTTGTTCTTTGGGTAGAGAGTGGTCTAGATGACTGTGGTTCCGTGAGTCCTCACTTTACAAAGGAGGAAACTAAGGTCCAGAGAGCTTCAAGTACCTTGCTAAAAGTCACTAAATGAGCTACTGGCAAATTCGGAATTAGAATCTAAGTTAGATTTTCTGTCTAATACTCTTGATAATATCTACCAACTTTCATATACACAAATATTTATATACCAATAATAATTTTTGATTGCCTGATAATCAAACCGTGCCTAGCCATTTAAGGAAGGAAATCAAGATTTTGATGGCTAATTGCCAAGCTGTTGTTTGCCCAGTCTTTCCATGTGCTAGTGAAGGTATCTAACAGAAGTTTTCTTTTTCCAGCACAAACATATGGGCTCATCAGGGCCAAGAGATCTGAACCATATTTTCATTTGGGCACTTAGAGAAGATGGTGACCTAATCTATAGGGAATCAGTTCAAAAGGGTGGTACGTAACAATTTTGAGTACCATGGAACTTTCATCAGAAAAATATATAGAAGTTCAGGAAGGGTTGGTGTAGTATTACTTTGTTTTTTGTTTTTCTATTGCTTGTGTATCATTCTTACATTTGACAAGAGGTCTCTAGAGGAAGTAACACCTCCATCCTGGCAAGTGGAAGCTTTAATATGAGAAAGCATAAGAGAGATTCCAGATTTAACCTGTTCAAGAGAAGAAGGTTATAGCATATTTGAAAATTTAAGCTGCCAAACTGAGGGAGTAGAAGCAGAATAAAGTCCTGGAATGATACACATGCATTGGAATCACATCTTTTCCTTTTTACCAGGATCCTGGGCTTTTGGGGGAATGGGTTGTGTTGTAATGGCCCCAAATGAACATGCAAACTCTATTTGTATCCTTTACTGTATGTTTCTCCTCTCCCCTCCCCAATTCACCTGCTGCCTTTTCCACTTGCTGACCTTGTGCTTATATATTTTTACTTCACCTATTGCCCAATTTTCAGAGAAAAATGTGCATGCCTCCAGCTGACAGCAAAAGGCTGTGATGAGAGTTCTGCATGGTCAAGTGCTAAACCTACTCATGGCTACAACTATAAGAGACTGCATCAGCCAGTACCCAACGGGTAAGACATATTCATGTTTTGTTTGAGAGGGATTGGAGCTGGTGAGGGGTTTCCTCTTTCTTGCTATCCCCTAACATGATTTGTCTTTTCAGGTATATAATTTGTATTTTCATATGTATTGATGTGTCCATATTGTCTTCCCCAAGAGAATGTAAATCCCCTTGAGAACAGAGACTGTTTCATCTGTCTTTGTGTCCCGAGTGCCTGGTACGTAGTAAGCACTTACTCAGAGGTACGACAGAATCTCACACGTCTTTGACTATAGTACAAAACACAGTTGTTTAAAAAAAAATACAAAAAAGTAAATAGTAAGTTTGTCCTTGAAATGGAAGTCATTTACACTCATCATGTCTGTTACCATTATACTCATCCTTTAGTACTCTTCCCAGCTGTTACCTTCCTTGCCCCTTCAACTAAAATGATTTCTCCTTTTTTTGATCTTATACTTTATAGTTCTTTTCTGTATTTAACTGATGCTGATTTGCATTTTATTTATCTGTGTGCATGACTTCTATCCCTCTGCTGCATTTTAATCTTTGGCACTCTTTCCAGTGTAATTTTTATAGTGCACACTTAATTTTTTTTTAACGCAGTAGGTGATTATACCCTACTACAAGAGTAACCTACACCTAGAAATTCTTTGCTTATTAGTAAATTTATATGGAGAATTTAAAAGACCTAAACTTTGGAATATGGTCATCTTCTATTAGCATTTGCAAATTTAATATAGCAGATAGAATGAGACCTTCTCTGCCAGGATCTCTTGAGATCAAGAGTAAACAGAAGTCTGGACTTCTTATGGCAGCCTCCTATTTGTAATAGCATGTAAGGCACTTAGCCTTCTCCCCTATTTATTTTATCTTATTTACCTTTAAATTTTCTTTTTCATTAAGAACTTGAGGTATAATATGTGGTCATAGATATAGGGCTGTCCTCAAATCCAAGATGATGTGAATTCAGGGTCCTGCCTTGGGCACATACAGACCGTCAGCCAGTCATTTCAGCCTGCAATGCTCAAGAGAATTCTTTAAGACTATAAATTTCAAAAAGGTGCTGCTTGACCAGAATTTCCTCACTTGGTAGTTTCATATGGCAATGGAATCACAATTCAAGACCCTGGCCTTTATTATGAATTTAACAAGCATAGGCATTTGGGTATTTAAAGAACAAAAAACAGGATTGTATGTGAAACCTTTACCTCTGTTAAATATTTTTAAAGTACATAATAAATTAAACATAGTAACAAAATTGCCCTGTTTATGTCCCTTTCTGAACTTTATAATTTTCTGTATATTTTTAATTGTTTTATTGATGCTATTTATTTCTCTTTTATAAAAGAGAACTACTAACTTTTCTCTTTTTCCGATGGAAGCCTTCTCTTATAACTTACAAATATAGTCACACAAAGCAAATCTGACCATTGACTATGCCTGAAAACTGTCTCATTTTCTGCACCCACATCCAGTTACCACTGCTCAAATGGCAGGGTTTGGGGGATGGGAGCATCATTAGGCTTATGTCATCAGGGATCCAAGTGTGTTACGGTCTTCCAAAGTTGTTTTCTTTGATATTACAATGATGTTCATCTAGGTTGTTCTGGTGTTGCTGCCTTCATTCTTCAGCTCATACAAGTCTTTCCAAGTTTCTCTGAGTCAGTCGCATTTGTCATTTGTTACAGCACAGTAATATGCTGTAAATTCATTTGTCCACTTTGTTGCTAGTTCTTTGCCACCCCAAGGAAGTTCTGCTATAAAATTGCTAGACATGTGCCTTTTTCTTTTTGACATAACATGGCTTCTCTCTCTTTTCTCCCTACAACTGCTTCTGGTTTCTGAGCCTGATCTTTTGCCCTGGTCTCTACTCATCCTTCCTCTTCTCTCCCCTCTGTGGTCAGTTTTCATTTCAGCGCAGCTTTCTGCTTCCTTCCTAGGCCCCTGCAGTCTGAATGAAGCATAGCCCTAAATGGGCCGCATTCTATGTTCAGAGTTCTCCTGCATCTGTTTGTCAGTGATAGAATTACTGCTGATGGCAATATTTGCTTCCCCACCCCAACCTGGATATTTACTTGGGTGTGTCTGATTCATTTTTTCTGTTATATTTTTCAATGGCAGAATATTTGAATGCAGCCTCTTGTGCAAATGTGACCCAAGAACATGTCAGAACAGAGTTGTCCAGCAAGGTCTCCAAGTGCGCCTTCAGGTATTCAAAACTGAGAAGAAAGGATGGGGAGTCCGGTGCCTCGATGACATTGACAAAGGGACATTTGTTTGCACTTACTCAGGTAAAATAAAGTCTTGTGTTGAACAAAATCTGCAGTAGAGTTAGTCATTGATGTTGCTTTCAAAGACACTGCTTTATTTCCTGAGGCTGTGCTGATAGTGAATGAAGCAGCACTGAAGAGGAGAGAGGTGAAGACAACTTGAGGGCTTTATAACCTGATGACCAAAGGTGAGAGAAGGTCCCAGATGTTTTCCATGGGAAGAGAACAGCTGTAACAACTGGTTCTGACCTTAAAGAAAAGGACACAGAAAAAATGGAAGGAGAAGGTCTAATTTTCTGAATCAGCAAATATTTCTTGAGCCTATACAATGTGCTTCTATATCTTTGACTTTGTTACCATCCACTCCAAGAAGTATTCAGGGTGAGGGAAGGCAGCTCTAGGTATAGCAGTGAAATTAAACTGGCCCCTCTTTGTGTTGTCTGGCATTTGTTTTACTCTGAATGCAGGAGCAGCACTGACTAAGCCCTCCATTTTGTTTCCAGGGAAAGTAGAGCATGGCATAGTAAGCTGTTGTGGAAAGAACCCTGCTATTTTCATCACATGGCATGTATTCTAGTTCTGACTCTGCTACTTGCTATATCATTATAAAAAAATGATCTAGATCTCTAAAGATCCCTACATTTTATAAACTAGTCTCATTTGAAGAACAGAGGAGTTCAAACCTGAGTCATCATTGAAAACAACAATATTTAGCCTCCATCCACACATTGCCCTTTCACATCCTTCTGTTCTTCTCCCTCAGTCTCAGCACATGGACGTTTGTGCCTTTTACCTCTCGGGGCTCTGAGATGGAGAGAATGTCAGCCAAATGGTGTCCAAGAAATTTCAACAATGTTTTCTGTGTCAGTGTCAGTGGAGCAAAGCATAAGCAGTAGATAGTCACTCTTTTCTTGATTTGGTTACTAGCCAGGAAGAGCCATCAAGAGTCATGATGTGGCCTCCATTAGTTTTTAATCCTGTGAAGCTAAAAAGACACCTGTGTGTGTGTGTGTGACAGAGAGTCTTCATGGAGAATTTCAGAACATGGGGTAAAAAAATGAATTTCCAATCTAAACAGTCCTTTTCTAGCAAGATTTTGGATTCTGAAAATTCTAAACTCTGGCCTTTTAAGGCTAGACTTGCCAACCTTTTATATTGCTGCAGTTGTTCATCCTCTCTTTTGTGATATTGTAGGTAAAATGTAGTAACAGTCATCACTTTGATAACTTACATTTGTATAACTTTCTAAGGTTTACAAAGCACCTTATACACATTACGGCATCTGAATCTCACAACAGCCATGTGAGGTAAGTATCACAAGGAATCTCATTTCTGAGTATTCTTAGGCCTGGAAGTTGTGACTGGCCATTGTCACACAGCTAGTAAGTGTTAGAGATATACTCAGGTCTCCACGAGTTGAAGTCTAGTACATTTCAGAACTTACTTCATTGTGCAAATCTCAGTTTTGTGAATCAGATTAATACTTTTATTCTAACTTTTACAGTGAGACCAAGTGACTTGAGCTTGTCACTAAGCACTCATTTTCTACATCCTTTTCTTAACTCAGTCATTTCTTTTAGGGAGATTGCTAAGCAGAGTTGGCCTGGAAGAAGTTGGCTCTGTTGATGGAAAAGAAGAAGAGGAGGAGACCACTGCTACCAGTGACAGTGGATCCCCAGCACTTTCAAAGAAGAGGAGAACAGAAACTGTTTATTCTGATCCTGAAATTGAGTTTGTCCAGATTGAAGTCGGAACCATTCCTGGAGACATAGAAACTGAGGAGTTTTTGATTCAGCTCACCAGTGATGCAGATCCGTCTGTTCGGTAAGCTCTGGCCTCATCCTTCCACATGAAGGCTCTGGTTGCTGATCGAAGAGGCTGAAGGCCTGTGTCTTAATTTCACCTGCCTTGAAAATCTGGAAGTCAAATGCTTTGAGAAGCTTAGGGTATTATGTTCTAAAGGCCTTTCTGATGGTACTTTATTTCTCTCAAATGCACCATTTGTGGAGTTATAGTCTTGATTACTTTCACTTAGATGCACAATATTTTTCATTTTTATTCTTTATTTATCTAACCTAAATTTCATTTTCTGAGTTTTCCTCATTTCTGTACGTTTTAAGGTATGACTATAGTGTTTTTCCCTGGTAGGAAAGATAGATAGATAGATGGATAGATAGATAGATAGATAGATGGATAGTTAGATAGATAGATGGATAGATAGATAGATGGATAGATAGATAGATAGATGGATAGATAGATAGATGGATAGATGGATAGATAGATGGATAGATAGATAGATGGATAGATAGATAGTTAGATAGATAGCTAGATAGATAGATGGATAGATAGATAGATGGATAGATAGATAAATGGATAGATAGTTAGATAGATAGATGGATAGATGGATAGATAGATAGATGGATGGATGGATGGATGGATGGATAGATAGATAGATGGATAGATAGATAGATAGATGGATAGATACATAGATAGATGGATAGATACATAGATAGATAGATGGATGGATAGATAGATAGATGGATAGATAGATGGATGGATGGATAGATAGATAGATAGATGGATAGATAGATAGTTAGATAGATATGTCTGTACTATGTAGTAATAATGCATTTCTGAGAAAAAGTAATTATTGGCTTTACTGGTTAAATTTTTGGAAACGAATACCTACTGTTCTATAGAAACTTGCTAGCCCAGGAGAAAGAGCCAGTGTAGATTTTGTGTTGTGTGTGGTTACAGTGATGTGTCCTTTGCCCCAGGGGTGAGAAGTATGAATATGATCTAAGAATTGAAAATCAACCAGCTGCTAGAAGACCTAAAACTAAAACAACCCTTCTTCAAAACTTTCGGAAAAAAAGGGTAAGAACTCTAAAAAAGTGACAGCAGACTGTCAAAACACAGTTGTCCCTTCTGTGAAATGACAATATTAACTCTCTTTATCTATTCCTGCTATTTCATAAAATGTTTTTTATTTGTGTGTGGGATTTCTCTCATTGTGGGATAGCATTAGAAGAAGCAGAGCAAGATACGTGTAACCCATGTTTATTAAATACCCAGTGTGTACAGGGGGCACAATATAATTGTGAAAGAAAGGAGAAGAAAAAAAGTTCCTTAAATTAGGGCCATTGTGGATGTTAGAAGTAGCTGTTCTTTTAGAGGGGGTCTCAGCAAGGGATGTTTTGTAGGCTTTGAGATACATTTCACAATATAGACATGCCACCTCACAGTATCCCTTCCATCTCTCCTTCATAAAACATATCAAAGAGTGAAATCACTCCTTTAGGCAAATAGCAGCCCAAAAAAAGATGACAATGAATGCAACTGAGCAAAAATGCCATTGAACTTGCCTGTATGCAAACTGTAAGTCAGCCCCTGTCTTCTGAGCACAGGCCCAGAAAGCAGTGAGAGGAGATGGTGGTGCATAAAACCTGTGGAAGGATAGATACTAAGAGAAAACAAAATAATCTTTGGTCTCAAGGAGTTTCTATTCTACTGACAGGGTTATATTATATACAAATAAATGAATTCAGAGTCGTACCAGAAGAGAGAGAGCATTTAACATCTGGAGGATCAGGTATGGCTTCCCTTAGGAGGTACCTGTGCTGAGCCTGGAGGGAAGGGAAGGATTCTAAGTAGCTGTGGGAGAGGAGAGCATTCCAGGTTTGGGGATCAGTGTCTGTTAAGGGAATAGAGTGTGTGAAGTGCCCCAATGGGAATTCAGTCTGGCGAGCTGGATGAGATTCAAGTACTGAAGAGCTTTCAAGGATAAACTGGCAATGTTTTACTTTATCCTAGAGGGATAAAGGGAACCCCTGAAGCTTTCAGGTATAGGAGTGACATGATCACACTTGGCTCTGATTGCTTGGCAGCTGTGTAGGAGGTGAATTGGAGAAGGGAGACCCATATTGGTGTGGAAGCAGGGAGGAGAATTTCTAGGGAGAAATGCCTGGCTTTCAGCCTCATTCCACCGAAACTGCGCCTTCCAAAGACACTAGTGATCTCTTAACTGACAAATCTAGTGCCCTTTCTCAGTGCTCATCCTTCTGTACCCTTCTTCAGCCTTCGACATTATTGATCACCCTCTTTTCCTTTTCTCTTTCAGTCTTTGTGACCCTGAATTTTCCCTATCTGACCTATCACTTTTCCATTCTTCTTACATGTTACAAACCCCCTCAACGCCTTTCCCCCTGCATGTAATCTTTGGTCCACTTATACCGGCCTCCTTGCAGTTCCTCCATCTCTTGGTTTGGGGCATTCTCCCGGGTCTGGAATGCTCTCCCTTGTCAGCTCCCGGTTTCCCAGGCCTCCTTCAAGTCCCAGCTAAAATCCTATTTTCTATAACCCTTCTTAATTCTGGTGCCTACTCTCAGTTGTTTGTTTCCTCCTTATCCTGTGTGTCTTATTCATACTTTTTTTTTGCATGTTGTCTCCCCCATTAGACTGAGCTCTTCAAGAGCAGGGACTCTCTTTTACCTTTTCTCATATCTCCAGTGCTTAGTATAGTGGCTGGTGCATTGTAGGCTCTAAATAAATGTTTGTTGATTGACTACTGTTGAAATCTGCACCTGGATGTCCCATAGGCTTCTCAGACTCAACACAGAACTCAGTATTTTATCCTCAAGTCCACTCCTTATTTCAATCAGATGCATTGCCATCCTTTCAGCCACCCAGGTTCTCACCACCTTGTAGCGCCAGTGAAGTGTTCACAGTGCCTACGGCAGCCATGAATATACTGACACAGTTCTGAATAGCAAAATTTAACAGACTCTCCACACGGAAGACAGAACCAAAACATTTACACCAAAAAACAAAATCCATCATAGCAACAAAGAAATCTGTACACAGTAACAATGCAGGAGGCACCACCTTCCCCAAGCCTTCCCTCTGTTAGGCTTCCCACAAACCAGCTCCCTTAAACAAATCACATACAAGCTCTCTCACTAATGTTAGTTGCTGCCTGCTCTCTCTTTCCCTGTTGTGACTGCTCTGACTCACTTCCTGCTCCACCCATTCATCAAACTCTTCTCAACACAGACTCCATCTGATTCAGACTTCCATGTGACCCATGAAGGTCACATGGGCCTATTAATGGACAGGAAAGATCTTCCCATTTAAATTACCATTACACACCTGCGACATGCTTGACCTTTGCTCACCCCCATCAGTTGCCATGAGTCAACTCTATGCCCACAGCATCTCTTGCATCTTTTTCCTTATCTTCATTCACACAACTTCCAGTCTAGTTCAGGCTTTCATCACCTATTAACTAGACCATTATACTTATTTCCTAATGAGTCTCCTAGTACCTGGTCTCTTTTAACCCATCTTCCACATAGCTGCCAGATTGAAGGATCACATCACTCTCCTGCTCAAGAAGTGTTAATGGTTCCCTGTTGCCTCCAAAATAAAATCCATAACCCTCTCTTTAGCATTTAAAGCCTTTCCTAGTCTGGCAGGAGCCAGCTGTCTAGAATAATTTTGTGTAGCTCCCCTTTAGTCTCTCCCTGTTCTAGTTATGTGTACCTAGTAGCTTTTCCCCATAGAGGAGATTTTGTGTCCTGCCTCAGGACCTTTGCAGAGGTTGCGTCCCATGCTGGAAATACTCTCTCCTCACCTCTGACCCTGGGAACCTCCAAGTCCCTTTAAGGCTAGCTCAGGTACCACCACCACCAAAATGCCTTTCTTGATTGTCCCTGTTGTCAGTGTTCCCTCCACCCCAATACAATATAAACTCCTTGAATGCCAGGGACTGTTAGCGAATGTTTTATTTTGGTCTTTGTGTCTTTTGCATCTAGCACAGTGCCTGGCCTGTAGAAGGTGCTTAGTTGTATTGAATTGAACTTCACTTAGCATTTTGATTTTTCCTTCTCTGTACATACAACATGTAATCCCTTCTTGATTTAAATTATTTATAGACAGTAGGGGGTTATTCGGTCACTTAATATTTATTGACTTGACTTTATTTGAACTTCTATAGTGCCCATATATACAGAAATGTACCTTTTTGAATATTATCAGTCCCAGTCACTCTCCTTTAAACAAATATTGTCATTACAATGTCAAGAGGAATTTGTCTGTACAGTATCTAAAACTGGAGGAGGCAAGTCCTTTAACCTGACTCCTCAGAATGGGAGCCAGGGAAAGAATGGTCATCTCTAGTGTCCCTAGTGGTTAAAGAAAAATGTGCTGTGCTAGTGATTTAAGGGTGAGAACTTTTCCCTTGAGGATAATTGGAATATTGTGAATGTGGACATAAGTCTTTTCTTGATTTAAAAGCATTATAGTACTACTCTTGGCATCTGCACAGTCATCAGTAGCTCTTGTCTCACACAGTACAGGAAAATAGAACCCAGCCTAGGGTTGGGTAGGAAGGCTGGGGTTTGGGTGCTATTTGTTGATGTGTCTCCAAACTACAACTAAGAAATCATTCCATGTCCTATATTACCTTGGGGGGTGAAATGAAAAACTAATCTGGTTAAGACTAATCTTGAAATTCACTTGGAAAAGTTTTAAATGCTAATTGCCTTTCCATCACCAGGAAAGAAAATGTATCAACCTTCCTGTTTCTTTCCTTTTTTAAAGGGAATTATTACCCTGGAGTCTGGTATAAACTCAGAAGAGGAGGATGACGCTCAGCCAACTGAAGGCCAACCAGCTCCCAAAATCAACGAAAAGAAAAGTAGGATTTTCTTTTGCTCCCAATCTTTTGCCTGTTTTTAATCTAACTTTGAGTCATCCGTCCCTTTTTTTCATTGTCCTTGGACACTGTAATACACATACCATCAAGCCTGGGAGGCTATAGGCACCTGATGAGGTCTGGTCCTCCAGTGGCAGGATTGCTAGAAGAAATTTCACAGTGGAACCTTCAAAAGTGTCAGACAAAAGCAACCCTTTTCCAGCTCTTTTCCTGGGCCTGGAAAACTTGGGATGAAAGAGGCCTCTTGGTGAATGGGAGCAAGGTTCTGGAGAGTAAGCCAGGCTCCCTAGAGAGCTGTGTCCCTCCTCAGTCTTTTGCTAGCGTCATGTCAAAGCATTTCCATGCCCTGCTCATTGTGCCCAGAGGGCCCTAGATGATAGTCACAGACCTAGAACTGGAAACCTTGGGGGCCAACCAGCACAGCCCTCTCATTTTACAGATAAGGAAATAGGATATTGGAGTTGAGAAGGTATATATTATGGAGCCAACAGCTGCTGGGCACTCTTCATTACTAAAGTACTTTACTCCTATCAAGTTTATTGTGTGGAGCCACATGAAAAGCTCTGATTTTTATTATAGGAAGCAGACTGGTTTCCCCATTCTGTAGGATTCCCCTAGACCCACTACTGAAATGACTAGTCATTTCTGTCCCCCTTTATATCCTCCTAAGGACTTTGATTTGGGAGGCAGGACAGCTTCGGAGGCTGCAGCATTTTGAAGGAGAAAGTACTGAAAGCAGATATTATTTCTCAGCCCATTCTTTTAGCTTTTAACTTATTTCACTGGTAAGTTCATTTATATTGTACATTTTCAGGACTCTTTCTTTGGAATACTGTTGAGCTTCCTGGACATTGCATGATTTAAATATTAATACATTCAGGAACAGCAGACAGCTGCAACATGATTGAAGCATAACCATAACTGAAGAGAAAGCGTCAGTTTAAAGAGATAAAAGATTTTTTTAAAAGAGAAAATTAATAGCACTCTTTATGCCATTCAAGTTGCAAAGGAAATTTTCTCCTTTGCCTAAAAGGAATGTTTGATTTCTTTGCTTCCCTGCTACTCAAGAACTTTTTCCCCAGTGGACTCATGATCTTATCAGAGTGCTCACTCCCTTCATCTACACCTTGTCATCATGTATGTCCATGCCAGTTTTTGAGAGTCTACCACATGCACTGGAGGCCTTCTCCTAGGTCTTTTGACATTGCATAGAAGGTTTATTTTGGTTGGTTGATGAGGCAGCATCCCTACTACTGCAGTGACCAATTTACCAACTGAGTCCCAAAACAATAATACATACCATAAAGATGTGTGACTTCATTGGTCTTAGTAATAGATCTGTCCACTGAAACTGGCTATAGTCTGTCTTTGTCTTCACTGATGGTCTTTTCAAGTTGCTGTACCAGAATAGTTTGTTGCTCTCTGGCTAACAGGGGTGACAGGCATGATCTTTCTGACCCTCATGAATTTGGTCTTTAGATGACATAAGGTCCATCCATCACTTGGCCTGAACTTGGAGGTTTTGCTGGCTTGGTAGAACCTTCCAGAACTTAGATATTATTGCCATAGTGTCAAGGATCCCAGGGTCACCAGCATGCCACTGTCAGGCCTTAGAAGAGGACATGGGTAGAGGAATAATCATGTAACCCACACAAGTGTGGGTGTTGCTGCCATGGGCAGCACCTCTATTAGTCTTCTGCCTCACAGTGCTTATCTTAGGGGCCGTCTCTAAAACTATGTGTTGTATCCTTCCCCAATAGAATGTAAGCTCCTTGAAGGCAGAAAATGCTTCATTTTGACTGTACCACCAATGCCAAGGATTATAATAGGCAACCTAATGGTTTAAAAGTTAAATGGAATTGCTGCAGCGTCAAAGGATGTTGCCCTGCATACATTACAGAAGCTAATTCCACATTAGAAGTAAAAAGAGCAGTTTTCTAGGGAGATGAATTTGAGACCGTAAGCAAGGATGTGTGCAGTGTTAGGGTTACAGCATTCATCCCAGTGCTGCTCTTCAGCTAGATCTTAAAAGTTCTGACATTTCTTCTAGGGGAGTCAAGCTGCCCTGGTGAAAATTCCAAAGACAAGCTGTTGACCAATTCTACCATGCTGGATAACCATCATTGTAAAGAAGAAAGTCTAGTAGAGGATATATGTGATCAGGCGGCCTCAGTGCGTGATGCAAATGAGATAAAAGAATGGGAGATACAGGCACACCTCTCCCAAGAGGAAAGAATGCTGGAGAGGCAAGATCAAGAAATCCTTTGTGATGAGGAGTCCCTATCTGAAACACAAATTGATATTTCAGAGTCTGTGAAGAATCGTCCTAAAGATAGCATTTACTTACTGGATGCTACTAAAGAAGGAAACGTGGGTCGCTTCCTAAATGTAAGTATCCATACTCAGATGAGGTATAGGCTGCTTTCCACTGGGTGTCTCCAAGCAAAGACTTGGATGGCCTCTTGTCAGCTAGTCCAGAGAGGAGCCTCTTGTTCAGCTGCAAGCCGGACTTGAAGGCCCTGCTGGCCTTTCAGTGCTTTGAACTATGATTCCTAACTTGTGCTTTGGGATTTTTAAAAAAATTAGATCATAGGAAAAAATATTTAATTTGGAAAAGGGGTATAGGCAGATTCTCTCAGAGATGACTGAAAGATTTCACAAGTTTGAAGTTACCCATAAAAAAATGTCAATATTAGAATCATCTAGGCTTCAACACAGGGTGATTTTTCTCTCTGAAGTGCTATTCATTAATGCCTAAGGTAAAACATTCTGAGTTTGTTAAGGAATAGGTCTTACGTGGGGTTAGGGGAAGGGACTGGATTGTGATTTCCTTTTCATCCTAACTTCAGTTTGAATTCTGTCCACAGCTGTGCTGTGGGTAGGATGCTTCCTCATTGTCACAATAAAGATAGCTCTTATTTATATAATCCTCTGAGGGTTACAGAATGTTTTCTTCACAACAACCCTATGATATAAGTAACCCTTAAACAGAAAACAGAGAAAACTGAGCTTCAGAGAAATTAAAGTCACTTGCCCAGGACCACAACTTCTGGTGTTTTGGAGGGAGGAGTGGTCTTTAGGGTCATTGGTTATATAGTACTTTATAGTTTGCAAATACTTTCCTCCTAGCTACCCTGTGATGTAGAGATCCATTTGTCATGAAACTGTATCCCTTAGCATTGGCAGAGTGAAGGACAGAAAACCTTTCACCTGTTTTTGTGTGACCAATGAGCTAAGAATCATTTTTATATTTTAAAATAAAAGTTTTATTATGTTAAAAATGTAAAAATCATTCTTAGTTTGTGGCCAGTGGGCCAGATTCAGCCTTCAGGCAATAGTTTTGCTGATCCCTGGACTAGAGGATCCTTTTCCTAGTGGAATTCCCCCTTTTGAAGTCATCTAGGATAAGTTTGTCACATCTGCTTCAAATGTTAGCTTTGTATACCTTGGATTATACATGCTGAATAATTTTACAAAAACATACAAATTGAGCTTCTCCCTTCAACGGGAAAGGAATGAATGTGTATCCGCCAGGTTTGGTTCTATCTGCCATGATCAGAAGGATACTTAATAAGATGAGAGTGGAATCTTTCTACCTATCTTCCCCCCTCAGCTTAATAATAATATAATAGCTGGCTTTTACATAGTAGTGTTGGTTCTGCAAACCACTTTATATCCAATATCTCCTTTGACCTTCACAACAAACAACCCTGTCAGGAAAATACCTCATTTTCCCTATTTTGTAGAAGAGAAAGTTGAGGCTCAGGGAGGGTAAATGACTTGTGCAGCGTGATGCCATGGGAAATGCTGATGGTGGAACTTCTGACTCTCTACCCATTGTACCATGCTGCCCCACAAAACACGGCCATGCTAGGCATCAAACTGTGTAATTCAGTGATGCCCAGCTGTTAGGTTTCAGGTTGGCTAAATTCTGGGAAAATGATAACTCACAGGATCCAAGCAAAGCCTTTTGTACCTCTCCGGGCAGCCGGGCAGCCTTATGTAGTAGGGGACAGCCATGATGCTTGCAAAGGAATGAAGAAGGGCCTTCCATTCTGCCCATGTTCCCCAGTGATCAGGGGAACATGTGTGAGGACACCTAGGACACCTACCCTTATTTGCCATAGGCTTGCTCTGGGCTCCTCAGGTTCATGGGAAGGATGGAATGGAAATGTGTTTTCCAGAGCAAACTACTTTTACCATCTGAAATAACTCTACACCATTAACAGAAACCAAGAAAATCTGAACACTTGATAAAACAAAGAAACAAAGGAATAAACTTTGAAAACCAAAGTTCTAGTATTTTTAAAGAAAAATTTTGAGCCCTCTAATTCTTTTTAATATGTATTATATTTCAGATCTTTTTTTTTTTTTTTTACAGCATAGTTGTAACCCAAATCTCTTCGTGCAGAATGTTTTTGTAGAGACACATGACAGAAATTTTCCATGGGTGGCATTCTTCACTAAAAGGTTTGAATTTAATTTTGCTTATGTAGGGGGAAAACCTAAAAGGTGTGACCTTAAAACAATACAAAAAAATGACAGATTCTTTATGTCCTTAGAACAACTACTTGGCACCTTTGTCTTTTTTTTATTACCTAACATTATTCCTATTCAATGCAATTTTAAATTACTGACATATTAGTTCTGATGCTGTCCTGGGTCACAAGTACGAACACCTGGTTCAGATAAAATGTAACCCAGAAAGTTAACTGTCACGAAAGTCAAAACCCTTTCTTGACCTGCATGCTCCAGCTACTTATCCCTGTCTTCATTCTTCAAAACCTCTATTCAGCTAATTATAAGTTGTCACAATTGATTTTTTTTTTATTGATTTAAAAAAATTTTGAATTAGAAAGTAACTGGTCTTCTTAATAAACTATTTGAAACACCAGAAAGCATGGGGAAAGTAATTATGAGGATTAATGGGATGTGTGTGCGTGGGTGAGTGTGTGCGTTGTATGTCACATACCCACTTAGCCCTGCTTAATGATTTATATAGAGCATTTCCCTGATAATAGACAGCAAGTAAGCAAGTTTTTGGGTAAGGACTGTCATTTTTCAGTTCGTATCACCAACATCTAGCCCAGTGCCTTATGCAAAAAGTTACATTTGTTCAATTGAATAATACAAAACAAAATTCCATGTGTATGACTGCTGTTCATTATAGGGAGTGTATGTACATTTGTTTGTTTATATATTTATTTATTGCTTTTTAGGCATGTGAAGGCAGGAACAGAACTCACTTGGGATTATGGTTATGAAGCTGGAAGTGTACCTGAGAAAGAGATTCCTTGTCAATGTGGCTTTCATACTTGTAGAAAAAGAATATTATAAACAAGTGTTTTGTGTATGCTAATGTCATTTAGTACAAGCTAATGAAAGAATTATACAAATACCCCCTATTTAATAGTGCATGCACCATCAAGAAATTTGTCTTAAGATTTCCACTCTGAGGTGGGTCTCTGCTGGGGGTGGTGTTTGGATTTTTTCTCATTTCTTAAGTGTAATTTAGGAATCCTGAAGTACGAATGACATAGAAACACAACAAAAAATGGACAAATAGATATAGGTATAGGCTCTTTACTTCCATTCAGCTTTTGAATAAGTAGGGTGGAAGTAATTGTTCTGTTCGGTGGGAATATTAACACACAATTTGTTCATCATTTTAATGACTGTTTAAGGAAGCCTATGTCACAGAAGGATTCTTCTCTTATTCCTGTTTTTTAGGAATATTTGTTTTTGGCTCATGCCCCACTTTGTTGAACCTCACATCTTCATGGCCCTTATAATTTAAATTATGACAGATCTGTCCGGAGGTGACATAAAAGCTTTATTTGTAGGAGAAATGGAAACCGTACGATGGAACAACAGTGAACTAAGACCTCCCTAATTCTGACCGTGTAGAAGTTCAGCCTGAATTTTAGGACACTTTTGAAAAAATGTTTGTTACTGCTCTATTTATCAGCTGGGAATTTAATAATAAACTCTTGCCTGGTTGAGGGCCTTGAACCACTTTAATTGCACAGCTTCCCTCCCTTCCGCACCTTCACACTTTCCTTAATACACTGCAATAATACAGACACCGATCAGAAGCCGGTTTGCAGTTGTGCTCCGTCCTGGGGGGTCCAGTTTGGGTAAGGTGCACCCACTTCCAGAGTCCTGGAGGGGCTGCTGAAGGAGGCTGCGTTTCACAGGCCCGGCCGGGGCAGCAGCGTCTGGGGAGAGACGCGCAGGAGAGCCCCGGGGGAGGGCCTTCCTCGGGCGGAGGCGGCCGTGGGAGATCTGGGAGCGCCGTCAGTGACGGGACTGCCGGGGCCCAGGTGTTAGCTGACCCTGCATGTCCAGGGCACGGTAACGCTGCAGCGCCCGCTCCGAAGAGGCGCCCCTTCCTCGGAACCCCGGCCGATCACCCCACGTGCCGAGGGCCGGGCCGGCCCAAGGTGTGTGACCGCAGCCCCGTGACGCGTGACGTGGCCGGTACCGGCCTCACCGGACGGCCCGGCCCTGCCGCCCCCGAGGCAGCGTCTGAGGGCCGCCGCCCTTAATCTCGCCCCCCCCTCCCATCCCCTTCCTTAGAAACGTACCCCTGCATTTTGTTAATGACGTCTCGGCCCCTCCGTTACTCTGTAAGCTCCGCGAGGGCGGGGCCCCCGTAGAGCGTACGGTGCTGGGGGCGCTCAGTAAATCACGTTACCCCCTGACGTTCGGCCTCCGCACTGAGGCCTTCCGCCCCGGGCGCACCGCGCTGCCACGTGCTCCCCCGGCACGCCATGCTGGAGGGGCCGAAGCCGGCCAGGGGTCGGGGCCGAAGCCGGCCAGGGGTCGGGGCCGGGGCCGGGCCCGGGCGGCCAGCGCCCCTCTCTTCCCTTCCCACCGAGGCTCAGGGAAGGTGCCCGTGGCAGCAGAATAGGCACCTGCACCGCACCCCCAGCCCGAGCCGGCGCGCTCCCACTGTGCCCGCTGCCCTAGGGCAGGAGTGGAAAGGGACGCTGGGGCGGAAGTGGCAGCAAGGGTTTTGTTTCGTTGTTTTTAACCCAACGGAAAGAATACTTGTTACCAGTAGCGGGTGGCCTGCCAGGGGGAGGGGGAGAGGATGCGGGGGAAAGCCGATAGAGAGAGAAAAACAAAGCCCCTGCCGGGCGCGGGGGGACCCGGGCCCCGGAAGCACCGGCCCGGCTGGGCTCCAGGCCCCGGAACCCGCGGGAGGCTTCGGCGAGCTAAGACCGACCTCCGCCCCGGGCCCGCCCCTCATAGGAAATCGAAACTCCAGCCGAGGCGTCCGAGCCTCAGCCTCCCGGGGGGCGGCCCGAGCCCCGCTCCCGGCCCCGCCCCGCCCCGCGCTGGCCCCGGGCCGCCCAGGCCGCGGCTCAGTCACGATGGACGAGGTCGAGAGAGACCCGGCCGGTAAGGACCACGGCGGCCCCGGGGAGGGGGGGACACGAGCTCTCCCGCTCCCCCCACGCTGGGCTGCGGCGCTAACAAGGCGCGGCCTGGCCGGGGTGGGGAGGGGGGAGGGCAGGAGGGGAAGAGCCCGGCCCCGACGGCCCTCACGTGCCACCCCTCCCCTCCCCCCATGGGGAAAGTTTTGGGGTTTAAAAAAAATAGTTAAAACAAATGCCCGCAGGGCCGCGTCCAGAAACGTGCGTCTCCTTCCAAAACCAGCCGCGGGACTGACCGGAAGTGGGGAGCGGGAGCCTGGAGGGGCCGCGTCTGCGCGTCTGCGCGTCTGCGGCCGGCACCGAGCGCCCGCTCCGGGGCGGGGCCTGCGGGGCGATGGTCGGGCCTCGGAGCCCGGCGGGCGGTGACCGGGCGGTGACCGCGCCATGTCCGGACGGGGTGCGGGAGGAACGTGGGAAACCGAGAATTCATTCATTAGAACAAGAAGAAAGAGAGATTATCTGACCCCATAAACCAAAAAAGAGAGGAAGGAAGAAAAGAATAAAGGAAAGAGACGGGGAGAGGGAGGGGGAGAGAGGGAGGGGGAGGGAGAGAGAGGAGAGAGAAAGAGGGAGGGAGACGGAGAGAGAGAGAGAGAAAGGGAGAGAGGAGAGAGAAAGGGGGAGGGAGAGAGGAAGGGGAGGGAGAGAGAGAGGGAGGGAGGGGAAGGGGAGGGAGAGAGAGGGAGAGAGAGGGAGAGGGAGAGGGAGAGAGGGAGGGGGGAGGGAGAAGGAGGAAGGGAGAGAGAGAAGAGAAAGAGGGGGAGAGAGAGAAAGAGGGAGGAGGAGGGAGAGAAAGAGGGAGGGGGAGAGAGAAAGGGAAAAAGAGAGAGGGAGGGGGAGGGAGAGAGAGGAGAGAGAAAGAGGGAGGGAGACGGAGAGAGAGAGGGAGAGA
>CM053771.1:85921709-85938906 GCA_028658325.1 Potorous gilbertii | reverse complement strand
AAAATCTTAATTTTAAGGAAGTGATTGTAGAACATTTAAAAATAAATAAATAAAAGGGAAAAAAAGGAA
Source organism: Potorous gilbertii (assembly GCA_028658325.1). Taxonomy (NCBI): domain Eukaryota; kingdom Metazoa; phylum Chordata; class Mammalia; order Diprotodontia; family Potoroidae; genus Potorous; species Potorous gilbertii. The sequence continues at coordinate 85,938,837 of CM053771.1, read as the reverse complement.
ATACCAGTTTATATCATTAAGATATTCCAACAGAGAATATTTAGAAAATTTATGCTATGTACCATATCTTAAAAGGAAGGCAATTACCAAAAAAAAAGGTTATTTGAGCTACCAATAGGCACCAAGCAAAACAGATTTGTGAAAGATACAGCTACAATCTCTTAACTCTCCTAGAAACTCTCCTAGCCAATTTACCTCAATATTTTTTGAGCTTAATGTGCAAATATTCTGAGAGCACTTAAAGGTTCTTTTTGCCTCTTCTTCTTCCCCTTTTCTTTCCACAATGCTAATTCTCATTGCTCTGGCCAATCCTTCCTTTACCTTTTTCATTCTTTGACAATCTTGTGACTGACAAGAATAGAATATTCCACTATTTTCTGATCTAAAGAACCAAAGTCAACTAAGCACAGCAGCCCATGAGTGAAAAGAATCCTGAAAGGTGCCCTTACTCCTTTTGGCCTAAGAAGTGGTTTATTTATTGTTCAGTCATTTTCAAGCTGTAGGCCAATTCTTCTTTTGGGGTTTTCTTGGTAAAGATAATGGAGTGGTTTGCCATTATTTTCCTCCATCTCATTTTACAGATAAGGAAACTGAGGCAAACAAGGTTAAGTGACTTGCCCAGGGTCACAGAGCGAATAAGCATCTGAGACTAGATTTGAACTCAGCTCCTTCCTGATGCTAAATCTAGCACTCTATCCACTTAACCACCCTGAAGTGCTACTGAGTTACTAAACGGGTATGTGGTTTACTAGTTTAATTTCAATCTATTTGCTACTTCAATTCAGTCCAAATTTTAGAGGTAAGGGATATTGATAAGAGAAAACAGCATTACATCTTCCATAATGCTTTCCTTAAAAATTAGATCACAAGATTTAAAACTGGAAATTAAGTGGTTATCTAGTATAACCTCTTCATTTTACAGATAAGGAAATGAAAGCCCAGAAGTTATAGAAACTTGCCAAAAGTCCCACAGATAGTGAAGGACAGGGTGAGGATTCAAACCTAAGGCTTGATTCCAAATGTGGTGCTTTATCAACTATACCTCACTGCCCAATGCCTTTGGAAATGGCCTTTAAGGACTTCATCCCTCATCTGTGGAGAACAAATGAATGAAGGGAACTACTCAGTCACCCAACTAACCCAATCAATTCTGTGAAATTAATACTATATTATTATATTAATAATTATTTATTTGTGGTCCACTCCTTTCCCCTCTTATTTCTGTTAAAACTCATCTCCTGAAAAGTCAGTTTGGAGGGCTGAAGGGCATGGTTCAGTGATGAGATCTGCTCCTGGAGTTCTCAAGGCAGGAGCTAGTTAGTTGGATGGAACTCCACCCAACTGGGAGACCTGATTTCCGTTAGAATCCAGTTTGGATGAGCTTTGCCTAGAAGAAGTCCTGGTCCTTGGTCTCCTCTGCAGAGTTCAGGGTAACTCAGCTTACTAAGGAGAAAACTAGCTAGAGGTCCAGATGGAGATGGCTTCCTCTTGCCCAGATGCCTGGAGCAGGCTGAATCTCATGATCAAGCCCTGTTCTTATGAGGAAGACCTGAAGACTTTTGGTCTACCTGCTTATTAAGTGTCTACCAATCAGGACTGAGTTTCACTTCTCAGGAGAGTTCCTTTTCAGAAGTGATTTAAAACATTTCCAGGTCTCCCTCCATATCCCTCTTCATCTGGCTACATTCTACTTTTCCAGGTCTATTATACATTCTCCCCTTTCACATATTCTGTTATCCAGCTAAACTGGCCTACTTGCCATTACTTGAAACATTCCATCACCTGTCTTCATGTTTTCATACACTGTTTTGCTCCATGCCCTCATTCCTCATGGCCAGCTCAAGAATCCAAGCACCAACCCCTACCCTGACTCCCCGGCTGCAAGGTCTCCCCTCTCCCATTTTCTTCTATGTATCTTTATGTTCACATGCTGTTTTCCCCACTACAACATAAGCTCCCTGGAGTCAAGGATTATTTCTTTTTCGTCTTTGTATTCCTACCACAGGGATTAGAAAATGACAAGCACCAAATAATATTTGTTTATTGACTGATTAAAATAAGTAGTATGACCACACTATTAGCCACTCTGGTGAGAGGGTTTTATATCGTACATTTATATAGAGGCATTTTATACAGTTCCTAATAGGTGTCAGGTATTCTGCTAAACACTTTATAGACATTACAATAAGGATAGTAGTAATGACAGCTAGCATTTATTAAGTGCTTATGCTGTGCTGGACTGTGCTAAGCACTTGACAAGTATCTCATCTGATCCTCACTACAATCTCTGGGAGGTAGGTGATCTTACAGTTGGGGAAACTAAGGCAGAAAGAGGTTAAGGGATTTGTCCAGGGTCACACAGCTAGAAGCGTTTGAGGCTAAATTTGAATTCAGGTCTTCCGCACTCTGATTATTTAAAAGTGTTAAAAAAAAAAAAAGGGTTTGTTTAGAGTGCTTAAAAGCCATCTAATTTAGAATGATCATTCTCAGTCAAGAAAGACTGCATGCCTGGTGCACTATAAACAATTAATATTTGTTGTATCATACTGTATTGTATTTTAACTAGTGGTACCAAGCCATTAAGAAGGTTGGCAGGAGAAGTTCCACAAGCTGAAATCACATATACTTCCAAAAGCATTCTAAAAGCTTTTTCTAAGTTAATCATTTTATTCAACTTACCATTTCTTTCTTCCATCTTCTGCAGCAGCTGTTGAAGTATGTGAAGCTCTTCAGGATGAGATTTATAGGGACATCAGAGGAAACACTGATTATAATTTGAAAACATAACTAGTATCCAACTTTGACTCCTATATTCCCTCCTCCAAGGCACTGGCAGTCATTAGACACCATTTCTCTCTCATATTTCCTACTCTGGCTCCAAAGATAAACTTAATCTGGTTAATTTTCAGACTGGAAATCATGATAAAAGGAACTATCAGAGGTGATTAATATTCAAATTCCATGTTGACTTCAAGTTATACTTCCAAGTCTTGATCCAAATGTAAGCAAATTAAATAGGAACTTTCTTCATGATAAAAACATTTTCATTCTTTGCATCCATGAATCAGTAAAACACTCTATATGGAAAACAAGGAAAAAAGAGTACACATTTGAAAAATGCAGAGTTGATAAAAGATTTTTAAAGGGTATAATAAAAGTCACAGAATCACAGTACAGTTGGAATTCCTACAATGTTTTCAATTGGGTTATTCATACCTGAAACTACTGAACTATAATTTGTAAACAAAAACTTTTCTCCCAATGACTTTTTATAGGATACGGTAATTAAATAAGTTTGTTTCAACTGAATCTTTAGTTGGTTTCATTTCCTTTTATAAAGGGAGAACACATTTAAATGAGTAAATATATAGTTATTTGATCACAGAAAGGTTAAGATAAAACATATATAAACAAAGTCTTTTTCATTGAAATATACAGTAAACCAGAGGATATTAGATGTTCTAGAGATATTTAGAGATGGTTTGCTTCAATTCCAAATGAGGAATACTCATGGCAACCTCAACTGCATGGCTAATTTTCCTTTCTAAAGAAATCAATGTCAGTTTTAACACAGCTTCCTAAATTAATTTTTCTAATCTTTACATATTCATTTTTGCCATCTTATTTAATTTTCAAAGATGACTTGTCAACTTCAAAAATACTAAAGGGAATTTCTGCACCCAAAATGCATAGCCTACTTAAGCTTTGACATCTAAGAATTGGCACATTACTTATAGTGGTTAGTATATCCAATTTTCAGTTTCATCTCAAAGATGAGTAAGGATACTTTCAATAACTACATTACAAGTGTTGTCCAAAGGACAACACTATAAGGCACTACGAAAATGAACATTATTATTTAACCTGTAGTTTCAGGTCAACTAGAAAAATGCAATTCTTTTATAAAATATAATTAAGGGCCAAAACAATTTTATTTAAATTTCTGATGGGCTTCCAACTTGCAGCCCCACAACTTTCTTAAATTCAAACTTTTCAACACCAAAGCTGTTAAATAACCAAGCACAACTGTCATCTCCCCTTCAAAAAATAATATCTAGCAATTTTCTGATCAGGTCTCCATTGCTATACTTTGTGGCATAAACATACCTATAAGAAAAACCAATGTTACTAGGTTTTACTAGTGGGTCATCCTTTCCACAGTTAAGAGAAAATTACTATTTCTTTTATTTACCATGTTAAACCAAAAGGACCGGACTTGAAGAACACGTCCAAGGACCAAGCCCATTTTCTCTTTTTATACAAGAACTGGTGACACCTTTTTACCGCTGCCATTCCTTTTACCACTATTGGGGCATATATCGAGTTATCTCCCTTTCCTAGGGGCTCCTACTCCTTAGAAGGCTGCTTCCCTATGGCATCAGTTAAAAGGAAAATGTATTATTTTGGCTCCAAAGCTTTCCTTCTGGGGGAAGTGAAGACGGACTACAGGGGTCAAGGCCTGCAAACGATCCCTCGACAAGTGTGGTGTAAAGACACTTTGGTCCGGGTTGCAGCCTTGGCTGGGACGGCTCCCGGACCCCGGCGCTTCCTTGGGTTCCGACAAGCCCAAGGCTGCGTTTCCACGCCCCTGGGCCTGGAGCAGGGAGCAGGGCTTCAGGCGAACGAGGCGCAGTCTCCCGCCACACGTGGGCTCAATCCAGACTGGAAGGGGGGCGGGGAGAAGGGTGTCCGAGGGACCCCCGCGCTCCTGGACCGGCCGGCGCGGGGACTGGGCACTCCCGCTGGAACACTCCCACGAGAGAACCCGTTCGGCCCACATCCCCGCGAGTCAGCCGGCCGGATCCGGGCTTCCCCCGGGCTGGCCCAGGCCGGTCTCTCCCCGCCTCCTCCGGTAACAGCCGCAAGCGGCGTGACCCCGTGGGAGAGCAGCGCGGGAGGAAAGACGACGCCGCAATTCCGGAACGGAGAAGCCTTTCCGCCGCCGGGTCGCTCAAGGTGTCTAAGCCGGCCACCTCCTTCCGACCTGCGGCCTGGCTCCCTGCCCATCCGCGGGGCGCCGGGCCGGGGCCCCCACCACCCTCCGGCACACCTCCACCGGGAGGCTTCCTCGGCCTTTTTTTTTTCAAATACCCGTCGGATACCTACAATCGCTAGATTCCCGCCTCACCGGGAACGGAACACGCGCTTCCGAGCATCCCCGGGCATCCCTAAGGCTAAAGCCGAAATGGGCGGAGCCTGGGTCTCCTAGCCGGCGCCTCCAAGTCAAGCGGCCATTGGTTGCTCTTCGTTTGCCACGCCCCCGACTGGTTACGTACGGGCTTCCGAAGCCCGCGGAAGGCTGCGGTCATCCTCCGACCGGTTCCCAAGCGTGCGCTCGCTCCCCGGCGCCTGATTGGTTACGTCCAGTCTCAGATTGTCTCGCGCTCCGGGGCTGGGCCAATCGAATCAGCCGCAGTCGGGTAGCCGGCAGCCTTGCAGCCGTGGCGCCGCGGTTCCCTCCGGTAGGTGTGTGGCTGCCATCTTGTGTGTGGCATTGCCCGGGTGCAGGGGGGTGGGGAGCTCGCGAGTTGGGGCCGGCGGAGGAAAGGTCTCCTCCAGGACCCTCCTCTTTTTCCTGTTGGAAGGGGGAACAACTCCGTTACCCCGAGTTTCTCATCATAGGACGGAGAAAAGAGAGAAAGCGAGGGAGTTGTGGCCGTGATGGAGAGCCACCGCTAGTGTTCAGTTTGTTTTTGTTTTGGGGGTAGCGGGGCGGGGTGGATCGCCGCCTCCGTGGGCCCTGACCTTGACCCGGCTCACGGGCGTCCCGATCCGGGACATGCTTATACGGTCTCCGGGCCGGCCTGCTCTCGTTGGCCTTCCCGCTTCCCGTCGCCATGGTAATAGGGAAGTGGAACGAGGGAGACTTTCTCTGCTTGCATCGTCATTTCTGAGAAGGCTAGAATTGCTTTTGACCGTGATCTTGCGTGACATCGGCGTAAATGGGTGCGGGGTTCTGACCTCCAATTGTATCTTAATCAGTTGCCTTCCTGAAGATGCGGTCCTCACTGCCTCCAGCCTCCAGCCACCAGGCTGCCCTTGGCTCCTTCCTGGGGGATCAGTGTCCAGGATCCTGATCGGGATGTTTTGAGTCAAAAACCTCCTTTGATCTGCCCTCGTGGCTGCCCTGCTGAGGAAGAATTAATACTTCTGGATAATTTGTGTACAGGCTTCGGTTTTAATGTCATTTGACTTTTTAAGATCTAAGGTGTTCTCTTTTTTGTCCTGAGAAATCTCCCATACTTCTAAGCTCTTTTCCCCAAGCACCATTAAAAATTATTATAAGGTGGATTTGTATCAGGGACACACGTGTATAAATATGACTATGAAGTCAGGGGATCTGACCAACTAGGCTATTGAAAGTCTTCGCTGTGCCGTTCTTAGTTTTGGCATCCGGGTGGAGGAGAGGAAGATAACTATCTTATTGTACCGAGTTTAGTTTTCAATTATTCAAGGTTAGTGATCCAGCTGTATGATGGGTTTTGGTGACAAGGACATCAAAGGAATCAAACAGCTGTAATAATAATGAAGAAAATTATAAATTCCATCCTGTGGGTTAAAGGATTTCAATTTCAAGAAGTCTTTGTTCAGACGCGAATAATATGCAGGAATGCAATGATGAATTTGGGGAGGATTGAGAGGAGAATTAGTTTATATGCAGTGTTTTATAAGTAGTGGATATTGATGAGTAACAGGATACTAGAGTGCAGTTCTCTAAGTTGTAGAGGTAACTTTTAACTGAAAATACACTGCTTTTCATTAATTTCTCACCTATTGAAATTGTGACCACTTGAATGTATTTGCTTGTGTTGCATTCATATAAATCAAGTAGATTCCACAGTCAGTTGTGCTTGTGAATGATTGTTTTATTAGTAAAATTGATACCACTTAAGCTGCTATCTAGGATTTTACCTTGCTTTGTGAATTACCTACCTCATTTCTTTCCCAGAGTATACCCTCCCCTACCCTCAGCAAACTTTAAACTTTAGTGCTCCTTGAAAAATCTGTAAACCAGTACTTACATGAGTGCCTTATTTAAACTTCTTGAAAATTCTAGTCACAGCCCTGCCACTAATTTCTCTGCACCAAATTACCTTTTGGGACTTGTTTCCTAATGTGTTAAATGATATAAATTACTATGAGCACTGAGATCCCTTAGAGTTATATAGTACATACTTTGGAGCCACTGTCTTAACCCATCACTGGAATTAGCAAGAGAGAGGGCATAAGGGTTATCTTTGTAATTCGTAAGTTAATCAGCTCCCAGTAGTATCTTTACTTCTTTACTTCTGTGATGAGCCATTGATATTGAATAGTCAGCCAGATGTAATTAGCCATTAGATATTTACTAAAGGGGTATATCTGGTACAGTTTTTACAAAACATCCTCCCATCAAATCTTTGACACACTTTCAGACCACCATTACATACAGAATCTAAGGCAGGGGTGGGGAACCTGTAGCCTCCAGACCACTTGTGGCTTTCTAGGTTCCTCAAGTGTGACTCTTTGACTGAATCCAGACTTAGTTGAAAGATCACACCCAAAGACCTGGTGGCCACACGTGGTCTGAAGGCCACAGGTTCCCCACCCCTGATCTAGGAGATGAGCTCAGCCTTAGAACACACATGTGGCAAAGGGGTAACCCACAGATCCTGGAAGTTCGTTTTCTAGAGTCCTCAAGATATCCCCCTTAAGTTTGGTATAGCTTTTCTGTTGGACTCTGTGTAGAAGCTGGAGTTTGCCTTTCCTCCTCTATCTTTGACTCCCAGTGTATATAACTGATGTCAGCTCTTGCTATCCTGGCAAAGTTCAAAATCTCTGCCTTTCTAAAGTCTACAGCATCCTCCTCAAGTCACAAGCAGGCAGGAGGAGACCAAAGCATTTCCTTCTAAGGAGCATGATCAAATCCCTCAACCTGTCAGAATGACTTGTCATACTTTAAGAAATATCCAGGCCTCGTTTATACCTAGTGAATTACCAAGATATTTTCTTATCTAGTTATGGATTCCAGGCATAGTATCCTGTCACTTACTTTTAGTGGGGTGAGGAAATTGTCTAGGCCAACTCTTGTCCTTATCTAGTTATGATATTCCATGATTCTTTGCCTTGAGTCTGTTCTTTTTATAGCTCTTTTATTAATACTACCTAAAGGTAAATGAGGACAGCCAGGGGGTACAGTGGATAGGAAGACTCTGGCCTCAAATAGCTGTGTGACCCTGGCCAAGTCACTTAACTCTGTTTGCCTCAGTTTCCTCATCTATAAAATGAACTGGAGAAGGAAATAGCAAACCACTCCAGTATCTTTGAGAAAACCTCAAATGGGTCACAAAGAGTCAGACATAACTAAAAATGACTGAACAATAATAGCAAGGGCAAAGGATTGTAACTACTATAATATACAAATACGTTTATTTCACTGATTTTCATTTTTATTAGTTAAATACAAGTATTTTAAAAATCATTATGTGAGTGTTTATTACTTTAAAGAACACATTTTGATTTGGTAATTATGGATGCCCACCATACTACCTTTCTTACGTGAAACTATGTAATCAATAAACGTTTAAGCTAAAAGTGAATTATGAATATGGATAATATAGTTCATTTGTATTTTGACCAAGTAAGATTTTATGTTTATTTTTTATAGCAATCAGCAAAGTGAATTACCACACAGTATAAATTTTTGAAAATTTGTTTTATAAATGATTCTTTTATTATTGCTTCTCTCTCTATCCCTAAAGGAAAAGATTCTTAGTCTCCTGCTCAGAAACATCATGGTTTTCCACAAGTTCAGAAAAATGTTCTCATATATATAGTGAAAGATTTTCTCATCAACTTGGGTAATTAAGCTTAAAAGAGTTGCATTAAAAAAAGGTAGATAAAATATTAGCGAAAGAAAGGGAATAAGCACTTACTAAGTGCCTTACAAATATTATTTCATTTGATCTGCACAACTCCATGAGGTTGATACTATTGTTATTCCCATTTTATAGGAATGAGGAAGCTGAGGCAGGCAGGTGAATTGACTTGCCCAGAGTCACACAACTAATAAGTGTCTGAATCTGGATTTGAATGTAGATCATCCTGATTCCAGACTAAGTGCTTTATCTGTTGAGCCACCTAGCTGCCTAGAGCAAAATGGAGGAAATTACCTCTATTTCCATGTGGAGAAAAAAAAAAGGGCCATATTTTAAAATTGTTACCATTTGTTAAATCATATGTAATATATATGTACATATGTTTATGATTTTTCTTTTTAGAAAGGAAAATATTGCTAGCATTAGAATTTTCTCATTGCATAGTGAGGTTTCACTGTTTTAAACAATTGGGATGATTATATTTCATAAGACAAATTCCTGTCAATTTATCCATTTTACTGTTAATTACTCCAGAGTAGCACGGACCTTAAATTAGATGGAATAACTTTTTTTTTATGTTAGATGTGTGATTTTATTGATGTAAGGAACTAACTTCCCCTTAAAGAAACCACTTTGCTAGTACAGATCTGTAATTGTCCTACAACTTGCTTACGCTAATTAAGGATCTTTAAATCTTTATCTACATGTTTACAAAGTCTGAGGCCTAGCAGCACTCCTGCTCTCCCTTCCCTCCCACAAGTCATCATCACAGGCAGCAAGCAGTCCTTAGCAAGAAAGGGCCACTAGCACTACTACTGAAGACTGATCATCTACCCTGCAAAGGCCCGGTATATACCCAAAAGCCCCAAGAAAAGGAGCCTTCTTTAGGCTGCTAGTCCTATTTCTAACCAGGTCTTTCCCAGTTTTGGGGCAGAAGCCATTGGAAGGCAGGAGAGCAACTTTCTGTAAAGGTACTTCAATTCCCTCTTTCTCAAGAGCTGTAACTACTAAAACCCAGAAAAAATTCCTCCACCTCAGTTTTTGGTACCGTCATGTGACTCAGCTTCAAAAAGGGCTATGATTTTATTGAAGAAAATGACACTAAAGAGGTGGATTACCCTCTTCTTTGTCTCCATAAATTAACCCTACTTAAATGATGGGTTTCTACCCCATATGGGGGTCATGTAACTCAACATGAGTGTCATTCAAAAATTTGGCAACAGTAAAAGGTTTCTGAACTCATAACGACCAAAAAAATTCGTAACTCAAAAAAACCAAAAAAACAAAAATCAAACTCGTAGTGAATTAAGGTGTTTTGGCAGTTCTTGCCTATGTTGCACCTCGAGACTTCACTGCAGTCTTTATTCTGAACACGCAACATGCACACTTTGCACTGTGCATGTTGTCACATCATGCAATGCCAACAAACACTGCCCAGAAACACCTTGGTTCAGATAGAAGACTATTGTCTTTAATAAATGGTAAAAATTATATGTATAAGAGTTGTTTATTTCTTTATGATTTATTATCAGTAAATGTTTGATGTGCATACCTTTTTTGTATATACCCTCCATTATGTAAAGATTTCTAGGGCATTAAGGGATTTTCCTGATTCCAGGTTCAGTGCTCTATCTACTACACCACTTAACTGCACTCACATATTTTAAGTTCGATATATTTGTAATTCTTTAAGCAAATTTTTATCTGTGGGAACAAATTCTGAAGTTATTCTTTCAAATCAGCATTCAACAAATTTGCTTGGGATTCAAGAGCTGGACCCAAAATTTAGGAGTAAAATGATTTTTTCATCTTAAAAGTAAAGAAGTTTTTTAAAAAAAAAGGAAATAAAGACTCCTTGTCATAGACCATTGATTCTCAAACCAGGGTTGAGATTCAAATTAAAGGTCTACAGAAAGGTCTCAATGAATCTACTGTAAAGATTCAAGGAGAAGCTGAGCACATCTGCTAGGGTGTTTTTTTAGTACTTTCTGGACCATATATGACCATTCCCCTTCTTACCAATTCAACCCTTCTTTTCCCCAGAGGATTACAGGCTGGAAAGCCCAGGCTAAAAGAAATACAGCAGTTTTCTAAGGGCCAAGGAGAGGTCCTCCATCATCTGCGTTGCTCCTGACACTGAATGGTATCTTGTGAAATGTGCCTTGTTAATTTTTTATAATAATAAAATCAGAGAATATATGAACAAGAATTACAATGTATACTTTTTACTTAGAACTGTGGTCCCCAAAATACTAAACAATAAAACAAAATTTCTTGATGTTTAAAATTCACTGAGTTCTGACAGTTCAGTGGGAAATAAGATTTTATTCATAAACAACCCTTTGGTCACACATTTATTGCATACAGTGAGGTATACTGCTTTTAGGTTAAACTTCAGACATAAGTTAAACATTTTTCAAATGAGGCTTCTGGTGTTGAAACACCCATTGCTTTTTATATTAAAGATGCTTATACACAATAGAAAGGAAGATGCTTCTTAAGCTGCGATTCCAACACAAGTCCTCTGACATGAAATCCTGTGGGGATAGAAAGGGCTAGTACAGGTATCACAGCTGCCAATCAAGCATTTAGTGCTGACTCTCATGTTTACTACCTAATATCAGAGCTCTGAGGTACCTGCCAAGCTTTCTGTGTTCTTTGACACAGAGATTTCAGTACCACTTTTCCCTTGCATCCTTCCCTTTTGAAGGTGCTATTGCTGTATTCCTTTATGTAAAGTTGGTGTGAATGTATACCAATTGGATAAATAGCCTGAAACTTTCTCTCTTCTCCCCACCTCCCATCCTATTTATCAAGGCTTTTTTTTCCCTTTATTCTCTTCCCATTATGTTTCTGTTAAGATATACAAACATGTTTGCACATACAGTCTTTCATCAAATTAGTAGTAAATAGTGAAGCAGGTCAAATTAATATCAATGTGCCCAGTGCATGGGATCATCTTCTAGATAGGTCAGAATGTTCTGTTCCTCCCAGTAACTTTTTAAAATTTAATTTCGTTATTTGTTTCAATTAACAAGCATTTGTTCTTTTCTTCTTCATACCTCTTTCTCCCCACCCTCCATTGAATAAGAAAGAAAAGGAGAAAAACTATCATTTTTGCATAGTCAAAGCAAATTCTCTCATTGGCTATGTCCAAAAATCTATCTCATTTTGTATCTTGAATGAATCAACTTCTCTATCAAAAGATGGGAAGCATGCTTCGTCATTGATCCTCTGAATTGTGGTTTGACCAGATTTCTCAAGTCTTTCAAAGTTGTTTTTCTTTATACTGTAATTGTATAAATTGTTCTCTTGGTTCTGGTCACTTCATTCTGCATCAATTCATACAGGTCTTCCAAATTTTCTCAGAATTCCTCTTTTTTTATGGCACAACAGTATTTCAATATGTTCATAAGCCAAAATTTGCATAGCCATTCCTTAATAGATGGACCCCCCTTTTGACACTCCTTTAGTTTTCAAATTTTTTTACTACTAGCTGTAACTATTTTGGTACATATGAGTACTTTTCCAATTTCTTCAATCTCTTTGGCTTTTAGATATGGTAGTGCTTTTACTGGGTCAAATATATACAAAGTTTATTGTCTTTGAGGGTATAGTTTCAAAATGCTTTCCAAAATAGCAGCTAGATAGCAAAGTGGATAGGGCATGCTGAACTTGCCGTCAGGAAGACCTATGTTAGTTGTGTGTGACCTTAGGCAGGGCATTTAACCTTTATCTCAGTTTCCTCAAGTATAAAATGAAAATAATACTAGCACCTACAGCATAGGATCATCATGAAGATCGAGATAAAATACTTAATGTGCTTTTCAAGCCTTAAAACACTCTATAAATTCTAGGTATAATAAGAATTCATATATGTATGCCTTCATTTCTGTTTTCCTGAAACCTTACCAAAAATTGGCATTTTCCTTTTTTTTAAACATTTTTGCCAGTCTGATATGAGGTAATAACATAATATCTAACACGTATCACTTACCATGTGTCAGGCATGGTGCTAAGTAAGCACTTTACAGTTATCATCTCATTTGAATCTCACGGCAACCTTGGGAAGCAGGGGCTATTAGGATTCTCTTTTTTACAGATAAGGAAACTGACAAGGATTAAATGATTTTCCCAAAGTCACTTGTCTAGTTAGTATCTTGAGGCTTGATTTGAACTTGGGTCTTCTGATTCCTATCCCAGTGCTCTATCCACTGTGCTATCTAATTTCCCTTAGAACCTATGATTTATTTTAATTTGTATTTCTGTAATTATTCGTGGTTTGGAAAAACTTTTTCACAGAGTTGTTGATAGTTTGGATTGAATCTCTTCTTTGGAAAACAATGTATTCATATCCTTTGATCACTTATCTTTTCCTTTCCTGACATTTTTAGAAAAATATTTACATAGGAATTTTTCACTGAAAAACCACTGTGGTAGACTGGTATCCAGGGCAGCCTCAACTCGCTTCCATTTGAGTGGTGTTCCATTCTCAAATCCAACCTTCTTCAGTGCCCCATTAAAGGCAGTCTGTCTTGCCACTTTAGTCTCTAAGAAGTCAGCAGGAGGGGAAAAGGCAGTGGCTTCTGCCAAGGGTCATCATTTGTTGAATGTCACTTTTCATATTTTAACAACTCTCTTAAAAAAGAAAAATATCCACACTCTTACTCTTTCACTGCAGTGTGTAGAATACTCCTAAAGTTTTGTGCAGGCCAAATATGTAGGATATTTAATGATAAAATTTAACTAGAATAAATGTAAAGTTCTAAATTTAGGCACATGTCCAAACACATTGCACATGTACAAAATTATTATGTGTCTGAGAGTTGTAGTTGACCATAGGCTAAAATGTAAATCAATGGTGTAATGGGGGTTGCTTTAAAAAAAAAAAACGAATATTCTTAGACTGGACTTAATAGTAGTATAGTGTATAAGATCCAGGAGATAATAGTTTCACTGTACTTTATGTAGATTATTTGGAAGCATTTCCAATGGATCCTCATTTGAGGGCATTACATTTTAAGAGGACTTCCAGTAAAGTCCAGGTTTGATGTTTCATTCATTGAGATGACTGAGTTTTCAAAAACAATCTCTATGGAACTTAGGACTGGCAGATCCCAACAACATATAGCCTTCAAGTACATTGTCCCAGAACTTGCCAGTCTAACTTTAGATAGTATCATCACTGTATTGTACATGAATTTTTTGGTTATAATCATTTTACATTTTATTTTCCATTCTGAGTTTAACAAACACCAAATAAAATGTGTATTTCTAGATACAAAAATAGAACAGAAAATGGATTGTACAGGAAATGGTGAGTCTATTGTATACAGCTTGTTTTTCTTTTAAGTAACAATCCATCTTGAAAATCTACTGAGTGATCTGAGCTGGTGAAGGAAATCCCCCCCAAAGATGAAATCCCAGATCCTTGAAGTATTTTAAGAAGTATACTGACATATTGGAAAACATTTAAAGGAGAGTACCAGAGATTATATGATTTTTAAGCCATGTCATGGTTAAAGAAATTGTAATAGTTTAGCCTCAAAGAGTAAAAACTTGGGCCTGGGGGAAAATCTGATCATCTTCCACTATATGAAGGATTGTCACATGGGAGCAGTAAAGCAACATTCATTTGGACTTAGGAGGATTTAATAATGTAAATTATTTTTAAAATGTCAGTTATTAGCATGAAAGAGATTAGATTTAACTTTATTTGGCACTGAAGGGAGGAACCAGAACCAGTAGGTAGAAGTTTATAGGATAGATTTGAGCTCAGTGTCCAGAACTGCCTTAACATTAGAAGTGTCTAGAAGGGAAGGGGTTGTTACCTTGGGAGGGGAGTGTGTTCCTTCCTCATTTTTGAAAATATTCAAGGAAAGTCAAAGTGATTGTGTCATAAATATGAGACATAATAGCAAGCATAAAGGCTTCAATCCAGAAGACCTGGGTCTCAAACCATTTTTTCCATTACTGGTTATTAAGAAGATTTAACGTATTCTATCCTATAACTTTTAATAGAAGACATCCTCAAGAAAATATTTGTAGTGTCTGATTAAAAAAAATTCTTGGTAGCATTTATCAGTGGAACTAATGCTATCAATACTGCACTTTTTTGTTTTAATTTTTTAAAGTTTTATTGATTTTTGTTGCAATTTCACATTTATTTCTGATTAAACCTCTCTGCTACCTGGTGAGTCATTTCTTGTAACTCAGATTAAAAAATAAAGATTAAAAAAGGTATTTCAGTAAAACCATCCAATAGATCAACAATGTTTGATAGTATGTATACTCTCTCCTTACTTCTCATACAGTTCCTGTCTTCTTTTAATAATGCAGCATAAGCACCAACTTCTCCATGACTCCTTTCATGATCCCTCCAACTGCTAGCGTCCTCCCTTCTAAACTACTTCATGTGTAACTACTTCGTGTGTATTTCTTTTTATTAACTTCACATTTATGTGTATATATTTTTGTATGTATTTGTCTCCCCATTAGAATGTAAGTTGTTACAAAGTAGGGATTGTTTCCTTCTTAGTATAACTGTATCCTCACATTAGCACATAGTAGGCACTAAATAAACGCGTGTCAGTTGATTGATATGTTAAATATTTTACAACCATAGTCCCTTACCTCCCGCAAAGATGGAAGGCAGGTACATTTCAGCTCTTGGTCATTGTAATTATGTGACATTATACTTTACTTTATTCTTCCATGGTTTTCATCATTATGTTCATTATTTTTCCGGTATGACTCACTTTACCTTATATTAGTTCACCTAAGTTTCCCAGTTACTCTCTGAATTTTTCACATATGTTGCATCTTACCAAAGAGTTGTCTTTCTCTACACTTACACATCACATCTTATTTAGTCATTTCTTGTCGACAACAAGGCATTTTTCATAGACTGTTTTACCAAAAGGACCGTGTGGGAAAATGAACATCTTTCATTTATGTAAATTGGTGATATGACTAAAGAATGACTTCATCAGCATGTGTGTAGTAGAAACTCTAAATGTAATTCATTTTTTTTTAACTTAGAGAATTTCACACTTTACCCCAAAACGTCAGTGCAATCCTACATACATTTTAACTTGGGCGTTTCTCTGCACTGTTAAAAGTGATGTAAATTGCCCTTCATGCTCTAATCTTGGTTGGATTTTCTGAGCTGTTGAAACCGAATACTCTGTATGTATGTATATACGTATGTGGTTTTGATGTTATGAAACTGAGAAGATACAGGATGTACTAAGTAGACTAATTTCAACTTGAAACTGCACTAGAAATATTTAATTTAGGCAGGGTGTTCTTATTTACTGAATAAATGTATGAGTTCAGGGAACTGAGTGTTTACATAAGCTAGAAGACGTTATAGAATTTTGTGACGGAATGTAATATTTGTAGGCTTAAATGTATGCTAAGCACTAAACGCAATTTTAGAACTCTTGACATATTCTCTTAAAGGATTAAAATTTTTAAGATGTAAAATAGCAAATATAAAGATACTTAGACATTGGGAGGGAATTAAAATTTTCTACAAAAGAGTAAAAGGAAATATGTCACCATGTGAACAAGTAACTTTTCATGAAGAATTAAATTATGATTGTTGATGTCTAAATAGTATTAATATTTTAGATTATTGACAGAAAATGCCAGAATAATGCAGTGTCTTATGGGCAAAATGTAAACTTTTGCTTGTACCCCTGGAATTGTAAATCAGTTCTTGGATAAGAGCTATAGCTTTCATTTGATCTATTGTCTTCTCATGTCATTTTAACCTATTTTACAGCTATAAAATATCTTAATTTGCATTTTTAAAGTTTTTAATTAATTATTTTTTAGTTTTCAACATTCACTTTTATAACATTTTGAATTCTAAATTTTTTTCCTTACTTTCTCTCCCTGCTCCTTAAGAAGGCTTGAAATATGATATAGGCTTTACATGTAACATAGTAAACATATTTCCACATGAGTTGTGTTGTGAAAGAAGAATCAGAACAAAAGGGAAAAACCACAAGAAAGAAAGAAAAGAAGATGTATGCTTTGATCTGCGTTCAGACTCTATAGTTCTTTCTCTGGACATGGATTACATTTTCCAGCATGAGTCTTTTGGAATTGTCTTAGTATGCTGAGAATCGTTAAGTCATTTATAGCTGAACATCACACAATATTGCTGTTACTTCATACACAATAAATTTCACTTTATATCAGCTCATGTAAATCTTTCCAGGTTTTTCTCAGAGCATTCTGCTCATCATTGTTATAGCACA
>CM053771.1:85905444-85921209 GCA_028658325.1 Potorous gilbertii | reverse complement strand
GATTTGCATCTCTCTAGTAGTGATTTAGAGCACTTTTTCATATGATTATAGATATCTTTAATTTCTTCCCCTGAAAATTGCCTGTTCATATCCTTTGACCATTTATCAATTGGGGAATGACTTGTATGGTTATACATTTGAGTCAGTTCTCTATATATTCTAGAAATGAGGCCTTTATCCCCAAGCTTAGCCGTAAAAATTTTTTCCCAATTTACTACATCCCTCCTAATTTTGGATGCATTGAGTTTTGTTGTGCAAAAACTTTTCAGTTTAATCAAAATTATCCATCTTGCATTTCATAATGCTTTCTATCATTTTAGAAAAAAATTCTTCCCCTCTGATACATACACTATTCCTTGCTTCTCCAGTTTATTCATGGTATCAATCTTTATACCTAAATCATGTACCCATCTGGACTTTATTCTTGCATATGGTTTAGTATTTTTATACCAACAACTAATCCTTCAATGATATCTTTCTTTGTCCTTGCAGATGCAAAGACTCAAACACTGAATATTTCTTAGTCACCCAAGGAAAGGAGGGGATTGTTGCTTGCCGTTTCCCAAACTTCCATCCAATCATATTTTCTTCCATCTATAATGCTAGGTTTCCTATTTTATGTACTCTTCAGAACTGTTAAGAGGAAGTTGTCTTCCTCGTTTGGGGTCTTAGCTTTGCTCGGGAGACTGTGGTCCTATTTATTTATAAATTTGTGCCTTAGTAATAAATTGTGCTTGGAGCTTGGTGCCTCAGTCTCCCTTAATTTTAACTGTTAAAATGACCACATTTCTTTGGTTGTCTAGGAAACTCTCATTTCCTGCCAATTTATATTGGTAGATTGCTAACATTTGAAACCAAGTGGATATTTATGACCTTCCTCTGAGTATATTTAACTCCTTCCCTTACTCCCCACCTTCAAAGAAAGAAAGCATTCTTGGATTCTCTAGGATAGACAATCTTATAATTCTAAATGCCTATTCTGCAACTCAATATCTAGCACATGATAGGTATTTAAGAGGTATCCAGCAACTGTTTCACTGAATGAGTGCTTGACACGTTCTACCATTTTATTTGAAACTGTCCCATGACAATCAAATGCACACAAGTCTGTTAGTGGTTTCACTTTTGGTTGGGGAGCACATGTATAGTTCTCACTTCTAGTCTGCATGTGATGGGAAAGATTCTGTGTCAAAATTTTTCTTTTGTTTGGAATGGGTAGAAGTAGGTGAACAGAAAAAAAAATCAGTTTGTTTTCCTGTATACTCTGAACCTTTAAAATTGTGTGATCAGAAGATAACCGGGTTCTAAGTTTCTGGGGAGCCTTGAAGTATAATTACAGACTGAAAGTAACGGGGAACTTGTAAAGAAAACAATTGGAAGATCTGGTTACAGTTCAGAGAGACAGAAGGCTCACGAAGGCAAAGGATGTACATGAGATGTACTGTAAAAAGGGGTCATTCTCTTCACTCTAATACCCATGAAAGACAGTATAGTTGCGCCTGATGTTGTCAGCTATCGCACTAGATGAATACTTGGGGTCATCTGGGAAGGTTGAAAGAAGGTATTGCCCTCTTTGGGATATTTGTTTAGTACTGCTATGACAGGGCATATACCTCAATGAAGTCAAATAATAGGTAATTAAAGCTAGCATTTATATAGCACTTTAAGGTTTGCCAAGTGTTTGACATGGCAGCTCAGCTGATCTTCAAGAACAAGTAAGAGACTTGGGGCAAAAATAGTAGTATAGCAGCACTTTTTGTAGTGGCAAAAAACACGAAACAAAATGGGTGTCGATTGACTGGGCAACTGCTGAAAAAATTGTGGCATATGAAAATAAAATTGTGCTTTTAAGAACTTATGAATGACTGACTCAGAGAAAACTAAGATTTGTTTGAAAGGAGTGAAATTAATAGAATCATGGAAATAATTTACCCTATGTCCAAAATAATGTAAAGGAACTTCAAAAAGCTATAGAGCTCTTGTTCAATACTGTGACCAATCATGAGTATTCAGAAGACTAACTGATGAAGCATGTCCCCTACCACTTGGCAAAGGAGATGCAATGAGAGTCAAATGTAAATTTTTTTTAATAGGAAATTAAACAAACAAGAAAGCATATTTCCATACACACAGCAAGATACACAAAGAGGACTGTATGTGAAACAGTAAACCACATCACAGCATGCTTTGTAAAAACAAGTAACAAGTTACAAGTTACTTTTAAAATTGATTTGCCTGGTTCCTTCATGTACGTGGAGGGGAAAATGTTTCAAGTCTTTTTAGAAAATCATCATTCACCCCAACTCCCCTTAATGAAAATAAAATAAAAATTCCTTCTAACAAATAAGCAGCCAAGCAAAGCTTGGTTCACACACTGTGGTTCTTTTTCTGTACCTTGAGTCCTGTCTTTCACAGGACATGGGTAACATGCTTCATCTATATGCCCCTTGGAGATCTGCTCAGTCATTACATTGATCAATTCTTAAGCTTTTCAAGGTTTTTTTTTTTAATGATGTATCCTCATAAATTATTCTGGCTGGGTCACTTTACTTTTCATTAATTCTTACTACCTAGGATTCTCTGAAAATGCCTTTCATAATTATGATGCAATAGTTTAACACAATCTCTTCAGTCATCTCTCAGCAAATGGGAAGCCTTTTAGATTCCAGTTTTTTGCTTTTATTTTTTTCCTTTTTAAACTTCCCCTCACTTCAAGATCAGGAAACTTGTTTTGCTTCTATTCTCTCCCTAGTCCCTTTTAATTCTCCTTTCCATCTCTATCCCTCCTCACTATTGTGAATTTTATGTATTTCTGTAACAAACCATGTCCTTTTTTCTGCTACAGTTGAATGAGGTTTATCTGATGCCCACTCCCTCTACCTCCATGTTTTTATATTCTCACAGTCCCCAATTACAAGAAATAGCAAGTTCTACTCATGTTTTCCTCCTTTCTCCCATTAGCATATTTCTTCTACCTTTCCTTTTCTCTCTCCTCTCCAAACACTCATAACAGAATCAATCCACATCACCCTCCCCTCAAGTCCTGTTTTTCAGTACCCTTTGAAAACATTAAAGCTCTGAAAGGACATGTCTTCTCACCCTATTAGACATGTTAGTATTGCTTTATCATTCAGGCCCTTTCAGTTGCTTGAGTGAATTTACTTTTCTACGTTTCTCTACTAGTGTGTTTGTATTTCAATGTCTCTACTGAGGTCTGGTCTTTTCATTACAAATGCCTTAAAGTCCTCTGTTCATTTTTTTTTTTTACCAGTAGATACTCATATTTCTAAGATTGTTATTTTTCATTGTAAGTCTATGTAACTTTTGCCTTTTAGAAGATCATATCCCAAGACCTTTCATTTTTAGTGGAAGGTGCCAGGTCTTATGAGAACCTGACCATGCTTCCTTGGTTTCCGAACTGCTTATTTCTGAATTTTATGCTATTTTCTCCCCCTCAAAGGTAGGAGTTCTAAATTTGGGCTATGGCATTCTTGGGACTTTTCCTTTAAGGATTTCTTTCAAGAGGTGATCAATAGGTTCTTTTTGTTTTCACTTTGCCCTCTAGTGCTAACAGATGTGGGCAGTTTTAATTTTTTATTTCTTGAAAAAATAACATCGAGGCTTTATATTTTTTTATCATGGTGTTCAGGAAATGAGATATGGCCAATGTATTTGTTATCTTGCTTGACTACACTTATTCATTGACAGGGTAGTGATAAAGATGAAAAAAAAAGAGGGGGAACCTTAAAAATCACAGAAGAAAACATTAAGTTTAGAAGGGGCAAAAATAAGGCAGTTTTATTATTACTATTTAATACATATTAAAAACAATCTTAGCAGAAATTTGCAGTTTCACCTATAATTCCAATTTTGGTCTTTTGAACAGAATGTTAATGACTGTTAAGTTCATAAGAAGCTGGTTTAAAGACAGGTTGGGCTGAGTGACATACCTACATATATTGGGGATAAGGTGGAAGAAGGGTGTGTGAAGTTTTTAATGTATTGCTTCAGATTCTGAAAGTTGCTTTTGAGGTACAGTATCTAAATGTGGTGAAGCCAATAATACACAGATAATGACATGAGAGTACCCAAAAGCGCTTTTTAAACAATCCCTTGAGATCATCTAGTTCAGAACTTTTTATCACAAACTCCTTTGGGAACCTAGTAAAGTCAATAGACCCCTTCTCAGAATGATTTTTTAAATGTATAAAATAAAAAATATAGGCTAACAAAGAAATAATTACATTGAAAAAAGACATAACTTTTCCCCCTATCCAAGTTTACAAATCCCCTAAAATCTGTCAGTAGGACCACAGGTTTTTAACTCATAGTCTGACCCTTTCTTTTATGAATGAGGAAATGGAGACCCAGAAACACTAGTGACATGGCTGAAGAACAGCTAACCGCAAAAATCAAGAATTTCCAACTCCTCATCCAACATTCTTTCTGCTACCACTACTAATAACACCTAGTATTTCTGTAGCTCTTTGAAGTTTGCAAAGCACTTTAAAAATATCATTACATTTTATCCTCACAACAACTCTGGGAGATCTATCAGCCCCATCTGACAGATAAGGAAACTGAGGCAGACAGAAGTTAGATAACTTGGCCAGGGTCGCACACTAGTTAAGTGTCTAGGGGGAGAAGGATATGAAATCAGGTCTTCCTGATACAGACCCTCTTCCCCAGCTAGGCTTCCATTAAATTTATCCGTCACTTATTAACAGTACCTACTGTACTCCCCTACACTGGGAAGACCAAAGATAAAAATGAAAAAAGACCTTGGCTTCCAGCTCTCCAAAAATTTAGAGTCTACTGGAAGAATACAACATATATAGAAAATAATATGAAATATATGCAAAAAGAAATATGTGCAAAAAATGCTTGGTGGGAGAGTGTACCAATAATGGGGAAAATTTCTTGCAGGAGGTGGCAATTGAAAAGAGCTTTGAAGGAGCTCCCAAGATGCTTTTAAGGAGTGCATTTTAAGCATGAGAAATGATTTGTTCAAACACTTTGATGGCTGGAGAGTAGCAAACTGGCCAGTTTAGCCAGAATATAGAGTGTGTGAAGGGGAAGATTATGTCATAAGGCTGACAGCAGGTTAAATGCCAAAAACAGAAGCTTTTATTTGATACTAGAAGCAAGAGGAAGCCACTGAAATTTATCAAGCAGGAGCGCATGCTTCAGGACTCATATCTGAGCAGCTGTATGCAGAATGGACTAAAGAGGAAAAAAAAAAGAGCTAGGCAGGCCAATTAGGAGACAACTCCAAAAAAATAGCCTGAATTATGAATAATGGTGGTGTGAGTGTAAAGGGATCGAAGCAAGAGATGCTGTGGTTGGTGATAGAACCATCAAGATCTCACAAGTAACTGGCTATGGGAAATAAGAGTGAGCATCTAAGAGGACTCCTAGATTGTGAACCTGCGTGACTATAATGACAGAAATAAGGAAATTAAGAGGCCCGGATTTAAAGGGAAAGATGCTTTAGGCATGATGAGTTTGAGATGCCTGTGAAGCATCCAAGGTGAGATGCCCAGTAGGCAGCTAGTGATATAGGTGGGACTGGTACTCAGGACAGAGAAGATCAAGGAGTCACATGCCTAGAGAATAGTTGAAGCCAAGGGAACTGATAAAATCATGAAGAGATGTTATAGGGCAAGGGCTTTTAGCCTTTTTTGTGTTTTGGGCCCAGATTCTTTTGGGGAGTCTATGAACCTATTCTTGAAATGTTTTAAACGCACAAAACATGTAGGATTGCAAAAAACCCAATTATGTTAAAATGAAATTAGAAGAATATTAAAAAAAAAAACCAAATTCATGAACCCCAAGTTAAAAAGTCTTGCCCACACAGAGAGCAAGATGTGCATGATGACAATATAATAAAGGAGACTAAGGAGTAGCTAGAGGAATAGCAGGAGACCCAGGACAGCACAGGACAACAAAGAACCAAGAGGATGGGTCAACAAAGTGAAGTGCTCTAGACAGGTCAGGAATAAGGACTTAAGAAAAGGCTTATGGCTTTGCAACCATGGAAAGAGCACTTCCAACTGAAAAACAGGGATGGAGCTGGATGGAAAAATAAAGGACGTAAAATGGACTTTTGTGAGAGTCTGGCTATGAAAGAGGAGCAAAGGAGAGTAAAACTTGGGGGAAAGATTGGGGGAAGAGAAGGATTTATGCTTTCTTCTCCAACCAATACAACTCAATCCAAGGTAACTCAGGTCTCTGAACCTCTGTTCGTGCTATTCGCCCTTACACACTTGGTTTGGTGGGAAAGCATCTCTGATCTTCCTTCAGAAGCCGTCTAAGCTTAACCTCACCCAGCTCCGGTCATTCTGGCACATCCAGAGCACTGTGCTTGTTGCTCTATACACAGGCAATACTCAATATCGGGTGTTTTCACACCTGGAAAAAACTCAGGGGCTGCAGCGGCATGACTGAATCCAGGAGTCCCACTGGAGGCGGCTTACATTCTCACCTGTGGATCACAACATTAAAAACTCCACACACCCATTGTAACAGATTGCTTTATTAACATGGCATCCTAAACATTACATAAATACAATATCGCCTACATACTACTACTTACTGTATCAAATGTCACTTCACTAAGAAGTTCAAGGGTACACTTAGGGCTGCTTTGAGAAATGTGAACACTTTGGTTTCTATTTTCATATTAGTTGCAAAAATCGATTCATTTATTTAAAGTGTTTTTGTTTCCTACTGGGATCAATGACAAAGTTCAGTAGGAGGAAGGACATCACCATTGTGGTAATATTTAAAGGGGGGAAAAGATACTTGGAAGACTCTCCAAGGACTGACCAGCCCTAACCTCTCTACACTTTCTCCTACCCCACCCCATAATTACTCAGTGATTTAATGAGGCACTCAGCAATTTTCACTTTTTATTTCTCTTTCATCCATTTATACATACTAAAGCAGGAGGATGAAAATTCTCATCATCTAGATTTAGTAAAAGAACCCCAGTCCTTATTTGAAGATGCTAAACAATTTTGTTTAAAGAGCTATTGTCTGTAATAAATACTCAAATTTTTGTTTTATTCAGATGAGTTGTGGCATTTATTACATACAGTGCCTACTATAGTACTGCAATCAATAAATTACTGTGTATTTTCCAATCTGCTAAGAAAAACCCCATCATGCTGCACAATTGATTCTTACTTAGAAATCCATGGGTTCTAGGTTGCTTGCAACAAAAGCCCATATACATGGTTGAGAAAGGGAAGTCTGAGTGTCTATATTTGCATTTATTTAACATGCCACTGAATATTAACTTTTTGGCCTCATTTTTAAAATTAACCAGCAACTGCTAAAAATAGCAGCTACAACCTCATATGAAACTACTGTTTCAGTGAAGACTGATTTCTGTCTACCTCCAAAATTCCAGGGCTCCACTAAAGACTTGGAAAAATTTGCTTTATCTCCCTCCTCCTACCCCCAAACCCCTCCAACTTAACAACTTTAAGAGCTTGGTACAATTTTGGAAACAAATTCTTGTATGTTAGAAGTAAAAAAAAAAATATTCCCTTTGTAAAGGCAATGAACAATCTACATATATAGATATATTCACTCAGCAGCTTCCTTATCTACTACTATCTAAAAGTCAAATATTTTATAATTATAACTGAAATGACAAAGCACCTACTTAAATAAAATGCTACATTAAAAAAAATAATCCTGCACATGGGGCAATAGTGGGTGGGAAATCCACAGAATGTGTCTGAGTTCAGATTTTCATTTGATAAATGGCAAGAGTATTTGGACCACATAAAATAGATCTAGGAAAAATTACATTTAGCCCTTCAAGGCAACTTGACAAGATAACTCTCATGATGTGCCTCTCTCATGTGATGCAGAGCAGAATGCTCCAGTTCCTCAGAGGCCTGTTATCATTTAACTGGGGTCCCTTGCCTTAGGCCATGCACCTACCTATGTTTACTGAACCAAGGAGGAAAATTAATCATTACACTCGGTGGCTGGGAAAACAAGAGGATTTCTGAAAGTACAAAGGATGTAACGGTTCTTCTTTGTAAGGCCACATATTTACTTTAGAAATTAAAAACAATTAAGTGTAAATATGCGCCACATCAATAAGGTAAAAATGTTATCCAAAATCAGAAAGCCCTTAACGAAGGGGAGGAAGGTGGTAGCCCTAATTTATAGAGGATTTAATAATAAGACTAATTAATACCTCCTGCCTTCAAAAAGCAGTCTCATCCGTCATCGTTAGAAGTTAGATCAAAAGTTACTATGCTTTAAATGTTTAAATCTTAAAAGCTTTTAAAATCCTTGCCATAGACCTTTATAAGTTTACATTTTATATATGTCTTGTAGAGTACTGACTGCATAGTTTCCTTTAAGCACTTATAGAAACACATTTTTTTCATATACTAGACAGGGAAAACAAAAGTATGATGGCACAGACACAAAAGCTTGAGCAACCCAAACTGTTCCTTCATAGTAACTCCACCGGACTCACAACTCAAGCAGCATCTCAACCTAAGATATGTTACCTGTTAGCCCACAGGAGTGAAAGAAATCCAGAGGTTCTGTATTCATGAAAAATTCTAACATTTTGTGAAACACCTACAAGCCTGGTGCCCAAGGGTTAATGCTCTGTAAACCAAACTGGGGGCTTCCTAGCTCTAAACTTTCATTCTTCAGGCATGGGTTCTCTTTGGAACTGAAGCAACAGCTAACCTTCATCCCTTCCCAATGTTCCAATCAAAATGTGAGAAAGAGTCACCCTTTAAAACCGTGCAAGACTTACAATAGGAGTTGGTCAAAAGGGTAGAGAAAACAGTACATTCTTCATGAGTTTCTATGCAGAGACTTCTCTCTGAAGTAAAATACAGTTTGTTTGGTTGTGGGTTTTTTTTGTTTTTTTAACCTGCAGAATTACATCAGCCTGTAGGACACACACGGGGCATATGAGCAATAATGCCCTAGATAACACATGCACGCACGCGCACACACACACACACACACACACACACACACGCACATGCACACACCCCTCACACACACAACTCACAGCCATATGCTTCAGTTCTTAAAGGCTCCACATTTACTGGCCTTAGCAATGAATTCCTTTAGCAGAGGGCCATCCATTTGCCAAAATGCTGCAGTCTGTGTAACTTCCGTCAAATGATTGACACAAAACTTAAAGCAGAATTCTTCTAAATCCTAGACACACACAAAAATAAAAACAAGAGGCCTTTTTATTAGTTGAACTATTTTCTCCTCCCTTACCTCCCCAAAGAAGACCAGAAACCAATTTTAAAATAGGTAGGCACATAAGGAACCAAATGCAGATGGCCGAAGAAGGGAGAGCAGATACAGCACACTATTTTATTCAAAAAGATGATTTAATTGGTTGAGGAAAAACTCTGACAGAGACATCATACTGGACAAATATCTTCTCCTCTGTTATCAAAAGGAAAATCAAATTGGGAAAGGCACTCAAGTTTCCCTTCAATCAAGAGAACAGAGGAGAGAAATGAAGGAAGATTTATACAAATGATGAAGCAGCATTCTGGAGAAGATAGTTAAAAATATATTATGTACCTACCTAAACCTTGTTTTGGGGGATCCCTAAATGAAAGTACTTTAGTTTTCTTAAATCTCAAACAGTAAAGCTCCTAGGATTATAAATTTTCAAAAAAAGCAAGCCCTAAAATAATTTTATCCAATCAGTAAAAAATTGTAGCATACTTATGACTGCAGCTGTCAGATAAGTAGTAATTACCACAGGCCATTTCAGAGGAATTATTTCAAAGGCGATTACACTCTATGGGAGGCAGTGGACCTAGCCAGAACTTCTGATACCTACTGTTTATATGACGTTGGATGAGGCAACAAAATTTCTCAGTTTCCCTGAGATGAATCACCTAAGGAAATTATTTTATACTGATATTAAAATTAGAGGACTGGACTAGATGGCCTCTGGGCTCCCTTCCAATCTAGGTCTATAATGCCATGACCTATAATGAGGAATCTTTCAACTTTTTTATTTTAAAAAATTTTTTATTTCCATAAATGACAGAATCCGGGCATGCTTACAAAAACAAAAAAGTACATAACACACACCACAAGTCGCATCACAAACCATATGATGACCACCATATCTTGCCCTGCAAGAGTTGTGTTATCCTGTGACCCTGGAGCCACGAAACAAGAGGATAACATTTGGAATATCTAGGCTCTTTATTTTTCAGAATTTGACATTGGTGGAAGGGAAGGATACAGAGGAATGAGTCCTGAGGTGAAGAATGACTCGTGAATCTCTCTCCTCCCTGACCGAAAGCCCAGCAAGCAAATATCTCAAAGGGTCACTCTGACCTAGCTGATAGGCAAAATAATACCTACCCAGTAAATACAGCCTCCAAAATTTAAACAGTGTTGGCTATTTTTGTCCTCTACAATCTTATTTGTATTAGTTCAGTGATACCTGAAGCCAGTTTTTTCTAAACTAAATGCACTTTGGACTAGAATTACTCAAGTGGACCTCTGGATCCAAGGGTCTGAAGTATAAATTTATAATTCAATTGTTATTGTGCAATTGAATACAAAGCCAAGCAGCATGTATTATTAGCTAGACTGAATGCTAAACTACATGATATGTATTGTCCATCTGTAGAAAAATGATACCCATTGACTAATACAGGAAAATAAATAATAGTTCCGAATATGGAACTAGTAATAGTTCAAGGAGTCACAGAAGCACAGTAGAGAGTAGGAAAGACTTCCTTGGAGTCAGAAAGACCCAGGGTTCAAGTCTAGCGTTTGCTTAATGCTAGCTGTATAATCCTAAGCAAGTCCCTTAACTTCTAGGTGAAAGGAATATTCTAAACCTCTCTACTTGTTAAATCAGCTGCTGATCTGCACTGATGAGTTTCTTCAAGGGGAGTTCCCTACACATTGAAATCATAGGAGCTTATGAGACAAATGAGAATGGACAGATGTGCAGGATGCCTTGGTATAGACTTTGGAGTCATCTGCATACAGATGACAGTTGAATCCAGTGAGTTGCTGACAGCACTAAAAAGGAGATTCCTAAAGATGTATGACATGCTGTATGGAATCACATTCCAAGGAGAGACTGTTGCCCTCCCCCACAAAAACAGAAATAGAAATGGAAATAGACTCACTTAAATAGAAAGTGAGTTTCTCCATAAAGACTTATAACCCATGGATTAAGCTGCAAATGTGGTAACTCTCCTCAATCAGTTATGAATTTTAAAGCTATTTTCCAAACTTTGTCATTTTTTAAAAGATGGATTTCTTTTTTAAAATGCTAAGTCTGAGTTGTATAATTTCCAATGGTAAAAAGAGAAAGGAAGCTGAATTTCTAGTTCAGCAAAACTCTCATCAACTCAAATTGCACTGATTGAGAATCCAATGACCATGTGGATAAAAGCTTCCCATTATTAAAAAAAAAAAAACTATCAAGCAAATTAACAGACTAAACTCTCTCAGGGAGAGAGCTTCTCCTACTTGAAGGAAAAATCTCCCCAAATTCTTCAGCACAGAATGGAGCTATTAAAAATAGATTCATGAGAACTTTTATATTTGGCAACCTTTTTTTTAAAGCCTCATTCTTGTCTGCATTTTAAAGTATTAAATAGTTCATGCTGGCTTTGTCCTCTCTGCTACCCTCTCCTCCACTCCCCCTCCCTCCCAGATCATTCATCTGAAGTGCTGGGTTTCTAGCATGTGTACTGCAGAATCATGAAAATCTGAATTTTAATTCTCCATAGGTTTTATTTTACTTTGGAGATTCATTATTAGGGTAACTTATACTACTATTAAAGAGAAGAGTCACCACACTTTTGAGAAAGTAGACTCTCCTGGTACGCTGACAGCAAGCCATTGTGGAAGCACAGGCAGAATAAAAGATGAATCACCTAGGGGCTGTGTCCTTCTAAAAGCCTGTTTGCCAGTGCATATGAATGAGCTCAACATCTTTCTTTGGATCGTACAATTCTTCTTTGAAGGCAGGGGGAGAGAGAGCAGGGAGATTTGAGACTTGGAGTGAAGAAGATGGTTCCATATTTATAAGTATCACCTCTTCATTTAAATCTAGAAATGACCAGATCTTCCCTCTTGCCTTAAAAAGGCAATAGGGGAATGCTTACCCAAACAAGAGAACCTGCTTTTGATAAGGCATAACAATACACAAAACCTCCTGAACTGCAGAAGAAATATCACACCCGTAGCTGTTCCAAGGACAAGGAAACCTTGTTCATTTGGGATTTTTTTTAAAGTTCAATATAAAAGTTGATGCATTTTAAAACCTGTCATATGATTTTCTAAAAGGAGGGAGAAGTCATAATAGGGAGACTATCATGGGGCCTTCCCATAACTAAAAGACTGTCCTCAGCATTGATGATATGGACTCCTGTTTAGCTCTGAACACCCCAATCTGTTATTATTTAGCTCATGGACTACGTTATTAGGTGTTCTGATAGTTTAAGAAATCAAACGAACCCTATACTGAATGCCATGGTAGAGAGTGTTATAAAATGGCTCATATGAGTAGATAAAAAAACAATTCATATGATACCTTAATGTGTCCAGAGCACTATATTAGACACTGGGAAAGCTATATCATATTTACTAGGTAATGATTTCCTTGGTGATTTCCAACTATTGAGGAAAGGGCTAAGAAGTTTTCATTTAAGATATACTTGACATAAATAATTTACAATTTTATTCCAAATCTAAAGACAGTAAAACAAAATTCTTCATACCATTCAATAATTTGGATACACTACTCTGCTTTCACCATCTCTACAGACTAATATCATTTTCTAAATTACTAAAAGCCATTCTGAGTCATAAAAGCAAAATCATCTTGCCTTTATTTAGAAAACAAGAAAAACCGCACAATATTTTCAGTCCCTCATGCCCAGAGCAATGGCCAATTCCCATAAACAGCCAGTAGCCTGACCTCAGTCCTGAATCCTAAAACCAAAACAACTGATTGGGACAATCAGCACAGAAGTAATTGGAAATAGCTTGGAAAAACCACATGCATGTGACAACTCCATAACATGCCATATGTGGATAAGAATATGGGAAGTGTATCCTCGGTCCACTAATTCCTGACTGCTAACTGGGCCAAGAACCTAGCTAAGTGGCTGTGTATTTTAAATACTATAAAATAAAAGGTGAAAAACTGCAACTCTTAAGTCCTTCCAAAGCACTGGATGTCATAAATAAAAGTAAAAAATATTTTGTCAGTGACCTCTTCTATTTTTTATAGAAATAAGAGAGTTTCATCTCCCACATATATGGACACAGTAAATCAAGATGGTCATGTGAAAACTAGTCACCTGGCTCTTTGAAAGGGGGGAAAAAAAGGTGGACCACAACAGATCAAGGGCAAGAACTCTCAATACACAGACCCAAAGCAAATCGAGGGAAGAACTTGATCTCTGAGCAAACTCTTTTAGGTCTTCTTTTCTACTGAAAGTAAAACTGGTGGAGATGTCACAGAACAGCAAAAAGTAAGCACTGGCTCTGGACTTAGAGGACTTGGATTCCAATTCCACCTGTGAGACTGTGGACAAGTCACATCACCTCCTTGGGAATTAAGGAGATTGAACTACCTGGCCTCTGAGGCCCCTTCCAGCTCTAGAACAAAGATCCCATATTCATTAAGGAATGCTGCCTAAAAAACCAACAGTACAAGGAAGCCAGAGAAATGAATGAATGTTCTACCTTCTCATATCTAATGTCCAGCTTCATTCAACTGACTCTCATAGGTTTTAAATGTATACTTAACCCCCAAATTCCTTGATTATAAAAAGCAAAAAAAAATTTTTTAAGTAGTGCTTGTAGATTTTTACTGGATTTGATAGTGGATGAGAGCCTACAGCATAAGAACTCACTTCACATTGATTTTATTAGCACAGATTTACTTCAGAATTATCTCGCCAACTGTTTTAAAGAAGAGCAGCAGTGAAAATTGGAAATGAAAATATAAATACACTAGTTATTCAGCTTCTTTCTTTCTGCCTGTTAACCTTTTGCTGCTCTACTATTCCCCCTCTAAAAAAGGGGATGGGAGAGAAACCTGCTATATCACAGCTGAGTTTATGTGAAGTTTTTAAATTAAGTTTTTATTGAATCAGCAAAGCCTACCTATCCTATAATGAACACATATAATAAAAAGGTTACTTTTTGCTATAATAACTCGAATTATGAATGGTAAATACTGAATAAAAGAAATACCACTTAAGGCATTCCAGTCAATGCTTTATTTTTTTTTAATGGAAAACTACTGGATTTGGTGGTGGCTCCACCCATTTTAGGACTTGAGAGAAAGTCAGTCATATAAAACAACAAAATGCTTATAAAAAAGACAAAAAAAATCAAGTCTAAATATGACAGTGTTCTGAAAATACAGGGAACAACACTAACAAAGAAGTCAAAAGTGAAATTTCTCTTGTGCTACATATTTCTGGCCACTGTGTGTGGCAGGTGTAATGCATTTCATGAACTCAGCATTTTATTCATGTCAGAACTCAACTGCTTCTAAATATAATGAAGGACGGATTAATTTTGGTATTCAATGGACATTCCTCAAGGCTTAACGGGCCATATGACCTTGGGCAAGTCACTTCTCTCTGGGTCTCAGCTGTCTCTTCTGTAAAATGAGAAAACTGACCACATGATCTGTTAGGTCCCTTCTAACTCTATTACGCTATGACTCCAAATATAAGGAAAAACAGCTGCACAAGAGTGATTTTTAAAAATACTTTTAGTTTTACAAATGTAAAGAAAACTCTCACCCTCCAGATAATGACTCTTAGTTTTCTCTCACTGTAAACAGCCAATGTAATACAGAAGCCTGTCTGCTACAAGGCCTACAACTTCTTTAAAAAGCAGTCAGTCATAATTAGATAGTAACAAAGTATTTTTAGAGGGAA
The DNA here is from genome assembly GCA_028658325.1 of Potorous gilbertii. Classification (NCBI taxonomy): domain Eukaryota; kingdom Metazoa; phylum Chordata; class Mammalia; order Diprotodontia; family Potoroidae; genus Potorous; species Potorous gilbertii. The sequence continues at coordinate 85,906,246 of CM053771.1, read as the reverse complement.
AACAGATTCACAAATAGCGCTCGTGCTTGGGGCAGGAGTGGTCTAGCACTACATGCATGTTACACCACAAGCAAATCTTGGATCTCAAATACACTGCCCTTTAATTTGCTCAAGCTTGACATTTTATGCCTCAATCTACTACGTAGCTACAGTAATCATTGTAGTCACTATTATTCTCTTTTTTGGTTAAAAGTGAAAGTAGATGGAAAACATTTTAATTCATGTCATGATGAAGCAAGGCTGAATTTATTAGCTAGTCAGCAGTTGATAAATTTAGTTTTCCTGACTCCTAGGGCTAAACCAAGACTTCCCCATCATGCTTCTCAGTCCCATACATAGCAGAAGAAGGGGAAAACACACCAGCTGCCACATTAGGATCTCAGGGTTCCCTGGGAGGTTACCTCTGCATCGTATCTGACTGCAGCAGAGAGCAACGAAAAGGCATTCTCCACAGTAATCCCTCGCTTGATGATGTGCTGACAAAGTTTTTTCAATCTATTTTCACAGTAAGACGTAGCCAAATCCAAAAGACCTAAAGTGAAAGGGGGGTAGGAAAAATGGAAAGGATTAATCAAGTCCACTACAATCCATGTTCCTATTTCATTTTTTGAGTGAACAAAGGTGAGTCAGCAGGATTTTTCAAAGGGCAGTTTTTTCCTTATTTTATTAAAAATATAACATTTGCTCCAATCCCTTATCTCTCTGTCCCAAATAAACAGTGTCGTTTCTCCAAAGTGGGAAATATTTTCCTCCTCCCTTTGTTTACAAGGTTTCAGATATTCTTTCTCTAGCCCCTACCCCT
>CM053771.1:85885512-85904944 GCA_028658325.1 Potorous gilbertii | reverse complement strand
AAAATTCAACTTAAGTTTTACCTATCTTAAGGTAATATAATACCTCACAAGAAAGTATTTATCATACAGCTTAGACAGATGAATGGTAAATGAATTTAGAAGTTCTTCCATATTTCAGTGCAAGCCCTGAATGTAGGCTGTTGTGTCCCTCAGATGACCTCTGAGATATGCTAAATCCCACATAAACATGGAACATCTGCTGCCTTGAGAACCTAGCCAGTTCTCCAGGAACGAACATCATGTGTGTACTCCATCTCGAGGTTTGGCTACCCTCTTGATAGAAAACGTACGGGACAATTGGCAATTAGCCTCTTTGTTGGCAGTCAGCCTTCTTTGTTTGGAAGGGTTTATTAGGTCTCTGTTCTGAGGAGAATTTCGGAATCGCACCCATGCAGAGGACACTCTGCCTGGGACCCCTTGGCTCCCAATCCAGACCCTGAAAGCTATATCCTGGGATTCCCCAGCTGAGAAAATTCAGGAGTTGGTACCTTCCTGAATTGGTGATGTTTTTCTATTTCTTCTTATATCTATATTAGTATTGGTATAACTATATTAGTATTAGGATTTATTAGTTATTGCTGCTGTTGCTCTAAACTGTCTGTGAATTTGCCTTTTCTGTACATTACTAAAATATCTAGTTTCTTCTTCTCAAGTGTGTCTTATTGTAGGTGCAAATCTGAGCCATAAATTTCCTTAATCTTACAATATGTCAAACACAGACGAGGTACCTATAGCATCTTCAGGAGGCAAGTCAACTGTGTCGGTGTAAAGGTATTGGAGAAAGGCACGATACACTGGGTAAGAAAACTGGTCTATCTCTATCACCTCTTTCATGTCCTCATTCCAGTAAGACTGGAACATGGTTCGAAAATGTTCACACCTAATAAAAACAAAACACAAAACCAACCAAGTTAACTGACCAAAGGAAGGTGAGGGGGAAGAATCAACATGAAAAGTATACTTCAAGCCCTTCCTTTTCCGTTATGAAATCTTAGCTCCAGTCATCCATCCTGGCCATCTTGTCATTGGCCTTTTTACAGCTCTTTATGAAAGGGCACATCAACTGACTTCCCTATGGATCAATTTACTGTTCCTTTAAAAGCCCTTTTCATGTGGTGCAGATAATGACAAAATGGGCAGAAAAAGTATTTTCTATGTAAAGGAAAAGACTTATATTAACTAACAACCAATGGAAGATATTGCTACTATTATAAATGAATATTTTGATATCTAAGAGAACACAAAAATAACTTTTTAAAGTAAAAACTATAAATATACTTGTATAAGGAAAAACAACTTTCAAATGCAAATCTAGCTACCCAATTCGGTTTGTGAATGATGTAAAATGTTTCATTTCTATAAGAACAATATATTCTAAAGAGGGAGAGAAAGGAGAACTTAAGTGTAAAGAAACAGTTCAAGGATGATAAAGGACATATTGGACCATGCTGAAAACTTAAGAGCTGCAAGACAGAGTATCTCAACTCATTTATATTTAATTGTTTTATGACCAGTGAGAAGTAAAATTATGTATATCAGAGACAGTGGTATGACTTTAAAAAGATTCTAGATCTGAGGTGATATATATATAATATATACACACACACACACACACACACACACACACACACACACACAAAGTAATCCCCTAAAAAGGGTCATTAAGACACAACCAAAAACATCTAAACAATAACTGACAAGGGGTTGTGAATTTTTAAGTGAAAAGTGAGTCACTGAGCTAGGAGGCTCTTATTTAAACCAGTGAAGTATACAGGAACCCTAGAGTACCTGACATAGAAACAAGAAAAGAAATGAAGACATAAGTTGGGGACCTGTGCCCCGTTAATGTAGTCAGAAGTAGATACTAGACAGCAAGTTTTAACTAAATGATCATTCACTGGCCAATCAATCCACATTTATTAAGTACACCCCAAGTGCCATGCACTGTGCACTCCACATGGTGGAGACAAAACTGACATCCTTGGCCAAGAATTTCGGTAACACCTGTTCTCAAGTGCTGACAACCTAGAGAATGGAGAGTGAAGCTTCTCCAAGGGCTATTGCTCTCTGCTGCCACCTGTGGCTTGAAGAGGGAAAGCTTTGCAGCTGCTTTCGTATATCCTGTTGACATGGTTCATTTGTTTGCGTGGTTGTACTGCTATGAGCTCTGCTCTGACTGAACAAAATCCTGGGGAATGACTAACTGGCTGGTCTGCTCTCTAGAGTTCAGAGGGCCAGTCTAAGAAGCTTAAAGAAAAGTGCAATTCCTATTAAGAAGTTAACGCTTTCTAAAACCACTTTTAAAGGTAATTGTAAATGGAAAAAAAATTGTAAATGCTGTGTTCCAGTGGAAAAGTATCTGCCCAGGTGAAGAGTGGTGAGACCAAGCAGCAAGCGGAGAGAAGCAATGTCATGAGGTGCAACTCCTGAATGATTGCGATGGCAGATTTGTGAGCTACACTAAGCACATGAGTATTGTATGCCCAATTCTGACCAAAGACATTGAGTGCGTGGATGGGAGCATGTGATCTAGGTTTATACGTGCATTGTGATCTATCTTATCATTTATGCACTAACTTTGTTCCTAAGACATTATTTCTTTTACTAAAGTCTAAAAGCCATTATTGTGAGTGGCTGGTTGCATAAATAAAATGTACCACGTGAGTGGCATTACATTTTGAGCTGTGTGGATAGAAAGTCTATCAGGAGCAGGCTCAAGAGAGTGGCAAGTAGGTGAAGCACCCCCAGGACCGTGAGGGATCTGAGAACAATCCCATGGTGATGGTCTATCTTTGTCCTGTGAGCACAGTGAGTAAGCACGCAACCCAATGAGTAAGGTATCAGTTCACGACCTGAGGGGTCACAATCATAATGGGTTACACTTGGCACATCACTCATCTACCATGCATATGCAAACATGCCATCTATCAGCATCACAGTCCTGTGACATCATGAGAACTGTGGTTTGCTTATTATCTCACCTGTTCCCTGGCACACTATTACACAGGTTATACCTGTAACCCCCTAAACCCAAGCTCTCTTCTCAGGCCTGCACTCCCCTATTAAAATGTAAGCTCCATGAAAGAAGGAATTATCTCATTTTTAAAATATTTTTATCCCCAATACTTATAGAATAATACCGGGCACATAGCACTTAAAATGCTTTTTCATTGATCGGCTTATAAACAAAGACTATTATCCTAGTAAGCATTTTAGATACAGATAGTATACCTACTCCATTATGTACATACTGACAGGCAGGCATACATAATTTATTTTTGGCAAATATGCCTTTGGCTAAACTTTACTGGGAATTAGGTTTGTGGCCCAGGAGGCTGTAACACTAATTGCTAGTAGGACTGTCCTCATTTGAAAGATCCCAGTTTCTTCTTTTAAAAGGGATAATATATAGAGTACTCAACTTAGACTCAGGAAACCTGGGTTACAATCCTGCCTTTAGACCTTTCCCTAGCTGGGTATTTGTGAGCATGTGACAACTTTTAAGAGTCTCAGTTTAATCACCTGCAGTAGATTTTTTTTTTTTGATCTGTGATTTCCTTGGTACAGAATCCTTACAATGAGAAAACTTTCAACCAATGAAGATTCAACCAATGCCAGCTATGTGCTTTTGTCTTAGAGAGGTGCCTGGAACACAGAGGAGTTAAGTGGATTGCCACAGGTCACACAGTCACTAGGTGTAAGAGGAGGGACTGGAATTCAGGCCATCCTGACTACAAAGTCAACTCTGTGCCACATTGTCTCACACAAAGAATATCTGTAGCACTGTTTATCTGTAATGAAGAAAGACAAAGTTAAGTGCTACCGAAGTATAAGCTAATATTATATTAAACATAACTACTGAAATGAAAATGGGAAATTCAAAGTATTTGAGATACATATTGATGAATACGTGAATCACGTAATTAGTTATATTATAGCTGCATTTGAAGTCATACAATAATTGTGATCTTACAAGGCTGTATATAGGTTGAATTTTAAACATTTTTTCTGACAGATTTTTCCCAGATAGTCTAAGATTCATGTCTGGTCAATCCTGAATTAAAAGTCACTTCCAATGGAAAACTCTGAATTTCTTTGATCTACCAACTTCTCTCCTGCTTTTTTGTAAAATATTTTAACTATGCAAAGATCCTTATTTAAAGAAAAGCAAAAAATGAATCTTTTTGTTAAAAAAATCCCTTTTGAAGTAAAATTTTTTTAAAAATTTCGTCAATCTTTTATTTTTCATCACCTTCATTTCTGAATGTATCTCTTCCCTTCCTTACTCAGTAAACCAGTACTTATGGTAAATTAAAAAAGAAAGTTCGAAGAAAGGCAATTCAGCAACACTAACCAACACATTAAGTGAGTAAATGTTTAAGACCTATCATCACCATTGTTTTAAAAAAAAAAAAGGATTTCAGCATCTCGGCAACTTTGATTTGTATGTATCAGACATTTCATCAGACTCTCTCTTGAATGCTTAAGCAAATAACACTGAATCTAAAGGGGATGCTCATGGAGCCCCAGTTCTAGCAGGTCCTAATGCTAAGCAGAAAGGCTTCAGATAACAACAAACTACATCTCTTACTTAAGCAAGAGGTTTATCATCAAAAGTTGGTCAGCTGGTGAAGAGCTGTTTGAGTCACAAAAAAAAGAGTTAGCATTTGTCAGTGGGAAGAGTGCTCAAGCACTCACACTCACTAAATTAGTATTTTAAGTTTTCTTATGAGGGCTTAAACTGAAATACAATACTGTTTTTTTAAAAATCAAATCAAATAAAAAAGATGGCTAGAGTTAAACACAAAAGTATTTCATCTGAAAAGTACAACAGCAATAGTTTTCTAAGGCATTACTGAGGTTTTCAGTTTTTCTCAGTTCATTCCCTCCAACTACTACACCAAGCTCTTCGCTCCCTCTTTTAAGGCTACTAATCCAAAGGAACAATGGTTTTCTTTTCCTGTTCCCTTAAATCCTAAAAAACAGCCCTGTAAACAGATTTCTTCCCCTAACACAATGATTTTGTGAAGGCATAAAGAAAATCACTTCAAACATAAAATGTACACACAATATCCACCCTACCTCTAAGTCAGTAAAAGGTAAAATTTTATTTGTAAAATAAAATACTATCTCTCTCCTAACAGAGGGAGTACATAATTAGGGAAGAGTGTTGTATACATTGTAAAATATGATCTCTATTGAGGGTTCTTTGCTTAACTGTTTTGCTTTATTAAAAGGGAAGGATTCAATCTAGGGGTGGAAAAGAGGGAAAGTTTCCAGAAATCCTTATGATGTCAAAACAAAAGGTTTCAACGAAATTCTTTCAAAAGGGCTAAACTGTACTATTATGCATGTCTGAAGATTGGATACCAATACTCTCAAAAGAAGACCCAAACCCTGAAATAGCAAAAAAACCCAAACAAAACAAAAAAAAAACCACCCAATAATTCTGCAATACAGTTATTTATTTGCTAAAGCTTACATGACCATACCGGATTTTTAAAACAGCTTTATGGACATAAATGTATTTTCCATCCACTCGGAACTTCAGATCTGCAGTGTCTGGACTATCAAACTCTTTCTTCAATGACTCTGCAACTGTTAGAAAGTCTTCATGTTCTGCAGAGGATAAGCCAACCACATAATGTATAATTATGTATGATGTATAATCTCAAAATGACTTTATTTACTGATCATTGTACAGCAATAGAACAGATCAGCACAATGGAGAGCTTCACTTGGTTCTCTAGGATAGCTAAGAAAATTCTTTCAAAATATTTTAGATTAGCATCTATAGTATGTTATATGCTTATTAAAACAAACATCTGTAAAGTCCAAATTCTGGTCCTATATATGAAAGCATTGGATAATTATGTCAGAACAAAACAAGCTTCTGCAACAGCCTCTTGCAAACAGAGTTCTGGCCAGAAATGATATAAACCCTTAGCTCAAATGTCAAGAAGCATTGTTCGTCCTTCTTCACTAAGCTAGATGGGGTTAGGACTTTCAATTCAAGACCAAATGTCCACCCTGCCAAAACACAAATGTGAATGCTTATTAATAACACAAAAAACCTCAGAGTCCCCTTGACAGAGCATTCTCTCTCTTGTTTCCTAAATCTGGTTAGCTTCCAAGTCTTAGTGATCCCATCACCTCAGTCTCTTTCACATTCCCACTGACAACCTGATTCATCTATCTCATATCTTCCTGACAAAAATGTAAAGTGTAATATAAAAAGGCCTTTAAAAATAGAAACTTAAGGTGATATTCCACATGATGTGAATAGAACTTGTCATACAAATTTGTTTTGTAAGGCACCCGAAGATGCCAAAAACAACAAAAAGAACTGAACACATTTTTCATTAAAACAACACCACTACCACAAATGAGGATACAGAAGCCCTATAAGAAAAACCTTTTCAAAGCAGTTAGCATTATTTCCCCATAATGATGCTACCCTTGAAACTTATTCCTGAGTATCTCACCTACAGAGAGAAGGCGCCATGTCACAGCAGGAGTGGCAAAGCAGGCAAACACATCATCTGTGCAGGAGAAGTGGGTGAGGTGAGGAAGAATCACTGACTGGCCTCGACACTGGCCCCACATGTACACATGGCCACCCTGGGTCTTGGCAGCAGAGGTGTGGGCAGAATGACAGGCCGCGATCTCTACCACCCTAAAGGGTCGCCAAGAGAAAACACATAACTCATTTCCCATGGAAGCCTGAAATACCATGCAAGGTACTCGAGTTCATGCCTGGAATACATGGGTCAAAAAACAAGCCACATGCAGATACAATTTCAAGCATCAAATGAACCAGTGCACGGGCTTAGGAAAGAAATATTTCTCTCCTCTTTCCCCCCAATCCTGTGTTGGGATAGTTTAAGTGAATAATAAATGTGTTTAGTGTTATTTTTAGAAAAATTGGCTAGAAGGAAGGTGCAGAGGCTCCCTCAAATGAGACATGAACACAGCAACCATGATTCAACAGACATTTTCCTGGGGCTTACATAATATCAGTAAAGCAGTATATTCAATATAAAGTAAGTTTTCCCATCAGACAGGTCCAAAGAGTTCATCTGACTGATAAGTATTGGTCAGGGTGATTGTCTGCTTAGTGAACTTCCAGTTCTTAAAAAAGAAACATGCCCACATGCTGTACATACCCACCATCAATATCTAGCAAAGATAAAAGCTGAAATCATTAATTCTAAAATGTTCATTCTAAGCTAAGTCATAAGGCCAAAACCATATTCCAGATACACAATGATGTAGCAAAGAAGATAATGATCCACGTTAAACAAGAACTATATATTCATTTAGAGAGGTAAATGAAATCCACTGCTGAAAGCACATATTAAGATATGACAGTATTTGAGAGAAAGAAGTCAGTTCTTCATTTTGAATTGGCAGATGGAGACAGCCCCTACTTTCTTTCTCTTTGGTAAACACGAGACAGAGACAGACAGAGAGAAAGAGAGAGAGAGAGAGAGAGAGAGAGAGAGAGGGAGGGAGGGAGGGAGGGAGGGAGGGAGAGGGAGGGAGAGGGAGAGAGGGAGAGAGAGGGAGAGAGGGAGACAAAGAGACAGAGAGAGACAGGGAGAGGGAGAGGAAGAGAGAGACAGGGAGAGAGGGAGAGAGGGGGAGAGGGGGAGAGAGAGAAGTGCATAATAACTAATAAAGCAGTAACAAAAATGTCCTGCTTGAGTCTATTTTTCAGGGTTTTGTTGCTAGTTAGATCACTGTTTTATACAGTTGTAGCTGGTGCTGCTTTCTTTATTCTTATATCAATTCACATGTTTTTCCATGTTTATCTGTATTCTTAATTGCCATTGTTTATCATATATTAATATTTTATTATTTCTTATACTGCAATTTATTTAGTCATTCCCAATTGTTGAGGCATGGATTATTTCCAATTTGTTTTGCTATTACAAATAATGCTGATAGCATTTCTGTACAGATGAATAATCTCATCCCTCTCTGTTAACTGCATCCTTAGCACACACTTTGAGTAGCAGGATCATGAGGGTCACAGGGCACAAAGAGTTTTAGAGTTTTTATCATATAATGCCATATTTCTATCCAAAGAGTAGTGTGCCAACTCAGTTCCAAAAGTAGTATTAATAACATGCTTAGTTTTCCATTGCATGGGCTGGCCCTGACTTCTACCATTTTTAACTCTCTTCCCCAATTTAACAGGTATAAAATAGTACAGCAAAACTACTTTAAATTTCTCTGATAACATTTAAATATAAAAACGTATATTACATTTCTCTGACTAAAGAGTTTGTACATTTGGTATCTCTCTATTTTAAAAAAAATATTTCCTTACTCTCCTTATCTACTGTGGAATGGATTTTAGTCTTTGAAATTTGATTCAAATTCCTTCAAATGTCATTTTTCAATCAGAATCACTGCTGGCAATCATTTGGACCTAAATCTATTTTCTTCTCACTCCAGATGCTTGTTATAAGGACTTATGATTCTAAAACATAAGAACTTTATGAAATTCAGTGACATATGCTGATAACTTTCAAAAACGTTTTAGAGGCACTCACATCCAAGATCATCCTGGCTGACACATATCCTCTTTTGCTCAAAGTCAAGGAGGATCCCAACAAATACATTAGTCACAAGTCCCAAATATGATGCAAACAGATCAAAAAAGAAAATACACATACCTCTAGCACACAAGCTCACAATGCACACATAGTCCAAAAATATATTAGTTACTGCAACGTTACCTTTCTTTTTCCACCATGATCTGTGCTGGGCTTAGCAGGTTACTTTTATTGCCAGTTCCTAGCTGCCCATAAGTGTTAGCTCCCCAGGCATACAGCAAGCCCTCATCTGTTAGTGCTAGTGTGTGTGCATAGCCGCAGACAATCTGCAAGTAAATTTAAAGGGTTACCATACATAGGAAAATGGAAAGGTAGGGGTGGGGGGATAGGGATGTGGGAAGGGGAGGAAACTATCTACTTAAAAATTTCAGCCAGTTTATTGCAAAACATTCATCCATCATAGGAATTGAAGCACCATTCTCTGGTGCTTAAAGCTAATATACAACAATAGCCAATAAGCACTAGGGAGAAAAAAAAATACCTTTAGTACTGCTGAACTTTTTAATGGGTTGTCTATCAGCCACAACCGCTACACTAGCATCACTGTGCTTGAGAAGATAATGTTCTAAATTTAGAAAGCAAAGAATCCGAGAGCTTTTGAAAAAATATGACTGAATGGCTCTTCTAAAAATATTTCTATTTAAAACATATCCCATGTCAGTTACCCAGATGAGATTTTAAACATACTTACCTGAAGAACACACACACTGTGTAAAGCGGCCACTCTACAAGGGGTCAACTGATTGCCATTATTTCCCAGGCCTAACTGACCGTTGCCATTGTAACCCCAGCCATACACCTTAAGGAGAAGAGAAAGACAACAGGTTTAAGTTGCTGCTCAGATAAAATAGATCAAAAGTAATTTGTCTACATCCAAATCAGAGTTGGTTTCCCCACCAGTCAAGACACTTACTAGTTCACTCTATTCTAAATTGATAACTTGTTCAGTTGATTCATTTCTAAACAAAAGAACTTGGGCCTTCCTAGAAGCAGCTGATGGCACAGTGGAGAAAGGGCTGGGCCTGGAGTCAGAAGACCTGAATGCAAATCTGGCTACAGTCACTTACTAGATGACTGACTGTGGTCAAATCACTTAACCTCTGTCTGCCCCTTTCATCAACTGTAAAATTGAAATAACAGTGGCACCTCTCAGGCAGTTGTGAGGCTCAAATGAGGTAAATACAATATCTGGCACAGAGTAGGTGTTAAATCCCTTTCCAGTCTTTGCCTTTCCTTCTCTAAGACCAGCTTCTCCAGATCCTACTCTAACTTTTCTGTTGATGAGGGCCTGTGCAACTCTTACTGTCATAAACAAACTGATTACAGCACACAGAGCCACTGTCTCTATTTTCAAATCTCATTTTACACACCCTCTCCTATTATTTAAACAAGTATTTTGTTCATGATCACATTTTACAGTTGAGGAAACAGGCAGACAGAGGTTAACTACTCTGGGTAGTTACATTACGAAATTAAGTCAGTGCTTTGGTATCTATACAAAAGGCTTAATTACATGAAGAAAGAAAAGTCTTCTCAACTTATATTTATGAGGGGGAATTTAAAAAACATAAAAGGCAGAAGATCTCACCTCACCATTGTCCAATACAGCCATAGAAGAGGTCTGGCCACATGCTATGCTGACAACCCTCTTTATGTGTAAACAATTTGTGACCTTCCTAGGAGTTGGTTGATTTGCTGTAGATCCAGAACCCACTTGACCGCAGTTATTATAACCCCAAGCATAAACCTGTTTCAAGAGGAAGAAAGGAGAAAATAAGAGAAAATGAGGTAAGAGTCTGGGCTCTGAGAAAACATTCTAATTAGAACATCCAAATGAAAGGAATTCTGTTTTAACTTTACAATGAATAGAAAATAATAACTTAAAAAAAAAAACCCAGAAGCCTGGAAAGAATGGTAATTTCAAATATGGAGTACTCTTTAAAATACACTTGATGAAAGAAGTTCTTAGTGAAACCAAAGCCATAGTGAACTCATCTCACTCTGAAATTCCCCTGGAGGCTAGAGCTCCACATTAGTGGTCAGTTCAGGTTCGATGTCATATCTGCCCTTGGATGCCCCCACTTCCTGAAATCAGTACTGTTGATCTGGGGGTTAAATTCTGTTCTGTGACTTTACCTTGGAAACCCTAGAAACCTCAGGATTACTCTAGGCCCATCTTAGTTGCTAGTATTTCTAAGGTTCTAAAATTCTTTGATTGTTCTATATAAGGAATAACTCTTCTGGCCTTTATCTTAGGGATTCAAGTCCCAGATGCTCACAACGCTCCTACTATGTCCTAATGTTCAAGGCTCCTTGATCTAGACCCACATACTCTGGGTTGGGTCAAGGCCAACACATCCTCTGGAGGTAGAGATTGGAGAGGAGAAACAGGTTATCATTTGCCTGGGAATTATCTCATAGAATTTGGCTCTGGTAAAGAAATACTACAATCAAGTTTGCTCAAAATTTTTTCCTATAATCATACTACCAATCATTAAAGAAAGTACTGACCTTACTTTTTTTTTTTTTTTGGTTCGTTTGAAATATGACAATGATATGACAGTGCTTTCCCTCCCTCTCAGATTACTTCCCATTTCCTCTGTGTTTATCTTGCATATTCAGTCCCTTCTGCTATAATGGGACTTGTGTGTTCCTACAAATCACTGCCCTATGCAAAGTTGTGCAATAAAAACCAGAAGGCTCATGAGAAAAATAGGGCTAGAAGCACAACACTCTAATGTCATCAAAGACACATAAAAAATGTAGGAACCAAATAACAAGCGCACAGTTTGATAATCTCAAATGATTAAGAAACGCATAAATAATATAAAAACAATGGTGGGGTCCAAAGATTTCTGTTGTTGCTCATCCTGCACCCAAGGTCCCGCAGTGGTCAAACTGGCAAGAGTTAAAAGCTATGGGGGCTGGGACTAGGGCCATAATGAAAGAGTGTGCAGACTCAGACTAGCCTTCCTCCACTCACACCAAAAGACAAACAAAAAATATGACACTGATTTCCTTTCAAAAAGAGCTGACATTTGCTTTGAAGTGAGCACCAGGAGAGTTGCAGCTTATCAGTTATGAAGCCATACAGTTTTCTGTACTGTCATAGATGCACACAGTAAATATAAAATTCAGACTATGCTGAAATTATTTCCTAATCTATCAATTGCCTTGGAATAAATTCATATTTTAAAAACAAGCAATATAGTAGAGCTACCTACCTATTGATGTATACACTGTCTCTCCCACTAGAACGTCAGTTCCTTGAGGTCTGGCACAACAGCAAGTGTTTAATAAGTGCTTACTGACTTATGGACACAAGGCCACAATGAGGCTTTTTTCAAAGTACATTAAAGTGCTTTGTAAGAATAAAGCTCTTCAAGTGAAGATGAGCTACTACTATAACCATCATTCTCATTCTTAGGCATCATTACAATTCCTATGTGACGCTAGGCTAGACACAACAGTTGCCACAAACATTAAGGCCTCCCCAAAAGAGAAGGAAGCAGAGCTTTATTGAGTAGTAAAATAAGACCTTGTAAAAAGAAAGGACTGAAAAACAGTTGGGAAATTATTTCATGTCACACTGTAATAGTAGCACAATTTCTTGTCTCAGCCAAAAGCAAAGCACTGAATAAGTCTCATTGTAGCACTACCCATATAGCATTACTGGTATCATAATCTATCTTGGACTAAAAGAGAAAAAATACGAGCACATGTGAGAGGGAACCAAATGTTTACGGTTGCCAGTGTAGGTTGTCTCTATTACTATTTAAATATTATTAGTTGTAATAAAAATGACTAACAACAGCCGCCACATGGCACTTACCTCTCCATCAGCTGCTAGAGCCATAGAATGATGTGAACCACAAGCAACTTCAATCACTTGCTTGATCAAGAGATTGGTACAAACTTGAATTGGAGCAATGCCTTGATTGGTTGTCCCATTTCCAAGCTGGCTATATCCATTGTGACCCCAGGCATAAACCACTCCATCTATATAAAATGTTCACATACATCAAAAATTTCAAAATGAGATGAAGAAAAAGAAAGGTAGAATCTCTCGTCCTCCTAACCAACACCTACCTTTTCACATTTCTACTCTTTCATCCTTTACGTCTCTTATTTATTTACCCCATTCTCCACTAAGTCAGATTGCAGCGGGGAGAAAAAGCCTCAATTGTTAACTATTCTCACAAATCTTGATGTCTTCTGTTTCTGAAGGGTGTATTGAAATCAAACATTACAGGTACAAAAAATTTGTCAAAATTTAACGCTTTCCTTAAAATACAAATAGGCACAGGAAAATGCACATTGGAATTAGAATCAAAACAAGTTCCAATTCTGCTCTCTACCTATGTGGATTTAAGCAAGGAAACTGGTAAGTAGAGGTTCCATGACTTCTAAGGTCCCCTATGCTCTAAATCTATGAAACATGAATATTTACAATCACTTCATCCAGTTCATAATGTACAAATGCTTTGTTAAGATTGGGTCATTAAGGAGAATGACGCCAGAATGATCTTGTAACTAATAACCTTGTCAAAAAAAAAAAAGAGTAGATCAGTAAAATACTAACATGGGCGAACAAGAATTTTTAATATGTTTTTATCCTGTCCACATGGATACTGTGAAAAACACAGACTAGAAGACAGTATCACTAGTTGATTTTCAGAAGTGGTTGACTAACTGGACCACGGAGTAGGTTCATAATCAACTAAAATGGAATAACATCTTTGATAGATGTAATGGCCCAATGGTTTAATGGACAAATGTGAAGTTCTGCTCTTGTAACCAAAAAGTCAACTGTATAAGTACAAGATGAAGAAACATATCTCAAATGTGGTTCACTGAAAATAAACAAAAATACACCCACCCAAACAAAACAATAGCCAAAAAGGTTAATGTATTTTGCTTGAACTGAACCTGTGATTTTTATTGGTATGGGGAACTTCTGAGGAGAAACTATCTTCTACCAACACAGATCTGCATATACTGCACATTTTATCATGAAAGAAAGATATTTGGGACACTGAGAGTTCAGGTGACTTGCCCATAGGCACATAGCCATTATGTGTGAGAGGGAAAAATTAAACCTATGTTTCTCTGCCTCTAAGGACAGCTCACTACACACCTCACCTTTCTTTGCATGACCTTAGCCTGAATTAAGGGAAGTATAGTGCCCAGAGAAAGCAACAGTCTTATTATACCCTGCTCTCAATTAAAAGTATTATGTCTAGTCCTGGGAATTATATTTCATATAGGACACTTGCAAGTTGAAGCCCATCCAGAAGGAGGAGACCAGGATAGTGAGGGGACTGAAAATCATGCCATAAGTGGACTGATTGAAGGAGCTAGGATATTTGGTCTGAAGAAAAGAAGACTTAGTAGGGACATAACAGGGATAGAGACAGAAACAGAAACAGAGATTGGGAATGGGCCTGTGACTTTCTGCTATAAGAAAACTTCTGGATGAGGAATCTCCCTTTACTATTACAGACTGGCACCTCATCTGCAATTTAGTGGTGGTTTTGAATTTAAGTGACTTGACCAGGATCACACAGGTAATGTATGCGGTGGAACTTTAACCTCAGGTTGTCCTTGCTCCGTGGCCAGATATTTCTGTCTACTGGGCCAAATATATCAAAGCATATCGACTTAATGTCAACTTAGATTTGCAGCTTGTCCCTAAAAGCACAATCAGCATTAAGAGGTGCAAGTTACAGGGAGTCAAATTTTAGATCAAAAAAAGAAAAATCTGCTAATAACTACAGTAGTTCAAAAATGGAACATAGAGTATCCTAAAGATAGTGAGTTTCTTGTTACTAGAGGTGTTCAAGCAGAAACTAAGTAAGTATCAGTATGGGATGTGGTAGATGGGGTTCATGATATCTGGGTAAGAGTTGTACTAGGTAACTTCTTAAGTCCCTTCCAATTTAGGGATTGTAGAATACAAAGTTCTGTGGTAATCTTCAGACACACACGCATACACACACACAGACACACACACGCACGCACGCACACCCACACCCACACCCCCAAAGAAGGAATAAAAGACTCATTTTCCCTGCTTTTTCATTTTTCCCTTTTTGGTTGCTCCCTCCATTAGAAGTCATCTCTGCACTTTCAGGGTCCCTTTCTGAGAATGGACTGCACTTCCTAGCAAATCATAACATGTCCCTCTTTGGCCTACCTCCAGGAGTCCCCAAGTTCACTTGGTGCTTACACATAATCAGATTCAGATAATCTATTATAGAATGACTCCTCCCCAAACAAATTTGAATATTCTTTTAGGGCAGAGATATTTAAACCTAGAGGTCCCACTATATTGACCCTCTGGGCAAACTCCCTGAAGGATTATACAGAGGGTTTTGAGACCTGCATAAGAGAAGTAAGTTATACCCTAACTGAACCCTTTTGCAGTGACTCTTGGCTAGCATGCTCCTCCCAGTACTTCCTAGATTAAATCCTTTAATGTACTGGTCAGGTGCTCCTTCCCTTCCTTGATACAGCCTCACAACGGCATTTGGTGACAAATATTCTCAAGACGAACTATTAATATTTGGCTTTTCTTTCTGATCACATCTCAGTCTTTGTTCTGTTAGTGCCTTCCTTCTGAGACTGCAACCGATTAGTTCTGAATAGAGCTTATTGGTACACAGTTGTCTGCGTGTTGTCTTCCTCCATTAGACTGTAAGCTCCTTAAGGGCAGGGACTTTTTGTATCCCCAGCACTTAGCAGTGTCTAGCACATAGTAGGAACTTTATAAATGCTTATTGAGCATGACTATAGTGAGAATGTATTCAATAGGAATGTACATATAGATCCTATATAGAACTGTATGTCATTTCGGGGAGGGAGGGAGGTGGTGGGAGGTTGGTAGGGGGGAAACGTCTAAGTTTTATGGTGGTGATTGTAGAATACTAAAAATAAATAAAATTAATATTAAAAATAAATAAATGCTTGTTGACTTGATTCAAAAAAAATCCTGTTCTGATGCTCCAGACTCCATCAACATGTGCACACTCATGTAGTGACCATTCCTCACTCCCCTTCAGCTCCCTTTGGTGTGTTATATGTCCCTACTAGGAGGTCTTTATTTGATTTGCATTTGTATCCCTAGCTCTTAGCACATGGTAAGTGATTAATAAGTGCTTGCTGCCTAAGTCTAGCATTTTAGAAAGGACAATACTGAGGAATAACAGACTCCTAATGCAAAGAATGGGTTTGCTCTATTTAAAACAAAAAGCCTTTTCAGACTGTTTATCAAATTCATCCTTATGTTTGATATTTATGGAGTGGGCCTATTACACCTTTATTGTATTGGCTAAAGAATCCAGTATGATTTTTGCTCAAGAATTTCTAAGACACAGCAATGCATACCAATTAGTATTTTTTTAACATTCCAGAAGAAAAAACAATTCTTTTTAAAGAAAATTCAGCTAAATATCTTAAATATTACAGGTCACGGGCACATGTTGTAAGTGTCTGGCCTACTTACTTTTTCAGGAGGATTTTTTAATGATCCAGCAGATTCCCTCAACTGTGAAGAGATTCTCAGTGCTGACTATACAAATTAACTATGAAAGATCTGGAGGCGTACTTAAGTGCCATCTCCTCCATGAAGGCCAGACTGACAGCTTCTGCTCTCAAAGATTCTTCTCCTTCTCTGAACTCTCATGACTCAAATTTATAGTACAACGTGAATTATCATATTCTTTAATCACTTAATTTGCCTCCCAAACTAGATCATAAACTTCTTGGGGTAGAAACCATGTCTCAACCTTCTTGGTATATTTCCCTAAAGCATTTAGCACTGCACTGGCTTAATAGAGGGTACTCAATATGAAGTGGTCTTCTGAATTAGTACCAACAAAACCACCTCTCTACTCACAATGACTTTCTTGATCTTTAAAAAAATATTTTTTATTAGTGCTTAAAAAAACCCAACAATTTCAACTACAGCTGCTTCCCAATAAACCATCCTCTAGCAATGGGACTCTCCCTTACGACAAAGGAAAGCAGTATCACCAGACTACAAAGACACTAGTCCATAGATTAAATGTAACATGGACTGCTTCTTTACGATGACATACAGGTTGAAATAATGTATGATGAATAATCATCACTTGGTCAGAGATCTTATAGAGGGCATTTTTGTTCAGTTTTGGGTTAGACTAGATGAGATTTAATCTTTTTTTATGACAAGGACCCCTTGGACTGTCTAGTAAAGCCCACAGGCCCCTTCTTAGGATCACATTTTTAAAAGCACAAAATAAAATGCACACGATTGCAAAGGAAACCAATTATAATAAAATGCTGTTATCACAATTTAAAAAACAAGTCCACAGATTGAAGATTTATGAACTCCTGAACTAGATGGAGCCTCTGAGTTCCCTTTCAACTCTAATTCTATGAATGAGGCTGCCATTAAAGTGTAAGTTCCTTCATCGGCAGGGACTGTCTTTTTCCTTTCTTTGTATTTCCAGGCTGGCATTTGTTAAGTGCTTTATAAATGCTTATTGATTGACAGGAGGAGAGGGTCAAGCCCAGACACTTGGACAACATTCACGCTGTAGGATGAGGAATAGGATGAGAAGCCAGTTAAAGGAACAGAGAAGGAGTGGTAAAGAAGTAGGAGAATTGAGAGTCCAGTATTTCTGAAACTAAGGCAGGAGATAATCTCCAGTAACAAGAGTGGCAAGCAGGAATATCAAAGTTTCATTTCAGAGGGAAATGAAAAGAAAAAGTCATTAGGCTGGGCAATTAGGAGATTACTGGTGATCTGACAGAGTTGCCTCAGTGAAAAATCTGTGGCAGAAAACAGATGGGAAAGGCTTAAGAAATGACTAAATGAAGTTAAGTAAATGTACCTATATAGAGCTTTTACAGGGTGCTACTGGAAAGTAACTGGTTAGGGTAAGAAAGATCAAGAAACAGTTTTTTTTTGTTTTTGTGGATTTTGTTAGAATTATAGGAACCTAAGTTTCTTCTGTAGGCAGGTGGATTTGTTAGAATTATAGGAACCTAAGTTTCTTCTGTAGGCAGGTGGGAAATTTACATGAGAGGGAAAATGACTGTTGGGAGTAAGTTGTGGAGAAGGTAGGAGGCAATGAGGCCAAGGGTATATAGAAAGAGAGGGATTAGCTTAACGAAGACTAGGTTTACCTTTTCTCTATGAGTAGAGGAAAAGAGGAAAGTGTAGGTAATAATTCTGAGATGTTCTCTGAAGTCCAGAGAAGGGGAAGTAAGGATTCAAATAAGACAGCCTCGGTATCCTCAAGAAAGAAGTCAGCCAGGTCATCTGCAGATGTGTATGTGTGTGGCTTGGGCATTGGGGGAAGGAAGTGGTACAGTTAAGTAGGGGAAAGAAGGAAAAGATTCAATGAAGAATGAGAACGTTTGGACGACTGGAATTGATTGGGGGGAGGGGGGGAAGAACCCTGGAGAAAACCAATCAATAAACAAATATTTATTAAGATCTGCTGTGAAATGATCCAGTCATTCTGAAAAAGTCCAGAATGATACCCAAAAAAGTGATTATACTGCAAACCTTTGGACTTAGCAATGCCACTAATAGGCTTATTATACCTGAAAAGGTTAGAGGCAATTCCACATGAACAAAAATATCTGGAGCAGCATTTTTTACTGCATCAAAGAACTGGAACCAAAGTAAATGTCTATCAAATGGGAAATGGATGAACAAATTGGGATATACAGATGCAATAGAACATTATTATGTCATAAGAAATGGCCTTGAGTCAGAAAGACTCATCTTCCTGAGTTCCAACACTTACTAGATCCATGACCCTTATCACTAGGTAAATGATAAGTCACTTAATCCTATTTATCTCAGTTTCCTCATCTGGAGAAGGAAATGGCCAACCACTCCACTACCTTTGCCAAATGGGGTCACGATGAGTCACAACCAACTAAAATAACTAAACAATAAAATAAGAAATAATCAAAGGAACAAGTTCAGAGAAACCTGGGAAGACTTATATAATAAACTGATACAGAATAAAGAGGCCAAAATCAGGAAAATCATTCCAATCAGGACCATAGTATCATAGGCAGAGAAACAGTATGCATAGTGGATAAACAGCCGGGGGGGCGGAGCCAAGATGGCGGAGTAGAAAGACTCACTTATGCTAGCTCAAAACCCACAACCCATGGATTTCCTCTAAAAAGAACTCCTAACAAATTCTGGAACAGCAGAAGCCGCACAGCAACAGGGTGAAGGAGATTTCCATTCCAGAGAGCCCTGAAAAACAGACCCCAAAGGTCCATCTTGCACAGGACGGGAGTGGAGCCCTGCCCTGCCCTGGCCATGGGGCACTAAGAGGAGCGAGCAGATCCAAGCAGGCTTCAGGGATGGAATCTCCGGCAGCCGCAAAGGTCCCTCCACCCACAAACGCACAGGTCAGTGAGAAAGACATCTGGACAGGCTGAGAGGGAAGCGGGGTGTCTCCATGACTCGGGCCCCCTCGGGAGGCAGCAGCAGAGGCAGCGGCAGAGGCAGCAGGCGGCCAGAGGCTCCCGGAGCAGGCAGGAGCTCAGCAGCAGCTCCATTACAGAAGGTCTCCGCATAAACCCCCGAGGGAACTGAGCCTGGGAGGTGGCCCTGCCCCCACCTGAGCACCAGAACTTAAACTCCCACTGAATAGCAGCCAGGCCTACCACTGAAAGCCCTGAGGCTGGGGAGCAGCATTTGAATCTCAGACCCCAAGCACTAGCTGGGCGGATCTGGGCCAGGAGGTGGAGAGGACTCTCATAAGTCAAGTAACTGGCTGGGAAAGTGCCCA
>CM053771.1:85866120-85885012 GCA_028658325.1 Potorous gilbertii | reverse complement strand
GCTGGTACTAGTTCCCCTGCCGCCGGCTGTCTTTGGTTCTCTGCCTCCACACCTGTCCGCGGGGACTTAGACACCCGCAGCTGTTGTGCCTTTTCTATCTGGGTTAAGACGATCCGGCTTGCCCGCGGATCCAGACCCCCCACCCTCTCCCCAAGTGAGCAGGCTGCGCCCCCTCCTTGGACTTTGATCCTGGCATCTTCTGGCATCCCTCTGTGATAACATCCCGGCCTGGTTGGGTGCCCGAAGGGCCATCGAGGCATGCCCCGTTCTGGGTGCCACCTCTGCCTTGTGTTGGGCAGTCTGAAGCCACCGTCTATGGGCAGAAAGCATGAGTCAGCCGGACATTGAAACTTTATGGAGAGTTTGCTGGGTGGCCCTTTTATGTAGCCGTAGGTTTGTGTTTAGATGTCATTTCCTCTTGGATAAATGCCCCCTCTAGGGCAAAAATTGTGGGTTTCGTGAAGTGGTTGGAGCTGCGGGGTGGAGTATCCTCGTGGGAGAAATTCATGACATACTTCTTTTGTTAACTATTATTGTAATTGTATCAAAGCTTAGAACCTTCACTAAGACTTTTGAAACCATGTATAATACAATAGGAAACTAGTAAAACTTAATTTAATAAGCTACTAAAGCTTAGTAAATTAAACAAGCTAAGACTTTTGGATCACTCTTTGTTAGGTGTTAAAACAAGAGTTTATAGACTATATTTTAATCCGTCGTGGTAAGGGAAACGCTATGCTTTGATGTTCTTGAAGGGAATCATAGAAAGCAACATCCTGAACAGTGTGAATTATGTAGCTTTTGGCAGCGATTCTGCTTCATTTAAACTAGAATCTGGGACCTTCGTCGAGGAAATAGTCACAAAGCTGGAGCCCTTTGCAGCCGTTTATTAATAAAGGGTGTCTATGCCTTTCAGCAAGGGTTGGCCAGATTTCCAGTAATCAGCAAGTTTTGGGAAGTCTAACAGAGTCTTTAAGTGAGCGTCAAGGAAGGGGAGTCAAAGAAGTTAGGTTATGTACACAGCCCTAGAATGGTATTCATTTTTCAGGGTTCATAGTACGTTTACTGTGTGAACCACGCAGGAGTAGGTGCTTGGGAGATACAAAAGAAATAGAAGATAAGGGTCTTGCTCAAGGAACTTACAGTCTGGTCAAGGAGATACGATTGAATAAAAAGAAACCTTAGTTGTATCGACAGTTTGGTATTAATTCCTAGTTTGTAGGGGCTGAATTTAGCCAGATAATGCTTCTTGGGGGAAAGAAAGGCAGCAGATCCCATCATTCTATTTATTCAGAAGCTTTTAATTTGGGAGCATAACACGAATCTTTTTTTAAGTATTTGGTTACTATATTTCAGTATAATTGGCTTCCTTGTGTAATCTTAGGTATTTTATTTTGAGAAAGGATCCATTGTACCGTATAGGAAACATAACAAATCTGTTCAGTGTCTAAATTATAAGGGTGTGATACTTGTAGTCCTGAAGTCTGGAAAGACCCCCGTAATTGATTTAGTCTGTCTTTTCAGGTGAAACTGAAGAAAAATCCCTGAAAAAGAGTTTTCTGTCTTCTCACTAAATGTCAGAGGGAAAGATTCTATGTCCTTCCTCCCTTCATAACACATCATTTTGTAACTAGGAATTTTTTCCCTATAGAGCAAAATTTCCTGTTATCTTTCACCTTTTCTTTTCCTTCTGTTTCCTCATACCCTCTGTACTCCCACCCCCAAAAAAGGCTGGAATATGATGAAGTTACCTTTCATGTTTCTATTATACTGAGTAGATGAACTTTCTTTGAAAGGCCTATTGTTACTGTGAACTATTCATTCTGAATTCTCTGTTAAACCCTTTATGAAGCTTAAAATGTAGATGCTTCGTGTGATGGTGGAAAGAGCACAGAAAGTAAGGAGATATGGCCTAATGTCACTTCTACCTGTGATGATCTGTAAGACCTTGGACCAGTCACTTCCCTTGCTCTCAGCCTCAGTTTCTTCTCTTGTAAAATGAGTAGATTGGGCCAGATAATCTCTATGGTCTGCCCTCCCTTGCCCCTCTCTCCTTTGGAATTCTGTATGTAATATAGGTAGCATTATGTTTCAAAATTCAGTTGTAAATGGCTTGTTTGGCAGTTGGAGTGCATTTTCTCCTAAAGACAACATCCTAAATGGTAGTTAGGCTTTCTGACTATCTTGCAACAGCTTATAAGATATGGGAAGTATCATGTGATACGTGATGTGTTATTGAATTTATCGTATTTAACAACGTTTCTATGGGAAAATGCAGTCAGTATTGCAACTTGGGACTCTAGCAAAATGCTTACCTCCTCACCCTTACCGTCTGGGCTAGAGTAGAATGAGAATTTGATTTGGGGTTTTCTGGTAGTATTAAACCCAGAGGCAACTTTATCAGTCCTGGGTCAGCTCCCAGTTCTATTATTTCTTTTTCTTCTTCATGTGCTTTCTCTAATGTGTGTTAAAAAAAAAAATAAAGCAATGTCAGGATGGATTGATGTTCCCATAGCTGTCCCTGAAGGAGGAGACACACAGGCCCTTTGAAGTTCTGGAGGATCATTAGGGCTAGTAACAAGAAAAAAACAAGATTTACCTACTTGAAGGACTCAAAAAGTAAGATCCATCTATATTTCAGAGAAAAGTCAGACTGACTCCCCTCAATATTCTGTCGCAGAAACTGAGCTAGGAAACAGACTCTGGGGTGAAGATTAAGGCAGGGCAAAGAAATAGAACAGAGGCTGATTTTGGTGTCAGAATGGATTCAGGGATTTACCTTCTCTTCTCTTGCTGTTGCCAAGACCACCTACCTACCTACCCCACTTCCTTTGTTCCTCCTAATTACAAGGCAGGACTGCTGGTAGCAAGGATAGGAGTGGGGGAAGGGTTCTGTTGGTACTAAGAGAGTACAAAGTGGTTATTTTCCCTTCTCTCCACCATTCTAGCGAGAGAAATATAACATAAATAAATGAAAAGGCATTTATTGATCACTTTCTATGTGCCAGACAATGAGACCAATGTTAGAAGATAGTCTTTTAAAAAAATTTTTTTAAAGAGACAACTTCTGTGCTCTGGGAGTTAACAGTTTGGGGGAAGGACAACACATGTCAGAGAAGGGAGGTTTGTTCTGGGAAGATGGAAAGGGCAGGCAGATGATCTGGTTGGATGACTGGATATGAAACATATGGTCTAGTAATGATTGGAGTCAGTCTTAGATGGACCAGGTGCACTAGTTCACACACACTTGATTGCCAGTCAGTAGATTGGCTTCTAGGGTGATAGCTGTAAAGGTGAGTGAATTCACTTGCCTTAGGACTGTGAAGGCATGAAGTCTGGAAGGTCCTTTGTGGGGAGGTCCAGATCTTCGTCCTGTGGGGAGGATACTGGTTCAGGCTTGGGGGAGCTGGACAGTGGGATGAGGTGACTGGCTGAATATCTGGACGGGATAGCATAATCATGACGTCAATAATTGTCCTATCCTGCTTTTTGAACATTATTTAGGGACTGCCTAAACGTTGAAATAGCAGCTAGATGGCTCCGTGGTTAGAGAGCAGGGTCTGAAGACCTGCGTTCAAATGTGGCCTCAGACACTTACTAGCCACGTGATCTGGGGCAAGTCTCTTAGCTTCTGTTTGCCTTAAACCATTGGAGAAGGAAATGCAGACCATTTCAGTATCTTTGCCAAGAAGATCCCAGATGGGTTTATGAAGAATCAAACATGACTGAATGACTGAACAGCAGATACCATGAAACATCTCCAGCATTATTCCAAAAGAGCAAAACTGGGTAAAAGGCTTGTTCATCATATTAGACCTCATCTAAAGGGAATTCAGTTTGTGAAATGCCAAAATATCTTTGTAAGACAGGTTAATGTTAACAGAATATAGAGTAGGATGCTAAATCATGTTGAAGTTTCCTTTGCACAGGGAATACCTGTATTTCCATAAGCTAGACCACCAAGCTTTGGTGACATAGGTTATATCTGATAGCTGACATTTAGATAGTTCTGTATGGTCTTCTAGGAAGTTTACCTACATTATTTAATGTAAGTCTTCTGACATCCCAGAAGGTCTTATGGACATTATTGAACCCATTTTTCAGAGGAAAAATATGTGGTATAGGAAAGTTATGTGACTAATCCACAGTCACAAAAATAGTGACTCAAACTTGATTTTTCCAAGTGAAAAAACTCTTCTCAAAAAGCCATCTGCTGCACATGGGTATTCAGTGTGATTTAACACACATTTATTAGTACCTACTATGTGTAAGGGACTCTGAATACAAAGACCAAGTGAGAAACAATTCCTTTTCTGAAGGAGTGTAATTAAGAATAAATAGAACGTACCCCTTTTGGAATCAGGGAAGGTTTCCTATCCAAAGTGGTGCCTGGGATAAGTCTTAGAGGAAGTTGTGGATTGTTTGAGATTTGTTTTGCCTCGGTTATTATCCTGCAGGTCTGTGTTATAAGCTTCCCCCAAGTGCTCAGAGTGCTTTAAGAGCTTCAATGGAGTTCTTGCTTTCTATCCTGCATTTTTTCTTGAGGTTCCATCTCAGTGATTTCTCATGAAAATGTTTCTAGGTTTACTGTGGAAAATGAAATTTTTTATCTATAGCTCTAGCACTTGAGAGAGCTTCCTGGACCATCAAACAGTGTCACCAATTATGGAATAATGCATCTTTGTGTTTATTTGGATATCAAGTCATTGCCACTTGATGAAGACCTATTTTCCTTGTTCTTTGTTGACAAAATGTTTGCTTCTCTTTTTAAAATCTAAAAGTCAAATTATTGATTTTTATTTTATTTTCAGTGGCTACATAAAGATATTATTTCTTTGCTGGCCAAATAGCATTGATGGTGATGAGCAAGTGTTACGATCTGATCTTATTTTTATTGATGTCTTTTGTTTTTTTATCACCTAAATTTCCCTTTGCCCTCAGACAGCCGATTCTCATCACAAAGAATTTTTTTTAGTAAGAGGGAGGAAAAAATAAGCAAAACTGATCAATATATTTTTAAAAGTCTGAAATTATATACAGGGTTCCATACCAGTGGACTCTCCCAGCCCTGCAAAGGTGGTGGGGAGGTTGTCTTTCCATCTTTGGGGTCAGTCTTGTTCTTTATGATTTGGAAGCATTCTCAGTGTTTGCTTCCTGACAGGGAACATTGTTTGGAGAAGTTTAACCATTAGGGTATATATAGGGTAATTTTTAATGTAGGGCAGAAGTGCTCCTAGAATTCAAGACTATGTCTAATACTATTTGTGTTGCTTCATTTTTCCATCGCTGTTAAATTTTGCTTAAAGTTGTTCTTGGGATTGCTTACGTATGAGGCCAGCTGCATATTTCCAGATTATGGTTTGGATTCAAGCCGTAACTGTAGAAGAGACATTTTTCACGAAACCACAGCTGCAGAATCACATCCAAATCTTGACTATACCTTTATTGATTATTTTTTAAAGTTTTTAGTACTTTTAGTAGATTTGAACTTTACTAAACTATCCCATTGCAAAAGGCCTAAAACTATGTTTTCAGCTTTTTTAGCTTCTTGGAAAATTATGAAATAAGAGTTGGTCCATTTCTGTTTAGTCTGTTTCATACTACCTAGGTTTGGGGAATGTCACAAAGAACTGTACTTAAGTAGTGGAACATGGTTCTTTCCTGTTTATCATTTCAAAACAAGAGCATAGTGTGATTTGAGTTGTTTTTTTAAAACAATCTTAATTAGCTTCCTGTCTATGCAAATAATGTTTGCTGCTACCAAACCAGCCAACTAGGACATAGAAGCTCTACTTTACCTACTAGTGAGACTTCAGGGAAATAGCCCCGTGTGTATCTCAGACTGTCTTCAGGAGGACTTTCTTCGGATGTTGGTCATTGATGGGGGGCTGGACCTGTAATTTCATCAGGGTTAGAGAAAATTCCCAGCATGGGAATTAAACAGTTCCTCTGTAACATCTCTTACATCTGTCTTGGAGCACTGAGAAGTGACTTGCTCCTGATCACACAGCTAGGATATGTTGGAGAAGCAATAGGAACCAGATCTTCCTGACCTCAAGGCCTTCCCCTTATCCATTCCACCTATCTTCCTATGGCCTACAGTTACCGATATGAAATAAAGGTGATATCGGTCTCTGTTACTCATGGCAGGAAGGCTTCTGGAATATTCTGTTGCCACTTGTTTTCTCAAAGTAACAATTACAGGGAAAGTATTTCTGTCTCCTTTTTTGTATTAATAGAAGATTGCTGGAAATAAGAGGGAGCGCAGGCTACTAAGATGAGGTAAAGAGGTGCAGAGTATTGTTCAGCTATTCCATATGTGTTCTTTCATATGATATAGGGAGAAGTTCAACAGTGTTCGACCAGGAAGGATATCAGGGTTGATAAGATTTGGGGGAAAAAAATAGCTGGGTCTTTGTTGAAGATAGCAGTAATAATTACAACATTTATACACTGCTTTAAGGTGTGCAGAGCACTTTACCAGCATTATCTCATTTTATCCTCACAGCTGCTCTTTAGGGGGCATGCTGTTATTATTTCCATTTTACAGTTGAGGAAACTGAGGAGGACCTAGAGATTAAGTGATTTTTTTCCCAGGATCATACAACTAGTGAGCGTCTGAGGTTGGATTTGAACTCAGGTCCAAGGCAGCCTCACAGTCTCAGAAAAGAAAAAGAGCCAGAAATGCCAGGTGGGAACTTGGCTTCCTAGAAAAATGTAGAAGAGGTCTCAGATGAAGTACACAAGTTCCAGGACTAAGCAGGACATGGAACAGGAACTTTGAATCTCTTATATTACTGGCTTAATAAGATGATGATATAGATAATTAGAAACAGAAAATTCTGATAAGCAGAACTGCTTGGAGAGGATCCCAGGGAGTGAGCTGAGGTCTCTAGGACTGTGGAAGCCCTAAGAAGGCCCCACAGTGTGTGGGAGAGGATTTTGTCATGGGATAGCAGTACCACCCCCTCCTCAGATCATCAGACCCAGGGAAGCCTGGCTATATTCATTCCTGCCCACATCTGAAGGGCAATAATATCAGTACTTCATTGGTGATAACAATTTGTACATTAGCCATCCTAGCTTTGCCAACATCTGAATTTCCTTCTAAAATATCCGTGAGGGTCTGACATGAATGGCCTTCTTACTGTTCTTGAATACACCTCATCCCACCCCCCAGTACCTTTTTCATTGGTTATCTCCTGTGCCTGGAATGCTTTTTCCCACTTCCCCTCCACCTTCTGGCATCCTTGGCTTCCTTTAAGGCTCAGCGTTAATCCTACCCTTTGCAGTAGGCCTTTCCTGGTCCTCCTTGTCAGTCCAATTCTCCACCACACTTGCCCTTTGAGATTAACTCCCATTTAACCGAGTATATTTTTTTATGTACATAGGGGTTGAGACACAGATGAAAAATAACACAGTCCTTACTCTCAGAAAACTTACTGCTTTACCTGGTAGAAACTGAATGAATGAAAAAAGCTTTTGTTAAGTTCTTCCTTTGTGGTAGGCACTAAGCTGAGTTCTGGGGATGCCAATGCATATAGAAAAGAGGGTTCCTGCCCTCAAGCGGCAGAGAAAAGATCTAGACAAAAATCTGAGGAGAGGGATCATGGAGGGGGTGGCAGGTAAGTTGAGCCTCAAAGGGAGAGTAATTTATTTTTAAACAAAAAGAAATGAAGAGTACACCCCATGCCTGAGGGTTGACTTACATGATATGAGAATTGTTACAACTGGATAGGATTTAGCAACTGATTGGGTTATGAAGGATGAGCCGGAGAAATGGAAGAACCAAGAATGACTCCAGTGTTATAAACCTCATGGTAACTGGGAAGATGATGGTTTCCTCATCAAATATTGTTTTTTAGGATAATTAGTTTTGTTTTGGAAAAATGTGTTTGAGGTACCATTGGGACCCTCAGCTGGGCATATCCAGTGTATAGAGTTAGGGAAGAGATTAAGACTGGGTGATTAGATTTAGGAATGAGCCCAGAGGAACAGGAGAGAGAAGTGCCCACAGCAGAGAGATGCAAAGACTGGAGCAGATGGATGTAGGGAAAGAGGAATGAATAAAGAGTAGAGTATTCCACTGTTAAATGCATGTGAGGGATTAGTGCTATACAAAAAAATGATCTATACTTGCCATGAAGAGTCTTGCAGCCTTAATGGAAGGTAGAGAAACAGTAGCCACAGCATGGGATATCTAGGTCCTTGTGATTCCCCTTTGGCCAGTGTTTCATTTTTTATCCTTCAGTGTACCCTACTCTTAATGACCCCATTTAGAGTTTTCTTGGCAAAGATATTGGAGGGGTTTACCATTTCCTTCTCCAGCTTATTTTACAGATGAAAAAACTGAGGTAAATAGGGTGAAGTGACTTGCCTGGGGTCACACAACTAGTAAGTGTCTGAGGCCAGATTTCAACTCAGGAAGATGAGTCTTCCTGACTCCAGCCCTGCCACTCTCTCCTGGCCCTCCACCCACTTCACCACCTAGCTGTTTTATAGCTGATACAGTCCAAGGTGTCTGTAGCTGATTTTGAATTGTGGCAGGCTGCAAAAGTACACAAAGGCAGTCAGCAGCCTTTCTCCAAATGTAACATTTGCTTCATTTTCTTTATTTTTGTAGGTTTGTTGCCAACTAACTTTCTTACAAGATGCCAGAAGCATTTTATGAGCATCTCCTTAACTATTAATAAAACACCTTTGAATGGCAGCCCAGTGTAAACTGTTCATTAAACTAAAGCCTCATCTAGCTTGTACAAATATAGGAAATTCTTTAATTAGTGGGAGTGTTTTGTATGTATTTTGAATTTTTCATTGTAATTAAAATGTTAGCCAGGTGGCACAGATAGTGGATGGAGAGCTGGACTTTGGAATCAGGAATATCTGAGTTTGAATCTCAAGTACACTTATCAACTCTGTGACCCTCAGCAAGCCCCTTAGCCTTTCTCAGCCTCAGTTTCCTCATCTGTAAATGAGGAAAATAGTACCTGCGTCACAGAAGTGTTGAGGTAATATGTGTATATAAACTTTTAAAACCTACATAAACACTATTATGAGTTAAAATGGTACCAAGTAAGAATTGCCACAGCCCCACGGCGTGTCTGCTAAAGAATGACACATGGGCTAGATCACTGCTGTGGTCATGTGCCTTTCACTACCATTGGTACCAGTCTTGATCGTAACCAGAATCTCCCTACTCCCCAGGTCATAAGAAAAGCCAGAACCACACAGTCAGAATCTTGCTATGCTGCACTTTTTAAAGCTTATAAAGTGTTTCCTTCAGATAGCTCTTCACATCCCATCCGAACAGTTTTCTGTTATTCTAATAATCATTTGCATAACTTAAAGTTAATAGCATTTCCAAGTTTCCTGAACACCACGCGCATAGACACATGCACGTTGTATATAAAATTTGATCGTCATTTAGATAAGGAAGCTGAAACTTAGAGAAATTAAATGACCTTTGCTTCCTAGGTCATGTGTCTATTAAAGGTTGGAGGCAGGATCCTAGGGTGAAACCCAGCAGGAACATTAGAGGTCATCAAGTCTGTTTCACAGGTGGGAAACTGAGGCCCAGAGTGATGTGTAAGTAATTTGCCTGTTATTACACAGGCAATAAGTGGCAGAACCATCCAATCTCCCCATCTCAAATCTAGTGCTTCTGCTGCCTGTGTTCAATTGATAGCTCTTGAGAGCCATGTTTGTACTTAAAGTGTACCTAGAAACTAAGTGGAATTATGTATTTTAAAGACCAGTTTTCTTTATCTGTTTATGTGTGTATGTTTAACCTGAACTGACATTCTTTCCCTTTCTCTATAATATTGTTATTTTGTTTATTTTCTCATTTTCGAAATAAATTCAAACATACTGTTCAACTTTTTTTTGTCAGTATACCTTTCCTTATAACCTTAATGCAACATGTCAAAAGAAAAAAAAAATAACTAAATCACTCTGGGAGGGAAAGAGAAACTTACTATTGATAATCACTTTAAGCCAGTCATTAATTGTAGCTTGGGCAGGGACCTATTGTTGTTCAACTTATGGCCTTCAGAGTGCGCTGGGTTAAAGGTTTTGAGAATGACAAAGAAGGAAGGAAAGAAGGAAGACAGGAAGGAAAGGAGAGGAGGGAGGGAGAAAGGAAGGAGGGATGGATGAAGGGAGGGGAGGGAGGGAATGGAAAGAGGGAGGGAGGAAGAAAGTACATCTAGCCAGTAAACCCCAAAGTAAGGGGAGAGGGAGAGAGAAGGGAAAGGATAAGCTGGGTTACCCTTAGAAAAGGCTAAGGTCTCCCATTGCATCCTGGGCCATCTCCAGTCATCCTGATGAATATCTGGTCACTGGATCCAGATGGCTCTGGAGGAGAAGTGAGGCTGGGCCTCTCATAGCCCTCCCTCCCTCAAAACAAAGTCAAGTGCAAGTCATGTCATTATTTCTCTGATGGCATGGTCTTCTTCAGCAACTAAGGACGAACACAGCAACAACAATGCAACATGTCAGTGATTGTGGAACCAAAAGATGAATTCAGCATCCAGTTTTCCTGTCCTTAACCCTAATGACAAAATCCTAAAGTGGGACAAGGAGAAAAGAAAACTCTTCATGGCTGAAACTTAACTATTACTGTGTCAAGTAAATGAAACTCAAATGCAACTTTGGGTTATAAACCCAAGGCAAAAATGTTTAAACTTTAAAACATTTAGTTGTTTGCATGTATTATTTATGCATAAATATATATATAATATATATAATTTAAATATTGAAATTTTAAAACCTAAAAGACTTTTTGGTTTATTTTGCTTATTCTCTAAGGTAAGCAGTAAATTAACCTTATGATTAGCCTTTTAAAGTGTTTGTTGCTTGCGTAATTCACCTGATTTTTTTCACATTTTTAAACAATAAAATATTTTTTCTTGCCTTTGAAATTAAACACATTAAGCTGAGTATATATAGCATGTTTGTTTCTTCATTGGGCCAGTTTAGAAGACAGCGTCATTGTCAGCTGCTTCATCCAAAGCTTATCCCCCTTATGACACATTAGGTTCTATTTATGAACAGGTGTGAACCACACCTTAGTGGGTTAATGCTGAACTACTTCTCAAAACAAAATAAATACTTGTCTTACATTGGTCAACCAGCTGCAAATATCTGAATTTGGATTCATAGTACATGCTGTAGAATAAGGTAGCTGGTGCTCATGGGCTGAAAAGTAAGGAGTGTAGAAGCTAAAACTGAGTTACCATAGAAAATATCACTAAATCTCCTGGATGTTCAGGGAATGTATCTTAGGATATTAGTCTTTTAAAGCCCTTGTAGTAGAAGGAATTGCTCAGTATATATTGAACACCCAGAGTGTCCTACAAGATAATGTGGAAAATATGGGTGACTCAGATAGACTTTGTCTTCTTAGAGATTCTTTATAAGATGTTAAGTAATTTCAGTCACATCTGACTTCATGACCTCGTTTGGAGTTTTCCTGCAAAGATGCTGGAGTGGTTTGCCATTTCTTTCTCTAGCTCATTTTATGGATGAGGAAACTGAGGCAAATACAGATTAAAGGACTTGCCAATAAGTGTCTGAGGCCAGATTGGAACTCAGGAAGATGTCTTCTTGACCTTGGTGCCCAGCCCTGTAATGTCACCTAGCTGCCCCTTTCCCTTTTAGGATAGCATATCTCAAAGGCACAGATACTGTAATGCATGTGAGACGTAAACATGTACTAAGAACTTCTTAGGACAAAATCAGGTCACATTAAATATAAAAAAGTCTGTTCTGGTAAGGGATGACATGTAGTCTTAGATCTTGCCTCCATTATTTGTGCAATGTTGGTCAAGTTCCTTTTTCTCTCCTGGCCTCTGCTCTTTATCTTTAAATTGAAAGCTTGAACTAGGTGGTAGTTTTGTCTGGCTGTAAATCCTGTGAAACCAGATGTTGAGGGTATTTTCATTTTCTGGAGAAAGTGGCGTTTTCTCCAATGCTGAGGGCCCCTTTTGTAACCTTGGACAACATCACAGCTCATTTGTAAAATGAGCATCTTGGTGATTCTGGGGACCATTCTATCTCAAGTCAGAAAAAGAGATTTCCATTTTTAAAGATCAGAACACACATTTTGGTTGCGTTAAAGAAATTCAAAGGGTTTAGGAGGTAAAATTGTTTATACTACCTCAATTTATTGAAAATTACCATAACAGCAGAATTCCTCTTATAGAATTCAGATAAGGAACATAAGCATATTTTTGCTTAATACTTTGTCTAATTTTGAAGTATGAAGACTGAAGTCTTATACTGTAGTTAATTTTGTGATTTAAGATTTTGTTCATTTACCTGTCTAGCAAAAACTCATGATGTTTATATTTGGCTGTTTGCAAAATAGAATATGACAGCTAGGTGATGTAATGGATAAAGCCAGCCCTAGAGTCAGGAAGACTCATCTTCCTGAGCTGAGATCTGGCTTCAGACACTAACTAGCTATGTGACCCTGGGCAAGTCACTTAACCCTGTTTACTTCAGTTTCCCTATCTGTAAAATGAGCTGGAGAAGGAAATGGCAAACCACTCTTAGTGTCTTTCCTAAGAAAACCCCAAATGGGTCATGAAGACTTGGACACTACTGAAAAACACACTAAGTGCCTACTACATGCTATACGCAGTGCTGAGTGTTGGGGATACAAAGAAATGCACAATACAGGTCCTACTTTTAGGGAGCTCACATTCTAATATTAGGGAACAACATGCCGTCTACTACGTACAAATAAGCTATATACAGGATCAATTGGAAAGAATCAACAGAGGGAAAGTACTATCACTTAAGGGGACAAGAAAAGACTTGCTGTAGAAGGTGGGATCTTAGCTGGGACTTGAAGGAAACCGGGGAAACAGGCGGAGGTGAAGAGGGAAAGAATTCCAGGCATGTTGTATGTCCAGTGAAAGTGCCCAGTGGAAAGATAAAGTATCTTATTCAAGGAACAGCAAGGAAACCAGTGCCACTGGACCATATAGGGTACGTGCTCAGGTATAAAGTATATGTATTGGGGGTGGGGATCTGGTTATGAAGGGCTTTGAATACTAAACAGGATTTTGCATTTTTAGGTATAGTAAATTTTAGAAGTAAATTTTTAAATAATAGGTAGCCACTAGAGTTTAATGAATGAGATGGGGGGGGGGGTGACATCAGATCTGTGCCTAAGGAAAATCAGTGACACCTTGAATGGAGTATTGTCTGGAGTAGAAAAGACTTGTGGCTGGGAAAACAACAAGCAGACTTGCAAGAGTGAAGGCATGAGGTGATGTGGGCCTGCAGTGTTGGGAGAGAAAAGGGCATACTCAGGAGATGTTAGGAAAGTAAAACCAACAGCCCTTGAGAGCAGTTTAGAGATGAGAGAGGGCTTAGGTCAAATTACCACCTTGGTGGTGAGCCAGCCAGGAGGATGCTAATGCCCTCAATATTATTAGGGAAGTTAGAGTCGGAGAAAGATGAATTTGGTTTTGGACACATTGAGTTAAAGATGGTTACTGACTATCCAGTTTGATATGTCTGACAGGAAGTTGGAGATGCTAGACTACAAGTTAGCAGAGAGGACAAGACAGGGTAGGTATGTTTCAGAATCATCAGTATAGAGATGGTGGTTGAGGTCACCAAGAGAAACAGTATAAAGGGACAAGAGAGGGGGACCCAGAACAGAACCCTGAGGGACACCTGCATTTAGGAGACATGAGGTGGAAGAGGTTCCAGCAGAGGAGACTGGCGCATGTATCACTTTCATTTTCCTAGAATACATTGCATACATTATCTCCCTTGATCCTCACACTGACTCTGATGTGGATATTATCCCCGTTTTGGACACATGAAGATGAGGTGCAGAATTGGTTACTCAGCCATGGCCTCATTCAGACCCTGCTGTTTCTACTCTACCACCCTGTATTATTGTGATTTGCTGACTGTCCCTCTTGATCTTATTTTTGGTATGAGACAGGCCAATTTTAGAATTTCTTAATTTGGTATCTGATAAAAAGCAAAATACTTGGTCAGAATTCCACGTAGTTATCCTATCTGCTTTTTTCAGTAGTCTTCAGCCATGTAGAGATCACAGCTATAACCAGCAGTTTGGGAACTCAAAGTAGTATCATGAAGTGTATCCATAAATTACTTTATTTGAGGGAGGAGAAAGAAGCCAGGACATATGGTCTCCCTGGCAAGAGAACCTAATACACTGGCCCACCCAAGCTGAAACACCTCCAGGCTAGGCGATTTGACTGCTTCCTGAACTTGATATAGCATTACCATTTCTCCACCTCCAGCTGGAATGCACTCCATTTTCACTTTAAACTCTTAGAATCCCTGGCTTTCTTCAAGGCATAGTTCATGTGCTACTTTCTGTGGGAAGCCTTTCTTGACCTCCTCCCCCAATATCAAGTTGTTAATACTCTTCCTCTCCTTAAAAAATCATTTATATGCTTTTAGATTTCCGTGATCTGTGTTCCCAAAAGAATATAACATCAGTGAGGGCAGAGACCCTCTTTCATTTAGTCTTTGTATCCCTAGCACATAAGAGGTGCTTAATAAATGTGTTTTGGATTAGATTGCTACTGGGAGGCTGCCTGGGTCTGGGCCAGGGAAGAACTCCTGTTGGGGAAGGGAGGAGAAATGAAGGAGGAAGGTGCACCACCTAGCAGTTTCTTATTTTAATTGATTATTTTTGCTAAAAGATGCTAAGTTCAATTGTTTCTGTGATGCTTAAAGTAATAGGAATGCTTTCCAAAAAGCCTTAGTTTCCTCACCCCCATTACAAGTGGTCCAGCTGACCAGATGTATTCATTAGCTAATATTTGATTACTTGTTAGCATCTATTTTTATTGGAAGTGGCTGTGCCTAAATGTAATTTCAGACACCTGGATTTGATTTCTGATTGTTCTTTACTGCCTTTGTGACTGGGCAGGTCACTGCCCTCCATTATATAAAATAATGAATTAAATTAGTTGATCTCTAGGGTCCTTTCAACCTCCAAATTTAGTGATCTCTGGTAGCTCTACAGTGTGAAACTTGGGGGCCAATCTTGTGCTCCTTGATTACAGTGGAAAAAGATTGGGGTGGGGGAGATACCATTCCTGTTATTTCACTGCTAAAATGAATTCCCATTGAGGAAATTCTCTTTACCAATGCAGGTTGGCACCTGTCTTATTCTTGAGAGTCTTAGAGAGTTGTGTGAAGGCATCAATGGGTTAATTGATTTGCCCAGGGTCACTTCTCCAGTTTGTGTCAGAGGCAAGCCTTATGTTCTTCTAGGCCAGCTGTCTTATGCACTATTCCAGAGATGCCTCAGAAGAGCTGATTCTTTGTGTTATTGATAGGGATAGTGAAGAAGTTCTCATTGATAAAGGGGCAGGCCCCTGAGCTGTACAGTCCTAGGCTCTCAGACTCTGTGGTGCTGCAAGGTCTTCCAACTAACTGATGTGACCAGGCCTCCTTTATCCTCAGACCGGGACTTTTGTTTCTCTTCCAGAGCCTCCGCACTGCTTTCCAGGTCTGGAAAGAAGTGATTAGAAATGTCTCCTGTGGCCAAAACTTGTTAGGGAGCTGTGGCCATAGCATGAGTCAAAAAGCTTGGGGTTCATACTTGCCTGAGATATATCTGGTATCTGTGTGACCTTGCTCTAATCACTTGATTTCTGAACTCATTTCCTCTTCTGTAGAATTGGGATTGATAATAGGGTGGTGTGAAAATGAAATGATATAGTGTTTGTTAAATTACTAAATAAATGTGAGTTGTTATCCAGCAGAGGTTCTTTGCATAAAGGCACAAGATAGATTAGGAGCCCAATCTGCTATGGTCTTGTAGGGCCCAGGAAGCTCCAGGGCATGACAAAAACTACCCCTTTGCCTTTGAACATTTAGAATTGTGGAAATTTCATTTGCATGCATACTGAGATCAAGATTCACCCCTCCCAACTCTGACTAGATTGAGGTCCAGAGTGCCCTTTTGCTGCTGGGGAAGTCTGTCCTTCTGTCTGGGAACATTCTGTTGGGGACATAGATCTTGGGAACACAAGGGTATATATGTGACTATCGAAGAGGGACAGAGTACTAATTACCAGAGTGGGGGATTAGGAAAGGCTTCACATTGCAGTTAGTGATGACAGATCAATAGCTATATTCTTTAGCTGTCAGCTTTTTGGTCACCATTGATAATCTTCCATATTGTGGCATTATTTATGAATGGTCCTATTCTTGCTAATAAGGTGAACTGAAATTAACTGAAAGGTGGTCTTAACTATAAATAATATGATAATGAAGAGATCATGTTTCCTCTTTTCATTCCAGGGAACCCCTAGACAAATTTTGTTTTTATAATATATGTAACCATTGTCAGTCTGCCTAGAAAATATTCTGTAGTAATTTTTCTTTATTTACTATTGTCATTAAAGTTTACAAAATAGTCTGGGATTTTTCCAGTAGATAAAAATTTAGTACTCAGTGTCTGACTGTTACATATATGTATGTTTGAAGACACATAAGCAGCCACACAAGTAGGAAAAAATAAAAACCCAGACCTTGTCAAACGTTCCTTGCTCAAAAGACTGTCTTGAAAGCAAAGGAAGAAAGGTGCAGCTGCTTGCACCTATAAGGAGGCTGTTTATGGAGTGAGTTGCAGGATGTGATCCACTCAATTTTATAAAATACACAAAACCATGCTGATTAACATAGTCAGGATAAAGCTTTCATTGTGAAGTTTATTTCAACTACCTTAATGTTTGTCTTCAACCCTTGTTTACTGCAGCAGAGATGTCGGCTTATTGGTAGGAGTTCCTTGGAACAAGAGTCATGGTGGATGTAGGAAAATGGCCAATATTTACCCTGCTCTCCCCTCAGGAGATTGCTTCTATTCGGAAAGCATGTGTCTTTGGCACATCAGCTAATGAAGCTATCTACGTTACCCATAATGATGAGGTAAGAACCTAGTCAGATATCTGGCTTACTTGGGGAATGTACCTCCCAATGCCATTAAACCGGTCTTCTGGAGACTGAAAGGGTAGGGTTGACTTGTGAAAGTAAATTCCATTTTCAGTTTTGTTCAGTGCGTACTGACTGCCAAGTATATGACAATAAAGGGGTAATTTTGAATTCTTCCTTTCCTTCCTTCCAGCTATTGCCTGTGTTCAGTAATGTATGTAATGTTTGATAAGCAATGCTTTCAGCAAATACTTTTTATAATATTAGTGCCTTAATTTTCCCTATTTATGAGAGCTATGATTTAGTTAGCATGCTGAGCTTGAGTGATTATTTCCAGAATGGAGAGGGAATTTTTTTTTTTATAGCCTTAAGCTTAAATGGCACAAAAACTAAAAGGTTCTTTGTTTTTTAGGTGTTTGTATTTGGACTGAACTGTAGCAACTGTCTGGGGACCGGGGATAATCAGAGCACCATTGTACCCAAAAAGCTAGAGGCATTGTGTGGAAAGAAGATTAAGAGCCTTAGTTATGGAAGCGGGCCACATGTGCTTCTTAGCACTGAAGGTAAAATGGAGGAGGACCCCAAACTTTGATACTTTTGAAAGCATCATCAATTCTAAGTTGAGGAAAGCAATTGCTTTATTCAGTAATTAATATTGGTTACTCATTTGCATGGCCGATGGAGAAAAGGTCAGGAGGAAGTATAATTTTTTAAAAACTAGAAAAAATTGGCATCAGAGAGTCCAGGAAACTTTTGAAGGCATTGGCTTGTGTTCTTGGATTGCTTTGGCATTGCTTCAACTAATTAACTTTAGCTGCATTCTTTCCATTCTAATTTTTCCATTTACTTATTTTTATTAATATCTTTTTACATCACCTTCATTTTCCAAATATACATTTCCCCCAACACTTAAACAAGAAGTCATCCCTTGTAACCGAAAAGTCATCT
Organism: Potorous gilbertii; assembly: GCA_028658325.1. Lineage (NCBI taxonomy): Eukaryota > Metazoa > Chordata > Mammalia > Diprotodontia > Potoroidae > Potorous > Potorous gilbertii. The sequence continues at coordinate 85,867,123 of CM053771.1, read as the reverse complement.
GTTGTAGATGAGATGTAGAGAATGAAGAAAAGAGGTGATGAGGGAGTAGTTTAGCAAAACCAGTCAAGTTTGGCAATTATTTCTGTGAAGGAAAAAAGGTTCATTTTCTTCCCTCTTCTCCAAGAGCAAGCTTGGTCATTATAAGTACATAGTATCGTTTGGGTTCTTCTTTCTTTCTGTATTCATCATTTATATTTCTTCTTTGATTCTACTTGCTTTTTTCATCAGTACACATAAGTCTTCCCATGCTTTTATGAGTTCATCATTTTCATTGCTTAAAGCACAGTAATATTTTATCACATTTATGTGCCACAGTTGATACAGCTATTCCCCGATCGATGGACATTTGCTTTGCTTCCAGTTTTTCACTACTTTAAAAAGTAGAGCTATAAATGTTCTAGTGTATATGGTACTGAGAAATTACTTAGGGGAGTCATCATATGGTCTGCCATAAGTCTGGTAAGGTCAGAGCTCCTTTGTAACAAACAGATATAATCAAGCAAAATAAACCACACATTGGGTGTGTCTGAAAAGGTTAGTCTCCTTCTGTGCCTCAAGTTGATCAACTTTCTGCCACGATGGCAGGGCATGCTTTGTCTTCAGTCATAATATGCTTGCTCATTATAGCAGTTAGAGTTCTTAAGTCTTTCAAAGCAGTTTTCTTCAGTACTATTATAGGGCCAAAGACTGGACCTGTTATTTTATTAGTATATGATGAGAAACTCGCTTTTCCAATGCAGGCCCCTTTTCTGCAATTTACCGTCTTAGAGAGTTGCCTGGAACACTGAGAGATTAAGGGACCCATCCACCATGATGGGTCATTGACTTGAACCCAGGTTTTTCTGACTTTAAAGCCAGCTCTTTTTCCCTCCACTAAAAAGTCTCCTGCTTGCCTCTTCTATGAGAGATAATTTACCCCATTCCATTTCACCCTCTCTCCTCCTACTACATTTCTCTCTCACTGTTTACCTTGATTTCTTTTAAGAGATGATCCCATCCTATT
>CM053771.1:85847306-85866020 GCA_028658325.1 Potorous gilbertii | reverse complement strand
TGGGTCCCTTAATCTCTCAGTGTTCCAGGCAACTCTCTAAGACGGTAAATTGCAGAAAAGGGGCCTGCATTGGAAAAGCGAGTTTCTCATCATATACTAATAAAATAACAGGTCCAGTCTTTGGCCCTATAATAGTACTGAAGAAAACTGCTTTGAAAGACTTAAGAACTCTAACTGCTATAATGAGCAAGCATATTATGACTGAAGACAAAGCATGCCCTGCCATCGTGGCAGAAAGTTGATCAACTTGAGGCACAGAAGGAGACTAACCTTTTCAGACACACCCAATGTGTGGTTTATTTTGCTTGATTATATCTGTTTGTTACAAAGGAGCTCTGACCTTACCAGACTTATGGCAGACCATATGATGACTCCCCTAAGTAATTTCTCAGTACCATATACACTAGAACATTTATAGCTCTACTTTTTAAAGTAGTGAAAAACTGGAAGCAAAGCAAATGTCCATCGATCGGGGAATAGCTGTATCAACTGTGGCACATAAATGTGATAAAATATTACTGTGCTTTAAGCAATGAAAATGATGAACTCATAAAAGCATGGGAAGACTTATGTGTACTGATGAAAAAAGCAAGTAGAATCAAAGAAGAAATATAAATGATGAATACAGAAAGAAAGAAGAACCCAAACGATACTATGTACTTATAATGACCAAGCTTGCTCTTGGAGAAGAGGGAAGAAAATGAACCTTTTTTCCTTCACAGAAATAATTGCCAAACTTGACTGGTTTTGCTAAACTACTCCCTCATCACCTCTTTTCTTCATTCTCTACATCTCATCTACAACAGATGACTTTTCGGTTACAAGGGATGACTTCTTGTTTAAGTGTTGGGGGAAATGTATATTTGGAAAATGAAGGTGATGTAAAAAGATATTAATAAAAATAAGTAAATGGAAAAATTAGAATGGAAAGAATGCAGCTAAAGTTAATTAGTTGAAGCAATGCCAAAGCAATCCAAGAACACAAGCCAATGCCTTCAAAAGTTTCCTGGACTCTCTGATGCCAATTTTTTCTAGTTTTTAAAAAATTATACTTCCTCCTGACCTTTTCTCCATCGGCCATGCAAATGAGTAACCAATATTAATTACTGAATAAAGCAATTGCTTTCCTCAACTTAGAATTGATGATGCTTTCAAAAGTATCAAAGTTTGGGGTCCTCCTCCATTTTACCTTCAGTGCTAAGAAGCACATGTGGCCCGCTTCCATAACTAAGGCTCTTAATCTTCTTTCCACACAATGCCTCTAGCTTTTTGGGTACAATGGTGCTCTGATTATCCCCGGTCCCCAGACAGTTGCTACAGTTCAGTCCAAATACAAACACCTAAAAAACAAAGAACCTTTTAGTTTTTGTGCCATTTAAGCTTAAGGCTATAAAAAAAAAAATTCCCTCTCCATTCTGGAAATAATCACTCAAGCTCAGCATGCTAACTAAATCATAGCTCTCATAAATAGGGAAAATTAAGGCACTAATATTATAAAAAGTATTTGCTGAAAGCATTGCTTATCAAACATTACATACATTACTGAACACAGGCAATAGCTGGAAGGAAGGAAAGGAAGAATTCAAAATTACCCCTTTATTGTCATATACTTGGCAGTCAGTACGCACTGAACAAAACTGAAAATGGAATTTACTTTCACAAGTCAACCCTACCCTTTCAGTCTCCAGAAGACCGGTTTCATGGCATTGGGAGGTACATTCCCCAAGTAAGCCAGATATCTGACTAGGTTCTTACCTCATCATTATGGGTAACGTAGATAGCTTCATTAGCTGATGTGCCAAAGACACATGCTTTCCGAATAGAAGCAATCTCCTGAGGGGAGAGCAGGGTAAATATTGGCCATTTTCCTACATCCACCATGACTCTTGTTCCAAGGAACTCCTACCAATAAGCCGACATCTCTGCTGCAGTAAACAAGGGTTGAAGACAAACATTAAGGTAGTTGAAATAAACTTCACAATGAAAGCTTTATCCTGACTATGTTAATCAGCATGGTTTTGTGTATTTTATAAAATTGAGTGGATCACATCCTGCAACTCACTCCATAAACAGCCTCCTTATAGGTGCAAGCAGCTGCACCTTTCTTCCTTTGCTTTCAAGACAGTCTTTTGAGCAAGGAACGTTTGACAAGGTCTGGGTTTTTATTTTTTCCTACTTGTGTGGCTGCTTATGTGTCTTCAAACATACATATATGTAACAGTCAGACACTGAGTACTAAATTTTTATCTACTGGAAAAATCCCAGACTATTTTGTAAACTTTAATGACAATAGTAAATAAAGAAAAATTACTACAGAATATTTTCTAGGCAGACTGACAATGGTTACATATATTATAAAAACAAAATTTGTCTAGGGGTTCCCTGGAATGAAAAGAGGAAACATGATCTCTTCATTATCATATTATTTATAGTTAAGACCACCTTTCAGTTAATTTCAGTTCACCTTATTAGCAAGAATAGGACCATTCATAAATAATGCCACAATATGGAAGATTATCAATGGTGACCAAAAAGCTGACAGCTAAAGAATATAGCTATTGATCTGTCATCACTAACTGCAATGTGAAGCCTTTCCTAATCCCCCACTCTGGTAATTAGTACTCTGTCCCTCTTCGATAGTCACATATATACCCTTGTGTTCCCAAGATCTATGTCCCCAACAGAATGTTCCCAGACAGAAGGACAGACTTCCCCAGCAGCAAAAGGGCACTCTGGACCTCAATCTAGTCAGAGTTGGGAGGGGTGAATCTTGATCTCAGTATGCATGCAAATGAAATTTCCACAATTCTAAATGTTCAAAGGCAAAGGGGTAGTTTTTGTCATGCCCTGGAGCTTCCTGGGCCCTACAAGACCATAGCAGATTGGGCTCCTAATCTATCTTGTGCCTTTATGCAAAGAACCTCTGCTGGATAACAACTCACATTTATTTAGTAATTTAACAAACACTATATCATTTCATTTTCACACCACCCTATTATCAATCCCAATTCTACAGAAGAGGAAATGAGTTCAGAAATCAAGTGATTAGAGCAAGGTCACACAGATACCAGATATATCTCAGGCAAGTATGAACCCCAAGCTTTTTGACTCATGCTATGGCCACAGCTCCCTAACAAGTTTTGGCCACAGGAGACATTTCTAATCACTTCTTTCCAGACCTGGAAAGCAGTGCGGAGGCTCTGGAAGAGAAACAAAAGTCCCGGTCTGAGGATAAAGGAGGCCTGGTCACATCAGTTAGTTGGAAGACCTTGCAGCACCACAGAGTCTGAGAGCCTAGGACTGTACAGCTCAGGGGCCTGCCCCTTTATCAATGAGGACTTCTTCACTATCCCTATCAATAACACAAAGAATCAGCTCTTCTGAGGCATCTCTGGAATAGTGCATAAGACAGCTGGCCTAGAAGAACATAAGGCTTGCCTCTGACACAAACTGGAGAAGTGACCCTGGGCAAATCAATTAACCCATTGATGCCTTCACACAACTCTCTAAGACTCTCAAGAATAAGACAGGTGCCAACCTGCATTGGTAAAGAGAATTTCCTCAATGGGAATTCATTTTAGCAGTGAAATAACAGGAATGGTATCTCCCCCACCCCAATCTTTTTCCACTGTAATCAAGGAGCACAAGATTGGCCCCCAAGTTTCACACTGTAGAGCTACCAGAGATCACTAAATTTGGAGGTTGAAAGGACCCTAGAGATCAACTAATTTAATTCATTATTTTATATAATGGAGGGCAGTGACCTGCCCAGTCACAAAGGCAGTAAAGAACAATCAGAAATCAAATCCAGGTGTCTGAAATTACATTTAGGCACAGCCACTTCCAATAAAAATAGATGCTAACAAGTAATCAAATATTAGCTAATGAATACATCTGGTCAGCTGGACCACTTGTAATGGGGGTGAGGAAACTAAGGCTTTTTGGAAAGCATTCCTATTACTTTAAGCATCACAGAAACAATTGAACTTAGCATCTTTTAGCAAAAATAATCAATTAAAATAAGAAACTGCTAGGTGGTGCACCTTCCTCCTTCATTTCTCCTCCCTTCCCCAACAGGAGTTCTTCCCTGGCCCAGACCCAGGCAGCCTCCCAGTAGCAATCTAATCCAAAACACATTTATTAAGCACCTCTTATGTGCTAGGGATACAAAGACTAAATGAAAGAGGGTCTCTGCCCTCACTGATGTTATATTCTTTTGGGAACACAGATCACGGAAATCTAAAAGCATATAAATGATTTTTTAAGGAGAGGAAGAGTATTAACAACTTGATATTGGGGGAGGAGGTCAAGAAAGGCTTCCCACAGAAAGTAGCACATGAACTATGCCTTGAAGAAAGCCAGGGATTCTAAGAGTTTAAAGTGAAAATGGAGTGCATTCCAGCTGGAGGTGGAGAAATGGTAATGCTATATCAAGTTCAGGAAGCAGTCAAATCGCCTAGCCTGGAGGTGTTTCAGCTTGGGTGGGCCAGTGTATTAGGTTCTCTTGCCAGGGAGACCATATGTCCTGGCTTCTTTCTCCTCCCCTCAAATAAAGTAATTTATGGATACACTTCATGATACTACTTTGAGTTCCCAAACTGCTGGTTATAGCTGTGATCTCTACATGGCTGAAGACTACTGAAAAAAGCAGATAGGATAACTACGTGGAATTCTGACCAAGTATTTTGCTTTTTATCAGATACCAAATTAAGAAATTCTAAAATTGGCCTGTCTCATACCAAAAATAAGATCAAGAGGGACAGTCAGCAAATCACAATAATACAGGGTGGTAGAGTAGAAAGAGCAGGGTCTGAATGAGGCCATGGCTGAGTAACCAATTCTGCGCCTCATCTTCATGTGTCCAAAACGGGGATAATATCCACATCAGAGTCAGTGTGAGGATCAAGGGAGATAATGTATGCAATGTATTCTAGGAAAATGAAAGTGATACATGCGCCAGTCTCCTCTGCTGGAACCTCTTCCACCTCATGTCTCCTAAATGCACGTGTCCCTCAGGGTTCTGTTCTGGGTCCCCCTCTCTTGTCCCTTTATACTGTTTCTCTTGGTGACCTCAACCACCATCTCTATACTGATGATTCTGAAACATACCTACCCTGTCTTGTCCTCTCTGCTAACTTGTAGTCTAGCATCTCCAACTTCCTGTCAGACATATCAAACTGGATAGTCAGTAACCATCTTTAACTCAATGTGTCCAAAACCAAATTCATCTTTCTCCGACTCTAACTTCCCTAATAATATTGAGGGCATTAGCATCCTCCTGGCTGGCTCACCACCAAGGTGGTAATTTGACCTAAGCCCTCTCTCATCTCTAAACTGCTCTCAAGGGCTGTTGGTTTTACTTTCCTAACATCTCCTGAGTATGCCCTTTTCTCTCCCAACACTGCAGGCCCACATCACCTCATGCCTTCACTCTTGCAAGTCTGCTTGTTGTTTTCCCAGCCACAAGTCTTTTCTACTCCAGACAATACTCCATTCAAGGTGTCACTGATTTTCCTTAGGCACAGATCTGATGTCACCCCCCCCCCCATCTCATTCATTAAACTCTAGTGGCTACCTATTATTTAAAAATTTACTTCTAAAATTTACTATACCTAAAAATGCAAAATCCTGTTTAGTATTCAAAGCCCTTCATAACCAGATCCCCACCCCCAATACATATACTTTATACCTGAGCACGTACCCTATATGGTCCAGTGGCACTGGTTTCCTTGCTGTTCCTTGAATAAGATACTTTATCTTTCCACTGGGCACTTTCACTGGACATACAACATGCCTGGAATTCTTTCCCTCTTCACCTCCGCCTGTTTCCCCGGTTTCCTTCAAGTCCCAGCTAAGATCCCACCTTCTACAGCAAGTCTTTTCTTGTCCCCTTAAGTGATAGTACTTTCCCTCTGTTGATTCTTTCCAATTGATCCTGTATATAGCTTATTTGTACGTAGTAGACGGCATGTTGTTCCCTAATATTAGAATGTGAGCTCCCTAAAAGTAGGACCTGTATTGTGCATTTCTTTGTATCCCCAACACTCAGCACTGCGTATAGCATGTAGTAGGCACTTAGTGTGTTTTTCAGTAGTGTCCAAGTCTTCATGACCCATTTGGGGTTTTCTTAGGAAAGACACTAAGAGTGGTTTGCCATTTCCTTCTCCAGCTCATTTTACAGATAGGGAAACTGAAGTAAACAGGGTTAAGTGACTTGCCCAGGGTCACATAGCTAGTTAGTGTCTGAAGCCAGATCTCAGCTCAGGAAGATGAGTCTTCCTGACTCTAGGGCTGGCTTTATCCATTACATCACCTAGCTGTCATATTCTATTTTGCAAACAGCCAAATATAAACATCATGAGTTTTTGCTAGACAGGTAAATGAACAAAATCTTAAATCACAAAATTAACTACAGTATAAGACTTCAGTCTTCATACTTCAAAATTAGACAAAGTATTAAGCAAAAATATGCTTATGTTCCTTATCTGAATTCTATAAGAGGAATTCTGCTGTTATGGTAATTTTCAATAAATTGAGGTAGTATAAACAATTTTACCTCCTAAACCCTTTGAATTTCTTTAACGCAACCAAAATGTGTGTTCTGATCTTTAAAAATGGAAATCTCTTTTTCTGACTTGAGATAGAATGGTCCCCAGAATCACCAAGATGCTCATTTTACAAATGAGCTGTGATGTTGTCCAAGGTTACAAAAGGGGCCCTCAGCATTGGAGAAAACGCCACTTTCTCCAGAAAATGAAAATACCCTCAACATCTGGTTTCACAGGATTTACAGCCAGACAAAACTACCACCTAGTTCAAGCTTTCAATTTAAAGATAAAGAGCAGAGGCCAGGAGAGAAAAAGGAACTTGACCAACATTGCACAAATAATGGAGGCAAGATCTAAGACTACATGTCATCCCTTACCAGAACAGACTTTTTTATATTTAATGTGACCTGATTTTGTCCTAAGAAGTTCTTAGTACATGTTTACGTCTCACATGCATTACAGTATCTGTGCCTTTGAGATATGCTATCCTAAAAGGGAAAGGGGCAGCTAGGTGACATTACAGGGCTGGGCACCAAGGTCAAGAAGACATCTTCCTGAGTTCCAATCTGGCCTCAGACACTTATTGGCAAGTCCTTTAATCTGTATTTGCCTCAGTTTCCTCATCCATAAAATGAGCTAGAGAAAGAAATGGCAAACCACTCCAGCATCTTTGCAGGAAAACTCCAAACGAGGTCATGAAGTCAGATGTGACTGAAATTACTTAACAACATCTTATAAAGAATCTCTAAGAAGACAAAGTCTATCTGAGTCACCCATATTTTCCACATTATCTTGTAGGACACTCTGGGTGTTCAATATATACTGAGCAATTCCTTCTACTACAAGGGCTTTAAAAGACTAATATCCTAAGATACATTCCCTGAACATCCAGGAGATTTAGTGATATTTTCTATGGTAACTCAGTTTTAGCTTCTACACTCCTTACTTTTCAGCCCATGAGCACCAGCTACCTTATTCTACAGCATGTACTATGAATCCAAATTCAGATATTTGCAGCTGGTTGACCAATGTAAGACAAGTATTTATTTTGTTTTGAGAAGTAGTTCAGCATTAACCCACTAAGGTGTGGTTCACACCTGTTCATAAATAGAACCTAATGTGTCATAAGGGGGATAAGCTTTGGATGAAGCAGCTGACAATGACGCTGTCTTCTAAACTGGCCCAATGAAGAAACAAACATGCTATATATACTCAGCTTAATGTGTTTAATTTCAAAGGCAAGAAAAAATATTTTATTGTTTAAAAATGTGAAAAAAATCAGGTGAATTACGCAAGCAACAAACACTTTGTAAAGGGTTTTTAAAAGGCTAATCATAAGGTTAATTTACTGCTTACCTTAGAGAATAAGCAAAATAAACCAAAAAGTCTTTTAGGTTTTAAAATTTCAATATTTAAATTATATATATTATATATATATATATTTATGCATAAATAATACATGCAAACAACTAAATGTTTTAAAGTTTAAACATTTTTGCCTTGGGTTTATAACCCAAAGTTGCATTTGAGTTTCATTTACTTGACACAGTAATAGTTAAGTTTCAGCCATGAAGAGTTTTCTTTTCTCCTTGTCCCACTTTAGGATTTTGTCATTAGGGTTAAGGACAGGAAAACTGGATGCTGAATTCATCTTTTGGTTCCACAATCACTGACATGTTGCATTGTTGTTGCTGTGTTCGTCCTTAGTTGCTGAAGAAGACCATGCCATCAGAGAAATAATGACATGACTTGCACTTGACTTTGTTTTGAGGGAGGGAGGGCTATAAGAGGCCCAGCCTCACTTCTCCTCCAGAGCCATCTGGATCCAGTGACCAGATATTCATCAGGATGACTGGAGATGGCCCAGGATGCAATGGGAGACCTTAGCCTTTTCTAAGGGTAACCCAGCTTATCCTTTCCCTTCTCTCTCCCTCTCCCCTTACTTTGGGGTTTACTGGCTAGATGTACTTTCTTCCTCCCTCCCTCTTTCCATTCCCTCCCTCCCCTCCCTTCATCCATCCCTCCTTCCTTTCTCCCTCCCTCCTCTCCTTTCCTTCCTGTCTTCCTTCTTTCCTTCCTTCTTTGTCATTCTCAAAACCTTTAACCCAGCGCACTCTGAAGGCCATAAGTTGAACAACAATAGGTCCCTGCCCAAGCTACAATTAATGACTGGCTTAAAGTGATTATCAATAGTAAGTTTCTCTTTCCCTCCCAGAGTGATTTAGTTATTTTTTTTTTCTTTTGACATGTTGCATTAAGGTTATAAGGAAAGGTATACTGACAAAAAAAAGTTGAACAGTATGTTTGAATTTATTTCGAAAATGAGAAAATAAACAAAATAACAATATTATAGAGAAAGGGAAAGAATGTCAGTTCAGGTTAAACATACACACATAAACAGATAAAGAAAACTGGTCTTTAAAATACATAATTCCACTTAGTTTCTAGGTACACTTTAAGTACAAACATGGCTCTCAAGAGCTATCAATTGAACACAGGCAGCAGAAGCACTAGATTTGAGATGGGGAGATTGGATGGTTCTGCCACTTATTGCCTGTGTAATAACAGGCAAATTACTTACACATCACTCTGGGCCTCAGTTTCCCACCTGTGAAACAGACTTGATGACCTCTAATGTTCCTGCTGGGTTTCACCCTAGGATCCTGCCTCCAACCTTTAATAGACACATGACCTAGGAAGCAAAGGTCATTTAATTTCTCTAAGTTTCAGCTTCCTTATCTAAATGACGATCAAATTTTATATACAACGTGCATGTGTCTATGCGTGTGGTGTTCAGGAAACTTGGAAATGCTATTAACTTTAAGTTATGCAAATGATTATTAGAATAACAGAAAACTGTTCGGATGGGATGTGAAGAGCTATCTGAAGGAAACACTTTATAAGCTTTAAAAAGTGCAGCATAGCAAGATTCTGACTGCGTGGTTCTGGCTTTTCTTATGACCTGGGGAGTAGGGAGATTCTGGTTATGATCAAGACTGGTACCAATGGTAGTGAAAGGCACATGACCACAGCAGTGATCTAGCCCATGTGTCATTCTTTAGCAGACACGCCGTGGGGCTGTGGCAATTCTTACTTGGTACCATTTTAACTCATAATAGTGTTTATGTAGGTTTTAAAAGTTTATATACACATATTACCTCAACACTTCTGTGACGCAGGTACTATTTTCCTCATTTACAGATGAGGAAACTGAGGCTGAGAAAGGCTAAGGGGCTTGCTGAGGGTCACAGAGTTGATAAGTGTACTTGAGATTCAAACTCAGATATTCCTGATTCCAAAGTCCAGCTCTCCATCCACTATCTGTGCCACCTGGCTAACATTTTAATTACAATGAAAAATTCAAAATACATACAAAACACTCCCACTAATTAAAGAATTTCCTATATTTGTACAAGCTAGATGAGGCTTTAGTTTAATGAACAGTTTACACTGGGCTGCCATTCAAAGGTGTTTTATTAATAGTTAAGGAGATGCTCATAAAATGCTTCTGGCATCTTGTAAGAAAGTTAGTTGGCAACAAACCTACAAAAATAAAGAAAATGAAGCAAATGTTACATTTGGAGAAAGGCTGCTGACTGCCTTTGTGTACTTTTGCAGCCTGCCACAATTCAAAATCAGCTACAGACACCTTGGACTGTATCAGCTATAAAACAGCTAGGTGGTGAAGTGGGTGGAGGGCCAGGAGAGAGTGGCAGGGCTGGAGTCAGGAAGACTCATCTTCCTGAGTTGAAATCTGGCCTCAGACACTTACTAGTTGTGTGACCCCAGGCAAGTCACTTCACCCTATTTACCTCAGTTTTTTCATCTGTAAAATAAGCTGGAGAAGGAAATGGTAAACCCCTCCAATATCTTTGCCAAGAAAACTCTAAATGGGGTCATTAAGAGTAGGGTACACTGAAGGATAAAAAATGAAACACTGGCCAAAGGGGAATCACAAGGACCTAGATATCCCATGCTGTGGCTACTGTTTCTCTACCTTCCATTAAGGCTGCAAGACTCTTCATGGCAAGTATAGATCATTTTTTTGTATAGCACTAATCCCTCACATGCATTTAACAATGGAATACTCTACTCTTTATTCATTCCTCTTTCCCTACATCCATCTGCTCCAGTCTTTGCATCTCTCTGCTGTGGGCACTTCTCTCTCCTGTTCCTCTGGGCTCATTCCTAAATCTAATCACCCAGTCTTAATCTCTTCCCTAACTCTATACACTGGATATGCCCAGCTGAGGGTCCCAATGGTACCTCAAACACATTTTTCCAAAACAAAACTAATTATCCTAAAAAACAATATTTGATGAGGAAACCATCATCTTCCCAGTTACCATGAGGTTTATAACACTGGAGTCATTCTTGGTTCTTCCATTTCTCCGGCTCATCCTTCATAACCCAATCAGTTGCTAAATCCTATCCAGTTGTAACAATTCTCATATCATGTAAGTCAACCCTCAGGCATGGGGTGTACTCTTCATTTCTTTTTGTTTAAAAATAAATTACTCTCCCTTTGAGGCTCAACTTACCTGCCACCCCCTCCATGATCCCTCTCCTCAGATTTTTGTCTAGATCTTTTCTCTGCCGCTTGAGGGCAGGAACCCTCTTTTCTATATGCATTGGCATCCCCAGAACTCAGCTTAGTGCCTACCACAAAGGAAGAACTTAACAAAAGCTTTTTTCATTCATTCAGTTTCTACCAGGTAAAGCAGTAAGTTTTCTGAGAGTAAGGACTGTGTTATTTTTCATCTGTGTCTCAACCCCTATGTACATAAAAAAATATACTCGGTTAAATGGGAGTTAATCTCAAAGGGCAAGTGTGGTGGAGAATTGGACTGACAAGGAGGACCAGGAAAGGCCTACTGCAAAGGGTAGGATTAACGCTGAGCCTTAAAGGAAGCCAAGGATGCCAGAAGGTGGAGGGGAAGTGGGAAAAAGCATTCCAGGCACAGGAGATAACCAATGAAAAAGGTACTGGGGGGTGGGATGAGGTGTATTCAAGAACAGTAAGAAGGCCATTCATGTCAGACCCTCACGGATATTTTAGAAGGAAATTCAGATGTTGGCAAAGCTAGGATGGCTAATGTACAAATTGTTATCACCAATGAAGTACTGATATTATTGCCCTTCAGATGTGGGCAGGAATGAATATAGCCAGGCTTCCCTGGGTCTGATGATCTGAGGAGGGGGTGGTACTGCTATCCCATGACAAAATCCTCTCCCACACACTGTGGGGCCTTCTTAGGGCTTCCACAGTCCTAGAGACCTCAGCTCACTCCCTGGGATCCTCTCCAAGCAGTTCTGCTTATCAGAATTTTCTGTTTCTAATTATCTATATCATCATCTTATTAAGCCAGTAATATAAGAGATTCAAAGTTCCTGTTCCATGTCCTGCTTAGTCCTGGAACTTGTGTACTTCATCTGAGACCTCTTCTACATTTTTCTAGGAAGCCAAGTTCCCACCTGGCATTTCTGGCTCTTTTTCTTTTCTGAGACTGTGAGGCTGCCTTGGACCTGAGTTCAAATCCAACCTCAGACGCTCACTAGTTGTATGATCCTGGGAAAAAAATCACTTAATCTCTAGGTCCTCCTCAGTTTCCTCAACTGTAAAATGGAAATAATAACAGCATGCCCCCTAAAGAGCAGCTGTGAGGATAAAATGAGATAATGCTGGTAAAGTGCTCTGCACACCTTAAAGCAGTGTATAAATGTTGTAATTATTACTGCTATCTTCAACAAAGACCCAGCTATTTTTTTCCCCCAAATCTTATCAACCCTGATATCCTTCCTGGTCGAACACTGTTGAACTTCTCCCTATATCATATGAAAGAACACATATGGAATAGCTGAACAATACTCTGCACCTCTTTACCTCATCTTAGTAGCCTGCGCTCCCTCTTATTTCCAGCAATCTTCTATTAATACAAAAAAGGAGACAGAAATACTTTCCCTGTAATTGTTACTTTGAGAAAACAAGTGGCAACAGAATATTCCAGAAGCCTTCCTGCCATGAGTAACAGAGACCGATATCACCTTTATTTCATATCGGTAACTGTAGGCCATAGGAAGATAGGTGGAATGGATAAGGGGAAGGCCTTGAGGTCAGGAAGATCTGGTTCCTATTGCTTCTCCAACATATCCTAGCTGTGTGATCAGGAGCAAGTCACTTCTCAGTGCTCCAAGACAGATGTAAGAGATGTTACAGAGGAACTGTTTAATTCCCATGCTGGGAATTTTCTCTAACCCTGATGAAATTACAGGTCCAGCCCCCCATCAATGACCAACACCCGAAGAAAGTCCTCCTGAAGACAGTCTGAGATACACACGGGGCTATTTCCCTGAAGTCTCACTAGTAGGTAAAGTAGAGCTTCTATGTCCTAGTTGGCTGGTTTGGTAGCAGCAAACATTATTTGCATAGACAGGAAGCTAATTAAGATTGTTTTAAAAAAACAACTCAAATCACACTATGCTCTTGTTTTGAAATGATAAACAGGAAAGAACCATGTTCCACTACTTAAGTACAGTTCTTTGTGACATTCCCCAAACCTAGGTAGTACGAAACAGACTAAACAGAAATGGACCAACTCTTATTTCATAATTTTCCAAGAAGCTAAAAAAGCTGAAAACATAGTTTTAGGCCTTTTGCAATGGGATAGTTTAGTAAAGTTCAAATCTACTAAAAGTACTAAAAACTTTAAAAAATAATCAATAAAGGTATAGTCAAGATTTGGATGTGATTCTGCAGCTGTGGTTTCGTGAAAAATGTCTCTTCTACAGTTACGGCTTGAATCCAAACCATAATCTGGAAATATGCAGCTGGCCTCATACGTAAGCAATCCCAAGAACAACTTTAAGCAAAATTTAACAGCGATGGAAAAATGAAGCAACACAAATAGTATTAGACATAGTCTTGAATTCTAGGAGCACTTCTGCCCTACATTAAAAATTACCCTATATATACCCTAATGGTTAAACTTCTCCAAACAATGTTCCCTGTCAGGAAGCAAACACTGAGAATGCTTCCAAATCATAAAGAACAAGACTGACCCCAAAGATGGAAAGACAACCTCCCCACCACCTTTGCAGGGCTGGGAGAGTCCACTGGTATGGAACCCTGTATATAATTTCAGACTTTTAAAAATATATTGATCAGTTTTGCTTATTTTTTCCTCCCTCTTACTAAAAAAAATTCTTTGTGATGAGAATCGGCTGTCTGAGGGCAAAGGGAAATTTAGGTGATAAAAAAACAAAAGACATCAATAAAAATAAGATCAGATCGTAACACTTGCTCATCACCATCAATGCTATTTGGCCAGCAAAGAAATAATATCTTTATGTAGCCACTGAAAATAAAATAAAAATCAATAATTTGACTTTTAGATTTTAAAAAGAGAAGCAAACATTTTGTCAACAAAGAACAAGGAAAATAGGTCTTCATCAAGTGGCAATGACTTGATATCCAAATAAACACAAAGATGCATTATTCCATAATTGGTGACACTGTTTGATGGTCCAGGAAGCTCTCTCAAGTGCTAGAGCTATAGATAAAAAATTTCATTTTCCACAGTAAACCTAGAAACATTTTCATGAGAAATCACTGAGATGGAACCTCAAGAAAAAATGCAGGATAGAAAGCAAGAACTCCATTGAAGCTCTTAAAGCACTCTGAGCACTTGGGGGAAGCTTATAACACAGACCTGCAGGATAATAACCGAGGCAAAACAAATCTCAAACAATCCACAACTTCCTCTAAGACTTATCCCAGGCACCACTTTGGATAGGAAACCTTCCCTGATTCCAAAAGGGGTACGTTCTATTTATTCTTAATTACACTCCTTCAGAAAAGGAATTGTTTCTCACTTGGTCTTTGTATTCAGAGTCCCTTACACATAGTAGGTACTAATAAATGTGTGTTAAATCACACTGAATACCCATGTGCAGCAGATGGCTTTTTGAGAAGAGTTTTTTCACTTGGAAAAATCAAGTTTGAGTCACTATTTTTGTGACTGTGGATTAGTCACATAACTTTCCTATACCACATATTTTTCCTCTGAAAAATGGGTTCAATAATGTCCATAAGACCTTCTGGGATGTCAGAAGACTTACATTAAATAATGTAGGTAAACTTCCTAGAAGACCATACAGAACTATCTAAATGTCAGCTACCAGATATAACCTATGTCACCAAAGCTTGGTGGTCTAGCTTATGGAAATACAGGTATTCCCTGTGCAAAGGAAACTTCAACATGATTTAGCATCCTACTCTATATTCTGTTAACATTAACCTGTCTTACAAAGATATTTTGGCATTTCACAAACTGAATTCCCTTTAGATGAGGTCTAATATGATGAACAAGCCTTTTACCCAGTTTTGCTCTTTTGGAATAATGCTGGAGATGTTTCATGGTATCTGCTGTTCAGTCATTCAGTCATGTTTGATTTTTCATAAACCCATCTGGGATCTTCTTGGCAAAGATACTGAAATGGTCTGCATTTCCTTCTCCAATGGTTTAAGGCAAACAGAAGCTAAGAGACTTGCCCCAGATCACGTGGCTAGTAAGTGTCTGAGGCCACATTTGAACGCAGGTCTTCAGACCCTGCTCTCTAACCACGGAGCCATCTAGCTGCTATTTCAACGTTTAGGCAGTCCCTAAATAATGTTCAAAAAGCAGGATAGGACAATTATTGACGTCATGATTATGCTATCCCGTCCAGATATTCAGCCAGTCACCTCATCCCACTGTCCAGCTCCCCCAAGCCTGAACCAGTATCCTCCCCACAGGACGAAGATCTGGACCTCCCCACAAAGGACCTTCCAGACTTCATGCCTTCACAGTCCTAAGGCAAGTGAATTCACTCACCTTTACAGCTATCACCCTAGAAGCCAATCTACTGACTGGCAATCAAGTGTGTGTGAACTAGTGCACCTGGTCCATCTAAGACTGACTCCAATCATTACTAGACCATATGTTTCATATCCAGTCATCCAACCAGATCATCTGCCTGCCCTTTCCATCTTCCCAGAACAAACCTCCCTTCTCTGACATGTGTTGTCCTTCCCCCAAACTGTTAACTCCCAGAGCACAGAAGTTGTCTCTTTAAAAAAATTTTTTTAAAAGACTATCTTCTAACATTGGTCTCATTGTCTGGCACATAGAAAGTGATCAATAAATGCCTTTTCATTTATTTATGTTATATTTCTCTCGCTAGAATGGTGGAGAGAAGGGAAAATAACCACTTTGTACTCTCTTAGTACCAACAGAACCCTTCCCCCACTCCTATCCTTGCTACCAGCAGTCCTGCCTTGTAATTAGGAGGAACAAAGGAAGTGGGGTAGGTAGGTAGGTGGTCTTGGCAACAGCAAGAGAAGAGAAGGTAAATCCCTGAATCCATTCTGACACCAAAATCAGCCTCTGTTCTATTTCTTTGCCCTGCCTTAATCTTCACCCCAGAGTCTGTTTCCTAGCTCAGTTTCTGCGACAGAATATTGAGGGGAGTCAGTCTGACTTTTCTCTGAAATATAGATGGATCTTACTTTTTGAGTCCTTCAAGTAGGTAAATCTTGTTTTTTTCTTGTTACTAGCCCTAATGATCCTCCAGAACTTCAAAGGGCCTGTGTGTCTCCTCCTTCAGGGACAGCTATGGGAACATCAATCCATCCTGACATTGCTTTATTTTTTTTTTTAACACACATTAGAGAAAGCACATGAAGAAGAAAAAGAAATAATAGAACTGGGAGCTGACCCAGGACTGATAAAGTTGCCTCTGGGTTTAATACTACCAGAAAACCCCAAATCAAATTCTCATTCTACTCTAGCCCAGACGGTAAGGGTGAGGAGGTAAGCATTTTGCTAGAGTCCCAAGTTGCAATACTGACTGCATTTTCCCATAGAAACGTTGTTAAATACGATAAATTCAATAACACATCACGTATCACATGATACTTCCCATATCTTATAAGCTGTTGCAAGATAGTCAGAAAGCCTAACTACCATTTAGGATGTTGTCTTTAGGAGAAAATGCACTCCAACTGCCAAACAAGCCATTTACAACTGAATTTTGAAACATAATGCTACCTATATTACATACAGAATTCCAAAGGAGAGAGGGGCAAGGGAGGGCAGACCATAGAGATTATCTGGCCCAATCTACTCATTTTACAAGAGAAGAAACTGAGGCTGAGAGCAAGGGAAGTGACTGGTCCAAGGTCTTACAGATCATCACAGGTAGAAGTGACATTAGGCCATATCTCCTTACTTTCTGTGCTCTTTCCACCATCACACGAAGCATCTACATTTTAAGCTTCATAAAGGGTTTAACAGAGAATTCAGAATGAATAGTTCACAGTAACAATAGGCCTTTCAAAGAAAGTTCATCTACTCAGTATAATAGAAACATGAAAGGTAACTTCATCATATTCCAGCCTTTTTTGGGGGTGGGAGTACAGAGGGTATGAGGAAACAGAAGGAAAAGAAAAGGTGAAAGATAACAGGAAATTTTGCTCTATAGGGAAAAAATTCCTAGTTACAAAATGATGTGTTATGAAGGGAGGAAGGACATAGAATCTTTCCCTCTGACATTTAGCGAGAAGACAGAAAACTCTTTTTCAGGGATTTTTCTTCAGTTTCACCTGAAAAGACAGACTAAATCAATTACGGGGGTCTTTCCAGACTTCAGGACTACAAGTATCACACCCTTATAATTTAGACACTGAACAGATTTGTTATGTTTCCTATACGGTACAATGGATCCTTTCTCAAAATAAAATACCTAAGATTACACAAGGAAGCCAATTATACTGAAATATAGTAACCAAATACTTAAAAAAAGATTCGTGTTATGCTCCCAAATTAAAAGCTTCTGAATAAATAGAATGATGGGATCTGCTGCCTTTCTTTCCCCCAAGAAGCATTATCTGGCTAAATTCAGCCCCTACAAACTAGGAATTAATACCAAACTGTCGATACAACTAAGGTTTCTTTTTATTCAATCGTATCTCCTTGACCAGACTGTAAGTTCCTTGAGCAAGACCCTTATCTTCTATTTCTTTTGTATCTCCCAAGCACCTACTCCTGCGTGGTTCACACAGTAAACGTACTATGAACCCTGAAAAATGAATACCATTCTAGGGCTGTGTACATAACCTAACTTCTTTGACTCCCCTTCCTTGACGCTCACTTAAAGACTCTGTTAGACTTCCCAAAACTTGCTGATTACTGGAAATCTGGCCAACCCTTGCTGAAAGGCATAGACACCCTTTATTAATAAACGGCTGCAAAGGGCTCCAGCTTTGTGACTATTTCCTCGACGAAGGTCCCAGATTCTAGTTTAAATGAAGCAGAATCGCTGCCAAAAGCTACATAATTCACACTGTTCAGGATGTTGCTTTCTATGATTCCCTTCAAGAACATCAAAGCATAGCGTTTCCCTTACCACGACGGATTAAAATATAGTCTATAAACTCTTGTTTTAACACCTAACAAAGAGTGATCCAAAAGTCTTAGCTTGTTTAATTTACTAAGCTTTAGTGGCTTATTAAATTAAGTTTTACTAGTTTCCTACTGTATTATACATGGTTTCAAAAGTCTTAGTGAAGGTTCTAAGCTTTGATACAATTACAATAATAGTTAACAAAAGAAGTATGTCATGAATTTCTCCCACGAGGATACTCCACCCCGCAGCTCCAACCACTTCACGAAACCCACAATTTTTGCCCTAGAGGGGGCATTTATCCAAGAGGAAATGACATCTAAACACAAACCTACGGCTACATAAAAGGGCCACCCAGCAAACTCTCCATAAAGTTTCAAAGTCCGGCTGACTCATGCTTTCTGCCCATAGACGGTGGCTTCAGACTGCCCAACACAAGGCAGAGGTGGCACCCAGAACGGGGCATGCCTCGATGGCCCTTCGGGCACCCAACCAGGCCGGGATGTTATCACAGAGGGATGCCAGAAGATGCCAGGATCAAAGTCCAAGGAGGGGGCGCAGCCTGCTCACTTGGGGAGAGGGTGGGGGGTCTGGATCCGCGGGCAAGCCGGATCGTCTTAACCCAGATAGAAAAGGCACAACAGCTGCGGGTGTCTAAGTCCCCGCGGACAGGTGTGGAGGCAGAGAACCAAAGACAGCCGGCGGCAGGGGAACTAGTACCAGC
>CM053771.1:85818196-85846806 GCA_028658325.1 Potorous gilbertii | reverse complement strand
CCCAACCAGTTACTTGACTTTTGGGTCCTTTGTCAAGAGTAGGGTATACTCTGGGTGTCTGTAAGGTCTCAGTTCCTCCAAGGTGGTATAATCAAGCATGTATACTGGTCTGGGAGCAAGCAGAAATTTTTGTGCCCAGAATCTGAGTAATAGTTTTGTCTTCACATCCACCTCTCCTCTAGATCTGCCAAGCCAGCACTGGGGGCTGAGATTCAGATAATTCAGTGTCAGATAAAGATCATTTGCTCAAATCCCTCAGGAGTATTAGATGGGGGCAGGGCCTCTACACAGGCCTAAGGTAAGAATCAGCTGCTCAGTGCCCCCAGGGGTTTTACAATCCAACAATGGATGTGGGCTGCTGTGAAAGCTGCTGCAGCCCACCTGATGGGACCTCTGTGCCCACTGTCTAAGACTGGAACTATGGGGAGGCCCTTCTCCCTTCTTGGCCAGCTGAAAAAACCCTCTCACTGACCTTTGGCACCTATGAGTTGAGGGATCTGCAAACCACTGCTATGGAGGCTGGGGATTCCACCTCTGGGGCCTGCACTCATCCTTCTCCCACAACCACGCTGGGCAGCCAAGGCTAGGCTGGGCTCTACTCCATGTCCGCTGCAACAGACATTTCCTGTCAACCTTTCGGGTCACCCTGGGCTGGAAATCTCCTCTACTCTGTTGTCCTGTGGCTTCTGCTACTCTAGAATTTGTTGAGAGACCTTCTTTACAGGTATTTTATGGGCTATGGGGGAAGAGCTAGCATATGTGCGTCTTTCTACTCCACCATCTTGACTGTGCCCCCCAACTATTATTTTCTGGTCAATGAATTTCCCCACCACTTTGTTTTAGTGCCAAATAGTAGAAAAAGTCTCAGTAATCATCACTGTCCCAGCTAAAGTGAAACCAGAATTAATCTAATTACACTTGAATCTATTTCCCAAATGACACCATGCTGACTACTCTAGTAATAGTTTCAATAAATGTTATTCTTTTACAAGGCCCATTTATTTCAAGCACTTCCTAAGACCTACTATTTTCAGCTAGTTCACTGCCAAAGAGTCAGTGACAGTCCTGAATTTTAGGTTCCATCCTACCACTAGTATCCCAACAGGGTAGCATACTTAATACCACATTCTGGTGTACTTTTCTGGATAAAATAAAATCTGGGTTTTGTGTCTAATAATGGCAACATGTAAAGTCTCAAAAATTTCTGACAGTTTCAAGACTGAGAACTCATTGTTATCACTTAGCTCGTTCTTAAACACACATGGTAGCACTACCAGTTCACTAGGACCTTTTCCTCTATTTCCTTTCAAACCACCCAAAGAGCTGAACAGTAGCTTCCCATTTCCATTCCCCAGCTTTGGAGCTGGGAATTTCAAGTTGCATATCATAAAGAATAACCACATAACATTTCCCATCATACTCTATGTTCCAAATGTATCCCAGACTATCTTCACTTTATTAATATTACTACTTCTTTCAGGACCTAGGAAGTCCGGAGACCACCAGTGAAAGCTGGTCTCCACAATGCACCAAACTACCGTACGCCAGTCCATTTTCTATACTCTACTATCTTTGAATACCCTGACAGAACTGATAGCAAAATCAGCCACTGCTCATTTTAATACTGAAAGCATTCAAGGAAAACATTCTTGGTTCTACCTGTGCTGCTTCTCACTTTCCAGATGATACCAAATTCCTGGTTTCCTGAATTATCCCTCATCTATTTTGTAGGATTTTTATATATTGGATCCTCTCCCTACTCTAAAGGGATAGGTTTTAAAGCTCCCCATGAATAGACAGATTTGTTCTCAGCATAGCATGCGTCAGACAAATATCCAGTGTATCTCTAAACCTCTTCCCTATTCATTTCTCTTCCCATTTTTCTGATTATATCTGAGAAAAAAATATATCTCTTTTTTATACTTTCTTACATCCTTTTTATTCTACTTTTTTTTTTAAAAAAAATTTAACTCTTCTTTATAAGTATTTATTATCTTTTCTTGCTACTACCCACCATCCCCATTGAACAATTTTTTTAAAAAGGAAAAGAAAAAAATAAAATCCTTATTATAAATATGCTATAGTCCAGCAAACAAATCCCTACATTGCATATGTACAAAATGTATATCGCATGCTGGATCTTAAAACTATTATTTCTAACAGGAGGTGGGTGATATGTTTCATCTTCAGCTCTCTTGACTCATGCTTTATTATACTGAATTGATCAAAATTCTAGGTTTTCAATGGTGTTTTTATTGTATAAATTATTCTTTCAATTCTTTTTGTTCACTCTGTATCAGTTCATAGAGTGTATACTTCATCATTTCTCATGGTAAAATAATATAATATTCATTTAGTATAAATTTTTAAACCATTCTCCAATAGATAGATTCCACTTTGGGGCTACTGTGAAAAGAACTGCTAAATTTCCACATTTCACAGTATATATTCTCAAATTGAACAATTATATGGTAAATGTTGCTTTTATGCCACTAAAAGTTGCAAAAGCAAAATCCAGTTTCAACACAAATCTACTGCAGGAGTGGTTATTGAAACTGGCTGGTTGCATCTCAGATAGAAAGAATACAGGGAGTGAGAAAACTTCCAGTCCCCTCACATGGTTTCAGTTGAGAGGCACATTCTATTGTAGGATTTTTTGGAGTTTCTGGTCCTCTTGTTGTGTTTGTCCTTTGTTCTTGAAGAGGACCATGACATTAAGATGATGACATGACTTGCAATTGACTTTGATTTGAGTGAGGGAGGGCTGTGCAAGGTCACCAGCCTCACTTTCTTCTCCTGAGCCTGAGTAACTGAGTAGTCCATTTCTTGAATATAAGTCTTATATAGTGAAATAATGGCTACAATGAAAGTCATTTGTCATCTAAGGGGAGGAATTTAACTCACCAAAGATGCTTTTCTCTGAAGGCAATTTATTTTATGTACGTGCATGTGAAGTTTGAGGAGAGGGGGTAAAATCCACAAACATAAAACACCCACGAAACCCAACATACTTACCTGCTTAATATTGGCTCCTTGCCAGCCAGTAATCAGCTTCACAGCCTCTTGGGGGACGTACATCTCCACCTCAATAATATCTTCCCCAGTGAATGTCAGCCGTTCTTCTATAAAATGATCAGAAGTCCTAATGCCAAAGGCTAATATAATACCCCCTGCTCCCTAACTTTTGCCCCAAAACCCTGACTGCCAAAAAACAAGAGGAATTAAGGGGGGAAATAGGTAAAGAAATCCAATAATAGCAACAAATGAAGGTGCTTTCTGAATGGGAACTTAAAGATTACAGAAGATATGACTGACAGACAAGATGTGGAATGCTGCTTCACAGATGCCAAAGGAGGAAAAAGCTCCCTAATCCTACAAGGAAGGTGTGCTGAGCTTCAGAGGGGCTTCAATTCCAAACTATCTTCGGTGTTAACAGGAGAGGATCCTAGAACACACTGACCTAGTGGGAGTCCCTATTTGCCTAGATTTTCTGTTTTGATTCAGCGTATCTCACTAAATTTTCACAATCCATTTAAACCCTGAAACACAGCCCCTTAGTGGGGAGGAGGTGAACTAGAAGAGACTGACTTCTCCTCAAGGCTGAATAGGGGAAAGTATATATAAAAAGAATGGGACAATTATATTTACATGTAGACATGAACAGATATAAAACCAAAAGCCATTCCCCAAAAGATAAGTAGTCAAAGGATATAAACAAACATCTCAAAAGAAGAATTGCAAACTGTTAACAATCACGAAGAAGAATGCTCCAAATCACTAATAATAAGAGAGATGCAAATTGAAACAACCAAGAGGTTTTATCTTCTATCCAGTATATTGGCAAAGTTGAAAAAAGATGAGAATACTTCATCTTGAAGGGGTTGCAGGAAGATAGGCACCCTAGCGTATTATTGATGGAACTGTGAATCAGCACAACTGTTTTAGAAAACAATTAGTGAGTATTAAAATAAAATGACGAAAACTGTCCATACCCTTTGACTCAGAGGTTCTAGTACTAGGTTTATACCCCAAGGAGGTCACTGATAATAAGAACCCACATACACCAAAATATTTATAGTAGCATTTTTTTTGTGGTAGCAAAGAATTCAAACAAAGTACATATTCTTCAACTGGGGAATGGCTAAACAAATTGTGATGTGTGAATGGGATGGAATGGAAGATTACTGTGCTGTAAGAAATTATATGTGTGATGAATACAGAAAAGCATGGAAAGATCTACATGAGTTGATGCAAAGTGAAGTAAGCAGGGCAAAGAAAACAATACACCTAAAGACTACAACAATATGAATGGAAAAATAACAAAAAAAAATTCAAAAGTGAATGCTGCAAAATTACAAAGAACAAACATGACTTGAAAGGAGAGATAGGAAGTTCAGAAGT
The DNA here is from genome assembly GCA_028658325.1 of Potorous gilbertii. Taxonomy (NCBI): domain Eukaryota; kingdom Metazoa; phylum Chordata; class Mammalia; order Diprotodontia; family Potoroidae; genus Potorous; species Potorous gilbertii. The sequence goes on along the minus strand of CM053771.1, from coordinate 85,842,405 downwards.
ATTGTACATTGCAAATATTTTCAGACTTTTTCAAAGTATCAAACTGTTATGCTGGAGTTTTTCCCCCTCTTTTTTTTTGTCTTAAAAAAATATCATTAGTTGTATGGGCTAGCTCTCTGGGACAGGGAGGCATACTGGGTGAAATAATAAGATATGAAAAAAAGATATCAATAAAAACTAATTTTAAAAAAAGAACCCACTACAATTTTAATGCTGGTTTCCTACTTAGATCAATAGAGCTCTTAGAAAAGGATAGATGAATTGGTATCACAGTCTACAAACTAGCGGCTAGTGGCAGTTGTGGTAACAAAAAGGAACAGTGTCTGTCTGTACTGGAAGTGCAGCCAGTTGGCAAAGACCCCTTGTGTTGTTCTAGTTGTAACACAATAAATTATCAAGTCTAAAATATTTATTTTACTTCAGGTTAATGAAGTATGTCAGTTTCTAAAACTTTCCATCATCTTTATACTCATGCACAAAAATATATACCTCGACTTTCTCTATACCTCTGGTAGAGGATATAAACAACAGTCAGGCTGGCTGTAATTTCAAGACCCAGTGCTATTTTCTGAATGGTTGACAAGTTTGTCCAAGAAGACCATTCAATGGACATTTTCTCTGGAGTTCTAGCCTGCATAACACATCAATATAAGCATTAACATGTATGCAAGGGGCACAGAACAGTGCTGGATGAAGTCATGTACTCATGCTGATTGAGTACATTATAAATCTATGTCATTTAATTTCAACTGGTCCCTCACTGCAGCTAGGTCATTCTTTTGCTCTTCCTTAATTGATTCCCTATCCCACATCTCACAAAAGCTTTTCCAAATCTAAACCTATCATCTCTCCTTAACCCTTCCATACAATAACTTCTTTCTCCTTTCACCTTCTCTCAGCTTAAAGATTTTGTGTTTTCCATTACTGAGAAATTGAAACCATTCGATACAAACTCTCTCCTGTTTCATTCTCCTTATCTAAAATTTATCAATAAAGTCAACCCCCATCTCCCTTTCTCCCAATCTCTGACAATGAGGTGGCTCTTGTCTTTGCCAAATTCTTATCTATGTCTTTGATCCCAACTCATTTTATCTTTTCCAGTAGAGTATAATCTCAAGCCTTTTCTATATACTGGAAAGTGGGTTCTTAAAATTGCAGTTATACTTGCAATTTCAGAATACTGCAAGGGGTGAAAATTATGACTTGGATAACAATGTAACCTCCCTTTTATAGGTAGAAATTCATATATCAGTAACACTTCAAATGATGAGGTGTATCACAGCAATCAAAATAAGGCACTGACTAATGAAAAGCCCTCCCAGAATAGCTGCCATGTCTTTTTACTTGGCAAAGAATCAAATACTTACTGAGTAGGATGATTTCTAGGTTTTCTTGGTCTCCTGTATGAGATGATTAATTTATATTTTTAAAATTTCTTTGGGAAATAATCAGTTTATTGATGTCTGCTCTTTTACTCACTTTCAATTCAATAACTTGTTTAGTCCTGTTAGAGTTGTCTCAAGTGCATGTCATTTCATTTTTATCCTTTCCTCCAATTTGCTATTAATTTTGATTCAACAAATTGATAGTCTGATTGTACACAGCTAGCTGATTTAGAAACAACTCCTCACATTGGTAATCATTCATTTTCTGTCTGTTAAAATAGATTAATTTTTTTTTTTACAATTTCATTTGGCACCTGTCTTTTCTAGTGTCTCCTGTCTTATTCTCAAAGAAAGCATTTATGATATTACGTATGAGGCTTCTGTCTTTTTTCTTATCCCTAAAACATGTTTTCCAGTAACCCTAGGAAGGTATTTATTGAAGGTATAATTTTTTTCAGTTCTTCTATATACATACTTTTTATTTGAAATTACCCAATAAAAATGTAAATGTTAATTTAATTCAAATTCTTCATAGAATCCTTTCTATGTTCATTTTCTATGAGGTGGAATATAGGCTGACCTGTACCCAATACATACATCATTACCTTACATGCTTATTTGGGATCTGCAGACCCTTTTGCCCACATCTGAGTAGAATTAGACATGCACTGTAGTCAAATTACACCCTGAGATTTCCCAGAAGCAAATCTGAGTGAGAGTAACATGAGCCAAAGAGATAATGACATTGGATATAAGACCCAAGGTTGAACCTAATTCATGTAATCCCAGAACCTGGAGTGCAAGATTATAGGTAAATCCGTTGTTTGGGTCTCAAAAATGTTTTTCCCATAAAAGTGAACAGGTGATTGGTGAATAGCTTTCCAGAGTAGCCCAATAAATCCATTTAACTCATAACGTACATGAATGCTATTACTAAGATAGTTATAGAACATAAAAATCCTTCATATGTTCATGTAGCACATAAACGCATAAAAAATAATGAAACATTACTGCCTTTTTTCTAAGGATCAGAGCAAGGGAGGAAAGGAAAATCTCTCCTCCTCTAGTAAGCTAAAGTAAGGTTGGTGGCAGAAACCCAACCCACAGTGGAAAAGTAGTGACAGTGTAAATCCAGAAGAGGGTGCCAGCAAACCATGTCCTAGAGTTTCCTGGCAGGGGAAAGAATAAGGTTACACAGTTAGTGATTGAGTGGCACCACAAACCCAAAGAACCTTCCAGTGCTCAAATATTTTCCACTGTTCCCTTCTTCCCATTTTGGATTCAAATAATATTTATAAGCAGTTGACCTCAATAGGGCATAATCTGTTAGTTGCCTCATGCCCTTAGATTAGATTCTTTTGGAATTTAGAAAATGACATTGGCTCAAGGCCTAAAACAGAAAGGGAAGACTTTGGCACAAAAAGAAATTCTCAAGCTGCTTATCTCCACAGATAAACTCACTTTAATAGCAGATCTGCTTACATCTTACAACCCACAGAGGATCCTGGGGTTCTTTTAAAACCATACAGGCATCAGAATCATTCCAACCACCTCCAGAGTAAAACTAACAGCTGTTTTTCAGTTTAAGATAAAGAAAAAAAGACCTCAGAGAAGGCAGGAGGGAGAATTTAGTCTGTTTTCAAGCTGCTGCTCCTGTGTTCTCAGCTCCCATTCAAGTGCTAACTTTGGTAACTTTGAGATACAACTAATTCATATCCTATAGGGGTAAAAATTTTGAAGATCTTTAAGAGGAGGAGGCATGTAATGAAAATGGACAGTTTTAATAACTGCTTTTGGGTTTTTCTGCTTTACAGTTAATGTTTGGGGTAGATATTTTAATGGGGCAAACAGAAAGTAAGTCTCAATGCCCAAAAGCATTGAACACATCCAAAGAAGAATGTATGTATTTATGATGTTTCAAGACATCCATTAATTCTACCCTAGAGATTTCTGGAATGATTCTGACACTTATGTAATTTTAGAGCCATATATTCACGTGTACATGTGGCTTTTTTTAATATGTATATATGAATACTTACACATAGAATCCCTTCTATGTCCTCAAGGGCAGTCAACTACCGCTGTTCTCAGGCTTCAAAATGATTAGGCTGAGCTTCTGGTATTGAAGTTCCTGTACCCCTATTGGTAGGCTCCCCATTAACAATCAGCCTGTTGATCCAGTTGCTTTTAGAGGAAATATTTGCTAAGAAATTATAGTAATGACAGTTGGTACATAACATTTTTCCCCCAGAGACTGGACCACACTGTCACACAAATACAAGAGTCAATGAAAGAAGAGTAGGATTTCAATTTCAATTTCTACAATAATAAGGCACATGTGTAAAACATCTCCGAACTCATGACCCTGGAAATTCTTTTCTCATTTCGTGGAATCCTTATAATATTCCCTTTAATAGTAGCTCTTTCCTATGAGGGTCATTCACTTGGGCTCCAGGATCTGTGTCTTTCTTTAATACACAACCAACAAATCTTTCCTACATAAGGGAAGGGGATGGGGGTTGCAGTTCTTGGTTATCTTTTTTTTAAAGATATTTTTAACATTTTTTTTGAAATTTTAATGTCTCACCCTCCCATCCCTGAGAAGGCAGGCAATATATCAATCCTGCAAAACATATTTTTATATTAGTCATATTGGCAAAAAAAGGAAAAAATAATGAAAGTGAGAAGACCATACTTCATTTTACATTCAGAGTTCATCAGTTTCTTCACTGGAGTGGATAGCATTTTTTCATCATGAATCCTTTGGAATTGTTTTGGATGATTGCATTAATTAGAGTAGCCAAGTCTTTCACAGTTGATTATCATTACAACATAGCTGCTATTGTGCACAACGATATCCTAGTTCTTCTCCCTTCACTTTGCATCAGTTCATGTAGGTCTTGCCATGTTTTTTTCTGAAATCACCTACTTGTCATTTCTTATAGCATAATAGTACTCTATCACAATCATGTGCCACAATTTGTTCAGCAGTTCCCCAATTGATGAGCATCCCCTCAATTTCCAATTCTTTGCCACCATAAAAAGAGCTCCTATATTTTTATACATATAGGTCTTTTTCCTTTTCTTTCTTCTCTTTGAAGTATAGACCTAGTAGTGGTATTACTGGGTCAAAGTGTTTGCACAATTTTATAGCCCTTTGGTCACAGCTCCAAATTGTTCTCCAGAATGATTAGACCAGTTTACAACTCCACCAACAGTTGATGAGTGTACCTATTTTCCCTCATCTCCTCTAGCATTTGTCATTTCTGATGGGTGTGAGGTAGTAAGTGTGAGTTGTTTTAATTTCTATGTATTTAATCAATAGTGTTTCTGAGCACATTTCTGAGCAGTTTTTTCGTATTATTATAGTCTTGACTTTTTCTGAAAACTGCCTGTTCGTATCCTTTGACCACTTATCACTTGGGGAATGCCTCTTATTTGTATAAATTTGACTCAGTTCCCTACATATTTGAGAAATGAGGTCTTTATCAGAGAAACATGCTATAAAATTTTTTGGATATTACTTCATTATCTATGTTATCTTTTAGCAAAAATGTCATTTCCCTGATCATCTCTTTTAATTATTTATTATTGCTTTTCCTTTGAGATCATGGTTACTACACCTGCCTTTTTAATTTCAGCTGAATCATATTGGATTCTGCTCTAGTCCTTTATTTCAACTCTGCGTGTGTCTTTCTGTTTCAAGTGTGTCTTTTGTAAACAACACATTATTGGACTCTGGTTTCTAATCTATTCTCCTATCCATTTCCTTTTATGGGTAAGCCCATTCCATTCACATTTACAGTTATGGTTACTATGTATTTCCTTCCATCCTATGTTCTCCTGTTTATCTTTTTCTCTCTCTTTTTATCCTATCCCTCTTTAAAAATTGGTTTTGATTCTGACCCCTGCCTACCTTAATCCACACTCCTTTTTTATCATTTCCCCCCACTCTCCCACCCTTTCCCTTCTGTTTCTCTGTTGGGTAAGATAGATGTCTATAGCCAACTCTGTGTGTGTGTGTGTGTGTGTTTATGTGTGTGTGTATTATTCCATCTTTGAATCAATTCTGATGAGAGTAAAGTTCAAGCATTGCCAATCACACTCCCCATTTTCCTCTCCATTATAAAAGCTCTTCTTTGCATGCCCCTTTAAGTGAGAAAAATTTCTCATTTCTTCTTCCAGTGCATCCCTCTTTCTCATCCCTTCTTTTTTTTCTGAGATCACTCCAACATAATTGACTTTATGTAGACTTTTTCTAAATGATCTAATAATGATAGAGTTGTTAGGAGTTATACGTATCATTTTTCCATATAGGAATATAAACAGCATCATTTTATTGAGTCCCTTATGATTACTCTTTCATGTTTATCCTTTTATGCTTTTCTTGAGTCTTGTGTTTTAATGTCCAGTATTCTACTGAACTCTGGTCTTTTCATCAGGAATGCTTGAAAGTCCTCTATCTAATTAAATATGCATTTTTCCCCTTGAAAGATAATACTCAGTTTTTCTGGGTGGGCTATTCTTGGTTGTAATCCTAGCTCCTTTGCCTTCTGGAATATCATATTCCAAGCCCTCTGCTCCATTATCATGGAAACTGCTAAATCTTGCGTGATCCTGAGTGACACCAGGATATTTGGGGTTGTATTCTTTTTCCCATCCTTTTCTTTTCTCTTCTTAAACCCTTCAATAAAGAACAAAGCCACCCCTGGGGTCTCTGGTTTTCTTATTTAACTCTCTCAATAATTTTTAAAAGCATTTAGTTTTGAAGGGAAACTTTTACTTCTCCCCATATTAGAATGTTAATATTACGTTATCATACAGCCTCTTCTAATAGCTTAAATAAATATACCCTTCTAATTTTCTCTTGACTCTTGTGTTTGTATTTCAAGATCCTATTCCTCCCCAGTCTTTTAATCATAAATGCTTAAGAATAGGTTACTCCATTAAAGGTCTAATTACAGTAAATTATTCTTGGTTGTAAGCCTATATCTTTTGACTTTTGGAATATTATATTCTAAAATCCCCTCTCATTTATGGTAGATGCTTCCATGTCTTACATCATCCTGATTGTAGTTCCTACTTAATTGTTTCTTTCTGGATGCTTGTTATATTTTTTCCTTTAATTTGGAAACTCTATACTCTGTTTATGATGTTCCTCTAATTTTTACTTTTGGGGTTTCTTTTACAAAGTGATTGGTGGATTTCTCCCCCACCTTCATGCTAACCTTTGTTTCTTATAAATCTAGACAGTTTTTATTTATTATTTCTCAAACTATAGTGTCCAGAATTTTTTTTTATGATCATGGTTTTCAGAGAGTCTTGTGGCACTGTGATTTTCTTTCCTTGACCTACTTCTAGTTCAGTTGTTTTATATATTAACTATTTTACATTTTCTTCTATTTTTTCTATCTTTTTATCTTGTTCTAATATCTCTTACTTTCTCATGTGGTTATTGACTTCTGTTTCTTCTCTTTTAGGTTTTAGGGAATCATTGTTAAGATTTATTATTTTTTTCTTCTAAGCCATTAATATTTCTAACATTTTTTCTTTGAAATTTTATTTCATTTTTTTTAATCTTTCACTTAATTTCTTCTAGGCATTCATGTAGTCACTATGAAAAATCCATTTTCCCCCTGAATTACTGTTTATAGTTTTTATGGTGTTATTTTCTCCTTTTGGTAAAGCTCTAGCTCTACAATAATTTTTGTACTGGTTAGTATTTTCTTTGATTTCTCCATCTGAATTGGGGCTTTGAACCAGGGTCAATCTCTCCCCCCACGTTGAGCTTTTGAGTGCAAAGGTTTGCCTTTCTTGTTCTCATCCTGGATCCCCTTGGTTCCCATGTTGACCTTTATTTTCAGAGATTAGGCCCCTTTGGATTTTTGAGATTCAGAGTGATTGATTCTTAGGACCTTCTTTGGAATATCAAGACTGGATTGTCTAGTTATGTGAAAACTATCAGAGCACTTCTTTGGCTATTTTCACTCCCTTGGTCTTTCAATGTTCTCATACTAGGGGTTTCTGACCATCTGGGGGCTTTTTGACCTGACTGGGTCTTTCTTAGGGAACCTTCAGGTCCTGCCATTTCCAGACTTAGAGCCTTGCAGGTGACGTATATCTCTGGCTGGTCTTTGGTTGTTCTTGGAGGCCGCTAGCTTTTTTTGTCTGCTCTGGTTCAGGCTTTCCTGAAAGTCTCCTGGCTTACAGCATGTGGGTTTCTGGCTGACTTGTTGTGAAATAAGTCACTTCCTGTAGCTTCTTATTGGATTTCTGGATCATTATTCAATCTGGTATGAATTTCAGTTTTCTCCTGGATAGAAAAATGTGAGCAGTGCATGATCTACCTCTATTTAGGTGACCTTCCTGGTTGTAAATCCCTATCCTGTTTTTCCTTCCTTTGAAATCTCTAATCCATTCCTCCCCAACTAAAATCCAGAGTTTAAATTATAATATTTCCAGTTTTTCTCTTATTTGGTATCACAGATTTTAAGATAGAGTAGTCATTTTTTCCCTCACCCCCCATTTCTCATCATTTCCACATCCCCGTCATTATTTCTTCCATGTTCATAATATTCTGGCCCAGAACAGAATTTCCCTTTATTGATTCCCTCACTGTTTGAAGGATAAACTTATTTATTCATCAAGAGCTTCATAACTAATGGTTATTCCTTAACATTTCCTTTGTGTCCTATTCTATTCTGTTTGTTCAGTCATCTCTGTATTAGTGTTCATATTTTTCTTTCTCCATTGTTGTAGCCCATGTAAATGCCATTCTTCTAATTCTATTTTCTTTGCTTTACTTTATTTCAATGTCTTTTCAAATTCTTTTACATTCTTCACATTTTTTCTTCTTTCCTTGAATAGTAGTATTCTGCTACCTTGATATTCCATGCTTTATTCAGACATTCACCAATTGTTAGGCATTTAGCTTGGTTCCTACTTGCAGTTATGTACATTTTGTTTTCAGTTTAAAAATACATTTTATTTTTGATCTTCATTGACAGAGAAAGTTTCTTGCTGGAACACCGATTAAATCACAGGTCTGATAGCCATCTCTCATCCCCAGGCTTCATCACGTTTTATTGATATTTTTAGATTTATTTCCAAATTATTTCTTGGGGGGAAAAATCTTCTCTAGACCAATAACAATCACATTGAAGAACATAATATTTTGCCTTGATAATCCACTGCCTCTCCACTCTAATGCACAAGGCATGACTCATTGTCTTTTCCCCACAACTATCACTGGCTTTTCATTTACTTAGACTATGGCTTCCTATGTGCAATTCTTTCATTTACATTGTTGTAATCATTGTGCATATTGTCCTTTTGCATCTGCTTACTTCACTTGGCATCAAGTCATTCAGATCTGGCAGTATTTCTCATAATTCCTCATATTCATAATTTCTTATTATCAGAAAAATATTCCATTATATTCATATATGATAGCTATTTTTCCAGTCAATCTCCAATCAATTGACCTTTACTTTGTTTATAATTCTTTGTGATCAAAGAGTGCAGCTATTAATGTATATATATTATGTAATGTAGTGGATCTTTTCTTTTTGTCTTTGATCTCCTTGAAGATTGCTAAATGAAAAGGTACCAATCTTTCCTCTGATGCTTACTGGCTGTGACTCTGGAAAAATTGTACCCTCTCAGGATTCTTGGTGTCTTATACTATAATTTGTTGAGGGGGTGCCAATGCATGTTGGTAGAATGAGTTTCCTTATCTAGAAATTCCCTATACAAATAAAATCACAGGTCCTATCCTCACAATAGACTCTGAGGACAAAAATTTTAAAAATGGAATTGTTTCTGATCTTAAAGAGCTTAAATTCCATGGGGGGAGATAACATGTACATATGTAAGTATATACCAAACAAAGGCAAATTAAATGCAAGGTATTTGGAAGTAAGAGCACTAGAAGTTGGAATAAATAGAAAATGTTTCTTGAAGTCAAAAAAGTGGCGATTAGAAGAAAGCATTTCCCAGGAATGTAGACAAAGATGGAGGTTGGGAGTTTCACAAGAGAGTAACAGTCACTTTGGCTGAACTGTAGAGATTAAGAACTGGAATAATGTAGAATGGGGCTGAAAAGATTGATTGGGGGATCAGGTTGTGAAGGGAACATATCCACTCAGACATCTGGGAGCAGTTGGGTCAGGGATATAGTAGTCAAGAGGGTACCACATAACCTGCTAGCCTGAAATGATGTGGCTAACTGGCTGCATCATCCCTCAGAGAATGAGTTTTCCAATGAAGGTCCCACAAATCTTGGTCCAAACTCTTCCCATAGTTCTATATCAAGTCAGACTCAATCAAGCAATTAAACAAGTATTTGCTAAGTGCCTACTATATGCCAAGCACTATGCTAGGGGCTTGGGATATAAATACAATGAATGAAACAAGAGAAGAGAAGAGGACCCAGAAGAAAAGCTTGGGGAAGACATGGTTAGGGGACATGATGTGCATGATGAGACAACAAATGAAAAAGAGGAATGGTCAGACAAGTAGAAGAATTAGGAAAGCAGTATCGGGAAAATCCAGAGAAGAGAGTTCTCAGGGACAGAGTATAATACAATGTAAAAAAAAAAGGAGCATTTAAATCAAGAAGGATTAGAACTGCAAAAAGAGAAGATTTGGCAATCATTGGTAATATGAAGAGAGGAATTGTAAATGAATGATTAGATTGGAAGCCAGCTTGCAAAGGATGGAGGATCTATTCAGAAGAGAGGAAGTGGAGGACATGAATAGAGATAAGTTTTTCAAGGCATCTGGATGAGAAAGGGAGGAGAGATACAAGATAATATCTTAAGGAAATGGCAGTATGTACTGAAGGTATTTTAAGGATGACTGAGATTTTTGAAAATTGTAAGGAAAGAAACAGCAGATAGGGAAAGACCAAAAGTTTGAAGGGAGTTGACTGAGGCTGAAATCTTCCGAGAAGATGGTAGAGCATGGCAGACAACGCATGTGTAGAAGAGCTGATGTTGGCAAAGAGAGGCAACCCCATTGCTAGAGACGAGAATAGGGTATAATAGCAAGGCATTTTGCGATGAGGAGAGTTGAATAAGGGGGAATTTATGCTGAATGTCTTCATTTTTCTCAGTAAAGAGAAAGGCAAGGGAGGGAGAGGTACAGGAAGTTTGAGGAGGGAAAAGAAGGGTTGAAATAGCTTCTTTGAGGGGTGAAATAAGGAACCAGTTAGAGAGGAATAAAAAGACGGCTTTGTTACAGTGATGGTGTAGTTAAGGTTGAAGAACATGAAGTTGCCATGTACCCAGTCAGCAGCAGTTAGCGCATAGGGATAATCTTGGGTTGAGGTTTGGCAAAAGATGAACTGGCAGAGAATTCAGGGAAAATAGAGAACTGTGTGGAATTGAAATGTCTAATATTGGGTTGATGTTGGAGAGGAAGGAAAGGGGAACAGGGCAGGGGTAATAGCCTGAAAAAGTACTGAGAGAGACTAGAAGTCTCAACAAGAACAAAGAGGTTTAGGAGGCATGAGGGATAGGGAGAGGCGGAATGATTGGAGGTTATGGTTGGCAAGGGGAATGTCAGAGTTTCTATTTAGGGAAATGGACCTCTTGTGGGTAATAGTGAGAACTAGTGGGTGAGGCAGAGTGAAGGTGTAAGTCATGGGATTTAAGGAGGCTCAGGATCTGGAGGTTAGTTTGAAAGAACATCTATGTCAAACTCTTATACGATGGCTATCTTCATAGCCAAAACTATTGAACTTGCTTTAATGGGATCAAAGCATGGTTATCCAAATATCTTCATATTTCTCTGGGTCATTTCAGAATAACCCAGTTGGGAATTTTCTCACCCAAGGTATTATTTGGAAAGTCCCCTCATGTCACTCAAATTGTATCATAGACCAAGAGCAAAAAAAAGGCTGTGGAGACTCTTAGGTGTAGGCCTGACTCGGGCTGTTACAAGTTTGTTGAAGTATCTATTCAATATTCATTCAACAGCTAACAAAAGTAGATTTTCACTGTCAAAACATTGAAAGGATATTCAGCAAGGATACTCGAGCACTTAGCTTAGGAAGACAGCTTTGTCTCCATATGGGAATGCTTCTGGTCAGTAGGGCAGGGTGAGGTGTCTCATGATTGGGGACCTCTACCCAGTCTAAAGGGTCCCAGCTCCATATGAATGGGACTTTTATGCCCTTAGGTGACCAGGAAGCTACCAGGAAGGGAGGTACAGCTTGAACCTCCCTCCACTCCCAGTCCAGTCACTTTCCAGGGACAGCTTTGTGGCCCTTTTGGGGAAAAACGAGACTAACCCATAGTGGGGGAGGAGGGGAAACCTAGAAGACATTGGTTCTATTACATAGACCATCTAAACCAATCCTTTCTTACTATAGATGAGAAAACAGGCCAGGGAGATTAAGTGACTTGCCCAAGATTATCCAGGTAATAATTCAAACCTAGGTCCTTTGAGTCAGTACTTTTTCTTCTGAACCATATTCTGTACCTAATATCCATAGATCTTGAAGAATCATGTTTCATAGTCAGAAGCTAATGATTTTTCCCAGGGTGGTGATCCTTTGGGCTATGCCTATTTATAATGTGTGTATAATGTCTTGTCCCTCTATAGTCAATCAATAAACATTTACTAAATATCTACTACGGGTCAGACGTTGTGCTAAGTGATGTGTATACAAATATGAAAAAGAAAGATAGTTCCTTGCTCTGATCCAAGCTCAACAAAAGTTTACTACCAAAAGTGGGGAAGACAATACACCAAAGAAAGCTGGGGGAAAAGGTCATGGAGACATGGTGGAGTTTAGTCTAAGAAGTGCAAGTTCATAGGACATGAAGAGATAGCTGACCTAGGAGCCCTTTTTAAATAAAGGCTTTAGGAAGAATTCTTTGCTCTTCCCTCTATTCCTCTGATCAGAGGGGCAAAAGATACTGATGGTACGATGAGGTATGAGTGTCAAAGTTGATGCAATCTTTTGCATGATGAGTTTCCTAATGGGAAGGGAGGGGTAGAGATGGTGGAGTCCAGTCCAAGGAGTTCAGGCTGGTAGGAAATGAAGAGTTGGCTTTCCTGGGAGACCTCTTTAAATAAGAGAACTCTCTGCAAGAGTTCTCTTATCCAGGAGATCTAGTGATACTTCTCCATGCCTCCAGTCCTATGACTTCTGAAGCAGGTCATGTAATACTACCTACTCATCATTTTACCAATGAGAAACCTGAGGATCTGAAATGTTGCCTTGCTTAAGGTCACATAGCTGGTTATAGGAAGTGAAGTCTGATGACTCATAACCTAGTGTTCTTTCCATCTGTGTTCTGTATGCATAGATTCTGTAGAAGCGTATCTATGTCAGTATGTGGAGGCCTTCCAAGTCAATGTGTATGTATGTATGCCTGTAGTTCCTACTTGTGAAATGACAATGCTAAGATTTATTTAGTTTTAAAATAATATCACTGTAGGCAAACACAATAAAATGATGAGGTACCCATTCAGCATTCATTCAACAGTTAATGAAAGATTTATTTCATGAAGGCATTGGAAGGATATTCTGCAAAGATACTCCAGCATTTAGCTTAAGTAAACAGTTCCCTTTATCTTCTTATGGGATGCTTCTGGTCAGCAGGACAGAGTGCAGTAGTGCAGTGGATCATGTAATTCTGGGACCTCTCCCAAGTCTGAAGGGCTATGACCCCATGTGGGTGGGCCTCTTTTTTTTTTTTTTTTTTGCTTTACCTACTAAGAAGATGAAACCTTGAATGTGGAAGTAGTTGGGCAGTTCATGGAGTAAGCACGCCATCCTGTGGTGTGATTGAAAAATACCAATTCTTAAATTTTTGCCTCAAGGTCATCCAGTTTAACCCTCTTGACATGACTTGTTGAAAGTTATATAGCTAGTCGGAGGGAGAATCAGAATTCAAACCCAGACTTCCTGACATCAACTCCAATGTTCTTGTCACTAACTGATACTCAAACGCTGTGTGTGTGGGGGGGGGTTTAAAAATAAATAAAGCATGACTTTCAGGAAGATGAATTTAAAAATTAAAAGGAGCTTGGCATGTTTTTACACCATCCCTGTCCCCCAAATAACAGAAATCTGAAAATAAATAAAAGTGCCAGAAATGCCCACAAAATCCCCCAAACTCATCCAAATGATCATGAATAAATTAAAGAAGAGGACAAGTATAATGGAATAAGAGGAATAATAGTGTTTTCTAGTAGGAAGAGCTACATTCAAATCGCACCTCCAGCACTTAGTTATATATGTAGCCTTAGTCCCAAAGCCCAACTAGTGGAGACCTACATCCACTCCAGCATGAGGGGCAAGATGGAGAGATCCTGGGTTATAGAGTTTTTGGGATTTGTGTGGATGGAGAAACCATGTGTAGATAGTTTCTTGATCATCTATCAAAACATCACTCATACGTTGATTGATCCATGGAATAAGAGAAGTAAGGGGAAAACACTAGGAAAAGGCATAACTACAATATTAAAAGTAGCCCTAGAAACAATGCAATAAATACTAAGAAATATGATCAGAGATAAAAGACATTAAGATATTAGAACTAAAATTAGAAAAAAAATAAAAGGAGGGGTTTTACATGGATTATTTCACAAAGAATTTCAAAATATTAAGGGTGTCAATTAGAAGTAGAATTAATGTACTTCAAGACAGAATCAGAATGGCAGATAATGTAGTCAAGGCAGAAAAAATGTTTAAATAATCAGATTGTAGAATTTAGAGCTGGAAGGGACCTTAGAGGGTATCCGGCAACTTGCTCATTTGACATGAGGAAAATGAAGCTGGATAAGGGAAGTAACTTGTCCAAGGCAACTCAGATTGCCAGGGAGTAAAGCCAAAATTCAAATCCAAATCCTATGACTCCACAATCAGTGTTCTTTCCATTATGTGGTGCTGCCCTTCATAAATACAAATGAAGGCGTCCTGTATTGTCTGGTGTTTATTCTCCTTTATATACTTTTCCTGATTTCTGTTTTGCTATGGATTTGGTTTCTTTGCTAAAAAAAAAAAAGCTTATACAAATAAACACTTTTTCTGAAAAAAAATTGTTGAGTCATTCAAAGGAACAAATTAATAGTGTAAACAAAGGACAAACAAAATATCTCCTTTTATTTCAGTACCACCTTAGCATTGGCCTTGGCATTCAAACAATGAATGTGCTAATCAATTAATTAACAGTTATTTATTAAATTTCTATTTTGTGCCATGCACTGGGAATATAGACATAAACAAAATTGTCTTGACCTTTAAGGGGCTTACATTCTATGGCTGAAAATGTATGTATGTATAGACTATATAATACGTATGAAAAATGAATACAAGGTAACATGATGTTAGCTAAGGACAACTCATTGGTTTTTACTGGAGATCCTTTATCACTCTGAAACTATTAAAGCCCCATTTTCCCTAAAACGTGGAATACTTGAAGGTATCTGCCAGACAGCCCTCTAACACAGTTGGGGAGAATTAGTGAGATTCCATAGTATAGCACCTGGCTGATAGTAAATGCTTAATAAATGCTTGTAGACTTTTTCACCTGACTCTCAAGTTTGCCATTCTTTACCCTCTCAAGTCTTATACAGCAGGAGCTACACAGAAAAAATGACTATATACACTTTTGTAATATAAAATATCTAATTTATAAAAATGTTTAGTGAAAAACATTATACTAAAGACTTTTTCCTTAAGAACAAAGGAATGGATTAAATGGATATTTTTAAAGAAGTTTACCTTGTTGCAGAAAAACTGCTCTGTGTTTTAGTCAAAGTCTGTGGGAGGCAACTTATTAACATACAAATTATTGTATCATTAATATACAAATTTTCTTGCTTAGAGAGAGAATCAAAGGAGCAAAGCAATTTTGGATGTTTTTGGTTTTAATATGATTATGTTAATCATTTTTCTAATGTTGAACCATCCTATATTCTTTTGTAAATCCAGCTTGATCACAATGAATTATTATTCACTAGGGTAAATTGTTGTAATCATTTTTTTTTACCAAAACAATTAAAAAATTTTAATTACTGTTTATTAAAGATATCAATTTATGTTTCCCTTTGTTTGCTTCATCCTTCCCTAGTTTAGGCATTAGAATCCTATTTATCTCATTAAAGGGGTTTAGTAAAATACCTTTCCAATTTGTGAGTTTAATTTCTGTAGACTAGGTATTAATTGTTCCCTATAAGCTTCAAAGAATTTTCTTGTAAATCTATCTGGACCAGGGTTCTTTTTCTCTACTCTCCTTAATAGTTACTTCATAATCAGTTCAATTTATTTATTTTTTTTTTTGAGATTAGACTATTTAGGATCTCTAGTTGGTGTTCTGTTAATTTGTACATTATATTTTTTGTAGAGAATCTTTATTTCCTTTGAATTTGTAGATCTGTTGGCATATAACTGTATATAGTAAGTTCTTTTTATATTTTCTGTATTTATTATGATTTCACCTTGTTCACTTTTTATTTTTGCTCATTTGATATTCCTTTCCTTTTTCATCAGATTGGTTAATGACTTTATCAGTTTTGTTAGTTCTTTCAAAAAATTAACGCTTAGTTTGTTTATTAGTTCAGTAGTCTTTTTGGTTTCCAATTGATCTTTTTTTCCCCTCTAAATTTAAATGTCTTTTTTGAGTTCTTTTGAGTTTGTTCATTTGTTTTTCATTTTAAAGAAACCCTAAAACAAAGGACAAAATTCCACAGCAAAGTAAAACAAAAATACATAAAGTTCTGATTTTTTTGATTTATCAAAGAGAACTATATTTTATTTTTCAATTAAACAAGCATTTATTTCTGTCTCCTGTTCCTCTTCCCATTTAAAAGAAACAAAACAAAACCCTCTTGACAAACATGCATAGCAAAGCAAGTCAAGTTTTACATTGTGTTTGTACAATGATATGTCTCATTTTACACCTTATCCATCACCTGTCTATAAGATGGGTAGCATAGCCACCACTCTTTTGGAATCATAGTTGGCTTTTGGATTAATCAGAGTTCTGAAGTCTTTCAAAGTTGTTTGTCTTTGCTATATTAGTGTCAATGTATAAAATTGCTCTTCTGTTCACTTTCCTTTCACATCCCTTCATTCAAGTCTTCCTAGCAAACAGAAAGATAATGATGTTAATGCTATTAGACCCCTTGTAGAAAATATCCTGAAACTCTTTTTACCTATTTTCCTTTCTATCTGGTTAAAGATGAATAAAGAGATACTTCTCTTAATTGAATTAAAGACATTTCTACTCTTAATTAGGGTATCTATAAGTAAGACTTCAAAAAAATTTTTTTGAATGTCTTTAATTTAATTTTGAGTTCCAAATTCTATCCCCCCTTCTTTCTCTCCTTTCCTCCCTTCCTGAGACAGTAAGTAATCCCATGTACATTATACATGTGCAATTATTTAAAATATTTCCATAATAAATAAGACTTAATTCTCTTAGTTTCAAAAATTAAGATCGTTCCCTGGAACTGATTAAGCCTTCTACTTAATGAAGACTGACTAAATCTCTGATTCAAATGAAAGCAAGGACTTTAGACTAGAATACTATCAGGATATTATTTCTTAATATCTTCAACAGAGCTGAGGTCTTAGTGTTATGCTTTCACAATCTTTATGAGAATATTTATATCTGTTAGACAATTCACATTTACTAAAAGCAGAACATTTGATAAATTTCTGACTTGCCTTACTGATGATTTCACTTCTCATAAAATAGAGGAAGCAATGTGGAGAACTACTATTTTTGTATTTTATTTTCATCAGCCTAGATTGATGATATGAAAGTGATGTGGGAGTGATAGTAATCTTAAGGGAAAGGGAGTTTGTTACCCTGGACTACACAGTAACAAGTCAAAGGCCCTATTGGTCAAGTTGGACTTGTATCCTAGATTTAGAAAAACAAATCTCAAAAAGTTCAGAGAAAAGATAGTTATTGTACCATGGCCAGAGAATCTAAACAGGAATACAGCTCTTGAGGGATAGGAAGTTCTAAAATATAAAATTTTAACTATACTAATTATTACTTATCCCAAAGAGGAAGAAAGAAAAGGAAGTGTTTAAAGAAACTGTGTCTTTTGGACACAGTCAGATTTTTAAAGGGCATATGTGAAAGATGGAAGGGTATAAAGCACATAACCACAAAGGAATACAAAGGAATAGTATAGCCCTGATAATTATAACTTAGAAATTATCATAATTTAAAAAGCACTTTGACATTTGAAAATGCTTATGTCTGAACAGGATCTAAAAAGTTTTAGACTTTGATGGCCATCATACATGTATATGTAACCCCAAACTTCTCTGACCATGGCCAGTTTTAACATGGAGATGCCTTTGAGGGGCCTTTGTAATATGCCCAGTTGGCCTAATGGTGCCCTTTGAATCCTCTATCAAGTGGGGAAAGGATAGCCTCTTTTGATTGGCTGTTTGAGACTTCAAAACTGTGGAGACAGAGCCTCCTTCTGTTTGCCTGCTCTTTT
The DNA here is from genome assembly GCA_028658325.1 of Potorous gilbertii. Lineage (NCBI taxonomy): Eukaryota > Metazoa > Chordata > Mammalia > Diprotodontia > Potoroidae > Potorous > Potorous gilbertii. Next base: position 85,824,538 of record CM053771.1, on the reverse strand, counting down.
CTCTCCACTCTTACCCCCATGCTCTTTCTGCTACTTCATTATGTGTCTAGGGGGTGAAGATCATAGTTCATTCATAGCATAGGAACCTTGAACTGAACTGGTGAGAGATGAACTCCTTTCCTTGCTCTGTCTCTTTATCTCCCTCCAAGAAATAGGGTTGAAGGTGTTTCTGTTCTGTTCAGGTACAGGAGATGATCTCCTCTTCTGGGTGTAGGGACCAGGTGTTCTAGCCAGGATACCTTAGGGTCAGGACAATAGGTAGGGCATAACGTTTAAGCCCTGAGAAGCCAGAATGCTTGGGACTTGAGCTGAGACAGATTTTTGGTCTTGGAACTGGGACTGTGCTGTACAGAAACTGAGCTAAACTATATCCTCTTCCCCTGCCAGACAGAGATAGTGCAGGGGAAAGGAGGATTATGCCTAGTATGTGTTGAGGAAGTAAGTTTATATTGTTGGTGATTATACTTTTTGAAGTAAATATTTCTGGGTAAAGGTTAATCTGTTAGTACCTAATGGAGCTGAGGTGCAAAGAACCACCCCCTAAAGCTGGAAGAATGCTTGGGGACTTGCAGTCACTTGCAGAGAGTCTAGACCTCTGTCCTCATCACCTCCCCCAACTCAATCCTTTTAAGAATACTGAAGAATCCTGTTGGGGTGAAATGGTGAAATCTAATTGTGTGGGGGTGTTTTTGGTCCCCTTGTAATAATCAGTCAGAGACTTGTCTTAGGAAAGGCAAAAAGGAGTTTATTGCTTTCTCATGAGAAAGGGTACCCTGCTTCGTCACTCTAGTAGCACTGGCCAGGGAGTACAGTTTATATAGACCATTATGCAGAATCCCCACCCATCCATTGGCTCCTTCTCCCATTGGCTGGGTCTCAGAGTTCACAATCTAAAAGGGGGAACTTCTCCCCAAGAACAAAGGAAAAAAAGGCATGAAGCAGGGAACTGTTTGCTCAGCAAAAAAAGAAGGGAAGCAGAGGGCAGGATGTAGGGCATAGACAAGGTTGAGATGAAGAGGGAGTTGGGCATAATACAAGATATGTTACTAAGCATGCTTCTCTACAAGGTCAGCTAGCTGCAGATATTCAAGGGAGTGTGTCTTAATAATACAAGAAATAATTAACTCTTTGAGGAGGCTTTACTTCTGAGAGATCATGTCTCATAACCTACTTTTTCTTCTAGGCAATAGTGGTCAATAACACATCTATAATAAGAGCAAAAATGTGGTTGGGCAGAAGAACGATAAGGGTCTTATCCCCTGAGCTCAGTTTTATCTCTCTCCTGACCACTTATCTGCAGGGGAGAGTGGAAAGAGATTTAAAATCGAAAAATCCCAGGATCCTGGGATCAAGATATCTTGACAGTTTGTTGGGAGGGTAACTTCTGGTGCAGTGACTGACTAAATAGATATTGTCTAGTCATTGGAGACAACAAAGTAGGTATAGGGAATACCTACCCTAAGCTAAGGGGAGGTCTCCTGTGAAGAGGACATGCTCTGGTGATAGAAATTGAGTTCACCAGAGAGATCTGAGGTTAAGGACACTAACCCTTTAATTAGGAGTGATTCTGTTCTGAGTTCTTTAAAAAAAAATCATAGACCTAGAAGTCCTCATTATACTTGAAGAAAAAATTCACTGAATGAAGTTCCCAAATAAGACTATCCAAAGTTCATGGTTCTCTGTGGATCTCCATCCACTCAAGAACTAATCAATGTATTTACATTTAGTAGTCCACTAGAGGCCCTGCCCAAGGTCACAGGAGTCACACTGAGAGACAGAACTATTTGATTTGCCCTACCTTGTCTCTAAGAGAATAGTACCTGAGGCAAAGAATCTAGTGCTGGAGATGGAAAGACTTCACTAAACCAGAATATGAAAACAATGCAGTCTTCTCCTTGAGAAAAATAATTGAATTTCGGATCTCCTGGCTGAAGTACTAAGGGCTGCTGCTTTGAAAAAGCAATGGAAAGTTTTGGGGCTTTCAACTAAAATAACACGCTGTTGTCATGAGAAAGTTAGAACTCCAGCTGGGAAAGCTAGCTGTAGACATACACTGAACACAGAAAGCTCTTCAACCATGTGCTGAGGGGACCTGTGACTGGCCAGGTCCAGCAAGACTAAGCAGCTAATGGAGTAGCATTCAATAGAAACAACACATTGACAGAGACAATGTACCCAGAAGTGACCAGCAGGGAGCAGATCTGACCAGGGTAGTTCCATGGCATCTCCAGAAGATTCCAGTGTCCTTGCTACATCAAAGTTATGTGGTATCCTTCCATATGTGCATTCTGGTCACATGTTCATCATGCATGAGCCCCTCCATATACATATGCTGATCACACGTATATCTTCTATGTGTTTCTTTAGACATAGGTTCCTTTGTGTCCATTCTTCCTAAGGATTATGTGTGTGTGTGTGTGTGTGTGTGTGTGTGTGTGTGTGTGTGCGTGTGTGTTATGTTAGGTGAGAATCTGATCCAAATATATGGGGGACATGTTTTAATGGGTTTTTTTTATTACTTTATTTTATCAAAAGCTTTTGCTTTGAACTAATTGGACTGTCCTTTGATGGGCCAATAAAGGTAAATACATTGACAAGTGCTTGAGAGGATGCAGATGCACCAATAACTGTAAACTTGGGGTAGCTTTATTTGGGGACCCCACTCCACGAGCTGGCAATGTATCTACATGTTTGCTCATAAACATCTCATTTGATCCTCACAACAATATCAAGAGGTGAGTATAAAGTTTACTATCCTCATTTTTCAGATAAGGAAAAGGAACCTTAAAGAGTTTAAGTGACTGGCCCCTAGTCATACAGGTAATAAAGCTCACAGTTATTTCTGAACCCAAGTATTCCTGACTTTAAGCCTAACTGTAAGAATAGTCCTGTTTATAGGAATATATAACATATTATAGTCCTATGGACAGCTAGGTGGTACAGTAGATAGAGTGCTAGGCCTGGATCTAGGAAAGATCATCTTCTTGGGCTCAAATCTGGCTTCTGACACTTACTAGCTGTGTGACCCTGGGTAAGTCATTTAACCATGTTTGCCTCAGTTTCCTGAGGCAAAAAAAATAAGTTGGAGAAGAAAAAAGCAAATCACTAGCCAGGATCTTTTCTAAGAAAGACCCTTAAATGGGGTCATGAAGAGTCAGACATGGGAGCCAAGATGGCAGAATAGAAGCACAGAACTGCTATAGCTCTCCCTGCAAACCTCTCAACAAACCTGTAAAAAATGACTCTAAACAAATTCTAGAGCAGCAGAAGCCACAAAATGACAGTTTGAAGCACATTTCCAGTCCAAGACAATCTGGAAGGTTGATGGGAGGGGTTTATTGCACTAAGTAGGAGCAGGCCATCCTTAGGGAACTGAATTACTGGTGGCTGTTGTGGAGTCCAGACTTCTCAACCTACAAATGCTAAAGATAGCTTTAAAAGTCAGTGGGAAGGATCTCTCACCTGGCTGAGAAGGGAGCATGGTCCTGCCCTAGCTCAGCCCCAGGCCCAGTCCCAGGTTGAGTGCAGCCACTGCTGAAGCAGAGGGTGCTTCTGGAGCCCTTCACTTAACAAAGCTCAAAAGTCAAATAATTGGCTAGGGAAAAGAACAAAGGAGGGAAAAAGAAGCAGATTATAGATTCTTACTTTCTCTGTGAAGAAGCATTTTCTTAAGTTATTGGGGATGAGAAAGATCAAAACATACAACCAGAAGACAAAGTCAAAGCTTCTGCATCCAAAACCTCTAAGAAAAATAGGGATTGGTCACAGGCCATGGAAGAGCTCAAAAAAAATTTTGAAAATCAAATAAGAGAAGTAGAGGAAAAATTGGGAAGAGAAATGACAGTCATGAAAGAAAATCATGAAAATGAGTCAACAGTTTGCTAAAGGAACCCCCTAAAATGCTGAAGAAAATAACAGCTTCAAAATTAGACAAACCCAAATGGAAAAAGAAGTCCAAAAAGCCAATGAGTAGAAGAATGGCTTATAAAACAAAATTTCAGGCAGTGGAGCAAAGATGGAGGAGTAGAAAGACACACATATGGAGGCTGCCCCCACACAACTCATCAAACACCTGTAGAGAGGGACTCTCAACAAATTTTGGAGCAGCAGAAGTAGAGAACAACAGAGTGAAGATTTCCAGCCCAGGGTGACCTGAAAGACCCACAGGAAACTTCACTTGCACCGGACATGGATCTGAGCTCAGGGCACGGAGCCCAGCCCAGCCTTAGCCGTGTGTGCTCGGTTTGTGAACAGACCTCCAGGGTGGAATCTCAAGTCGCAGAATCCTCAGGCCCAGCAGCAGAGGGTCTGCAGATCCCTCAACCCACAGGTGCCAAAGGTCAGGGAAGCAGTTTATTCAGCAGGCCAGGAAGAAAGAAGGGCCTTCACATCAGGCAGGTAGCAGGAGTTCTCAGGGCAGCCCCTACAACAGCCTGAGAGCATAGCTGAATCATAAAAACCCCTGGGAGGACTGAAGAGCTGAGTCTTACCTGAGCCCTGCGTAGATGCCCTGAGGCAGCTGATCGTTGTCTCTCATTGAGTGGAGGCCCTGCCCCTGCAGCTTGACTGAATCCCACCCCTGTCAGTGCTACCTTGGCGGAACTGGAGGCCAGGTACCTGTGGAGAGGAAACACTGCTAAGATTCTGGGCAGAAAAATCCTTCCCTGGGCCCAGACCAGTACACACTTGATTGTGTCACCTTGGAGGAAATGATATCTTACAGTCCCCAGAGTATACCCTACTCTTGACAAAGGACCCAAAAGTCAAGCAACTGGTTGAGAAAATGCCCAAAAAAGGGAAAAAAACAAGACCATAGAAGGTTACTTTCTTAGTGAAGAGATATCTCCTCCCATCCTTTTGGATGAGGAAGAACAATGCTTACCATCAGGGAAAGACATAAAAGTCAAGGCTTCTGTGTCCCAAAAATCCAAAATAAATATTCAATGGGCTCAGGCCATGGAAGAGCTCAAAAAGGATTTTGGAAATCAAGTCAGAAAGGTGGAGGAAAAACTGGGAAGACAAATGAGAGAGATGCAAGAAAAGCATGAAAAGCAGGTCAACACCTTGCTAAAGGAGACCAAAAAAAATGCTGAAGAAAATAACACCTTGAAAAACAGTCTAACTCAATTGGAAAAAGAAGTTCAAAAAGCCAATGAGGAGAATGATGCTCTAAAAAGCAGAATTAGTCAAATGGAAAAGGAGGTCCAAAAGCTCACTGAAGAAAATAGTTCTCTCAAAATTAGAATGGAACAGATGGAGGCTAATGACTTTCTGAGAAACCAAGAAATCACAAAACAAAACCAAAAGAATGAAAAAGTGGAAGATAATGTGAAATATCTCATTGGAAAAACAAATGACCTGGAAAATAGATCCAGGAGAGACTATTTAAAAATTATGGGACTTCCTGAAAGCCAAGATCAAAAAAAGAGTCTAGACATCATCTTTCATGAAATTATCAAGGAAAACTGCCCTGATATTCTAGAACCAGAGGGCAAAGTAAATATTGAAAGAATCCACCAATCACCACTGGAAAGAGATCCAAAAAGAGAAACTCCTAGGAACATTGTGGCCAAATTCCAGAGTTCTCAGGTCAAGGAGAAAATATTGCAAGCATCTAGGAAGAAACAATTCCAATATTGTGGAAATACAATCAGGATAACACAAGATCTACAATAAGGGATCGAAGGGTGTGGAATATGATATTCCAGAAGTCCAAGGAACTAGGACTAAAACCAAGAATCACCTACCCAGCAAAACTGAGTATAATACTTCAGGGGAAAAAATGGTCTTTCAATGAAATCAAGGACTTTCAAGCATTCTTGATGAAAAGACCAGAGCTGAAAAGAAAATTTGACCTTCAAACGCAAGAATGAAGAGAAGCATGAAAGGGTAAACAGTAAAGAGAAATCATAAGGGACTTTCTAAAGTTGAACTGTTTGCATTCCTTCATGGATAGACAATATTTGTAACTCTTGAAACTTTTTTCAGTATCTGGGTAGTTGGTGGGATTACACACACACACACACACACACACACACACACACACACACACAGAGCACAGGGTGAATTGAATAGGATGGGATCATATCTTAAAAATATGAAATTAAGGGGTGAGAGAGAAATATATCAGGAGGAGAAAGGGAGAAATGGAATGGCGCAGGTTATCTCTCATAAAAGAGGCAAATAAAAGACTTTTCAGTGGAGGGAAAAAGAGGGGAAATGGGAGAAAAAACATGAAGCTTACTCTCATCACATTCGACTAAAGGAAGGAATAAAATGCACACTCATTTTGGTATGAAAACCTATCTTACAATACAGGAAAGTGGGGGAGAAGGGGATCAG
>CM053771.1:85758518-85818096 GCA_028658325.1 Potorous gilbertii | reverse complement strand
TAGAAGGGAGGGCAGTGGGAGGAGGGAGCAATTTGAAGTCAACACTCTTGGGGAGGGACAGGATCAAAAGAGAGAATAGAAACAATGGAAGGCAGGATAGGATGGAGGGAATTATAGTTAGTCTTACACAACACTACTATTATTGAAGTCATTTGCAAAACTACACAGATATGGCCTATATTGAATTGACTGCCTTCCCAAAAGGAATAAGTGGGGAGGGAGGGATGGGGAGAAGTTGGAATTCAAAGTTTTAGGAACAACTGTTGAGTATTGTTCTTGCAACTAGGAAATAGAAATACAGATAATGGGGTATATATAGAAAGTTATCTTGCCCTATAGGACAAAAGGAATAAAGGAAGGGAGGGATGTTAGAAGGGAGAGCAGATTGGTGATAGGGGTAATTAGAATGCTTGACATTTTGGAGTGGGGGAGGGGAGAAATGGGGAGAAAATTTCAAACCCAAAATTTTGTGGAAATGAATATTGAAAAGTTAAATAGATAGATAGATAGATAGATAACTAGATAAATAAATAAATAAAACAACAGAATTTGCCAAATGGAAAAAGAGGTCCAAAAACTCACTGAAGAAAATAATTATTTACAAGTTAGATTGGAGCAAATGGAACCTAATGACTTTATGAGAAATAAAGAAATTATAAACAAAACCAAAAGAATGAAAAAATAGAAGGCAATGTGAAATATCTCATTGGAAAAAGCACTGACCTAGAAAATGAATCCAGGAGAGATAATTTAATAATTATTGAACTACCTGAAAACCATGATCAAAAAAAAGAGCCTAGACATCATCTTTCAAAAAGTTATCAAGGAAAACTGCCTTTATATTCTAGAAACATAGAGTAAAAAAGATACTGAAAGAATCCACTGATCACCTCCTGAATGAGATCCCAAAGGAAAACTCCTAGGAATATTGTAGCCCAATTCCAGAGTTCCCAGGAGAAAATATTACAAGAAGCCAGAAAGGAACAATTCAAGTATTGTAGAAACACAACCAGGATAACCCAGGACTTAGCAGCCTTTACACTAAGGGATCAAAGGGCTTGGAATATGATATTCTGAAAGTCAAAGGAGATGGGATTAAAGTCAAGAATTATCTACCCAGGAAAACTGAGTAGGTTTTTTTTTCAGGGGAAGAAATAGAACTTCAATGAGATAGAGGACTCCCAAGCATTCTTGTTGAAAAGACCAGAGAAGAATAGAAAATTTGACTTTGAAATACAAGGATTAAGAGAAGCATGAAAAGGCCTTGATGTTTTGGTGGATTTTCCATTAAAGAGAATGGTCTTCAAACTAGAAAATGTAAAGCGAACATGATTAAAAGGGAATTGAAATAACAACTGAAAAACGATTTGGAAACAATGCAGACCAATTTGAAAAGCAGACCAATGACAGAATAATTTAAAATTATTGATGTTCAACCAAATATCAAAGGAGAAAAGAATCAAATTACTATGCTTCAGGAAATTGTATTTTCAAAATTTTTTTTTAGTTAATTTATTTGTTTTTAGTTTTCAACATTCACTTCCATAAATTTTAAATTTTCTTCCTCTCCTTCTCCTTTCCCTCTCCAAGATGTCCTGCAGTACCTTATAGGTTCTACATATACATTCCTATTAAACATATTTTCACATTAGTCATGTTGTATATATGAATTATAATGAATGGGAGAAACCATGAGAAAGAAAAAACAAAACCAAGCAAGAAAGAACATAGTCTCCTTTGTTCTGCATTCAGGCTGCATAGTTCTTTCTCTGGTTGTGGATGGCATTTTCCACCATGAGCCCTTCGGAATTGTTTTAAGCCTTGCAATCCTGAGAAAGACTAAGTATATCAAAATCAGCCGTTGCACACTGTGGCTGTTACATGTACAATATTCTCCTGGTTCCTCTCACATTGCTCAGCATCAGTTCATATAAATCTTTCCATTTTTTTCTGAAGTCCACCTATTTATCATTACTTGTAGCACAATAGTAAGGAAATTGTATTCTAAAAATTTCCAGAAATATAAAAAATAAGCAGCACTTAATACATATGAAAAAATCCATAGAACCCTAACAAGAATGCAAAATTTACCTCATCAGAATTCAAAGCTACAATGACAGAAAGCCAAAATATTTCAAAAGACTAGAAGGAAGAGTTAGTTTTCATTTAACTCCTGTTAGGCTGCCTCCTATCTCCCCTTCCTTCCCAATACCTAACACCAGAGCTAGGCAGATAACTTTGAAATGGAAGAGAAGTGTGCTTGTCTTTAGTTGCCAAAAACGACCTTGTCATCAGTGAAATAATGACATGACTCGCACTTAACTTTGTTTTGAGTGAGGGAGGGCTGTGCAGATCACCAGCCTCATGTCTCCTCCAGAGCCATCTGAATCCAGTGACCAGATATTCATCAGGATGACTGGAGATGACCCAGGATAAGGCAATTGGGGTTAAGTGACTTGCCCAAGGTCACACAGCTAGTGAGTGTCAAGTGTCTGAGGGGAGATTTGAACTCAGATCCTCCTGACTCTTGCCACTGGTGCTCTATCCGCTGCACCACCTAGCTGCCTCTAACTTTGCAATATCCAAAAGCCTTAAGTAACTTAGTAACCCTGGAAGAGGAGGGGCAGAGCTGGTAACCTTTTTTCCCCAGAATTTCTGAAGGTATTTATAAAGGTCCCTGTTCCCTCCGACAATAACAACAGTAACAAAATATGAAAGAAAAAATACACAGGATAAAAGTTCAGAAGGAAACATGGAAGCAAACAAGATGATTTTGTTACTATTTTGTTAAAATTAATAGAGTCAAAAATAAATAGAAGCAAAATTATGTGCTCTATGCTTTTTGGATGGGATATTATTTTCTCAATCATAGCAAAACAAAAACTTGTCCAGATTTTCCTGAACTAATTATATCACAATAAATTTTACTCCATTCTTTTGTTTAAAATTTTTTTCACTAGAGGTATTTCTTCCAGACCACATATATAAATATATATGTGCGTGTATGTGTATACATACACGTATGTGTGTATTATATATTATATGTATATTATAACGTATAGTATATTAGATCAGGAGTATGCTTTACTAGTTTAGTGATCTTAGGCGAGTCATTTAACTTTTGTGGTTGTCTGACAATTGCTTAGTACTTATCCACTAAGGCACTTATGTATGGAGGAAGTTCGTACAGTGAGAAGTCTCTACACTGAAAATAAATAAAAGGTTTTTTTGCACATTAGCCTGTGGACTTGTAAATGATAATTCAATAACTTTTTAAAATTTGATTTTGTTGTTGAAAATTGTTTAGAATCTTTAAATATCCAAATGTTCCTGCAGATAAAAATGATTAAATAATTACATGATTAAGTATCGTCTGGGTTAGAAAGAAATAATAAAACAATCACATTTTCTCTAAAATATAGTGAACATTACATAACAATTCATGAGTATTCAGAGGCAGATTTATAACACTGCATACTTGTGCTGATAAGATACTATTTATACTCATAAAAAGCATTTCATTTGCATTTTTAATGGAAAAAGAATAAAGCATTTTATACTAGAGAAACCAAAAAGAGGAAGATAAAATCAAGATGAAAATCAAATCAATAGAAAATGAAGAAAAATTGAAGTTATGAACTAAAAAGACTTTTAAAAAATAACATAAAATTGCAAATTAGGAGAAAAAAAGAGAAAATTCAAAATGATCAAAATTAAAATTCAAAAGGAGGAGAGAACAACAAATTTAGAAGTGCTTAAGAAAATTTGCTAAGGATACTGTTTTATAGTAATATATTCAAATACTTTCAAAATCAAGAGTGACTGTCTACAAAATGAAACTACCTAAACTAAGGAAACAGGAATTAGACAGACCTCAGAAGGAGAAATCAGACAAGCTGTCTAAATAAAGGGTGTTGAGACCACATGGAGTAACAAGCAAATCCCTGGAAAAGCTTAAGGAACAAGTTATTCCTACATTACATGAATTACGTCTTACCATAAAGAAGGATGACATGCTACCCAATTCTTTCTACAAGTCAAGTGTAGTTTTGATCTACAAACCTGTCAAAGATAAGTCTGATAAAAGCCTTTGTAGCTGGATGTGAGGCTTAAGTTGAGCATAGTCTGTTCTCCCAACCCACAAAGAAAAATGCTCTTGGCATGCATCAGATATTTTATGCTTGTCAGAGGGGAAGGTAGCTTAAGAATTTAGTAGGGATACAGGAAGTTTTTTTCCAGAATAATTAAGATATGAACATATTTGTAGGCAAAGCATAAAGGAGCTTTCAGAGAGGAAAACGTTGAAGATAAAAAGAAATAACAACTGATAGAGCAATGTCCCAGAGAAGATGGGAAAGCTTTGGGATTGAAGCAACAAGCGGAGCGTTTAGCTTTGTCAAAGAAGAAGATTACTTCTGTAGGTATCCGGAGTTGGGAAGACATGAGTTCAAATCTGACCTGAGAGACTTACCAGCTGTGTCTGGGCAAGTCACTTAACCACTGTTTGCCTCAGTTTCCTCATCAGTAAAATGGGGAAAATAATAGAACCTTACCTCTTAGAGTTATTGTGAGGATCAAATGAGAAAATAATCGAAAAGTACTTAACACAGTGCCTGGCACATAGTAAGTGCTACATACGTATTATTGTTTTTATGATGCTTATTAGCTCTAGGTAATATAGCACTTTGGATGCTTGGGGAAGAAGGACAGAAGTTACTAGTCTTACTAGCTCCACTTAGCCCCATTCAATCTTTTCCCCCAGGTCATTTGCACAGGCTCAGGACACAATCATGATGAGAGTTGAAAGAAATCTTCTTACCCTATCCCTAGCTAGCCCTTTTCATTCTTGCTCCTGGGATGATCTTCAGGGATTCAGGCTAGAGAACAGGACTATCATAGCAGCAGAAAGGAATTTTTATAGGTTTCTCTAGCTAACTTGTTAGCTGAATGTGGCTGGCTGGGCTCTGAAGTCACAAAGGAGCTGAAGTAGTCGCTGGGGTTATGAAGAAAAAGATTTGATGGATCAACCCCCTCCTCCCACCATGGGTATTCATTTTGTTCCCAGTTCTTTGCCACAGCAAAAACTGCTGCTACAAATATTTTTGGACATATGAGTCTTTTCTTTGTTTGTTTTCTTTGGAGCATAGGCCTGTGGTGCTATCACTGGCACAAAGGACATGAAGAGCTTAGTGACTTTTTGGATTGTTTCTCACACTTGTTAGAAGACTAATTCACCTTTTCTAGGCAGATATGCATCCCTGTATCTGTTAGAGTAAATATTTCTTTGTAAAAATCAACTAGTGTTAATTGGTTAAATGGAACTGGAAGGCTCCTTACGAATGGCAGATGATGCTGGAGGACAAACACACAGAATGGGAACTTAAGTCAATAACCTTAGAGAAAGGTACCCTTAGTTTCTCAAGTGTACCCTAAAACCATGAGGATTGATGTACCTGGCCTTGCTCTGGAACAGTGGGTCCAGATTATCAACATATTTATGATACATTTGTCATTCGTGTTCTAGTACCTAGGAATAGATATATTACTTGGAAAAATAGTTTGTAATTACCCCGGGAAACTGATGTAGAAAATGCTTAGTAAATATATCATACATACACCATTAGTAGGAAGAAGAGATATGAAAAAGAAACATGTGGTTTCAAAATATTTGGCAGAAGTAAAAGTTTTCTGAACACACAATGACCAAAAATTAATTCAAAATCAAATGTGTAATGAATCTGAGGTATTTCTGGCAATGCTTATCCTGTCTCACACAACTTCACTGCAGCCTTGGTTCTGAGCATACAGCATGCGCACTTTGTATGGTTCATGCTGTCACATCACACAATGCCAATTAATGTTGCTGAAATGTGAAAAGGGGTTGAAAGTGGAAAAAGTTTAAGAAGCTCTACTCTATATCATGTAAGAAGGCATAGGCTCAGCCATCTCTCTTCACTCAGATGATAATCTTTAAATTCTTTCAGAAAGAGAGGAAAGGTCCTTTCCATGACTAAATAACTAGAGAAAAAATGATTTTTCTTTCCAAGGAAGAAAATCTGCTAGTTCCCAGAGGCTTGGACTTCAGGGGCAAAGTTATTCTGGAACAAAATAGTAGTTAGCTAATTATAGCCACTGGATTTTGAAAATTTTTAAATTCCCTTAGATCACTGTTCTGATAACTATCTGATTAAAGGTCAGAAATTCCTTCTAACTCTAGTTTCTCCCATCTGGGGATCATGTGTCCTAAAAACTTATGGGAGGAGTGTGTGTATGTTGTTTTGCCAAAGAAACTACACAAGAGGTTGTGTATGTCTATGGCCCTCTGGATTTTCCTCAGTTCCCAAGATGGCAGGTAGGTGGCTCAGTAAATAAAGAGCTTAAAATCAGGATGGATTGAGTTCAAATGTGGCCTCAGACATATACTAGCTGTGGGATCCTGGGCAAGTCACTTAACCTTTATTTGCTTCAATTTCTTCAACTGTAAAATGGGGACCTGTCTCCCAGGTTTATTGTAAGGATAAAATGAGATGATATTTAATTGCTTAGCACAATGGCTGGCACATAGTGGTGCTTAATAAGTACTCTCTTTCTTTCTTTCTTCCTTTCTTTCTTTCTTTCTTTCTTTCTTTCTTTCTTTCTTTCTTTCTTTTTTCCTTTCTTCCTTTCTTCCCTTCTTCCCTTCTTTCTTTCTTTCAAGATCCCTGGTATCTACTATGCAAATGAAAGAGTATTCTAAAACAAGAACAAAAAAACTAAGTGGAGATGTGTACCCTAAATCCTTTGTTCAATTATGCACATGTGGATATCAACAATCTTCTCTGGCTTTGAGTTGACCTATCCAACTATTGTTAAAAGGAGTATAGACTATTGTTATAAATGTAGATATAATATGTAATAAATAAATCTAGGATTTCCAGTGGCTTTTGAAGGAAATGTTTTCAACATTTTAAAAGACCACTTAAAACAGATATTAGATAATTATCTGTCAGGGAATAAAATTTCAAAATCAGGAAGGGATTTCAGATATTTTCTTGTTTTATAAATGCAGAAATTTGTTAGGAGGTATAAAACAAATTGTCTGAATACATGTAGTCAGTCGGTTGGTTGTTGTCCTTCATTTTGAAAGAGGATGAAAATGACATCACTATGATAGAGTCAAGTTTCAGCGTGTCGGACTGTGACTGATCAGCCCAATATGAGCTCTGAATGCTCTATTATAGATTGGGCACAAATAGTCCATGTGAACATTTGGAGTGGATACCATAAATTTGTTCATTCTATGTTTCCTTTGAGAAGTTTCAATTCTGCTTACCTCATAGAGCACAGCACCTTCTTTGATGTGGGCATGACATGCTGAACGGTCCTGTGCCAGTGTCACACAGTCAGTTTCAAAGTTCTTGAGAGAGACCTTGAGAGTGTCCTTGTATCGTTTCTTCTGAATACTATGAAATTGGTTGCCCTATATGAGTTCTTCATAACACAGTCTTTTTGGCAAGCATATACTTTGCATTCAAACAATGTGTCCAGTCCATCTGAGTTATCCTCTCTGAAGCATAGTTTGAATGCTTGGCAGTTTAAAGTAACAACTTCATTATGTGGTACCTTATCCTGCCAGGTGATCCTCAGAACCTTCCTAAGACAATTCAAATGGAAGCAATTCAGTTTCCTGGCATGGTGCTGGTAGACTATCCAGGTTTCACAGGCATACAACAATGAGGTCAGCACAATGGCTCTGTACACCTTCAATCTGGTAGTCACATAGACAATAGGAGTTCATATAGTTCATATGGATAATAGGAGAACCCGGATTCAATCTCAGGTCCTCAACTCCAACTCTAGGGTTCTTTCTACTATAGTATACATTAACTAGATAGTCATCAATGCCTTTTCCAACTCTTAAGAGGACTAACACCTCTGGTGTGATGGCTTGCCAAACCCTTTTCAAGGCTGTTCATCCGCTGTTGGTAAACTCTCTTGGCATACAGGCTAAATTAGGTTGAGGATAACCAACGGGCCTCAGACCCATCAGTGAGTTAGGGGGGTGTCTTCCCTATGCATGTGAAGACTTCCCCCAGCAGCATGGGTAGATGAGAACAATTCATTCAGATCACCATTACTGAAGCAGGTGCTATGGAGCACTTACAGCATAGTCAGGCATTGAAGACACCGAGGGCATCTACTGTATCATGGGCCATCATCATGGGCAGTACATGACTTCTGTATTGCCACTGGACTTCAATGACTTAGGAAGAGAGCATGAGGCTGAGAACTCTGCACAACTCTGCCTCAGTTAAATCCAATTCATGCATGAGTCCAGACATCACTGTGTGATGCCATTGGTTCTCTTTGAAAATGAAGTAACAGCAGTAACAACCATCCTATGAATTGTCAGATTTTAGGTATTCTAAATTTTTTCATATGTAACAACTTTTTGCTCTTTTAAGACAAATAATAGGTTATGTAGGCAAGTAGCATGGAAAATTAACTTTCTACCTAATAAGAGGAGGATGAGTTGATTAGAAAAAATCAGGCTGATAAATTTTCTGTATTTATAGGCTAGATTGATTACAAGAGTGATACACAAAGTGTAATTTCAGTTACTGGATGTGAATTCTAAAGGTAGTATGACTACTTCACTGGGAGTCAGGAAAAGCTACATTTAATTCTGGTGTCTGACACTTTCTGGGACATTATGGGCAAATCACTCAAACCCTTAGTACCTTGTGCAACTTTAAGACTATGGTGCAAGAAATAACATATCCTTCAGGACAGAGTAGTTGCCAGAGGAGGGAAATCAAGATTATCATTCTTTGTGCTTCCTCCTTAGCCCTCTTAGCTCCCATATTACTCTCCTGATTTTCAAAGGCCTTTAGAAAGGTGCTTACTAACACTATCATGTCTTACTACCTATCATCAAAATGTTTCCATGCAAAATAAATATATGATTTGTTAGCATTAAGCAATTTGTTCAAAGGGTAATATAATAACAGGTATTCCTGGTCATTTAACTCCTGTCCAAAATATTAGTAGGATGTTTTCTATCCTGTGAAAGGAGTAGAAGGAAGAGATAAAAAGGGCTTATATCCTTACAGTATGTCAATCCTACAGTCTCCTCTGAGATACAAAAGAAGAAGCTTTTGTAAAACAAATAAAAACCCTCTTAATAGTCAAAATACCTTAGAAGCTGCAACGTAAATGAGGCCAAAGTCAATCCATATATAGCTAAGGTAAATCTGTTATTGAATGAAAACACTACATACACAGTAAGATGAGTAAGTGATTTTGCTGATTAGAGAATTATTTTTGAATGACTTCACTTTAAAGCAAACAAGAGAGAACAGGAAAATACACTCAATTCTTAATCTAGCTCAGGAATGAGGAAACCAGGAGAGCTATATACCAGGACTCACTCAGCTATGGGTCTGTTTCCTTCTGCCAGATTTTGGGCTTAAACTGTGTTAATAAACCCATAAGTCAAGTCAACAATACTTAAGTGCTTACTATGTGCCAAGCATTGTGTGAAGCCCTGGGGAAACAAAGAAAAGCCAAAAAGATAGTTCTGTGCCTGCAGACACTAACCTTTTAATGGATTACTTAACTGTATTATCACTGATGTCAGTAAAAGACACTATTTCATAAGTACCAGATCTGGGAAATTGCCAGCCATATGCTACTTTGGACTTATATATTGTCTTAAGCACATTTGCATCTGTGATCTCATACCCTAACATCCCTATAAGGAAGATTGTTTCCCTATTCTATGTAATTTTTTGAGGGTGAGCCTTAACAGGGTGGATGCCTTTGGGAATAGATGCCCAGGTTTAAATGATTTTATGGGCATTTATTCACTTAAAACCATAGCTTGGGATAAACCACCAAAGATAAACCCATGTGTTTATCTTTGAAAGTCAGTCAGGGCATACAATTAATTCAAAGAAAAGCACAGAAGGAAAAGTAGTAACAAAAATATTTTCCCCATAAACCTGGGGAACACTCACTCACAGTTGCATAAAGCATCATTGGGAAGAGTGAACATCTGCAGGGAACGTACCTGAGGAAACACATACACAGGGCTAGGTTACATGTGTGGGGAGGAGCAATTGTAGAGATCACATGAGGTCAAGGCACACATGTAGAGAAGGCAATTTACACTTCTTACACTGCTGATGTCTTCTAGTGACATCATAATTATGTTCTCATAATCCCTTCTGGATAAATTTGCTGCCTCTTGTTCAGATACTGCCTCCAACTTCTGGCTCATCTCTCTCTTTATCACGGAGGAGCAGGTGTTGCAATGCTCCTCTAGCTTAAAGCCTATACACAAACTTGTTTCAGTTCCAAGTCTCCTCTAATCCTCCTCATTCATGACTGAGTTGAGAAAAACACAGGTACAAAGCCCATAGGGCATAGTCTCTACTCCATGCTTGAATTAGAGAAGTGAGCACCTGACTGCAGGACGATCAAGTAGGAGGCCATTGCAATAGCCCAGGAGAGCAAGGTTTGAACTAGGATTGCCGCTGTGAGTGGAGAGAAGAGAATGGATGTGGGAGATAATGTGGTGGTAGAAACTACCAAGAAGACTCCTAGGTTTTAATTCTGGGCAACTGGAGGATCCTAGATCTAAAAGTAGAAAGTGAGGTCATAGCATTCAACCACTTCATTTTACAGATGAGGAAACTTAGTCCCAGGCAAGTCAAGGGAACTACTTAACGATCACAGAGGTAGCAAGTATGAGAGGGTGGATTTGGTCTCGAGAGCCCAGAGTCAGTGCTCTTTCTAATCCACTACGTCGCCTCTCATGGTGTAGAAGCAGTTCAATTTGGAAGAGATGAGGGGTTTAGGTAGGAATATGATGACATTGATATGTTGTTTGAGATGATGATGGGATGTTTAGGTGGTGACATCTATAGATAATTAGCTATATGAGACTGGTGTATTGGTTCTCTGGATCTCGGAATCATATTGTAGAAGTAGAACCCATAGATATGGAAGATATCATAGAAAGTACAAAAAGAGATGAGAAGACCCAAGACTTACTGTTGGGGGAAACCCACACTTAGGGACTGGGATCACCTCTCCTAACTCCCTGTCCTATGTTATCTACTAAGCTTAGAATGTCTCCAGATTTATCCTCTGGGAAAAGTTCAGACTCAGCACAGATACATGGAGGTGAGCAAGGTTGTTAAGGGCTGTTATCTTTTATGAGAGATAGTTGGCCAGTATTCCTTTTGTCTATATCTGTTAGTTTATTCCAAAGAAAATAAAAGACTAGCATTGAGTTATTGCCAAGTAGGATGTGTAAATGATTATTCCATTAGCCTGAACCAGGACTTTTAGTGTTGGATGCAGTGTGTGGCTTGGTAAAATGCTTTGTAGGCGGAGCTATGAGTAAGAAAATGATATATTAGTCCTTTATTTTGCAAACAATGAGCAAACACCAACTCTCCCTTCTTAGGAGAGAATTGGCTCCTTTGCTTGAAAAAAATATTCATTGTCATAAAATCTCTCATAATTTAAATATTTCACTAGCACACACAATATTTTTCTTCTCAGATTTTTTTTTTTTTACAATTTGTAGATCATGTTAAATGTCATCAGCCCAATGACAGCTGAACAAACACTTGGGTTCTCATTCCTGAATAAAAGCTTCCTCATTCTGTAAAACATTACAAACAGGTTTGACATAAAAGGAATTTAAACACTAGTTGGTATTTTATATAGTAAACATCCTTCCACCAGAGATTCTGTACCATCTATAAATCTGATAGTGAAATTCATCTTTATGAAATATTTTTGCATGAGTATGTTGAATGACTAGGAGATGAAGAGGTGACATCTATAGTTTCATTGTATATAGATTAAATATCAGTGTGATGGATCAGTAGAAGGCTTAAGCAATTTATTTCTTGCTATTTACTTAATGTGTCACTAATTAATTTGTGTCTTGTGACTCATGTCTTGTGACCCTGGGCTGTGTCTCTAACCAGTGGACTTCTCCATCCTCCTTCCTGATCAAGTTTTTCATGACTAACCAAAACTACTCCATTCAGGTCAGGAAGGGTGACTGATTAACAAGTAGCTGCATTGAGAAACTCCTTTGCACACTCAACCAACCTGGTTGGGGAGGGGGGAAATGGGAAGAAAAACACCATTTGTTAGCATCAGTTCTCTTTGGGGAGGCACAGTTAGATATTATTGCACAGACTGAGTCTAGTTTCTGTATCTCCAGCACATTTTTAGGATGCAGACCTTTGCCATTTTTTATCTTTTCCTGGGATTAAGGTTGCAGCAGCAACTGGAAGAGCAGAAGGAGACTTCTGGGGGCAAAGGGAAACAAAGATTCCTTAATGCTTACTTGTGCTATTGCAGAGAGTAGGTCATTTATAATTATTTCTTTTTTCTGTCTTTTAATAGGAAGAGACCAAGTGCTGACACACTGTTCTTTACACACACACACACACACACACAGGGAGAGAGAGAGAGAGAGAGAGAGAGAGAGAGAGAGAGAGAGAGAGGGAGAGAGAGAGTGCACCAGCTTTTACCTCCTCCTTTCTTAGTTACAAAATAAGTCCCCTATAAAAATAGAAATTTGAAATAGCAGGAAAATGCTAGTTGGTGAGCTATATGGCAATAGAGAATACTGACAAACAGCTTAAAAATAATCATGCTAAAATTAATTCATAGTTCAACAGGAAAAAGTTTACAAAGATCATTGCAAGCCACTTCCAGTGTGTTTTGAGCCTGACTCCAGTTCACAATGTGTTTTCCTTTGTATACCAAAACAATGCAGGATTATCAGGGATGAAAGATGGATTTAGGCTTGTTTTCCCAGTGTGGCAGTAGATCTGCCTAGGGCTGTGCATGCAGTATGCGTTAAAATGATATGTTTATTCACACTGACCATAGGATCATGGATTATACATAGATTTAGAACTGGAAGAAATCTTAGAGGCCAGCAAATCCAACTCCCTCATTTTACATAGGAGGAATGAAAGCCATCAAGAGCTCAAGTGACTTGTAAAAGTCACAGCAGCTAGTAAGTGTTTGAGGCAGGATTTGAACTGAGATCTTCCTGACCCCAAGTTCAATGTCTAATCCATTAATTCTCTAGTCCTAACTACCTTTATTACTAATTACAATCCATTAGACAACAGGTAACAGTTAGAAGGCACATTCCCACTAATTTCCTTTAAGTTGTGAACAGTGTCCATGCTCCCTGAGGAATGAATAGATATATACACAAATATAAGTCATCAGCTATCATTTATGAAGTGTCTGCTATGTGCTGAACATTATGTTAAGCTCTGTGAATACAAAAAAAGGCAAAGAACAACACCCCATACTGAATGACTGAACAAGTTGTAGTATATGATTGTGATGTAACACTACCGTGCTATAAGAAATGATGAGCTTGATAATCTTAGAAAAATGTGGAAAAACTTGCACAAAATAATGAAGAATGAAATGAGCGAACCAAGAGAACATTGAATACAGTAATAGCAATATCGTTTTAAGAAAGACTTTGCACAAATACCTAAATTCATTATAAAGAACACATGAAGAAAGGTGCTATCTACATCCAGAGAAAGAATTGATGAAGTATGCATAGAATAGTTTTGCACATATATATGTATATATGTGTGTATGTATCTATATATCTACACATCTATATTTATATCTATTTGTGTCTAATGGTGGCCATCTGGGGGAGGTAGAAAAAAGGAAAAAGAAGAAGTTTACATGAAAATTTTGTTGTATATGTAAAATGAATAGGAAATTGTACCTAGTAGATTTGCAGTTACATGTGCAATCATCTAAATTTGCTTGTTTTATTCCATAAATTAAAAATAAAATAAACTATTCAAAGCAAACAAAGAACAGCCCACACTTTCAAGTTGCTCACAGTGTAATGTGGGAGACAACATGCAAACCACCATATATAAGCAAGATATACGCATGATAAATTGGAGCAAATTTCAGAAGGAAAGCCTTAAGATTAAGGAGGAGCTAGGAAAGGCTTATTGTAGAAAATGAGACTTTAACTGACCATTTAGAGAAGCTAGGCAGCAGAGATTAGGAAGGTGAGCATTCTAGACATTTGAAACAGGCAGAGAAAATGCCCCAAGCCAAGTGGTGTTGTATCTTGTATGAAGAACAGCCAGCAGGTCAGTGCCACCAGATAGCAGAGTACTTACAGGGTAGTAAGGAGGTATAAGACAGGAAGATGACAGAAAGGACTTATGAAGGACTTTAAAAATCAAACAACAAATTTTATATTTAATCCTGGAGGTAATAAGGAACCACTGGAGTCCATTATATGGAGAAGTGATATGTTCAGAGATGTACTTCAGAAAGATTAATTTGATTTCTGAGCAGAGAAGGGATCAACTTGATTGGAGGACCAACCAGTAGGTTACTGCAGTTGTCCAGGCATGAGGTGATAAGGGCCTGCATCAGGGTGGTTTCAGGGTCAGAAGATCCAAGAATGGGACTGTTTTGAAAGTAGAAGCAATGGGACTTCCCAGCTACTTGGAGAGAGGGGTTGGAAGAGAGAAGTTGAGGATGACCTCAGGTTGTGAGCCTAGGAGACTGGGAGGATGGTGGCTACAGAGAGTGCCGAGAACATAATGGGATGGGGCATGTGAGGCAAGCCCTGTGGTTACCAGGGGCAAGTGGACGAGTTTGACTGGAATGTAGAGTGAACAAGGGAGGAATATAAAATTAATCTGGAAGGTTGGGTTGGAACCCTTTATAAAGAGTTTTAATGCCAAGCAGAGGAGTTTGTACTTTATCCTAGAGACAAGGTGAGAGGTATGTTTTAGCAATAACAACTTGGCAGTTGCATGGAGCAGAGATGTCAAACATATAGCCAGCTGGCCCATGCAATACTTCCAAGTAGTTCATCCAGATTAAAATGTAATTGAGAAATATTTAATGAAATCAAAGTACAACAGAACACAGGTAATGTTAACATGGGGTTTTCTAAGTCAATATGCTGCCAGCAGGGATTAAGGTTTAGTGTCCCTTGTTCCTATCTGAGTTGGAAACTGCTGGTATAGATTGGAGGGGGAGAGGCTAGAAGCCAGAAAGCCTTTTAGGAGACTTGTAGTAGTCTAGGTAAGAGGGGATAAAGGCCTGAGCTAGAATGTGGCTTGGTGAATGGAGAAAAAGAGATTGATGTGAGAAATGTTATGAGAGAAGAATTAAGAATGACTCTAAGGTTGTGAACCTAAGTGACTGACTGGAAGAATAATTTTTGTCCTCAGTGGAAATAGGAAAGTTAGGAAGATGGATGGGTTAGGAGGAAAGGTAATGAGTTCTGTTTTCAACATTGCCTTTGGGATGCTGATGGTTGGATATCCAAGTCATGTCCATCAGGTAGTAGATGATGCAGTCCCAGACCCTATAATAGAGAGGAGGGTTGGATATGTAGATTTGGGAGTCATTTGCATGGAGATGATAGTTGAATTCATTGCAGTTGATGATGAAATCACCATATGAGAGAGTAGCAAACCTGAGTGACTGAAAGGATGAGAATGCCTTCAACAGAAATAGGAAGGTTAGAAGATAGGTTTAGGGAGAGAGACAATGAGTTTTATATTAGATACATTGAGTTAGGGATGCTTATGGTCAGAGATCCAGTATATATCCACCACATAGCAGGTAAGAGAGACAAGAGCTGCATATACAATTGAGAAACATTTGCTTAGAGATGATAGTTGCATCCATTGGAGTTGATGAGATCACAGAGTAAATAAAAGGGAAGACTCAGAATGGAAACTAGGAGTACATTCCTGTAAGGGGAGGGAGGGGCAGAATCTGTATGGTGAACCACTGAAAGAGACTTAGAAGGAGTAGCCAAACAGATCAGAGGAAAACCAGGTGACAGTATTGTTTTAAAAAATGGGGAAGAGGAGCAGCTAGGTGGCACAGAGAATACAGCACTGGACCTAGTCAGAAGGACCTGAGTTCAAATTCATCGTTAGACGCTAGACACTTAGTAGCTGTGTGACCTTGGGCTAGTCACTCAACCCCAATTTCCTTGCCTTACCCCTTCAAAAAATGAGGAAGAGAGTGAACAATAGTGTAAAACGTGGAGATCAAGAAAGATGAGGATTTTTAAAAGGTTCTTGAATTTAATCATTTAGGGATCCTTGGGAACCAACTGACCAGGAGATGCTTTCTCTTAGAGTTAGAGACAGCAAAGCTGCCTTGGGTAGTATGAAAGTCAATCAGATTTTCTTTTCAAAAGATTTTATTTTTGAACCTTTTGGAAATAAAAGTAATATATATTTTACCATCTTTTTGTCCCCCACTAATTAGGGTCACTCATACCTCAGCAATTGGAATGAGGAGTTTAAAAATGAAGAGATTTCTATTCTTTCACCTGGAGGAGAATGGCTGACAAATGTTTCCCAGTTTTCTCAGCCTTGGCTGACAAGGTGAAACTGGACAGTCTAGTGTGTTACCAGGTGCTATGGGGGCATTTGGACCCAGGTAAGCACTTGTCTGCAAATTTAGTATTGGGAAAAGATAGGGACACCTTTTTGGGTTAGTTTTAGTGGTGGAGGCAGAAGGAAGCAAGAGAATGAACACTTACAAGAAAATAGCCAAATGATAAAGGCATGGCTCTCAAGACATTCCAGAGGAGTACCTGAGGATGTCCTTGAAAGGTGACACTCTCAAAGTGAGGATAAACTTTATGGAATTGCTTATAACTTTCTACCTTGAAAGTCTACAAATGAAAGCTAACTCAAACTCGAAGGAAGAAAAATAAGCTTCAAGTTCACAGACACCAATTAGGGGAGAAGGGCCTCAATTTATATGTATGCATTAGTGTGTGTACAGAGCAGTTACGTGGTGCAGCAGACAGAGCACTGGGCCTGGAGTTGGGAGGACTCATCTTCCTGAGTTCAAATCTGGCTTCAGACACTTTCTAACTGTATGACCCTGGGCAAGTCACTTAACTCTGCCTCAGTTTCTTCATCTGTAAAATGAGCTGAAGAAGGAAATGGTAAACCCTTTCAGGATCTCTATCAAGAAATCCCAGATGGGGTCATGGAGAGTCACACCGGATGACTGAATAACCAAGAAAATGTATGTGGATGTATATGTTCTTGAGCAAACGATATTCATTCATTTGCATTCCCCAGAGTGGACAGTGCTTGCACTTAAATTCTAAGAAGCAAACCCAACTTTATAGAGGAAACAAAAAAAGAGTCATACTATGAAATGAACCTCAGCAATCAGTTTAATAGGCCCTCTAACACCCACTCTGGAGTGTAATCAACACTGCTTTGGTTACTTATATTCACCTGTGTCTTCTGAGACACCAACATGGAAAGAGTCTATTTTTAAAAATATAAGCATTTGGATATAATTCCTCTGGGATAATGGGATTTCTAAATTATTTATACTCAACTTCTTTTGAATTTTTTCTTTTTTTCAAATAATGGGTTCGGAAATTCATTTTTATGACTCCACCTAATTCATAGCTGTTTTTCTGATGTACCTGCAATTGTTGTCTATGGATTATTTAGGTGAGTAAAATGTCTTGCTTCAGAGTACTACATTATGTTTGCATAGATTCTCTGGAAAAGCTTTGCATAAAGGTTGTTATTACATACCTTAAAATTTTTAAAGAGGGTATTATTCTTCTAATTAATTTATTACAAACAACTTTAGAAACCAGTAAAACCAATTAAACATTTAAAAGTCAATAAGACAAAAAAGAATTTCAGCATATAAACAATTAGAGCCATATATTTGTTTTGTCTCTATCTCTTTCTAGTCTTTTTTTTGGTCCTATATCCTATACCTGATCCTAGACTATGTTGATTCATCAGCACATTCCCAGATCCTCATCTTTGGTAATTATGATATCTCCATATCATGCCACTTGTATTCTAGCTGTCATCCATATACCCTTCTTGCTGGCACCTTGGAGCATGGCTCTTTGCAAAAGGGGAAAATGGCAACTGCGTTCTCAAGAAAGGTTTAGACATTAGATGACCACTTCATTGGCCTTGCCAGTATAAACCCTATTCCCAAGGGGGAACTGCAAGAAGCCTCTACAAAGAGATAAAAACTTCCAGGCCATGTAGTACCAGGAGATGTTAGTTACCTGCTCCACATAAGTGTCATTCACATGTGCCTCACTATCTTTATATTCTTAAGTTTGAACCCATTCTTCCTATGGACTCTGTGTGTATGTGAAGGAGAATGTGCTCTAGGTTTCTTGGGAGGATGTTTTGTATCAACTGTTCTTACTAAACCACTAAACTAAATGTCTTTGATAAAGGCAATGAAGTCTGCTGACTAATTACTAATGGGAAGCACACCAACAGTAGTCTACAATAAGAGGAGTTGCTACTCACAGTGTTACCCCTAGAATCTCAGAATAGTAGCCACTGTTTAGAGACCCTATCTGAGAGTGAATGTGCAAGTTCATGGAATAGATTGGAGGTGGTATTATATTTCATATCTCATCTAATGGTCTGCCTGTTCTTGACTCTTGAAATCAAATGCCTATGAACTTAGATTTGGCAGGTCTCAGCCATTGTAGACCTAGGAGTCTCTGTGAACTTTATGGACTCAATGCTTACCATGAAAGTACAAGAAATGCTGGGTTAGTTAGATCAATGGGCACTCTACTTCAGTATGGACCAGTGAATCAGGAGACCAAGATCTAATTAGAGAAAGATCATCAGAGGGAAATCACAGAGCAGATGCAAAGATTAGAAATGACTCAGTTGTGAAAAACTTTCCTATGACCCGTGACAGAATGGAGGAATTGAAAGCTCACAATATCAGACTAGGGATGACCTTTACTGGGAGAAATCAAAATCAATCTTTCCCTGTCAGAGAGAATTAGAGCAGAGAGTTTTGAGTGTAGAGGAAGATACCCAGTAGGCAATTAACATCTATGGCCTGCTGAGCAGCCAGAGTTGAGAATAGATCTTGGGATAGCTCCAATAAGTGAGAAAAAGATTTAATTAAGCAATGATTGAAAACAGTAAAGTTTAGCAACAGGCATACTTAATTTGTTCCTACCTAGGTGTTATATTACTTTGAACTTCACATATCAAATTGCTGTAAGTAGATGGCAGAGATTAGTCAAAAGATGCACTAAATTTGATAAAGAATAACATTTATTTATAAACATAAAATGCATTAATTAGTGAACCCATCTCTTTCATCTATCTATCCCTGAGGGAAACCTAATTTCATGAATTATATGCTGATTCCATGTATGAATAGGCATTTGCTATTCACCTGGTGGCAACTGCCCAAAATTCAGGAATAGTTTTTAGGTGGAATTGATCAGCCTTTCTTAGGGCTTGTGCTACAAGATCAAAACTTAAGAGGTGGCATTAATCTTCAAAAATAAGTTTAGCTTTTTACAGGAAACCATTCCCAAAGCAGCTTATTCCATAGCATGATTTAGGGTTAGCTCAACACATAATCATACTTGAGGTAGCATTGTGTACTGAAAAGAACATTGCACTTAGAATCACAGTATCTAGGTTAAAATGACTGTTTCTGATTTGTATTACTTGTGTAATTTGAACAAATCACTTTGGTCATCTGGTTGGGCAGCTAGGGGGTGCAGTGCTGGGTCTGGAGTCAGAAGACTCATCTCCCTGAGTTCAAATCTGGTCTCAGACACTGATTAGTTGTGTGACCCTAAGCAAGTCATTAATCCTGTTTACCTCAATTTCCTCATCTGTAAAAGGAGCTGGAGAAGGAAATGTCAAATCACTCCAATATCTTTACCAAGAAAACCCCAAATGGCATCACACAGAGTCAGACACATCTGAAAATAGTTCAACCACAACAAAAATGAAAGATTGGGCTAGGTGACATATAAGATCCTTCCAGCTCCAGATCTGTAATTCTATGGTTCTAGGTAAAAAGGGTCCTATTCAACCCTGAAATTCTTTACTACTCACATTCAGGATGGTGTATTCTGGGTAATCGCAATTATTCAAATATAGATGGGGCACTGTATTGTTAATATATTTTTGCATGATGGGAAGATCTTTCCCATCCATTAATAGGGCCCATGTGACCTGCTTGAGTTACATGAGTCTGTGGTGGGAGAAGCTTGCCAAATGGGTAGAGCAGAGCTGAGAGGAAGTTGGACATAGTGGTTAGAGTTGAAGGAGAGAGAGGAAGCAGGCAGAGATCTGTGAGTGTTCGTTTGTGGGAAGGCCCTACATGGGAGAAAGCTTGGGGATGGTGGTGCCCCCCTGGATTGTGATTGTGTATAGATTTCTTTGTTACTATAATGGATTTGGCTTTCTGGTTTGGGGATTCAGCTTTGTGGTGTTTAAATAAATATTTTCGTTTTGTCTTCCTTGTGGAGAGTCTGTTGTATTTTGCAAATCAGAATTACACTGGCATATTCATAGCTGTTGTAGGTGCTGTGAATATCACATTGGCGCTATAGGTCCCCATTCAGTGCTTTCTCTAATGACAGATGAGGTAGGAAACGTAAATTAAAATAGCAGAGCATTTCAATGGGATAGAATAACTAAAAAAATTACAAGGGAAAATCCAGTAGTAGAATCATACTATGGCCTCCATACACAAAGGGATAGATCTCCAAGAGACCCTGAAGTCAATGCAAGAGCTGATGTGTCCTGTATAACTCATGTTTCTATTAACTCATGTTAATCTAGAATAATCAATCAATCAACAAACATATTAAGGGCTACTATGTGCCAGACACTATGCTCAGTGTTGGAGCACAAAGAGAGGCAGAAGACATTCTTTGTGCTTGAGGAGTTTACAATCCAATGAGAAACATGGCTTCATCTCCCAAAAAATCAGCTGGGGCTGATTTCTGCTTCACTTTGCTTCTATGGGTACTATTCCTCTTTGCTTGTAAACTTTCCTTTTCCTATCTTTTTAGACTTTGCTGCCAAATAATAACAACATTTATTAAGCACCTACTGTGTGCCAGGCATCATGCCAAGCACTTTACAGTTATTCTTTCATTTGATCTTCACAATACCCTATTATTTTCCCCATTTTACAGAAGAAGAAATTGAGGCAAACAGGTAAAATGACTTGCCTAGGAAGCCAAAGCTAGGAAGTATCTGAGGCTGGATTTGAACTCAGGTCTTCCTGACTCTAAGCATAACATTCTATCCTCTGTGCCATCTAACTGCTTTTGCTGTTAGAGCTGACATCTGCTGTTGGGTCTTCTGATTTCTCAAAAGGAAGGTTATCCCTTCCACTTTTGTGACACTACCCTATCCAATATACTTAAGAGTGAAATTTTTTCATCTTTTGTGAGACCCAACAGTCCCCTTTAAATTCTTAAGACCTTTCTTTTTTTTTTTTTTAAACTTGATTTCTATCTCCCAAAATGTACTGTGAGAAATCTTCCAGCCCTCCCTCCTTGTTGGGCTGTGAAAAACAGATTTCTTTCAACAACTGTCACGCCCATAGCAACTAGTACCTTCACAATGCCAATGTCCTTGAATTTTTGGTAAGCTTAATGAAGGTACTTAGCAGTAGTGGAAGAAGGAGAGTAGAGCTAGAACCCTTTGCCTGGCACCTGGACCACTATTGCAAAGGTCTTAACCTTCTGACAAGCAGTTATAGAATTTCAGAGGAGAAAGGGTCCCTAGAGATTCAATGTCCTCATTCTATAGATGAAAAAACTAAGGCAGAGAGAAAGCAGGTGATTCACCCAAGGACACACACAATGTAAGTGAGGGGGTGGGGATGCCCGTAGAGTACTACTTCATTTTTCACACACACACACACACACACACACACACACACACACACACACACATACACCCTCTGTGAATAAATGAATAGGTAGTCTGACAGTTCATTAGAGACACTGTCTTTTTGCCTAACATAGTGACTAGCCTATATATTAATAAATCTTCATTGACTGACTGGTAACCCTTCTTCTGCATTTTAGGAATCCCTCCTTTTTCTGGCATTTAGGGTTCTTATGGGGAGGATGTTGCCTCAATTAGACTTTTTCCCAGGTAGCACCTTGTCTTTCAGACTTTTCCCAGTTCCTCCAAAATCAAAGCTGGTTATCCACATCCCACTCCTTCAGAGTCTGGTTCTCTGCTAGTTTGTTTGCAAAGTGTTTTACATATTTTATTTCATTTGATTTACGCTTTCTGGAAGGTAGGTACTTTTATTATTCT
Source organism: Potorous gilbertii (assembly GCA_028658325.1). Taxonomy (NCBI): domain Eukaryota; kingdom Metazoa; phylum Chordata; class Mammalia; order Diprotodontia; family Potoroidae; genus Potorous; species Potorous gilbertii. Next base: position 85,795,912 of record CM053771.1, on the reverse strand, counting down.
TTTTTATAGATGAGGAAATTGAAGAAGATGGGGAGGAGAGAAGGGAACACACACTTATTAAGCAACTACTATGTGTCAGACATTGTACTAGGTGCTTTATAAACATTTCATTTGATCCTCACAATAACTCTGGGGGGTAGATGGTATTATTAACCCCATTTTATAGTTGAGGAAACTGAGGTAGACAGTGTTGAAGTGACTTGCCTAGGGATATAGCTATTAAGTATTTGATTAGAACTCAAGTTTTCCTGATTCCCAGTCCTGGGAAGGCCCTACCCACTGTACCACCTAAGTACATATATGTCTAACCTAGTGAAAGAATCCCTATGGATGAAAAAAACACTATGGGCCTTGATGAAAAGGAAAAAGGGAAGACAGTTCTTTCTCAAGGCGTTTCTAATAGATAAACACACCAAGGCTGCACAGATTATGTGAAGACAAGCAGACGAAAGGCAAATGAACATCAGCAAGGTTCTTTCTGTGGCCTTTGGATTCAGGGTTGCTAGGATACCGGAGCATCTGATGAGAAGATCTGGGAGCAGCCTGCATGAGGCACCCCCTCTGGAGTCCTTGAATACAGGAGTCCCTTGTGTTAGTCCTGAGGCTGGGCCAGGCGAGAGGGAAAAAAACAACCCTTATCTCACTGAAAGGCTGCAAAAGTGCTACACTGACCCACCCCCACTCCTGTGAAAAGGAAATAGAAGCCAGAGAGTGGCCACACACACTTCCTTAAGACCTTGCTTTAGGTCTCTCCCTCCCTCTATTTGTGACATTTTCTGGCCGAGATCAGATCAGCTCCATGGGACACTTGATACCGAAGCCTGGGGGAGAAATTGCCTAGTACTGCTTAACTAGATGGAGGTAATTTTTATTTGTCTATTCTGTTGGTCAAGGGCTGAAGAGAAAGACATAGCTGCTCAATATTTGACTTTTGGTTCTTCTCAAGGGCAATGGAATAGTTGTTTTGTACGTATTATCTCATCTGACCCTCAAAACACCCTTGTGAGATAGATGCTTCATTATAGAGATGAGAAAATTGAGGATGAAAAACGTTACATGACTTGTCCAGAGTCATACAGCTAGTAAGTGGACCCTCTTGGTTTCAAAGGTTTGTCTGCAGTTCTAGCTCAGGGTCTATTGAGGATAAACCTCACTTTCTTAAAGTTTGGATTAGAAAAAAAAATTACCCACCACCACCACCACCACCATGAGCAACAAAAAACTTGCCATGTTACATATTGTACATGTTTTCAGAATTTTTCAATATATTGATCCTTTATACTGATTTTTTCTACTCTCTTAGAAATACGATTTGTCATATGGAATAGCTCTCTGGGAAAGCAAGGGAAAGGCATACTTGGTATATCTATGGTGATATGAGAAACAGAAAAGATCAATATAATTGAAAAAAATACTTGCCTAGAAGTCATAGCTCCAGGGCTAGAAGGGATCTTATAGTCCATCTTTGGTCTGAACCTTGTCTTCTCCCCACACACACACACCATTTTTCAGGGGACAAAACTGAAGTTCAGGGAAATGAAAGGATTTATCCAAGGTCAGAGAGGAACTATATTTCAGAGGTACAATTTGTGCCTCACTCTTTTGACTCCATTCCTCTGTTTTTTCTACTGCATCATGAAAAGCAATCATCTGAGAATGGTGATCATAGGTCCATCACGGCATAGATTTAGAATTGGAAGGAATCTAGAGATCATCTCACCCACCTTCTCATTTTAGAGATGACAAAACTGCAGCCCCGAAAGATTTGGATTTACCCAAGGTTATAGAAGGACTAAGAAATAAGTAGCAGAGTCTGGGAATGTTTGTACCATTTGGGGCACACGTTTTCCCACTTTTCAATAAATTGATATCATTTGTTGAAAATCTCATTTGCAGGCGCTCACATAGGAGAAGTTACAAGGGCAGCAGAAGATGGTGTTTGGGCTATCTCTTTCACACTGATTAATGAGCTCTAGGATTTCCTTGAGTTTGAGCTTAAGGAGAAAAAACAGAAGGTAGCATCATTGGGTAGCAAGGATAGAAGCCACTGCTCAAGGTTTTTCACTCACTAAGGCTATCACATCCAGATAATAAACAATTGTATTTGCTTTTTCGCTTTCATTGCTAAAGAATGGCAGGACAGGCTGCATTTATTTTTGTTGGGAGGGAGGGGTGTAAGATATTTGTTCTTCTGTGAAACAATCTTCCTGAAGAGAGGTCAGTGGGTGTTGACCCACTAATCATGGGGCCCTCTGTGACTTTCATTGGTGGAGATCATATCAGCTCCATGGGAGACTTGAAACTGAAGTGACACATCCTCATTTCCTGATCCTGGGGAGTCATTTCAACAAACCTAGGTTCTAAGCTAGTTCCTGTTTTCTAATTGTGAAATTATGGAAGATCTTGCTCTGGAGGATGAAAACTCTTCTGTGCCCTTGCTGAGGGTCAATTCAACTCAACAAACATATATCTTAAATGCCAGGTACTGGGTTAGGTACTGGAGATAAGAGGAAAAAAGTCAGCATGTATTTGATTAAATCAATGCAAAATTTATGCAAAATAAATATAGAGCCATCATGTTAAGAAGGTGGGGAGCTCTAACCCTTAGGCATATTGGAAAGGAGGGAGTGCTTTACTGAGGCTTGAAATCAGCTAGGAAAGGGGAGGGAGAACATTCCAAGTATGGGAATAGTTGACAGAAGGAGGCAATAGGATATCATAAAGAGGGGCACAGTAAATAATCCAGTTTGGGAGATAAGAGTATGAGTAATCAGACTGGAAGGATAGGTTGAAACCAGATTGACAAAGGCCCTAAATGCCCATCATTCAGAAAGGAATAGTCACTTACCATTGATATCTTTTTTTTTCTAGAATTTAGCCGGTGATCAAGATGGGTAACCTGAATTTCAAAGCTCAGCACAAAGAAGAACCCCGGGTAGTGATAATGGGCCTGGACTCTGCTGGCAAGACCACCCTGCTCTACAAACTGAAGAACAACCAACAAGTGGAGACCTATCCCACTGTGGGCTTTAATGTCGAGTCTTTGGAGACATCAAAGTATGGGTCCCTGATACTTTGGGATGTGGGGGGTCAGGACCAACTCCGGTCCAGCTGGAAGGACTATTTAGAGGAGACTGACTCCCTTCTCTATGTGCTGGACAGTACAGATGAAGACCGACTGCCTGAGGCTACCGCTGAGCTGGAAAATGTCCTGAACAATGCTCATATGGCCGGTGTTCCTTTCTTGGTCCTAGCCAATAAGCAGGAGATGCCAGGAGCCCTGTCTCTGCTAGAGATTAGGGATAGGATGCGTCTGGAGCGATTCAATGACCGGAGCTGGGAGCTTCGGGGCTGCAGTGCCCTTACAGGTGAGGGGTTAAAAGAAGCCCAGCTAGCTCTGGAAAGACTTCTTAAGTCCTGAAAGCAAATATGCCTCTACAGGTGAGAGTGAATAGAGAGATGAAGTCTTAGAAACAGATTGGAAATATCGTTGACTAAGAACTGGGGAAACTCAGTAACCTTGAAAGACTTAAGAACTCTGATCAACATGATAATCAATCAATACCCCAGTGGACAAATGATGGAGAACCCTATGACCCTTCTGGCAGAGAACTGATGTTCTAAACCTGCAGAATGAATGCATTTTTGGAAATGGTCAATATATTAAATTGTTTTACTTGACTACGAATATTTATCACAAGGCTTTTGTCCTCCTCCCACTTTTGTCCAGTAGGGAGGGGTAAGTGGGAAGGAAAGAATCTCTGTAAGTGGAAAAAAGAAAACTTTAATTAAAAAAAAAGCTGGGGGAACCAACTAGTCACTACTAAGTCTGAACATAACAACTTCTCAGTCAAGAGATTCCTCTGTTCCTGGAGATCATATTTATTTTCATAATAACTTAGTCTCACTTGTGTTTCTAAAGTATCCAGAGTATAACAACACAACAACAACAAATTTCCACCCTCTCCTACCCTCAAACAAACAACCATCTACCAAATTGGTTTTTAATTTCACTGTTTACAAATTAAGATGTCATCTTTGTTGCTTTCCTTTACAATGTCCTTTTGATGCTCTGTAGCTTAATAGAGTTTGGGGTAAGAAACATCAGATTTTCCCTGAAACAATGGCTTTATGCTCCTTACAAACATTTTCAAATCCATCAAACCAATGTAAGTTCTCCTTTAATCTACCCTCAGTGACTTTTTGGACTTCTAGGTGACTTACTTGGCACAAACGTCAATTTTCCACTGAAGCTCCTACTGGAGGAAGATGGCTAGAATGCATCATGGTGCACTTTAATATGGGCAAACTTGTACCAATTAGGAGCTAGGGCGGTAATTCTGGGTATGAGGCAGAGTGGAGCCCCACAGCATCTTAGGAAGATGACCAAAGTACCAGATAACTTTTAAGATCCGTTCCAGTTCGAAATCCATGATCCCATTGAAGTCCCACTTTTTATGGTTGTCAAGCTTAATATAGTCTTTTTTCTCTTTCGTCCAAGGTAAGGGATATCACAATTTCATATTCATCCTTTTTCCTTGCTCTTTTGGGGAGCTGATGATGCCAAATATTAATGGAATTCATAAACTCAGAACCCCCAGATTAGGGAAGAAAGCTTTTTCTTTCCTTAGCCATTAAGCAGAGACCATCCTCTATCATTCTTACTGAGTTCTGAAAAAATCTTACATAGCCACGGCTTTTCCCCTTAATCATTTCTTTATAGCAAACACTCATGTAGACTGCACAAAGGTCAATATATATTGTCTTAATCTGAAAACAAAATCCATTATAAAAGGACATGCAACAAATATACAAAGTTTAAAAAGAGTAGGTAATTCCACATGGCAAAAGATGCTGGCTCTCTAGGTAGGAGAAAGGTGGAGAAATGGGGAGTAGATAAATTAACCAGATCCCAGCGATGTTGTTAAGACAGGCACATTCAAGCAAATAGCAAGTATTTTTCAAGCAAATCACTCCATAAGAGAGCCATGAGGCAGATAAAGCTTTGATGGCTATGCTAGTCAATCCAAGGTGGCAGCACCCTTTCCTTACAAGACTCCACTCCTACTGCGTGCCTATCCTTTGATCCCTTTTTCACAGAACTCCAGTGTTTCTAAGCTTCCCTGTCTTGAGCAGCCTTTCTGTAACTTTAATTTCTCCTTCTAGCTGGCAAGGATACACTTGCCAGGTGTCCCCTTCCAATTCTACCTCTGATGCACATGCGCTGTGTGATCCTGGGCAAGTCACTTATAGTCCCAGTGCCAAAGGCACTTTTCTAAGATTACAAGTAATGGGATACGTACATATCTGTATTGGTAAAGAAAGCTTCATCATCAGTAACTCTCAATACCAATGAAATAATGGGGCCATCCAAAAAGAAATTGAAGGAGTGCCTCTACTTACAAGTGATACTGAGGGTCACACTTTGGGCAAGACTTGGAAATGTATGTTCCTCCATGTTCTCCACAACTTTTTAGCTTGAGGATCTCTAGATTTTTCTTTAATTTTTCTATTCTTTATAGATTCTCAAAAATGCCATGAAAGCATTCATTTCTCCTTTCCTTCCAGCAAAGTGAATCTCTCCAGAGGAAACATAGAGAGGACCACATGTGATTGGAGAGCAGAAATGCTTTTTCTCCTTGAAAGAGTAGTAGCCAAAGAAACAATACAAAATCCTAACTGGAAGAGAAATTAAGGTCCTATATAGTCTGACTTCCCTTCTTCTATAATATCCCTGACAAGCAGTTTGCCTGACAATTTTTTTCCTCTCTTTCTCCAGTTAATTGGGGGGAACTAACCTGATGAGTATTTAGATGTAGGTAGGAAGGAGGCTTTATTTTCTGATCACTTACTGTCACCTGGATGTGTTCAGTTAGAGACCCCTAGGGAGAAATGTTCTGTAATTTAATTTCTAAAATGTATCTAATTTAATTAAATAATTCAGTGTTCGATCAGATGTGTAAATTATATTAAGTGTGATAGTTTCACCAGGAAGCCCCAGAAGGAAGAAAACAATGTGGGATATGATCTACCTCTTGTCTCTCCTCCTTAGATGTTAAACTGGTCCTAACCCACTCTGATCTTCAGACCACTTTCCCTGGCTTTCTTGACATTCTACAATTAGAATTATTTTAATATTTCTGAATAAGTAAAAGAAGCCACAATTCATACCTAGCCTTTAATGATTGAATTATTGAATATTAATTATTGAATAATGGGCATTACCTCAGACAAACTGAGACCTTAGCTTAAAAAGGCCAAGGTTTCCCACTGTGTCTGGTGCCACCTCCAGTTGTCCTGATCTATATCTTGCCACTGGACCTGGATGATTCTGGAGGAGAAAGTGAGGCTGGTGACTTTGCACAGACCTGCCTCACTTCAATCCAAGTCACTTGCAAGTCAAGACATCACCTTCCTAACATCCTTGGTCCTCTTTGAGGAGAAAGGACAAGCAATAGCAATTGTTGGGCCAGTTGGCGTCACATTTTTGAGCACTTAATCATAACTACCTTACATTATTACTTATTTTGTGCTTATGTGTCTTGTCTCCCCGAGTCACAAGTTCTTAGAGAGTGAGAGGTGAATGATATATTTCATTTGTATCTCCCTCAATGACCTGTAGAACTCTATACCTCTAGTAGGACCCCAAAAAACCCCACAGAGGTCAAAGAAAACTAGCAGGTGATCTAGTCCAACCTAAACCTATAAACCCAAACCTTTTCAACATCCCTAGCAAGTGACCATCCAGTTTCTACATGACAATCTACGATGTAGGAAACCCACTACTTCCTAAGATAGTCCATTCCACTTTTGGTTAGTTCTAATTGTTTAAATGTTTTTCATAAGGAAAATGACATCTATGTGAACTCTGCAGGAGCCTGGCATGCTATCACTTAGTTTTTGGACTCAGAGACTTCCAAGAGACACCCCAGCCTGGGGTGCTAACCCACTTCTTGGCCTGTTTTTCTTCCAGGGCCTTCTCCAGTTCTCCAAAGGTCACCTTGAGATGAGAACAACATTCCTCCACTATCTCCTATGTCTTGATGGAACTGACCCAGACGAGACTTTTACCTCCTCCTGCTTCTTGTGACTTGGGCTTCCTGGACATCAAAAGCCAAAGCATCACCATATGCAACAAGGTTGGATCTTGAGGATCTTGAATATTCTAATTGAGTACCTCCTTCAGTGGATCTCCCTCCAACATGAATCCTCTGCCTAGACTTATTTCTCAATTGTTAACATGGTCCCACCCCCTCACATCTTCCTCATCACCATGATTATGAGCACCCGTTATGGAAGTATAAATCCCATTCCCTGTCTCTCAATTGCTACTCCCTTATTCTCATTCTCCTCAATCCTACGTCCCATGTCCTACCCTATCTACCTACCTATCTCTGGGCTCTTCCACTATATTTCTGAAATACTTGCTCCAAATGAACAAATTTAGTTTCAGTTTAATTTTTTTATTTTCTCATTCCTTCTATCTTCCAGCATGCTATTGAGACCTGAATCCTTCCTGATGATACTTCGTCCCTGGCTACCTTTTCCATTACTCATTTCCTATTTTCTACTTTACAGGTCATGGATGGTGGGGTAGGGAGGTGGAATCCTCTTTGTTCCTGATTTCCACTTCTTGACTTTCCCAATACCTCAGTATTCACCCAATACTCTCAGAAACTTCTCCTTTGAGTTCTGAACTATTAAAATTTACCACCTAATCCAGATTATTTTGGCCACTGTCTATTGATTTCCAGGGCATTGTCCTTCCTTCCACAATGAGTCCAGTGACTGGCTCACTGTCTTTTTCTTCTTCCCAATCACTTCAAGCTAGGGGACTTCAACATCCATACTGATGCTTCCTCAAATACCCTAATTTCTCAACTCCTTATCCTACTCAATTCCCATGACTAACTCCTACACATGATCTCAGCCATATATACTGATGGTCATACCCTTAATCTTGCCCTAACTGTTTCACTTCCACATTCATAAACTCCAAAATTCCCTTATCTTATTATTTTAAAAAGTCATTCCTCCATCTTTCTCTATATTTTATAACTCCTAACCCTGTTCTATATCCTCACCATGACCTCCAATCACTTCACTCTTCATATTTTTCACAGACTAACACCTCTGCATTAGCTATACTCTCCTCCCTTTCCTAGATGGACCCCTTGGTGAATCAGTTTCCGGGTATACCATCATTTATGCCCCATCTTATAGGCGGGGCATAAATAAATAAGTAAATAAAAGCAAGTCTTTTGAAGATAGCTTTGTAGCTAAGTATTTTGGGAGCCTTACTGAGTTCTACTACCAATATGGAATTCCAAATCTATGTCACTGTTGTTCTGGAGGCCCCATATACTAGCAAGATGCATGGACTCATTCTAGAGCAAACCCAATCAGGTCAACTCTGGAACCTCCTTAGTTTTGTTTGAGGGTGGAGATAGGGCATGAGAATGTTAGGAAATGGATTTCAGAGATTTTGGTGATGGTGTTGCCTGCTCAGTTGTTTCAGTGGTGTCTGACTCTTTATTTGAGGTTTTCTTGGCAAAGATACTGGAGTAGTTTGACACATCCTTCTTCAGCTCATTTTACAAGTGAGGAAACTGAGGCAATTAAGATTAAGTGACTTGCTAAGGGTCACACAGCTAGTAAGTGTCTGAGGCCAAATTTGAACTCAGGAAGATACCTTCCTGACTCTAGGTTAAGCACTCTATCCGCTGTGCCACCTAACTGCCCTTCATAATGGTACCTAGTGTAGTGCAACACAATATTCACAGTGTTTATGGTGGCTAGAAACATGCCAGTGTAATTTTCAATATGAAATCAGACTCTCCACCTGGAAGATATAACCAAAACATTTATTCAGACACCAGAAAACCAAATCCATCATACTAACAAAAGTCTATACAATGCAGAGTGTTGTTACACCAGCCCCAAGCCTTTCTTCTGCTAGGCTTCCCACAAACCAGCCCTATTAAACAGATCACAGACAAGCTCTCTCACTTGAGAGCAGCTGCCTGCTTTCTCTCTCTCAGTTTTGACTACTCAGACCAATTTCCTCTCAGCTCTGCTCTAGCTCTGTCTCTTTCTGTTCCATCCTTCCTGCTCCACCCCTTACTGTTCCATGTTCATTTTCTGATCGTCCCATTGTCCTGGATAGATAGCAGATCTGATAAAGATAAAAACTTACCATATGGAAAGGACAATTGAAGAAAGGAGAGAAGGCAGCATGTTTTCATGAAAACAATGTTGGAGTTAGTGTCAGAGGGCCTGGGTTCAAATTTCAGGTCACTTTCAACCTGTATGAACTTGGGTAAATCACTTCAATCAATCAATCAGTCAATATTTATTAAGTGCCTATTCTGTGCCAGGCAGATTAGGTAAACAGTAAGGATAAAAATGAGGCAAAAGACAGTCCCTGCCCTAAAAGAACTCACAATCTAATAGGAGAAACAAGTAGACAAACATGTACAAACAAGCTGTGGACAGGATAAATCAGGAATAACCAACAGAGAGAAGGAATTACAATTAAGAGGAGTTGGGACAGGTTTCCTCTAGAAAATGAGATTTAATAGGAACTTTAAGGAAGGTAGGGAGGAGGAGAAGAGGAGGGAAAGCCTTTTCGGTCTGGGGGCCAAGCAGAGAACATACTAAGAGATGGAGTGTCTTGTTCATGGAATAGCCAGGAGGCCAGTGTCACTGGATCAAGGAGTACTTACTAGGGAGTAAGGAAGTAAGGAAGCAACGGAACAGGAAGACTCTGTGGGCCTCAGTTTTCTTATCTGTAAAGTGAAAAGGCTGGATTAGATGACTTCTGAGGTCCCTTCCATTTCCTCAGTCTCCTCCGTGGTCAGTCTGAAGACAAAGGAGTTCTTGAGACTTGTTGATAAAGGAGGAGAGCAGGGAAAAGAAGGAAGAAACAACAGAAGAGCTCTGAGAAGATGCTTTATGTTTGCCAAGGTGTACTTAAACTTCTCTTTTTGTTAACTTCAAGTATTTTATTTTTATTTCCTGATTTAATTATACCTAGCCTTAGATTAACAAAAAGTTTGTTTGAATGCTCTGACTCTCTGATCAGTGACTGATGTGAGGTGGGAAGAAGACAGTAATTCTCCAATATTCAAGCAGAGTTGGATGAAAGCTGGTTGAAACCTCTGGAATTTGAAACCAGAAGGGGTTAGGGCCAGATCAACCTTCAAATCTAGCAACTCAGGGACACGTAACCCATTTCTGGCTGCATTCTGGATTGATCACTCTATGTTCAATGCAATTCAATGCATCCCATTCAAAAATGGATGACTTGGGACTGGTATCTCTCCAGAGGCTGAGGCTGAGCCATGACTCATGGCTCTTAGGAGTGCATATGTGATGGAAATAAATTGTTTGCTCCACTTAGACATGGGGCTTTTTCATCTCTTGGACACATCCAAAGACAATCAAGCAGCAGTAATAAGGGAAAGAGTAATTAATCCAAAGGTATCATGGGTAAGATGGCAAACACCTAGAAAGAAACTATCTTGTGCAGTTTCATTAATTTTTAAATGTTGACAGAGAGGAACAGATCATGACTCAATGGGGAAGTTAGGTGGTGCAGTGGATAGAGCACAGAGTCAGAATTCAGGAAGACATCTTCTTGAGTTCAAATCTGGCCTCAGACACTTACTAGCTATGTGATCCTGGGCAAGTCACTTAACCCTGTTTGCCTGAGTTTCTGCATCTGTAAAATGATTCGAAGAAGGAAATGGCAAACCTCTCCAGTGTCTTTACTGAGAAATCCTCAGATGGTGTCATGAAGAGTCTTACATGAACATGATTCACATGATAATCAAGATCTAAAAACATAGCCTAGAGCATTAAGATAAATGTTGGCTCTGGACAATGTAAAGGAATACCAGGAAACTTATCCTCAGGCCACTTAGGCTCATACAAAAAAAATAGGGTAAGGGAAGCAAAGCAATTTTAAAATAAGGAACAAAGAATTTTCTTTATCTCTTTATTTGGACCCCCAGGATCCTGATTGCCAGGCACACTTGGGGAAAAGAAAATAATTAAACTTAAGCAACTATAGACTTCAGGCATGTAGAAACCATCCATGGAAACTGGCATTGTTATGCCAACAGATTCTAGGCTAAGGAAGTATTGCCTCATGTTTTATTTACAAATAATTCTTTCCACCTACCATGTGCATGAAACTAGAGCTGATCTTTATAAGAGCATTTAACTCCAGAAACAAAAAGTGACTTTAAAACAATAGGTTCCCTACCCACAGTGTGTCATTGATAGAGAACTGATTTTTCAAAACAGCCCTTCACAAAAAGCAATGTTTTCTTATTTTGCTCTTTATCTGAGCTGCATTTTGTTAAATGTCTCCTTAAAGGTATAATATAAAACAATTCATACAGAGGTTGACAGAGTTGTAAAGATTTAGTAAAAGGAAAAAGAACCATGGAGAAAGGGATGAAACTCTACCCTTAACTTCCTCAGATTTCTATTAAGTTGCTGGATTCTGAAAGTTATGTGCCCAAGGCACCTCCCTTTCTTTTACATGCGAAGGTCTTTCTCCTGATTACTTGCAGAATTTGTGGTTTGCTATTGAAATCAGGAAGTTTAACCACTATATGTCTTGGAATTTGTAGCACTGAGTTTTTTGTTTTGTTTCCCTTGGAGGCAACCTGTAGATTCTTTCCCTTGGCACTTAGTTGTCTGTATTCAGAAATTCTGGGCAGTTTTCTTATATTATTCCTTGCATTATGGTGTTCAGGGTTTTCCTTAGTTGTCATTTTCTTCTGGGAGAACTATAATCTTTAAGTTTTTTCTATACATCTGTAATGCCAATATGATAGCAATAGCAGCTTCTATGAATATGCACACATATTTCCACAGTAAATTTGCAAAATATAATAAATTGTTTTCTGCAAAGGCAAAACCTAAATATTTGTTTGGGACATCATAAGAATACCAGGAGGTAAGATTTAACAGGATACTTATCACTAATCCAGGGGGCGCCAACATCTTAAACCTACTTTGTGTCAGATCTCCCCATGAAAACAAGTTCCCCTAGACAAATTCTTTGCTCCATCCACTTACAGCTTACTTCTCTCTCCCTCCCTCCCTCCCTCTCTCTCTCTCTCTCTCCCTCTCTCCCTCTCCCACTTTCTCTCTCTCTCTCCTCCTTGGGCAAGCTCCTCCCAGTCTGAGCTCCATGTGACCCAGGCTCGAAGTGATAGCAGTCTTCATGTGCTAGGCCCATTAATGGTGGGAAAGATCTTCCTATTCTATTAACATTACAACATCCTGTCTTTGAGATCAATATGTTTTGCTTCTATACAGATCATGTTTTCTTTTAATATTATTGTTCTCTTCTTTCAGATTGTCCTTTGTTTCTGCATATTTGTATTCTCAATCAGTTATTCTCTCTCTCTTTTTTTTTTTTGGTGAGACTTGCCACCACAAGTTGCTACCAACTTGGATTCAAATTTTTCTATTTTGTAAATTATTTCTGTTGTGTAGGTAGATTCTGCTTTCACAATTCTTATTTCTCTTTTAAATCATTCAGGATCATCAAACTTACTTGAGTATTCACAGGGTCCTCTGATTCTTCAGGTGTTGATTAAATTATCTTTTTTTTTTTTTTGCAATATTCATTCATAGATGCCTGGGCTCATTTAGTTGTTCCGAAGATCATATTGCCTTCTGTTAATGTCTTTTCTGATGGTTTACCTTCTTTCTTCATGGGATCTTTGATAATTTCAGTCTTTTTAAACTTATATTTAACTTATATTTCCCCATTGCTCACGTTCTAACTTCTTCCTCTTTTATGACAGCTTCAAAACTGTCTTATCTTCTTCCCTTAGCAAAAACAATTGAAATCGCCTAATCTTTGTTTAGTGAACCATTTTTAAATGTAAATAACCTATAAGTAAGGCTTAAAATAAAAAAGAAACATTTAATAATGAACTCTTGCACCCACTATATGTGGCAATAAAATAGAAGAGAGAAGCAGAGTAGAGCAGATTCCCCATTGTTGCAGTGTTTTTTCTGAGAAACCATAATTCGGATGCATTCTCTTGATAAACCTCCAGTCACTATAAGGTTTAGATTCAGTTTCCTGGAAAAACCTCTCCATCTGCTACTTCCCCCGCCCTTTTCCTCCCAACCCCTCTCATTTCATTATCATAATTACCAGATGAAGAAAACCTCCCTCTAATGCTAGTCAGCAAATTCTCTGCCACTTATAGTCTCAGAAGGTCACCTATATTACCAAGAAGTTAAGGGACTTACCTAGGGTCACATAGGCAATATGTGCCAGAGCTCCCTATACAGTCACATGAGTTTCTTTATAGATATATCATCCTTTTCTTCATCAATGGAAGCACATATGATTGCATCATTAAACTTTCATTTGTGAATGCCCTTGTTCCTTTTGCACTAATTTCCCATTTAATGTAGTCATATGTAATCAGACCAATATTTTTTGGTGAATTTTTAAAAAATCTGCTTTGAATTCTAAGATACATATTAGACTATGCCTAGTATTGTTATGATCACAAACTTAAATGATATGATCACTTTCCCCCAAAGTTTCTATCATTTCCACTTCACTCATCATGTCTCCTTTATTGGCAAAGATCAGGTCAGGAAAAGCAATCGCTTTTTCTTCTTTCCCAACTTCTTGAAGATGAAATTATTGACAAGGCCTGTCAAAAACTTAGCAGATGCTCTACTTTGGCTTGGCGAAATCTCCAACAGACTCACAGATAGCTTGACTCCATCATAGAAATGTTTTGATTCCAAGAAATTTTTTTAAAGAGAATTTGTTCTATTTTTAAAATAAATTTTTTTTCTGCTTTCAAACTCCCACCTCCTTTGGAAAAATAAAAATAAAACAAAAACTCATTTATTATGTGTATAGTCAAGCAAAATAAATTCCTGCTTGACCATATCCAAAAAATGTCTTATTTTTTATCTTGACTCCATCACCATCAGTTGGTGCGGGGGGCCTCAGGAAAGCATAGAATGGTTCATCACCAGACCTCTGGAATCATGACCAGTCACTGTGTCGATCAGAGTTCTTAAATCTGACAGTTATGTGACCACTGAGTAATGCCTCACCTCTTCCCTCCATCTGTCCAAACAATCTCTAGTATGCCTCCATCATATTTTCATCTCATCTTTCATCATAAGTCAGATGATGACACTAGCTAGGTGACTCATGACCTAGCCAAACAGGGTCAGCTCCCTTTGGCATGGAATTTTTTAAAACTATTTTCCTTTTCCCTAAATTTTCTGAGCCAGAAAGATATCACAAGTCCTCCATCTCAAGAGTAGAGAATTTGATAGTATTGGTAACTGGATATGCTGGAATGAACCACTAATAAAAAGGAGACTGCCTTCCAGAAAGTCATATGTGAGCCACATTCTCTTTTGATCCCTCTTTCTTTGCAATGAAAAGGGTTAAAGATAAAAGGACAATTTGACAGAACATGGCTGTGATCTTTAATTTGGAATGTAATGCTTTTTCTTGGCTCATAGTACACATGAGATTAGAATTTTATGCAGTTTAAGACAAAAAAGCAAAAAGCACTATAATTTAAGAATTTAAAAACCCCTCTTAGACCCCCATGGATCCATTCCTACTGCTGAGAAAGGCTCACTTTGGGAGGGGAGGGACACTTTTTGATGGATGCAGGGGTTTTTAACCTCTTTTGTGTCATGAACTTTCAGAATAAGATTTTTAAATAATTATGTAAAATACATAGGGTTACAAAGGAAAACAATTATATTAGAATCAGCTATCAAAATACCGTTTTTAAAAATTCACACATGTGGAGTTCTAGCTCATGTAAGCAACAAAGGAGTGGGCTAGGCATTTTCTCCATCCCTATGACCTCTCAAATTTCTCCAAAACAGAAATTATGTTTCAAGGATAAAGCAACTTTAGTTGTTTCTATGGTCTAGGACACCCATAATCTAAAAGTCTTAAAAAACCAAACAAACCTCAAGAACTCAGAAAGAGATTCTCAGTGACCCTGAGCTCATTTAGCACCCTGTCCCCATCTCCCATACTACCGGCATCCAGGCTGTACCATCAGACCCAAGGATACAAAACACATTTACATAAAAACATACCTCTGCCCCACTATTCCCCCACTTTTTCCAGTGCTCTAGAGATTCTGGCTCTATATTGGGGATTTTTTTCCTTGGATTTCATGAGCCAGCTTGGCTATAGTCTTTTAAGGAGCAAAAGCCTGCCAGGGGATATGACCTGGAAACACCAGGACTGCAAAGCTCTGAACTGCTGGCATTCAGAACAACTGCTCTGAACTGTTGGTGTCAGGCTAGAGAATCAGGGAACGGAGGGAATGAGACAGGACACCAGAGCAGGATACTGTACATGTGGGGAGCTAGGCAGCACTCCACCATGCCTAAAGGTAAGAGCACAGCAGCAAACTAGGGCCAGTGTTGGCCATCCAACACTGGTTGGGGCAGAGATAGTCTAGTGAGCCATGAATTGCCCAGTGTAGGAGGAGCCTGAGATTCTTTGAACCCTGGTCCCCATAGAAACCACAAAGGAGGGAGGGAAGAAATGAGTGATAAAGAAAATAAGGAGAGGGGAGAGACTGAAAGTACCAAAGATTCATGCAAGAAGATATCTTAGAAAGCAGTCAACGTAAACAGATAATCAACTAAGAAAACAGGAATAGCAATATGGCCTAAAGATTTAGAAATAAGTTCAGGCATCTATAAATAAATATTACAAAATGAAGGAAAGGAATAAATAAACCAACACTCAGTGAGACAGAGGAGTCATTTGTGGAAATTAAGGAGAACGTTGAACCATGACATACTATTCCTGAGTGGTTGAAAGGAGAAATGAGAATTATGAGAGCAGAATTTATATCGTGCACAACAAAAATAATGAGCAGAATAGAAAAACTTGAATCTATAATAGAATCAAAACAAACAAAAAGAGACCAAAGAAACCAAGAAGAGAATACTAGGTCGGCAATGCAAATACACAGAAGTGAAGGATAACCTAAAAGAAGAGATGCAAAAAACAAGAACATTATATGCAAGAGAACATGAATCTTAAAGACAGGCTTTAGGATCACTGGTCTCCCAGCTGAACTGGACAAGACAAAAAGTTACCACTATAATGAAAGAATTAATAGAAGAAAATTACCTGTAACTATTGAACATAGAAAATGAAATTCCAATTGCAAAAATTCATAGATCATCTCCAAGAAGAAAAAATACAAGACATATAGTAGTTAAATTTAACAATTCTATTAAAAAACAGCAAGTTTTGCAAAGCATCAGAAGAAAGACCTTGGGACTCAAAGGAAAGGACATTCAAATAGCACAAGACTGTCCTGCATCTTGTAGTCTTTCATTCTCAAAGAAGACCATCAGGAGGTTGATGTCTTGACTTGCAAGTGAATTGCATTGAAGTGAGGCAGGGCTAGGCAAAGTCATCAGCCTCACTCTTTCCTCCAGAGTCATTGGAGTTCAGTGACAAGACATAAGTGAGGATGACTGATGGTGGTCCTGGGAAAAGAGACAGTGAAAGAGCAGAAGGAAACTAGAAAAGGTGGGAAATACGTTGGATTTGGTGGTCTTCAAAAAGCTGTACAACCACCCATTGGAAGTATCCTAGAAAGAATGCCTTCCAAGTCTAAACATTCTTCCTCTATTCTAAGTCCCCTTCTTTAGCAAAATAGAGGTGTTCTCATTTGTTAATGTTGCTTTTATGATGAACCTAATATCCCATATGTGGTCTGATCAACTCAAAAAGACAAGGGATCTATTACTTCACCTACAGACATGCCCAATCTAGTGGAGGCAGCTAGGTGGACAGTGAACAGAATTCTGGGCCTAGAGTCAGGAAGTTGTCATTTGGTTGTATCTGACTCTTCATTTGAAGATTAGTCTTCCTGATTCCATGCTCAGTACTCTATCCATTGAGCCACTTCACTGCCCAGGGAGTCAAGAAGCCCAGAGCTCAAATCTAGCTTCAAATACTGACTGTGTAACCCTGGGCAAGTCACTTAACCTCTATTTGCCTTAATCCACTGGAGAAGGAAATGGCAAACCACTCCCGTATCTTTGCCAAGAAATCTCCATAGACGATATCAGCAGGTCATGGTCCACAGGGTCCTGAAGAGTCAGACATGACTAAAACACTGAACAAGAACAACATATCTGATGAGAAGAGGAAGAATCACGCTAAGACTATTTCCAGGGGAGACACCAGATAAAAAAAGGTCCCTCTAGCCCAGTTATCTGTGGTTTTGTTTCTAACGGTCCATCCCAACTAGCCACCTTGTGTTCTTGCTATGACTTGCTGAGAAAACTCCTGATCAATCTCCCTCTCCCTCCCCCCTCAGGAAACCATGGCCTTGAATTTTTCCTTAATCTCCTCCCTGCAAACATCCTTCTGAATCCTGTATCAGGATAGGTCCTTCAGTCTCTTAGCCTGTATGATTCTAGTGAGGATAGAGTTGAGATTTCTCATTTAGACACAATCAACAACCAAGTAAAGGCTTAGGGGAGAGTACACTGGACCAGGTAAAGAGTTCAAAGAACTCAAAGACAAGGGTTCTGATCCCAGTTCTGCCTGGGATGTCACTCATTGAGCTATTTATCTGGACTTCTTCTGTTCCTATTTAAAAGAAGGGATTTGAACTTGATTTCTTGCTAAGATTCTTTAAAGTTGCAACATCAAACTTCCGTTGGGGCAGAGAGTGGATAGGGTTAAGGTGGAGATTGTCCCCAAAAGATCCCCATTTTCTCTCTACTTCCTTTCCTAATTCAACAGCGATTAAAAACCTGGCCCGCAGAAGAAAGTTATCATGAACGGGCGGAAGGAAGTGGGAGCACTGACCAGAGACTTTCCGGATCGACGCTCCCTTTATGTCCCATGTTAGGTTAGCTCCCCAGGGGGAACTTGGACTCACCCAGGATTTTTTTTTGTCTTCCTTTTGTTTCATAGCCCTCTTCCCTTAGAGCAATCTAAGAAGGAGTTTATTGAGTTAACCTAAGACAAGTCCTTCAAGATCTGGGAGGACCTTCCAGAAGGCTACACATTATCTTCAGTGCTCAGGTATTCTTGGAGTCCTATGTCCTGGGGATAAAAAGATCAAGGACAATCCCTTCTGTATCAACCACAAAATGGAGGAGGAAATGGAGTAGTGGAATAACCTGAAGATTCCTGGAGCTCAGGATGCAGCCCAAGGTGCACTATCCTGCAGATTTGAGCTGAACCACAGGGGATATTCAGTAATACAGAAAAGTTTGAAGCATTTCTGGAAAGAAAATCAGAACTGAAGAGATTATTTACTTCTCACACATCCCAAACAACAGATCAATAAATGCAGATAGCAACAGCAACAGAGTGACAACAGAAAGGTCAGTAAGAAACTTCTTTGTAAATGAATACAAAGAAGCAGGGATGAATGTGGCAACATGGTAGCACTCACAGTGAAGAGGCAGACAGGGGGCATGATAGACAGAAACTGGTGACAACCTGCTTAGAGGGGAATGTCTTTTTTGTGGGACTACATTACAACAAGGGAGGCTACTTGAAGCAGGGGGAGGGGAAGTAGGGGGATAGAGAGGAATGATGAGCCAGAGTCAAATCAATGGCCAGCAACGAGGGGAAGTTGGCTTCTATGGTCTCAGAAAGAGTCTACTGGGGAGTGGGTGAAGAGGAGGGAGAAAAATTGAAAAGGGTAAGAAAGGAAGAGGGCCTTACTTTGTATGTGGGAGGAGGTTCTACTGATGAATGCTCCTATAAGTGAAGATAGATGAGGACCTTACACTGGATAAGGCCTAGGGGCTTTGATACCTAAAAAGTCTACTGTCCTGGAAACAGGGAGTTGTAACCCTGGGAGCAACTGGGACACAGAAATGTGAGAGTATAAACTTAGGGAGATTTCCAGGCAATATGGGGCAGAAAGATAGGAGAGGTGCCCTACCTTGTCTTCTTTGATACCTGAAATAATAGGCATTGCTCTGAGAGTGAGGTCCAATGGAAAAAGGCAATCCATCAGGTAAGCCCTGGACGGCAGCATCAGAAAGGGTCAAGTGGGCAGAGGCTAAAATGGATACTTTGAAGTGTTGATTGATTGTATGAAGAATATGGAAAAGATAGACCAAATAATTACAGGGGTTTTGAATGAAAGAATGAAGATCTAGAATAAACAGAAGGGCAGCTGGGTGGGGCAGTAGATAGAGAACTGACCCTGGAGTTAGCAGAACCTGTGTTCACATCCTGTCTCAGATACTTACTAGCTGTGTGATCCTGGACAAGTCACAACCTTGATTGTCTCTAAAGACAAACAAATAAAAAATAGAGTGAAAAAAGAAAATAGATAATGAAGAGAGTGAAAGAAATCCCTTTTTTTGAAAAAGGCACAAAAAAATGAAAATTAAAAACTAAGGAGTAGGACTAGCTGAAGGGGAGGAGTCTTCAGAGTCTTAAAAGAGAAGAGATGACCAGGGATAAAGGGAATAGGACTACCTCCAAAAAAAGAGAATGAAGTAAAGCAACTAAAGAAACATAATGCTATGTTTACAGCAGAAGAGGAAACTTGAAATAAAAAAGCATGTACAGAGATAACATTAAATGCATCTAGGATAAGAGAGGAGTGATCAAATGGGGGAAAAATTCCTCTTATCAAATTTCTCTGATAAGAGTTCTGTACCTCTTAGCCATCCCCAACAGACAAATGGTCAAAGAATATGAACAAACAGTACTTGAAAGAAGAACTGCAAAGTATTCGAAACCACATTTTCAAAATGCTCCAAATTACTGAGAAGAAAAATGGAAATAAAGTAGATGCAGAAAAATCCTTTGACAAAGTATCATACTTTTTTATGCTAAAAACCCTACAAAGTATAGGCATAAGGGGACCTTTTTAAAAATAATCATTAAAAGCATCTATCTAAAACCAAAAGCAGTGGGGATACACTAGAATCTTTTCCAATAAACACAGAAGTGAAGGAAGGATCCCCACTCTTTCCACTATTATTTTGTATAATTCTGGAAATGCTACCTATAGCAACAACACAAGGAAAAGAAATTGAGATAGGTAAAAAGGAGATAAAACTCTCTCTGTTTGCTGATGATAGGACAGTTTACTTGGAAAACCCCAGGGGATAAGCAGATACTAAATAGACAATTAATAGCTTCAGTAAAATTGCAGGCTATAAAATAAATCCTCAAAAGTCAACAGCTTTTCTATAGGATAATAGCAAAAAAAGAAACAATAACATAAAGGGGAATCCCATTCCAAATAACTACAAAATACATAAAATATCTGGGGATCAATTTCCTAAAGCACACAAAAACTTGTATATATTCAATTGCAAAGCACTTCTTAAAGAAATAAAGAACAATCTAAATAGCTGGAGAAATATTTAGTGCTCATGGATAGCTATATATATATATATATAATATATAGCTAATATAATAAAAATGACAATACTACCTAAATTAATTTATACTTTTAATACTATACCAATCAAATTACCAAGAGGATGCTTTACAGAACTTGATAAAATAATATCAAAATTCATTTAGAAAAGTAAAAGATCTAGAATATCAAGGGAAATGATGAAAAGAAGTAGGATGAATGGTGAATAGCACTTCCAGACCTCAATATGTTATGAAGCAGCAGTCATCAAAACCATCGTTAACTATTGATTAGAGGATAGAGAGAAAGATCAACATAACAAACTAGACAATGGAAATTCAAAACCAATAGAACTTAGTAACCTGGTGTTTGATAAAGTGAAAAACATTACCTAGGGAAAAACTCCTTATTTTATAAAAATTGGTGGAAAGACTGGAAAGTAGTCTAACAGAAATTAGGTTTAGATTAATACCTTACATCATGCTCCATAATACAGTCTAAATAGATAAATGACCTTAGTATTAAGGATCATAATACAAAAAATTAGAAGAGAAACAGATTACATGCATCTCATGTCTATGGAAAAGAGATGTATTCTTAACCTAACAAGAAATAAAAAGTAATTACAAAAGATAAAATAGGGAACTTTGATTATGTGGCATTTAAAATCTTTTGCACAAACAACACTAATGCATCTAGGATAAGAAGGAATGTGATCAAACGGGGAAAAAAATCTTCATATCACATTTTTCTGATAAGAGCTTAGTACTCAAGATAGTTTAACAATTAATAAATACAAGTTAAGTTGAATAACCCTTTACCAATAGATAAATGGTCAAAGGATATGAAGTTCTCAAAAGAACTAAGTATTCATGACTACATGAAAAAGTGCTCCAAATCACTGTTAAGAAAAGTAATGAGCATCAAAATAATCCTGAAGTTCCACCTCACACCCTGCAAATTGACAATAATGGCAGTCAATGTTGGAGGGATTGTGGGAAGACAAGCACACTAATACATTGTTGGTGGAGTTGTGAAATAGTTCATTGAATCTGAAATTATGAAAATGAAGTGTCTAAAATGTCCATATGCTTTGAACCAAATACTCCATTACTGGGCTTTTATTCCAAGAAAGTCATCAATAAGAAAAAAGTTCCTACATACTCCAAAATATTTATAGCAGCACTTCTTTAGGATAGAATTGGAATTGGAAAGAAAGTCAATGCCCGTCAGTTGAAGAATGAATAGACAAATGATGATACATGAATGTAATGCGATATAATTGTGCTATAAGAAATGATGCATGTGATGAAAAAAGATCTATATGAATTGGCACAGAATGAAGTGAGCCATATACACAGCACCTACAACAACATAAATGGAAAAAGCAATCATACACCAACAAATTTAACGTAAACAAAGCAAAATGATAAAGATTAAGCATGACTCGAATGAAAACAATAAACACCGTACTTACAACAATGTAAATGGAAAAAAAGATACACCAAAAAATTAAAAGTAAATGAAACAAAATTATAAAGATTAAGTAGGACTTGAATAAAAATATATGAGAAGTGTAGGTGGGAGATCCACAAACATTGCATATTGCACTTGTTTTTAGATTTTTTTTCCCCTCTTCTCTAAAAAAATACTATTTGTCATAAGGAATGGGCTGATGGGGAGGCGCTGGGATACGTGAAGCAGCTAGATGTCTCAACAGACTGAGCCAGTCTCTAACCTGAGAATAACCAAACAGCAGACCAGAGACAAAGTGCCAGTAATCAGGTATCTGTTGAATTAATTAGTTTCATTGTGAGGAACAGATTTGCAAATTAGGAATTCTCCTGATCATAATTCCGCCTTGCTGAAATGAAGATCGAGATTGTAGATATAAAGCACAAGTGAAAGGGGCGGGGGAGGAATTTGGATTATTACTTGGGCCAGAGTGGTTTCCCACAACAAACCCACAAATGGAAGACAATACAACAATTCTGGAGTCCTGTGGGAGCTATATTGCTCGAGTTCTTGGGGGTCGTTTCTTGGTGGGTCATAGGACCAGAGTTCTGTGATGGGAACAGGTTCTACAGTCTCAATTCACTTCACTTCAGGTTTGCAGGCTCAAGGACGCCAGTGATGGTGGGCCTTGACAAAATTTGATTGACCAGTTCAGGCTGCATTGTGAGTCTGACTCAAGAGAGGCAGCTCTTAAGAATTCTAAGTTATTAGTATATTCATTATTATGAAAATCATCATTCCCTTCACAGTACTACTAGTGGAGTGACCTTGTGCAAGTCACCTAAAAAAAACCCAAAAAACAAACAAACAAACAAAAAAAAACCAAACCTCTGTTTGACTCGGTTTCCCCAACTCTAAAATGGGGATAAAAACAAACACCTACCTTGCAGGGTTATTGCAAGAATTAAATGAGATAATTCTTGTAAAGTGCTTAGCATGGTGCCTGGCACACAGTAAGCACTCCATAAATGCTAGGTATTATCATTGCTGTGACTAGATTATCTCTCAAGTTTCCTCCAGCTCTAAATGTATGAACTATACTCATTTAATAAATATGTCTTAGAATACTGTCATAAATCTATATTGTTTATTCCTCTGTTGCTTTTGGAAATCAACCTTATTCCCCTTTCTGAAAAATGAGCTGATAATCTACCTTGATCAATAACTATGAATATTATCAGATATAAAATGAAAAGGTAAAAAGTCTCTCTGTGTAAGAGAGAGCCCCTAAAGATAAAATGCTGTATGAGTAAGAATTCTTGTGGATAGGTAAACAAGTGAACAAATAAAAAGCCTATCTAATTTTGTTATTAATATAGCAGTGGATTCTGAGGTGCTGACAAAAAGCTCCCTGAAGCCTCTGGGCCAGATGTCCTTACTTTCCTGTAGGCAGCGACCCAGGAGGTCTGACATGTTTAAGAGAAAACCTCAGGACCTCTCTGCCAACAAACTCGTTACTGGCCCTTCTCAGGACACGTTCTGATTAATGCTCTGGAAATGATTTGGGTGATTATTGGGTGTTGGAGCTAAACATATAAGTTTTCTTTAATTCTCTCTCATTCTGTTTTTTTTTCTGTTTCTACGTCTCTTTGTCTCTGTCTCTCTCACACACACATCCCCTCCCACCCTGTTACCTGTTTACTTTCAGGCCAAAAATATTCGTGCTGATTTTTACCTCACAGAGGAATTCTTGATACAACAACCACCACCACCTGTAAGTGACTCAGTCCCAATCATTGCTGAGATCAGGACAAAAAACAAAACAAAACACAAGTTGTCCCCAAAGAGTAGCCTGGTGAACAGGAACAGCTGGAAATGAATGTGGATTCCATTTTCTTAAGAACAGCCTAGAGAATAAAACCTGACTACCACACAGTTTTGTTTGGTTAAGTTTATATTCCCAGGGCTAATAAAAAAGAAAGTCTCTCTGTGTGTTTGCTACGTGCCACCTGGAGATCCTCTGGTTCACCATGTGCCCAGTCTCTGAGGCCATGAAGAAGTGACTCTTTCCTTGTGACAGATGATGGGAATGAGCAGCAGCTGGTCTGTTGCTAAATGAACTGTATTTGCTTATTGCACATGTGCTTAACCCATGACTCATTAATGAAGCTCTACATTCTTGGAGGCTGATCAGTTACTCATACCTTATATGCCTCATGCACCAACCCAGAGAGTTGCAACAATAAACATAATGGATTCATCCTTGAGCTTAAAAACACTTAAGGTAACTAACTCCTCCTCCCTCTCTGGTGAGCCACTATCTTCCTCAGGTATTAAACAATCCTCTAGACTTATAGTACTCCTCTCGTAGGTCTCCCTTCTCCCAGCATGGAGAAAAAACTCAACATTGCTAGGGAGTCAAGCAAGGCTCCCCTGTGATGTTCTCTACCTTCTACATAGACTTTCCAGATCTATATAGACCTACTTTAAGATTGAGATCCTTTATACAGGGAAAGATCTTGGTGTCACCACAGAGTCAATCCCCAATTCCCAGACACGTGCAGTTCATTGAAAGACATGGGACACAGGTCACAGAACCAGTGCAGGGAAGCATGTGGGTTTGTTATTCTATTTTATGACTCTCTGCTTTTCTTTTCTTCCATCCTGAGCATGGTCCTAGAACTTTTGTGTTGGACTGATGTTCATGAAGCAGAAACGTGATGATGATAAGACATATTTGATGAAGAATAAGACATGTTTGGACACACATTTGAGAATTTATTTTGTTTGGGCAGATTTGTTACAAGGGCTTTTTCTTTTTTCAATGTGACAAGGTTTGAAGGTAAGAGACGAACAGGAAGGAAGGAAGAAACAAAGAAAAAAATAGAAAGAAAAAGGAAGGAAAGAAGGGAGAGAAGAATAAAGGAAGGGAGGGAGAGAAGAGAGGGAGGGAGAGAAGAGAGGAAGGGAGGAAGAAAGAAAAGAAGGAAGGAAAGAAAGAAGAGAAAAAGAAAGAGGGAAAGGAAGAGAAAAGGAAGGAAGAAGGAAAGAAAGAAAGAAGGAAGGAAAGAAGGAGGGGGCATTGAGGCATCTTTATAAAAAATACAGAGAAGAGAACAGAAAGCCAGTAGCTTTGAAAGCTCTAGGTTGTTTTTTTTTTTTGTTCAGTCACATCTGATTCTTCCTGACTTGGTGGATCAGAGCACACCAACACTGCCCCCTGGGGTTTTCTTGGCAGAGATACTGGAGTGTTTGCCATTTCCTTCTCCAGTGGATTAAAGCAAGCTGAGGTAAAGTGACTTGCCCAGGGTCACAGGGCTTATAAGCACCCGAGGCTACATTTGAACTCAGGTCTTTCTGACTACAGCCCCAGTGCTCTATCCACTGAGTCACTTAGTTGCCTGTTTGGTTGAATTTATTATATACTTACAAAGAAAAATACACTGTACTTAATGTGTGTGTGTGTGTGTGTGTGTGTGTGTGTGTGTGTGTGTATGTAGTTCAATGTAAAATCTTTCTCCATTCTACCATCAATAGAGAAATGCCCAAATATTTGGTGTTTGTTAAGTTCAATGGGCAGCTATATAGTGCAAAGCACAGAGTGCTGGGCCTGGAGTCAGGAATACTTTTCTTCATGAGTTCAAATCTAGACTCAAACATTTGCCAGCTGTCTGACTCTGGGTGGATCACTTCATCCTGCTTGCCTCAGTTTCCTCATCTGTAAAATGAGATGGAGAAGGAAGTGGCAAACCACTCCAGTATCTGTGCCAAGAAAACCTCAAATGGGGTCATGAGGAGTAGGACACAATTAGATGACAAGTTCAGAATGAAAAAGAATTTTTAAAAAAAGGACTCTGTGGCCTCCATCACTGCCATCTACTTCTTCTTCCTCAGGAAACTGTCGTAACTCTTACTGTAACATAACCAAGGTCAAAATATCTCTGGGCCAGCACTACCACTCTAGTTATGTTGTCAGGTTGGCCCACAGCCCTACCTGGCCAGCGTACTAAAGGGTTTCATTTGGCAGCTCTGAAGACCTGAAAACCTGCTGACTTGCCCTTTCCAGCTGAAGGTCAGCAGACCTTACTCCTGGCCAGCCTAGGCTGACTGAATTCATGTTACCTCTTCTGTAGCTCAGGCAGTGTGCCTTCCATGCACTCGGTGCTCCCACTGAAGAATTTTGAGATGGGGGAAAATGCAGGCACCCCCCCTTTTCATTTGCCTTTCCAATCCCCATCAATCTCTTCTTTCCTTGTGACTAGTGCTAGGCCGTGTAGATTACATTAAAGATGGCACAAGGAAGGTTGGACAGGGAGTAGGCAGAACTGAGGGTGGTTGCCAGCAAACCTGCTGCACTGACAGATGCTCATGTCCCTGTTACATATGTCTGCTACCCTGGTGTATGATGATGGTATTTATCACTTGGGAATGGGTCAGGTTGTGCTGAGGCAGAATGAATCCTGGAGTTGGAGGACTGGGTTCACATTTCATCTCTGTTATTATATATGGAACTCTGAGTAAGTCACTTTATCTCTCTGGGTCTCAGTTTCCCTGTCCGTAAAATGTACTATATGGCCTCTAAAAGTCCCTTCCAACTTTACATGTATGATCATATAAGGTGGAGGTGTCACAGTCTGAGGAAATTCTCCCAGAAATTAATAAGTAAAGCTGTGTGTGTGTGTGTGTGTGTGTGAGTGTGTATGTGTGTGTGTGAAGGCTGACTGTATTTAGAGCTATGATTCTTAATGTGGGGTCCATGAACTTAAAACAAAATTTAAAAAAAATTGTATTTCACTATAGAGCAGCTAGGTGGTGCAGTTGATAAGAGTTTTGGGCCTGAAATCAGAAAGACTCATCTTCCTGGGTAATTCACTTAACCTTATTTGCCTCAGTTTCCTAATCTGTAAAATGAGTTGGAGAAGGATTTGGCCAACCACTCCACTACCTTTGCCAAGAAAATCCCAAATAGGGTCACGAAGAGTTGGAGATGACTGAGTAACTGAAGGACCGC
Source organism: Potorous gilbertii (assembly GCA_028658325.1). NCBI lineage: Eukaryota > Metazoa > Chordata > Mammalia > Diprotodontia > Potoroidae > Potorous > Potorous gilbertii. Next base: position 85,769,023 of record CM053771.1, on the reverse strand, counting down.
AACAATTCCAACATGCTTGGTTTCTTTTTACAGTCCCAGGTATCTTATGCATTCAAAAACATTATTCTGAGATGGAATTCATAGGTGTCACCAGACTGCCAAAGGGATAGTTGACACAGAACAATTTGCCTTAAGGTCTGGGACTCCTATCATGCGAGAGTACAAGCAAGCTTGGAATAGCCCCAAGACCATTTTGGTTGTTCCTAGGATATCATCTTGAGCTCTACAAGTCGCATGTTTACACATAGTTTTTACCCTTTCTTTAACTGCTAGCAAGCTCTCTTTAGAATACACTTCTATTTCTGTGAGACTGAAAGTGAAGAAGGGGCCGACTGTGGGAAAACATGAGCTGGTGGCAGCGAGTGAGTCAGTCCACCAGAAGGGCTACTCCGTAAGAACTGTGGCAGTGCCAGCTAATGTGGACTTGGCAAAGCAAACCTCCCTTGCCCTCCTCACCCTCATGTACTCTCCATTTCAGTCCTATGGAACACTTGTTCTTACCCCCAAGCATCCAGTTTTTCTTCTTACCATCTGCATTTGCTCATTCCATTTCCATTCCACCTTGGTAAGGGGAGTTCCTGGTGGGATCTGGGGTTTTGGGTTTGCTCCCTTTATTTTCAAGCTTGGAGCTGGTCGTGTGGACAAGTAGATGAGATTTGGAATCAGGAAGTTTGTTGTTGCTCAGTTATTTCAGTCCTGCCTGACTCTTCTTCACACCATTAGGGTTTTTCTTGGCAAAGATCCTGGAGAGGTTTGCCATCTCCTTCTCCAGTTCATTTGACAGATAAGGAAACTGTGGCAAACAGGGTTAAGTGACTTTCCTAGGGTCACACAGCTAGTAAATACTAGAGCAGGATTTGAACTCAGGTCTTTCTGATGCCAGACCCAGTGAGTGCTTTTCCACTGCCCTGGGTTCAAATCCCACCTCATTTGATAACTTATTAGCTGTGTGATGTTGGACAAATCACTTAACCTTTCTGGGTCTCATTTTTCTCATCGGTAAAATGAGAGAATTGGACTTGATAGTTCTTAAGATATATTTTATCTTCTGATCTATGGTCCCTTGGCTATTCCTTGGTAGTACCACTATTCTCCCAAGTTACCCATCCTTGTATCCTTAGAATAGTCTTTGTTCTCTGCATCCAGCTGGTTGCCAGATCTTGTTGATTCTATCTGACTAGTATTTATCTCTTTAATTTTGTTTTTGCTCTGCTAACGAACATCCCCAAAATTAACATTTCTATAAACAAAGTAGAATAGAAAAGGACCAGTGAAACATGAATCTGTTACATACAGATTTTTTTAAAAGTATATAATACTTCATATGTAATATATATAATATAATTATAATTATATATATACTTTCCACATTTACTTTCAAAAATGTACTGCTCCTCAGCTTTTTTTGGGATATCCTTCATGTTTCATGCATTAAAAAAAGTTTCAATGTCCCTCCTTTATTTCTTTTCTTCTTTGGGGGGCCATCACTATCAATAACTCCCTTCTGTCTTGCTCCCTCACTTCCTCAATGAAAAAAAGAAATAAAGAAAAGTACAATCTTTGTGACAAATCAACAATTGAGTAAAGTAAACCGGCACATTTGTCATGTCAGAAATAGATCTTATTCTATACTCATCACTTTTCTGTCAGGGAGTGGACAGCTTGATTCATTATTGATCCTCGGGAGTCATGGTTGTTCCTAAGGGTTCTTAAGTCTTTCATAGTTATTTTGCTATACAATATTATTGTAATCAAATTTTCATGGCCAGACATGCCCAGTTAACTTGGGGCTTACTGGTGAGCTTTGCTTTGCTTTATTCTCCTGTCCTGTCCTGCCTTCTCCTCTGCTGTCCTTTTCCCTCCTGACCATATGCCTTTGAAGCCTATAGACTGGGTCCCTGCCCAAACTCCACTTAAGGGCTGTTCCCTGGACTCCTCCTGGCTAAAGAGTGATTATCAATTGTAACTGTTTCCCTTCGCTTCCAGCTTGATTAAGTTATTTTTCTTTTGCTCATTAAAGCAAAAGATTACTTCTTAAACAGGCCTATTCACTGTATGGGCCTCACCTCACCCTAAGTGAGTACCTGAATAGGCCTACGGCCAAGGAGGTCAAGGTCTCCCCTTGCATCCTGGGCCATCTCCAGTCATCCTGATGACTATCTGGTCACTGGACCCAGATGGCTCAGGAGGAGAAAGTGAGGCTGGTGACCTTGCATGACTCTCCCTCACTCAAAATAAAGTCAAGTGCAAGTCAGGTCATCATTTCTCTGATGGCATAGTCTTCTTAGGCAATGAAGATGAACACAAAACAACAGCACTTATTGTAATGAATTCTTCTTGTTGTTGCATGTGAAGTATAACTTATTCTCCCAGCTCTGCTTGCTTCATTTTGCATTAGTTCATACAAGTCTTCCAAGATTTCTTTGAAACCATTCCTTTCATCATTTCTTATGGCTCAATAATATATTATTACATTCATATAACATAATTGTTCAGTCACTGCTCCAAATGATGGACACCCCATTCATTTCCATTATCCACTGAGTGTAATAGATAGAGTGCTGCGCCTGGAGTCAGCAAGACTCATCTTCCTGAGTTCAAATCTGGCCTCAGACACTTACTAGCTGTGTGACTCTAGGCAAGGCACTTCACCCTGTTTGCCTCAGTTTCCTCATATATAAAATGAGATGGAGAAGGAAATGTTAATCTACTCCAGTATTTTGCCAAGAAAACTGGAAATGGGGTCATGGTCATGAAGACTTGAACATGACTAAAATGACTGAACAACAACAAAGTTGAATTTTATTCTATTTTTTTTGGGTCTTGATTTTGCTCTGATAATTTGTATTGTCTTCTAGAGTCATTATCCTGTATTTGGTTCATTTAAATTATTCAAGAAGTTTATTCCTTGAGTTTTATGTCTCTTGTGCCAAGCTGTTAATTCCTTTTCCAATTCTTTTGTTCATAGCTTTCATTTCTTTCCCAGTTTATTTCTTTTAGCACTTTCATTTCAATTGTAAAAATATTCTTAACTCTTCAAAAAGAAAAATATCTCTTGCTTCATCTCTTCCAGGAATTCTAGTTGAATTGTGACCAAGCTGTATGTTTCCTTAAGATTTACTTGTAGATGTTTTGGAATCACTCTCTTCTTCTGAGTTTCTGTATGAAGCATCCCTGTCACCATAATCTTTTTTTATAGTGAGATTTTTATTTTTATTTGCTCATTTTTCAGCCTCCTTGCTGACTTCATACTTGCATTCTTGAGAATGCTGTGTTATCTCAGGCTCTCAGGTATAATTCATTATGGGAACCTGCAAGCTTTCAGTATCTCTCCAGTGGTCTGATACAGGGCAAAGTCCAACTGCAGCACCTGTTCTTCTCCCACCTTCCCCCATCCCCCTTGTCGTAACTCTTAGACCTACGTTTAGGTCTGAACCATAGAAGACTGCTGTTGGACTCAGTTATTCCCATCCAATTGGGAAATGCTGGTTTGGGGTGACAGAACTACAGACCTCCCTTCATCTAGGATTCCTAACGTTATTATCTCTTTGCAGGCTTCAGACTGGACTAGAAGCTGGAACTAAGACCCTGGTGTGCTTCTGGGATCTGAACTACACACCTATTGCTTGCTTCTGAATTTGCCTTGCTCTTGTTACATGATCTAGGGTCTGTACTCTTCCTTATTCCTGAACAACATCCTGCGTACAAGTCTGTCTCAGATTGCCTCAGATCTGTGACCCAGAACTGGATAATGGATGACAAACCTGCCAGACGGCTCCCATTACCATCAAGAAGCCTAGATATGGATCTAGGACTTCCTTTTAGCCTTGTCTACAGATTCTCCCTGGGTTTTGGAGTGTTCTGCACATGGTACAATTGTGACCAGATGCCATCCCCAGTGTCTGCCAACCTCTTTGTCTCCCTGTTCCAACATGAGCTGGAAAAATGATTCTGCAGGTTGTTGTTTTTGGATTTCTTCACCAAGATTTGGTCTGATGCATCTTCTAGATCTGCTTGGAGAAGTTTGGAGTGGGAGGCTCATTGTCTGCTCTCTGCTACTTCACCATCTTGATTCTGCATCCAGAGGCAGGATTTGAATTAACAGCTGTTCCTGCCCTTCCAGAGGAAAGCTCTCTATCCACCATACCAAGCTTACTGTCCCATATGTTAATAAAACATGTTAATAAAAACTAAATTTGCTTAAAGGTTACCATCTTTATTTTGAATTGTTCAATCATTTCAGTCACATCCAACTTTTTATGACCATGTTTTGGATTTTCTTGGCAGAGATCCTGCAATGATTTACCATTTCCTTCTCCAGTTTATTTTGCAGATGAGAAAACTGAGGCAAAGAGGGTTAAGGGACTAGCCCAGGGTCACACAGCTAGTAAGTATCTTAGGCTATTTGAACTCAGGAACATGAGTCTTCCTGACTTTAGGCTTGGCACTCTATCCACCGAGTCACCTAATTGCCCAGGTATATATGTGTGCAACATTAATAACTATATACACGTATGGACATGTAGCAGTAGCAGCAGCTGAGTGGAGAGGTAAGTAGGGTATTCAACCTCTGTGTGCTTTGACCCACCCTACTACTGATTCATTATCTATGTGAGTTTCCCTATATAATTCTCTTTCTCTACTCTAAGGATTTGAAATAGAAAGCTTAAGAAACAGAAAGATCTCTGCTTTTTATCTCTGAGTTTCAAATCAGATATAGTATAAAATGTCTCTCTCCATCTCCCTTTCCCTTGCTCCTTCTCTCCTAGTAAGTGATAGAGTCAGAATTTGAACTTAATTCTTCCTGACTCCAGGATCCATGCTCTATCCAGTCTACCATCCACCAGCCCACCTTCTTTATTAGCTCTATTATAAACAAATTAAGGACTATTTATATTTCTCCTAATACCTAGAAACACACAGCAGGCACCTATTATTTGTTTAATGAAGTAATGAACACATGAGAAATGGCCATTAAATAAAAATCTAGGCTGGGAGCCCAGGAGTGGGCTTCTGACAAGGTAGACTATCCCCATTGGGCAGTTAGGAATCTGCCTGTTGGCAGAGGCATCATAATCTACAGAGAATCCTAGAGTTATTATACTTTTCCAGAGAGAGCTAAGTGACACAGTGGATAGAGTGCTGGCCCTGGGATCAATAATATTTTCATTCAAATCCCCCTCAGACTTACTACCTATGAGACTCTAGGTAAATCATTTAATGTCTATGGATCTTGGTTGCTTCATCAATAAAATGAAAGGATTGTACTTAATGGACTTTAAGGCTGGAGATCTTAGCCTGGGGTCCCTGACTTAAAATGTTTTTAATAACTATGTCAATGTAATTGATTTCCTTTGTAATTCTACAAATTTTATTTTTAAAAAAATATTTAAAAACTTTATTCTGAGAAGGGGTTTATAGGCTTCATCATACTGCCAAAGAGGTCCAATGATCTCCCCCAAAAGGCTAAGAATGCCTATGCTAAAGTGAACCCTTCAGCTTTAAAAGCTATGATTCTCTGAAAGGAGTCGATGTGGATTTCTACTTCCAGAAACTCTGCTGGGGAAAAGGCTGGCTGCCTTTGTGGACATGAACCCCCAGTGGCTTTTAGTGTGAATTTGCTCTTGTTTGATTCCAAAGATAAGTGGAGGACAACTCACAAACATCACACCACCATCCTCTTGTTAACCCTTTGTCGGACTGTACTTTGATCTCACCTTGTCCCTTTGTAGGGTTATACTTTGATCTCACCTTGTCCAAGGATGTTGAAGGAGAGAGCAAACAGCCATTCCTGCTGTGGGAGCAGGTCTCTGTAGCAATTCTGGATCCTTGAGGTTTGCAGAATTCTTAATACTCGGCAGAAGGACTACTGGTCTACCCAGGCAGAGCAAGAACCCTCTCTCACCCCAGGAATTCATGAGACAGGAAAATAATTGTATTTTTGGGGAGGGGGTGGAGATGATATTGAGAATGCTGATTTAAAACAAAGATAAAACAAAACATTCACCCCCTCCTTTCCTAATCTTTCTTTGACAAATGAGAACTTGGCCTTGGCCTTGGTCTTGTCAGGCTGCTAGGAGAACAAACCCAAAGAAGACTGGAGAAGGAGACCTGTAGGGAGAGACACAGAGGAGAGGCCCGGGGGCACCCCCAAGAGGTCCAGCAGGATGAAGGTAAGAGGAGGACCACCTAGTGGAAAGGGTGAGGGGAGGGGATAGAACTGAGCTGGATTTGATGGAACAGAATGAAACTATGTGCATGAACAGTTTCCTAAGCCATTTACTGGGGCAAATAAACCCTCTGCCCTCTGCTACCATGGTGGCTTTGCTCTGGTGGGCAAATCCCCACTGGGGATAAAAAAGATACAAAAACAAAACAAACCTTACGCTCAAGAAGCTTATATTCCACTGTGGTGGGGCTGGCGGAAGGATATTTTGTACAGACTATTAAATATAAGATGTCTATAACAATAAATAGAACTTAACTGGGGGTGGTCTAACAGCTGTGGAAATCAGGAAAGACAACTGCGTGGGAGGGGGCACTTACTGACCTGAGGAATGAGAACATTGCAGGCTTGGGGAGCTGAAGTGGAAGAGAGGCTCCCAGGACATCTAGTTCACATCCCTCAAATTCTACATAAAGAATCAAGTGCTTTGATCACACAGGGAGGATTAAGTGATAAAGGTGGGACCTGAACTCACCCCCCTCCACTGAAGCACCAGGCCTAGTTCCACTGTACCACCAAGGTAGGAGATAGAATGCTGTGTGTGGCAAGTAGGCAGGTGTGCTTGGAGTATAGGTTTATATGCTTTGCCAGCCTGGAGAGGTGGGAGAGCAGATAGAAAGAGATCCAAGGATTTCATCACATATTTAGTTTCAAGGGGAAGAACCCAAATTCTGCTTAGCCCAAATGTATTTGTTTTAAGCAAATACAGACTTTGTCCAGTATAAACATAGCTGAACCAGCATGCCAGGAATCCCAAGAGTTTAAGTGCTTCCTTATTGGCAGAGGTGCAGTCAGGTTAACCATAGTAGGCTCCGGCTGCTCACAGTCAATGGAGCAAGGAGTGATTAGTGCCCCTGAGAGAGGAGGAACCTCATTGAGAGTCTAGGAGAGAGCGAGAGTAGGATCCTGTTCTGATCCTGGGTTGTTGTATCATAGACTTAGAGCTGAAAGGAATCTTAGTCCCCAAACCCCCTTATTTTGCAGATGAAAAACCTGAGTCTCACAGAGGTTAAGTGACTTCTCCAGGGTCACATAGTTAAGTGTCTGAATCAGGATTGGAACCTAGGTATTTTTAACTCCAAGCATAACACTTTATGTCCTTGAAGGTTTGAAGTGCTTGAAATTCCATCACCTCAGCTATTCAACATGAACTAAAATGTGTCCTTTGTTTTTTCATGTTTGTCTGAGACGTACTTTGGAACCAAGGCATAGTCCCCATCTCTTCTCCCCAGCCCCTTTGTCTGTTCCTGCTCCACCAAGGAGCAGGCTGTGAAGAGGTCTTTCCATAGACCAGAGTAATTTAGTCATATAAAAAGTGCTCTAAACCATTATTGAGGAGAGAAATACAAATTAAAGCAACCGTGAGATATCACTTTACACCGACCAGGTTGGCTAAAACCATTCAGGGGGAAAGCAACAAATATTGGAAGGGATGTGGAAAAATTGGGACACTAATTCACTGTTGGTGGAATTGTGAACTGATCCAGGCTAGATTCCCTGAAGGTTTGCCCTTATAGCATTTATTATCTGTTATAGGAGGAATCAGGAGAATTGTCTCTGAGACTTGATTGGTTTAGGGGCCTAAGGTCTGAGTTGTTGATGTGGCTTCCCAGTTAGCTGGGTTTGCATAAAAAGACCAGCCCATGAGAAGTCAGTGACTCTGACTTAGTGGATGTTTAACTGCTCTGCGAAGTCTCAGGTCCATCCTTCTGCTGACTAGACATTTCTGTGTGAAGCTGAGGATGGCATCTACCTGAATCAGTGCTAAGTTCTCCCTCAGTATCCTTTCTTTTCATTAAGAGTTGAATGTTCTAGGAGTGGCTCATTTAATCTCTCTCTCTCTCTCTCCCTATCCATCCCCCCACCTCATTTGGGGTATTTACTTCAAAGATACAGCAGTATAAAAAAACCCAAAGAAATAGCAGAACACAAAAGAACCAATGTTTCCCACCTAGGGTCAAACTCTCCCCCTCTACCATTCCATCTGAGGCAAGAGGGGACTCAGACTTAACAGTTTTTTGCATAGCATTGGTTCCACGAAATGTGCTTTCCAATGTGGCCCAACATATGGGTTAAATGGACTGGATGATGAATTCATATCTTTGTTCTTGCTGGAGTAGGCTAGGCAGTTATGAAATTTTACTTGTCATCATCTGGATTCTGACAAAGTTAGGCATGGACTCAATTCTCCTGGTGGATCACTCTCCCAAGCTACCAAAACTCACAAGATTGTAGCTATAACTAGTCTCATTCACCTAATAATAGAGAAGAAAAGACGCAATAGAGACAGAAACAACATGAAGGTCATGTGCTCTTGGTTTGATTTAGTGGTCTCAGTATGGAGATAAAGGCTGAGATCTCTCTCTCTCTCTCTCTCTCCCCTTCTCTCTCTCTCTCTCCCTCCCTCTCTCTCTCTCTCTCTCTCTCTCTCTCTCTCTCTCTGGTGAGTTCTAGCCTTCTCCAACACTAGATAGTCTGGGAAGAGCCAGACCCCATTTCATTTCAATCCTAAGCTTGAACCACTGGACCCATCTGAGGCAGGTCTGACTTACAACCAAGGAATTGGACCAGATCATTTCTAAGGCCCTGCCAGGCTCCAGAATATTCATGTATAGCAGAGGGTGGATGTAGCAGTACCCATAGCAGCAGAGTATCCTCTCAGCTCCTAAGAAGGGGATCATAGGATCTCAAATCTGGAAGAAACGTAAGTGGCCCCATCCAATTTAACCCATAACTGCCCACTCTCAACAAGGGTCTCCTACAGAAATCAAGACTAAATTTCCTTCCTTGCCACTTGTAAATCAAGTAGGATAAATTGAATGTTTCTTTCATAGGGTAGCCCTTTAAATACTTTTAGAAAGCTGTTATATCTCTGGTATCTAAAACTGAACATAACAGTCCAGATGTGATGAGACTAGTGCAAGGTCACTCATCACCTCCCTAGTCTTGGACATGATGCTTCTCCTAATGCAACCCAAGATTATGTTAGGGTTTTTTTTTGGTTGCAATATCATAATAAATGTTTAACAAATACTTATTGACTGACAGACTGAATCTAACAGAGAATAGAAGACTGGAAGTGATTATGGGGGAGAAGGCCTGCTGAAAGCAGTGAGGTGACAATTTCAGAGACTTAGCTCTGTAGTATCAGAGGTGTGAACTGATCTCCTCATTTGTATTCTGGTCAGGAATACTTCCAAACATGTGCCCCTCTATTCCCTTTTATATGTGCTCTGTCCACATGTATTCCCCTTGTGTGTATTCCACATTTGTGTTCCTAAAAGGTGCCTTTCTAGTATTCCCATTAATAATTTATGGGAGGGAAGAGGAGCCAAGATGGCAGAGTAGAAAGATTCACATATGCTAGCTTCGAACCCACAGCCCATGGATTTCCTGCAAAAAGAACTCCCAACAAATTCTGGAGCAGTGGAAGCCGTGCAGCAACGGAGTGAAGGAGATTTCCGTTCCAGAGAGCCCTGAAAAACCGACCCCAAGGGTCCGTTGTGCACCGGTCGGGAACGGAGCCCAGCCTTCCCTGTCCATGAGGCAAAGGGAGGAGCAGATTCGAGCAGGCTTCAGGGATGGGATCTCCAGTAGCCATGCAGGTCCCTCCACCCACAGGTGCACAGGTCAGTGAGAGAGACTTCTGGACTGGCTGAGAGGGGAGCAGGGTGTCTCCATAACTCAGGTCCCCTCAGGAGGCAGCAGCAAAAGCAGCAGTGGCCAGGGGTTCCCAAAGCAGCCAGGAGCTCAGATCCATTACTGAACCTCTCTGCAGAAACCCCTGAGGGAACCAAGCCTGGGAGGCAGCCCTGCCCCTATCTGAGCACCAGAACTTAAGCTCACGTTGAATAGCGGCCCTGTCCGCCATTGAAAGCCCTGAGGCTGGGGAGCAGCATTTGAATCTCAGACTCCAAGCACTAGCTGGGTGGATCTAGGCGGGGTATAGAGGAATCTCAGAAGTCAAGTAACTGGCTGGGAAAATGCCCAGAAAAGGGGAAAAAAAATAAGACCATAGAAGGTTACTTTCTTGGTGAACAAATTTCTCCTTCCATCCTTTCTAATGAGGAAGAACAATGCTTACCATCAGGTAAAGACATAGAAGTCAAGGCTTCTGTATCCCAAAAATCCAAAATAAATATTCAATAGGCTCAGGCCATGGAAGAGCCCAGAAAGGATTTTGAAAATCAAGTTAGATAGGTGGAAGAAAAACTGGGAAGAGAAATGAGAGAGATGCAAGAAAAGCATGAAAAGCAGGTCAACACCTTGCTTAAGAAAA
>CM053771.1:85717465-85758018 GCA_028658325.1 Potorous gilbertii | reverse complement strand
CTGTGCTGATATCTGCAGATGCTATTGGCCTAACTGACCAGTTGGTTAAAGACATCAAGGCTACTGATCCCATCATCCACCACAGCCTTGATGTTAAACATCAACTCCCCTCTGCCATGCTTCCATACTCTGAGACCCTTTAGAATATCACATAGTGCAGGAAGCAGATGTTGCTGATGGATTATTTCAAGCTCATGAATCCTTCATGATTTCCAGCACCATCCACCAACCCTGAAGGATGGAGTGTTGGAGGTGATGTGAGACTTTGCCAGTCTCCAAGTCTTCTGATAACTGTGACTAAAGTCCCATGGTTTTCAGAAGGCTGCCAAGGTGGAAAGGTTGTAGTAGTATAGCATATGGTATAATGTCTTCATACTGCCATCTGACACAGTGGGGAGTAAGATTCAAATTAAAAAATGTTTTAGTTTCAATAATTTTATTTACTGTATACTATTTGGGGTTCTGTAGATTTCAGGTGTTATGAAAAGTGAACATTGTGTGAATTCAAAGTATTTTATTGCGATATTAGTGCAAAAGGTCACAGAATTACAAGTAAGAAAAAATCTGAATGTTACTAATTTTATTTTGTGTATTGCATTTTGTGGGTTATTGCACGATTACTATGTTATAAAAGTATTTACTATCAGAATTAATGTTCTGTTACAAAGAACTGTATGAAGAGAAGTATATTTTCAGCCATCTCTAGTGAAAGATTACAATTTTTTCTGGTCCCAGGAGCATAACCCCCTATTTTCCCATACGTTCACAATATCAACATTCACATTTTTTACTTTCAGGTAATTTTCTAGGAATGTTAGTCCCCCCAAAGTTGAGGACTGACTATATATACATTTTGTCTCATATTAGAATTAAGAGCTACTTAAGCAGTGTAGAAAACGAAGTGCTATAGTAGTTTAGAGGTACCTAGAACTTCTGGCCAGCGTACTCAGGGTAGGCTGCCTGGCAGACTCTCAAGGGAGTCATTTAAATAAAACTTAAAGTTGTCTTTAAAAACAAACTATTTTCTTTGCTCTCTAAAAGCTTTAAGTATGGAAATACCGCAAGGATAGAGAGGAGTTCTTTGATATCTGTTGTGAACTACTTTGATGTAGTTCAAGCTACTAAGATTCTTGGGAATCCTCAGTCCAGCTCCTACTTGGGCTAGCAAGGTGAGTCCTCAGAAAGTGGTCAGCTGACTCCTCTCCCTCATGATTCTAGAAATAATTCTGAGGATGATTCTTCTAATGCTATAAACTTGAGTTCCCATTTTATTATATCCTCCTCAAAATTAATCATCCATCTATGCATTTAGTATCTCATCTATAGCACTGATTAACTCAATGTAATTTGCCAGTTGATATCGTCTCAATATTATCAATAAGCAATTAACTGTTTTGCTGCTGCTCAGTGGTTTCAGCTATGTCTTCTTTATTGACTGCATTTTGGGTTTTCTTGGCAAAGATACTGGAGTGGTTTGCTATTTCCTTCCCCAGCTCATTTTACAGATGAAGAAACTGAGGCAAACAAGGTTAAGTGCCTTGCTCAGGGTCACACAGCTAGTAAGTATCTGAGGCCAGATTTAAACTTAGGAAAATGAGTCTTTCTGACTCCAGTCCTGGCACTGTAGGATGGACAAAGATATAGCAAGAACAGTAGTATAAACACATCCCCCCCAAAAACTGGGGGCACAATCTTACCTCTCTGTCATGGACATGGTGTCTTAGCAGGAGTCTTGGTTGCCTGCTATCAATCCACTGCTCTGCTGGGTCCCCAGGTTACTCCTTATTGGGCTTGACTTCAGAGAAACTGGTATAAACTCCAGTTTTTGGACCTTTTGACATCTCCCAAGGCTTTGTACCAAAGGAACAAAGACAAACAGGTGGAGGGCAAATATCCCAGATACAATCCTGTCTGGAGGCCATATATGTCCTAAGGCCAGCCAAATGTGGGAAAGCACATACCCTGCCCTCCCCACAAATATATACACATATATACTGGCCCTCTGGAGCCCAGAGTCACCCATAGTAATACAGAATATTAATATGCATATTACTAATTCATTCGCAATTACATAATACATAAATTATTAATGTATTCCTAGTAGATATATTAACACATGCAATATCTATAAATATCTTAGGTGCTATTAGGTTGGTCATAAGATATCTTTGGTGCTCTTTTCATCTCCTCTTTTTAGCACTGCTTTGCTTATATACATGCAGTCAGCAGCCCTCTATACTTCTTCCATGGCGTGGCTATGAAAGGATGGTTCAGTAATGCTGGTAATGCCCCATATTTGAATTTCTGACTCTCCCTCGTCAAAATTTACCTTTGGGTCTAAATGTGATCCAATGCTTTGTTCTCAGTTGGCTATGGGAAATCCATCTTAGAATGATAAAATATTAGAACTAGAGGGGATTGTGGAGCTTAGATAGTTCAACATTTCCTTCCCCACCATAATGGCTATCACCACTACTATTTTGCAAAAAGTCTAGAGACATTAAATAATTTGCTAAGTAACAGCTCGTTCGGGTAGTCGGGCTGGAACTTGGGGTTCCTGATTCAATCCATTGTGCTTTTTAAAATACATAAATATGCTATCTCACTTTTAAAAAAGGAAAATGAGCCACTAGTTTGTAGATAGAGCTTTCTTTGTGACACATAACCAACTTGTATAGACTCTGTCAGAGCCAGGATGAGTACAGGTTTGAGAAGTTTCATGTATTCTTTCATTTTAACATTTTAAGAAGACTGTGATTGGATCATGTATGGAAATTTTTCAGTGCTTTCTAATCTCTTTCCTGTAACCAAAACCCATCTTTTTAATAGAGATGCCAAATGGATGTAAATGGTTGAATTCATAATCTGCTGGTGACCCAAACAATGCACGGTGGGTATGAGTAAGATGCAGGATGTTAGCAAAGATAACGTGAATTGGATGCCAAACAGAAAGCATTTTCAATGACCAAAAAAGGAGGTGGGTTAGTCATACAGCCAAAGCCAGAAAAGAATAGATGGCCAGCCCAATTTTTGCACTGGTATGGAATATTTTAAAAAGCACAATAAGGTCTCCAATACATTGTATAAATCCTCTTTGGAGAATTTATGGAAGAATATGGACAAGAATTACATAGGACAAAAGCATAAGGATGTATTATGATCTGCACTCTGAGAATATGTATCCACACTAGGCATTTTCTGTGGGAAGGAGATCTCCTCAAAGCGTACATCACAGCATACAAAGCAGCCATTTATCCCATTTTTACAGTAGGTCTTTCCCATTGGCAGCCTCACCTCTCTCTCTCTCTCTCTCTCTCTCTCTCTCTCTCACACACACACACACACACACACACACACACACACACACACACACACACTCAATCCCCAGAGATGGTTACTTCTCCTTCTCAGAGTTCTAGGGGTTTCCCTGAGGGGTTTAGGGTATCTTATTCTAATGCTATTGGTTCAAGCCACTATTCCAATGTTTTCCCCAATATCATTGCTAATGTTTATTACCCCAGTATCAAACAATTAACATCAATTAGCTTTTACAAAGGAATATTTACTGAAATAATAGCAGGAGCCAAAGTACAAAAACATCCCCTTGGGGGCACATACCCCTCTATCAACTCAATTGCTGGGGAATACACTCAATACACTTCCTGCCTTCTTTCCCAATCCATAAATTCCTAAATCCATAAATTAAAATATCCTACATTGCAAAAGTAAAGCATGCTATTTGTTAAAGAAAAATAAATTCACTGTGCAGATAAAGGTTATTTCTAGACCAGCAGAGGAAGGCGTATTATTTGAAGAGACAATCCAGTGGACAATTTACAAAAATAAAATTTGATGTTTTTCCAACCAAAAAAAAAAGGACTGATAGATTTTAATAAAAATCCTCCATGTATTCTTATCAGATGATTTTTATTTGGATTTCCATCTGGTCTTCCTTCTGATCAGTTGAAAATGTTTGCAAACTTTGGATTAGATCAGGAAAAACCACACTCAACATGTACATAAAAATTTAAAGAACAAGATTAATTAACACTGTAAACAGGAATTAGGCTTGTACAAACACCCTTTACAAACATCCATTTGTAAAAAAAGATAATTCATTACGAATCAATTTTATCAATTCATCGAAGGAGGTCCCCTAAGAATCTCAATGTTATAATACTTTGTCAACATAGTTCTAATTTCTACATGTAATTACATTTCTTTAATTGCTTATAAATCAGACTTTTCATTAATTTAGTCTCGTCAAACCACTCCTTTTCTCCTGCCTTCAATCTGAATTAATGATTAGAATCATGAGATCTTAGGTTTGGAGCTTAAAGGAATCTTAGAAGTCATGCAGGCCAAACCCCTTAATTTACAGCTGAGGAGACTGAGACCCAGAGAAATTCAATAGCTTGTTAGAATTTCAGTTCCTTGAGAGTAAGGATTGTTTCACTCCTCATACTCATTATCTTCAGTCCTGAGCACAGTGCCTGTCACATAGTAGGTGTTTAACAGCTGCTAGTTTATTGATTGTCCAAAGGCATGCAGGTAGTAAACAGCAGAGCTAAGATTTGAACTCAACCTCTGACTCTAAATCCGTGTTCACTACACCAAATTCTACACTTCAATTCAATAAGCATTTATTAAGCTTCTACTATGTGCCAGGCACTGTGGATACAAATAAAAAAAGACAGAGTCCCTACCCTTAAAGGAGCTTACAATCTAATGGCTGAAAACAACAGACAAGAGGGAGCTGGAAAGGAGGGAAGGGTGCCATTAAGGAGTACCTGAGGGGGGCATGGCATTCCCATAGAGTTGAAACCAAGCAGAGCTGCTGATGAATGGAAAATGGAGCTGCTAGGAAGGCTGTGAAGGCTCTCCAAAGGGAGGTTTTGGGAGGAGTTAAATACTCTGTCCTTCTAGCCCTCCAATCAGAGGGAAGAGGTAATGGAGGGTAAGTTGAGAAGGTGTTGAGTATCAAAACCTAAGGTGATGAGATTTCAGGTGATCAGCTTATCCTCCAACTATCTGAACAAATAAGGCTCAGTTACATACACACACATACATATATGTACACACGTACTTCCATGCATGCACACGTACATGCATATGACTATATGCACATATATACACGTACATGTGTGTATGTGTATGTATGCTCTATAAAACTGGGAGATGTCAGATTACTCGGAGAACCCCCACAGTTCCCTGATATCATGCTGGTGATTAGGGCAATCCGGAGTGCTATGGGTGGATGGGTGGGTAGGTGGGGAGACACTCCTGGGGAAAGGAAAGGTCTGAATCCAAATGCAAATTATATGCGCATAATTCAAAGGCCAGGCTAGGTGGAGAATCTGGGTTTCAGATAATCTAAAACAACAAAATCCCAGGGGATAAGAGGAAAGCCATGAGAATTCAACTCGATACTAGATCAATAGGGGGATACTGTCAAGTTGATTCTGGTTTAACTTACTTGACCAAAACTTTGACTTTTTTTGGTATGCTTCTCAGAGGCAGTTAAGTGGCACAGTGGATAGTGCTGGGCCTACAGTAGGGAAGACCTGAATTCAAATTCTGACACTTACCAGCTGGACAAGTCACATAATCTCAGTTTCTTTGATATAATAGCACCTATCTCACAGGGTTATTGAGATGATCAATTGAGATCATATTTGTAATGTGATTGGCTCAGTACCTTGCACACAGTAGACAATAAATGCTTATTTTCTTCCTTCCTTTTAAAAATGACAGCTTCATATAATCTATCCTTATCCTTGTGCCCCAAGTTGATGTATCAACATAGTCATAGGCCAGAACACCTGTCCCCTCTCCTTATCTACCATCAACTTTCTCCCAGATGCCTACAAGACAGAAAGTATAGAAGCAAAATTAAAAAATTGGATGCCATTTTGATGTGCACTGTGGTACTCACATAATTCATGGAAGATAATGAGGCTTTCTTTAGCTTTTTTTAACCTTTCAAATAAAGGATTAAAATACAGTATATGAGACTCTATAACAAATCATCATGTTTATTAATGTAGTACAACTGAACAATTATTTTATGAATTTTATTACTGGCATAAGTTTAAAAATCCCGAAACCCTGACCCCTCTGCACTTTCCTTAAGGAAAACAAATCAATTTAGAAAAAACAACTGGAAGAAAAATAACTTGATAGGATTGGTTATTAAATTTTTGCCACACAACTGTAGGTTAAAAACCATAATACTTTATAAACAAAGAACACAGTTGTGATTTTTGAAAATTCATCTGAACTTTTTTCCTGGCTTCGTTTCCTTCTGGTGCATTTTCTTGAGTCCTATCCACGACTGCCACAGTAGTAGTCCTGGAATCAATACCCACAAACCATTAAAAAATACCAGGTAGACCCAAAGATAAAGCCAATTACTGGTGTTGAGGTTGGGGCTTCCAATAAGCCAGTCCGGACAGAAGGTCATCCACCCGCCATACAGTTCACATACACACAGGGTAATCTGAATGAAATGCCTGTTGGAGAGATAGGACAGAGGAATGAGAGGTACCGTGGAGCACCATTCTACCTCTATCTTGAGACAATATTCTTCATCAATAACTATCCCATCAAAGTTTCTCATTACAAACAAAAGAAAACAAAACAACTCTAAGTCTGGTCCTTTTATATCCTGGTAGCATGGGCAAAACAAATCTCATCATTGATGGCTTTTGTGATTTCTAGAGAGAATGTTTTCATAAAGGCAACCAAGTTTGCCCTTAGGTAGATAGCAAGAACACAACTGGTCTAGAAGAGAAATGGTTACCTATTAGTTCTAGTTGGACAAACATCTAAATGAGTGAATGAATGAAAGGAAAGAAGGATGAAAGGAAGGAAAGAAAGAAAAGTAGAAGGATGGAAAGAAAGAAGGAAAATGGAAGAAATGATGGAAAGAAGGAAGGATGGAAGGAAGGAAAGAACTAGGAATGAAAGGAAGAAAAAGATCTAGAGCTAAGAAACATGGAACCTGGGGCAAACTCTTTGGTACTCATTTATTGCCACAACTCTATCTGTCAGAAGAATAAATTTAATAATTCTTCAGTAAGAACTGGGGTAAAACCAAACCAAATTTAACAAACATGACAAGTGAAACAAATACTTATTAAATGATAATATGCAAGGCCTATAGAGAATTCTAATATATGGGGTATTCTAAAAATCTTAGTGAAATTTTAAGCTATTAAAGCTTATTAAAGTATATGAAACAAATGATCACATTGCTTTTCATTTAAGCATCAATCTTGAGAGTTCCATAAGACAGTTCTTGATGCATTCTAATCTACTTCGTTTTGAGGAGGAGTAAAAGGAGACTAAAGGAAAATAAAAAATGTCAATAAAAGCTTCTCTGCTCTTTACCATAGTAAAATGCATATCAGATTTTGATTGGTGACTGTTATTAATAATGTATCCATTGACTCTTGAAAGACAACATCTTAGGCTAGTTTAAAAAAGAAAAAAAAAAACTAAAACCAAAAAACCATCCAATGCTTTTCAGAATCATTGTTCATTTTATGTCGCACATCAAACTTAGAATGAATGGCGTAAGTATAACTTATTTTTGTGCTAGGCAGAATGGGATTGTGCTGCAAACATTGGAGAAAATTCAGCAGAAATGCCTCCTATTTGCTTTAAAATATTGGCTGGAAAATGATGCAGCCTCCTGCTCTCTTGTGTATAATCCCCAAAGCCCACAATTAGATTGCCACCTAGGATCACATTTCTCTCAGTCTTGATTTTGAACAGCTTGAAATTATCATGATGACCACAACGTCACGTAACTAAGATTGCATAGTTTTTTTCGTGTGCTATTTTCCTCCTAGCTACTTATTTTAGCCAGCTCACCTGGGTTTCATGATCAGACACTTGATTTTGATAAGGACTGGCTACCAGCACTTACCGATAGTACTTGTCTTTTAATATGGCATAAATAAGGAGCAAGGCTAGCAATCCATCCAGAACAACTGTCAGCATCTCCAGGGATACGATGGTGGGATCCGAATGAAGCCATCTTGCATCTGCTTTGCCGTACTCTTTCCCTAAGATGATGAAATGATTCCTTATTTAGCATGTGATTAATTCTGTCACCATCAGCTCAATTCCAACAATTATCCCTCTCTCCTCTTCAGAATGTTTTGGTGTAAAGTGTCTAACCTCCTGAGCTAAAACCAGAACAACACTTCTCAGAATTAGGAAGCTCACTCACACTCATACTTTACATTTGTATGATGCTTTAACCTTTTCCAAAATCATTTTACATACACTGGATTTTCCTCATTCCCTTCCCTATCCCCTACCAAATAAATTGCAATCTCTCCATCCTCTACCAAATAAATTGCAATCTACAGTGGAATTCTAAATGAATTCATGAGACAGTATGCCATTTTTAAAAAGGACAATCTGAGCAAAAGCTTTAAAAACCAACATAGCCTTCAATATATGTCTGTAACATATTTGAATTCTTTGCCTCAATAATTGATTCAATGAGAAATTTGCAAGCAGAATTTAGAGATGGGAAATTATAGGCAAATACCTGTGTTTGATAATAAATCCTGCTCATTGGAGGGGAGATTATATTCACAGAAAAATATGGTGGGGGTGTAGAGGAGGAGTTAAGGATTATCAATAAGCCTGGACAACGCAATGTAGCAACAACAGACAAAGAGGGTATTTCAGCCCTGCCAACAATACAGAGAACTCATTAACAATAGCTGTGGCCTGGAGTATCACTTTTACTGATGCTGCAGGGAGCGCAGGTCTGTATCCATTAAGACCTACTCTCAGAACGATTTCTCCTTGAATATATAATAAGATCATAAAATCTTCTTAGAGGTAGTCTGATGGCAACATACTGATAATATAATCCTTCAGCCCCTTAAAGCTGTTCTATTCCTATTTAGAAAAAGCATGAGTAGCCCCAAATTAGCTATATATCTCATCTGTATAGCAAGACTTGAGTTCTCATAATGGACAGTGGAACTATTCCCTAGAGGTCAAGGGCAAAGAAAGTTTCTAATGAAAAGACCGCCCTCAGGGAGAAGACAACCAATAAATAGGAGTAAATACTTAATGAAATAAAACATGAAGATATCGTGCTGAGAAGGGACTCACAAGAGTCCAGAAATAATGAGGAAGAGAGGCTGAGAGCTATTTAGGCTGGCACTAGCTATCCATTTGTGCTGGTTTTCCTATATCTATATTGTAGTGTATATTAAAGGGTAGGAGCTAAAACACAGTATTTTTTGCTTTGCTGAGTTCACAGATGATGCACGCAGAAGTCCAGAATAAAACAGATACAGATATAAATGTGTATATATCCATATATATGTATATATATATATATATATATATATATATATATATATCCATGTATATATTATAATTATAATTATATATCTATATATATAGATAATATACAAGGAGGCAACTAGGTGGTGCAGTGGATAGAGCACCAGTGCAGGAGTCAGGAGGACCTGAGTTCAGATCTCACCTCAGACACTTGATACTCACTAGCTGTGTGACCTTGGGCTAGTCACTTAACCCCAACTTGCCTCATCCTGGGTCATCTCTAGTCATCCTAAAGAATATCTGGTCACTGGATTCAGATGGCTCTGGAGGAGAAGTGAGGCTGGTGACCTGCACAGTCCTCCTTCACTCAAAACCAAGTCAAGTGCAAGTCATGTCATCATTTCCCTGATGACATGGCCTTCTCCAGACACAAAGGACAAACACACATTTACTATTACATACACACATGAGTATATATGTGTGTATTGGGACAGCTAGGTGGTGTAGTGGATAGAGCATTGGGCCTGGAGTCAGGAAGATGTGAATGAAAATCTGGCCTCCGATGCTTACTGGCCGTGTAACCTTAGGCAAATCACTTGACCTCTCTTTGCGTTATTTTCTCACCTATAAAATGGGAACATGCTGGAGAAGAAAAGGGCAGACCACTCCAGTATCTTTCCCAAAAAAACCTCATGGACAAAAATCCACGGGGTTACATATAGAGTTGGACAAGACTGATGGAGTGAACAACAACATGTACGTATAATGTACATGTGTGCATATTTCATACATATGTATAAATAATATCTATACAATGCTTGCTATGTTCCAGGCACTGTGCTGAGCACTTCACGATGGTCTCACTGGTTCTCATAGCAACCCTGGAAGGTAGGTGCTATTATTATTCAAATTTTACAGACAAGGGAAACTGAGGCAAAGAGATTAAGCACTATGCCCTGGGTCACATGGCTAGCAAGCGTATGAAGCTGGATTTGAACACCAAGAACCTCATAACTGACACTATCCATAGAATTGCCTAGCTGCCCATGATATATATGTATATGTATGTAGGTATGTAGACATGCATCTTCTAACAGGCACTGAAAGTTAAGCAGACTGCAGTGTTGTTGTTTTGAATCAATGATGATTTGTGTCTAAGAAGTGATATAAAAGGCATCAGAAGCATTTACAACTAGAAAGGGAAGTAGGCTGGCCATGTATTAAGAATAGAGAATCAATAGATCTGATGTTGCCCTGACATCCAGAAAGCATTTGCAAAGAAAGCCTTCAGGGTGATGAGTGTATCCTCCATGGAATATTTATGGAAATGCATTGCCAAAAATTTCAGAAGGTGGGACAACATCAATGAATAATATATACCGTGTAACAATGAAGGACATGACCTCGTCAATGAAATCATGCTACAACTGAAGAACCAAAAATATAGATTCCATCCCCAGTACACTAGCCCTAGGGACCATAATTGAGAAAAATGCCCCCAAAATCAAATGCAAAAGACTGACTTGCAGAGATATAAGTGGATTTTATATATTCAATATTGTAATGAGCCACCATTCAAAATGGAATAAACTACTATTTCTTTATTTAACTGAACTTTTATTTTTTGAATAATATTTTATTTTTCTCAATTGCATGTTAAAATAATTTAAACATTATTTTTATGTGGGTTCCAAATTCTCTCTTTTCTCTCTCTCCTCCTTGAGAAGGTAAGAAACTTGATATAGGTTATGCATGAGCAATCATGCAAAATATATTTCCATATTGTGAAATGTCATGTCATGTTGTGAAAGAAAACAGAGAACAAGAAAAAATCCCACAAAAAGCAGTGAAGAATTGTATGCTTTGATCTGCATTCAGACAAAATGGAGCAAATTATTGATTGTAGGGGATCTAATGGTTTAATTTTTGAACTACCTAAACCTATCACTTTACTTTCCATTTGGTTGCCTCATTTTCTGGGTACTTCACTACTAATACTTAGAGAACAGAGAATCCAGGAGCTAGGAAGCGTTTGATTAAGCAACTCTAAAAAATACAGTTCTTTTGTGATTGGTTACTATGTTTATTGGGAGATTTTGGTCCTGGATAAAGGTAAACTAACAAGCTGAAGAGATGCAAGACATTCATGCTATTCATTGCTATAAGAGGATGAAGAGGCTGTGGGTCTAAAGTACCTCTCTGTCCGAAGCTACCTCTGTGATGAGGCTTTTAAACAGAAAATTTGCCATAGAGCTACCAAGAGGATGACAGAACCCTGAGGATCTTACTTCCAAAAAGGATGGAGTGCAGGGAGGATTCTGTGATGACCTGGATGCAGGGCACCATATTTATCTTTCTACCAAGGCTGAGGTAAGTGCAAGGCACACCTGAAGGGCAAGTTTGTCTTCCTCCTAAGAAGAGTTCATTAGAGAAACACTTCCAGTCAAGTCAAGAGCATGTATTAAGTGTCTACTATGTGCCAGATACTGTACTTAGTGCTGCTGACAAAAAGCAAGGCAAAAACCAGTCCTTGCTCTCAGTTTATGTTCTAATGGGAGGGACAACTTGCCAACAAGTACTAACAAGCAAGATATAGACAGGATAAATTGGGGATAATCTTAAAGAGAAAGTGTTAAGAAATGGAAGAATTTCAAGGTAGAAGCAAAATGAAAAAGGGTATGATGAAGGAAGCAGAGAGAAATCCTAACCTGTCAATAGGTTGGAAGGGGAAGGAATGTGACAAGGGAGGGAGGGAACAACAGGGACCACTGAATACTTGGGCTTAAGTAATAAGTAGGAAGCTTTCTGTATTGAGGGTGGACCTGGACCCTCTGAAGAGGAAGAAGCCACTGGTGAACCAAGGAATGAGGATGTAATTCTACATATAATGGTGGCACAAAAGAGGAGGGGATATCATTTGTTTTTACATCACTGACATTTCTTCCAGGATTTCCCCCTTCCTCCCAGAAAAACAATAAAAAAAATTTTTTAAAGAAAAAACAGAAAAATATACAAAATGAATCAATACATAGGAAAAAATATGAAAATATATGCAGTTTCACACCTGTGGACCTCCCATGTCTGCAAAAGAAGGGAGGTAAGATGTTTTCTCTTATCTTTTGGGGGGACCTAGTCTTTCAGTGGACAGAGCACAGAATTTGAAGTCAGGAAGACCTGAGTTCAAATCCCACCTCAGAAATTTAGAAGCTATATCACCCTAAGTCATTTAATCTCCATTTACCTCACCTTCCCCATATGTAAAATATGGAGGGAAAAGGGAAGGGAATAAGAATTTATATAGTGCCTATTTATATGCCAGACATTGTGCTTAGGGCTTTTTGCAAATATTATTTCATTTCATTCTCACCATAACCTTGTGAGGTGGTTGCTATTATAATGATAATCCCATTTTATAGTTGATAAAATTAAGATAAATGGAAATGAAGTGATTTGCTCAGTCACACCTCCAGTAAGCATCTGAGGCTGGATTTGAACTCCTGTCTTCCTGATGTGAGGCTCTTTCCAATGTGCCACCAGCTGCCACTGGGGGCAAATAATAGCACCTCTCTCCTCAGATTGCTGTGAGAATAAAATTTGATAACATGTAAAGTGCTTTGCAAATAGTAAAGTGTTAGATAAGTGTGTTATTATTATCATTTCAATGATTTTGTGGTGGTTGTTCTTTTCTATTTACATTGTAGTAGTTTCTGTGTATGTTGTTTCCTTAGCTCTCCTTACTTCACTCTGCATCAGTTTATCTAAGTCTTTCTATGCTTTTCTGTATTCAACAAGTCATTGTTTCTTATAGAATAGTAATATTCTATTACATTTATGTACCACAATGTATTTAGTCATTCTCCAGTTAATGGACATCTATTTTGTTTCCTGTTCTTTGTTACCACACAAATGGCTACAATAATTAATAAATACATTAGAAATAGGGACTTTCTTTTTACCAATGTCCCTGCTGGGGTATATATATATGGTATCTCTAAGTCAAAAGGCATGAACATTTTAGTTATTTTGTTTGAATAATTCCAAATTTTATACCACGGATTTTTAATCTGGGGGCCTATGAACTTGTTTTAAAAATATTTTGATAGTTGTACTTCAACATAATTGGATTCCTTTGTAATCT
This sequence comes from Potorous gilbertii, assembly GCA_028658325.1. NCBI lineage: Eukaryota > Metazoa > Chordata > Mammalia > Diprotodontia > Potoroidae > Potorous > Potorous gilbertii. The sequence goes on along the minus strand of CM053771.1, from coordinate 85,744,559 downwards.
TATATATTTTATTTTATGCATTTAAAAATGTTGTTATTCTGAGAAGGGGCCCAAAGAGTTCCCAATTTGCCAAAAGGGTTCATGACAACAAAAAATGTTATGAATCCCTGCATTAAAAGAAGATGAAAATGAGTAAAAGTGATTGGGGTGTTCATGCTGAGGAGTAATGTGCCTACTTCAAGCTAGTTATAGAGGTCTGTTGCCTTTCCAGGATAAAGAGCTTCCCAAAGTTTGAGTCACTAGAACTGGATAAGTGAACTTGGCTTTGATTCTTGGAAAAAGTCTAGAGCACATTATTAAAGAAGGGGGATGTGAACACTTGAGGGAAGAGTCAGTATGACTTCATCAAGAACAGGTCATTCTAGATTTATCTCTCCATCTCATTTCTCTTCCCCTTTTCCTCCTTTCCTTCCTTCCTTCCTTCCTTCCTCCCTTTCTTCCTTCCTTCCTTCCTTTCTTCCTCCCTCCCTTCCTTCCTTCCTCCCTTCCTTCCTTCCTCCTTTCCTTCCTTTCTCCTTTCCTTCCTTCCTACCTGACTTTGACAAAATTCTTGTACATAAGTGGCCTAGGTGATAATTCTGTTAGGTGGGTTTAATAACTAATTGACTAGATTTAAAGAATAATCATAAATAGATAGCTGTCAGCCTGGAGGAAGACAACTATCCCAAGGTCTGTGCTTAGTCCTATGTTAACATTTTTATTGATTACAGCATAGATGGTATGCTTATAAAATATGCAGATGTCACAAAGCTGAGAGAGATAGCCAGAACACTGGATGACATATTCAAGATCTCAAACTATTTCAACAGGCAACAATGACAGATTGAATAGAACACGGTGTATTACAGGGATAAGTGTAGAGTCCTATAGTTGGATTCAAAAAATCAACTACCTAAGGAAAAGACACAGGAATGGCTGAAGTTTATCTGGAATCTGGTAGTAAGTGAGGAATCCAACATGGCTGCCCTCAAAAGGTAATGTTAGGCTACATTATGGGAGGTACGGTATCCAGAACTATGCAGGTGATAGCATCATTGTATGCTTCCCTGATTAAGTCACATCTCTTTTTAGTTCTGGGCACCATATTTTCAGGATCTGGGAACCACATTTTCAAGAAGACACTAAGTTGGAGAGAGTCCAGAGGAAGGCTATGTGGATGGCGAAAGGCTTTGAGACCATGCCATATGAAGACTCAGCCCTAGAGAAAAGAAAATTTAGGAGAGGATGTGATGGTTGTCTTCAATACTTGAAGCTCTATCTCTTAAAACAGAGATTATACACTCATTCTGTTTAGAGAACTATAATCAATGAGTGGGAGATGAAGAGAATCAAATTTAGCTTCAAGGTAAGAAAAAATTTCTTAACAATCAAAAGTGTCCCAAAATGATAAGGCTGGCCTCATGGGGGCAGTGGGCTTCCCTCAATAAAAGTCATTAAATGAAGGCTAGATGACCACTTATCAAAGAAGTTGTAGAAGATACAAATCTTGTTTAGGTGTGGGTCTGAGAGGGTCTCTGAGGTCCCTTCCCCCTTGACATTCTGCCCACTCAGAAATCATCTTTCCTTGCTCAGATCTCACTTAGTATTTTGCTAGTCGAGTCAGTCAGTCAACAAGAGGTGAGGAGGAAGGGAATAAGCATAATATAGTGTCTACTATGTGCTGAGCACTTGCTAAATGTTTTTTACAAATAACATCTCATCTGACCCTCACAACAACCTTATGAGGTGGATGCTATTATCCCATTTTATAATTGGGGAAAGTGAAGTAGACAGTGGTTAAGCTAGCTAGGGAAACTGAGAGAAAGAAGCGAGGAGATGGAGCACTCCAGGTATGGGGAACATCCAGTGCAAAGATAAAGGGACAGGGGATTAAGTAGGCCAATGAGGCTGGACTGTGGAGCGCGTGGGGCGAAGTCAGGCATAAGATGGCTGGGAAGGTAGGACGGGGCTAGGGCCATCCCAGGAAGCCAATCGGAGGGTGCTGTATTTTCTTGTGCACTTACGTTCTATGTTTTTTTGTATCTCACTCAGCATGCAGTTTTGTATGCAGTGGGCACTTAATAAATGTTGATTGTTTTTGCTGCTTTTATTTATTTTATAACTAAAATGTACTGAATAATCTAATTTACTTTCATTTTAATGAAAATGAAGAGCAGTACATTTATTTATGGTGAACCTCCAGAAAGGCAATGATGATTCATCATGATACTACTAAATGTTTGTGAGCTCCTTTTTTAGTGGGATGGAGCCTGGGTATGCTCCTTGAAGCAGACTGGACAAAGGCAAAGGAATGCTCCCTACAGGGTAGCCCAGTGGAGGGGAGGAGGCCAGGGTTCTGGGGTCTAAGAATAGAGAGGAGAGACAAGGAAGGATGAAAGCCAGAAAGAGTCATGACTCTCAGTAGGGAGGCTGGGATGGCTGCCTTTCTTTGGTCATTGGGATTTTTCCCACTATGACTGGTGTGACCTTTAACTCAACTTGTGCTGACAGGGGGAGAAAAAAGCTGGGCTAGTCAGCTACAATCCATTCTTTGTCATTAATGTAAATTGCTTTCTAAGCCTCAGGGAGTCTATTCTCCTTAATTGTATGATTTCTGGCCAGAGAGCTAGCTGAAGTGAAGAATGAAATTTAAGTGAATTCATCAAAGGTTTAATGAGTACCTACTAAGTGCAGAGCCCTGTATGATACTCAACAGTTTAAGACATGGTCCCTGTCTCCACTGAGCTAGAAAAGAAAAGGATGAGTATCTGCTGAGTAAGGATCGCAGAAGGGGAATGTTCTCATATAGACCTCAAGAGTTCAGGCTGTGAAGGAATATAACAGAATCACATATTAAATCACACCACAGAATTCAAAACCGAAAAGAAATCACATTGAATGAAAAGAAATTTTAATACTGGTGGCTAGTGGCACAGAATTATATTTTTACAAGTTACTGGTGTTCTTTTATCAAACCAGCGCAGTACGGGACACAGACCAACTTTGCTACCTGTATTACTGATGAACTAAAATTTTGAAAATCTAAGGAAAAGAAGGAATGGAAAAGAAAAGGAAATGTAGAGTTGTGGAAAGAGTCCTGGGATTGAATTCATGAAGAGAAGCATCCAAATTCTGCCTCAGGTCTTTATTAGCCGTTTGAACTTTGGTAAGTCATTTAACTTCTCTGGGGCTCAGTTTCTTTATCTGGAAAATGGGGACAAAAATAGCCCCTACTGCTTAGGGCTGTTAAAAGGACCACATGCGATAATAAACACAAAGTACTTTGTAAATCTTTAAAATACTTTATAAAACATTATTATTACGCTAGTATACATCACTGCCAGTAAAAAACTTACTACCAAGATGTACACACACACACACACACACACGTGTGTGTGTGTGTGTGTGTGTGTGTGTGTGTGTACTAAGGGTATATATGGTGCACTTAAAGTCACCTTAATTTTATTGGAATGGATGCTCCCTTCATTGATGTAGATCTTAACTTTTCTGTATCTTAGGAGAGTGTTGCTATGGGAAACTTTCTGGTAATAAGCCTCATGAGACTCATTCATCCTGAGACAATAATTTAGTTTATATCTATATGTGGTTTGTGTTCATCCTTCATTGCCGAAGAAAATCATGCCATCAGAGAAATGACGACATGACGTGCACTTGACTGTTTTGAGTGAGGGAGGGCTGTGCAAGGTCACCAGCCTCACTTCTCCAGAGTCATCTGAATCCAGTGACCAGATATTCATCAGGATGACTGGAGATAACACAGGATGAGGCAACTGTGATTAAGTGACTTGCCCAAGGTCACACAGCTAGTAAGTGTCAAGTGTCTGAGGTGAGATTTGAACTTAGGTCCTCCTGACTCCTGCACTGGTGCTCTATTCACTGCACCACCTAGTTGCCCCTATACTATATATAATAATTTAAAAGAAAACAAGATGGGAAGATTTCAGCACTCTGATTAAGGTAGTGACTAACTATGACTTCAGAGAACTGATGATGAAGTATGTAATGTAGGTGTAGAATCAGACATATGGGCTGGCAAGGCCAGGGTGTCCATCTGTTTTGTTTAATGACTTCTTGGTTGCAATACAGTTTTCTGAGGATGGGGTAGGAGGTGTGTGCAGTATGTCATTGGAAAATGATGACATAAAAAAGTCATTCATAAAACAGCAAAAAAAAAATCTGTTTTAAATATTATCACATTTATTCTAACTATACTTCCCACATTCTTAACTGCATACCAAGCTTATTAGGTTCCTCAAATATTTCAGAATTAAAATAAAAGCATACTTACATAATGAAGCAATTAAGCCATCCGAGTCTGCCACACTTCCTACTAAAGACAAGTAGACAAAAGGACCCTCCTAGGAAAAGGAAACAAGAAATAGAACATTTATTATTATTTCACTTGCATCTCACTTGCAGGATGACAGCCATACCTCATGAGTCCAAAGCCTTATCAGGTCTTCCTGCATAATGTAACTACAGCTTAACTATGCTACTGGAGAGAAACATTATCCTTGGATACATGGAGCAATCATTGCAGAATTTTCGTAGAGACGCACCCTAAATTATGAGACAGAGCCTTTCTTGAAGAATCACAGGTAAAGTCAAATATCACATAATTAACTGTATTTTCTTTTTGATTTATACCATAAAATCAGAAATACCCTTAAGGGAAATAAAAGTCAAGACAGTCAGCAACGAACAGAGGCAAATACTCCTGGCAGAGAAGCAACAATGTTGTCACCAGCTAGTAGTCGCCTAATGGCAATTTCGTCAGTCAGTCAATAAACATTTATTAAGCACCTACCACATACTAGTTACGAAGGCAGCTATGGGGCTCAGTGGATAGATTGCTGGGCCTGGAGTTAGAAGACTTCATCCAGCCTTACATACTTAATAGTTGTGTTATCCTGGGCAAGTCACAACCTCTGTCTGCTTAAATCCACTGGAGAAGGAAATGGCAAACCACTCCAGTATCTTCGCCAAGAAAACCTCTGAAGAGTTGGACATAACTGAACTAGAACAAGAACATGCCAATCAATGTGCTAAGCACTGCGGATACAAAGAAAGGCAAAAACCAGTTCCTTCCCTGATGGAGTTTATAATCTGAAGGAGGGGGAGGACAGCACATAAAAAGCAGCTAAAAAATGGGAGGTTGGGAGGATACTGGTTGCGGAGGCAGGATGAAGTACAGAGGAGGACTGCTGAGTGGGAAATGAAAGGATGGCTGCCCCGGGTGTCTGCTTTAAATGGAGGATCTGGGAGGAACTCTCCACTCATTGTGCACTTTCCATCTTCTCCATCCAGAGGGAAGAAGAGGTCCTAGAATCAGGGGGTAATGAGTACGTGTGAGTTGCAGGGTTGAAGAAGCTCAATGGATAAAGTGTGAGTCTTGGAGCCAGGAAGATCTGAGTTCAAATCCTGCCTCAGATGCTGACAAGGTATGTGACCCCAGGCAAATAATTTAACCTTTCCTTGCCTCAGTTTCGTCATCTGTAAAACGTGAATAATAATAGCACTTACTACATAGGGTTGTGAGGACCAAATTAGTTAATATATACAAAATACTCTGCAAACCTTAAAGTGCTATATAAATGCTAGCCATGATGGCAGATGAAATGGAAATGACAATGAATGTGGAGTCGGGAGACCTTGGCTGAAATTCCAGTTTTACCACTTGTGGCTTACGTAGCCTTGAGCAAGTTGCTTCAACTATCTGGCCTCCATCTTCCTCATCTATAAAATGAGGAGGTGGACCAGTGGTCTTTGAGAATCCTTCCAGGACTAAGAGCTAGGACCCCAGGTGACTCTGCCTCTCTCAGAATGTTTCCTCATTTATAAAACGAGGGGACTGGATGAGGCACTTTTTGGACAAATTTTTAAATTAATCTTTTGTTTTGACATCACTTCATTTCTCATCTCTCTTTTATCTAGAAAGTCATCCTTTAAAACAAAGAAAAAGAACAAAAAATAAAGTTCAGCAGAATGATTAGATAGTTTCTAAAGTACTTTTCAGCTGTAAAATCCTCTGAACTTTGGGAAGGGATGCCCCCTGGTGCCTCGCTGATGGGGTACTCCTGACTTATTCTTGTGGGAGATATGGTTCCCACCAACAACTCAATAAAACTAGTCTTATCTTTAAAAAAAAATAAAAATCTTGTCTCTTTAAGAAACAAAACAAAACAAAGAAACACACAAAACAAAACAAAAAAACACTGCACAGTCATACCTTTGAACCACAGCATGACAGCAAATTCACCTGGTCCCACCTTGCCCTTTGGGGTCTATTATACATTAGTTAGTGCTTTTTATATATTCTACATTCCAGTCAAATTGGCTGTAATTTGCTATGCTATGCACATGACATCTTTCCATCTTTTTCTAAACATCTGTACAGAATTTCTCCTTGGTCTGGGATTGTCTCTTTCTTCATCTCCACCTTTTAGAATATTTAACTTCTTTTAAGACTCATCTCAAGTACTCCCCCCATCTAAAGAGGCCCTTCCTGATGCCCTGAGTTGTTAGCACTCCCCCCGCCACCCTCACCACATATTACGGTATATAGATTTACTTTATCTACATTTTGAATTTACTTATCTATATACATGTGAACTCCTCAAGACAGTCCTCTAAGGTGAGTAGGACAATATAATCATTTTTTATAACAAAAGAAGATGATTGCACATGAAAGTGCAAATCTATTACATATAACTTGTTATTTCTTTTAAATATATAATAAAGTTATCATGTAAATTTCTTTTTTCTTCCCTTCCCAACCATCCTACAGATATATACCATTAGAAAAAAATCGGTATACACACATACATACATATATATACACACACATATACACACATACACATATTTAAAATTATTCTATACATACTTTTATTTGCCAGTTGTTTCTTTGGGGTAGCACAATATTATGATATACTCTTTAAAGACAAGGAAGCTGAAACTCAGAGATTAAGAGACTTGTACAGGAAGCTGTGACTCATAAGTCATGTCTAGCTGACCCCAGACCATGCTTTACATCCCATCACACCATCTTCCAGCACACCAGGGCCTACTTACCGCAGGCACCTTGCTCTGGGTTGTGCTACTACATATATTCATCCCATCTCCCTCTTCTACCATTTGTTCTGGGAATAATAAATAAATAGTACCATTGCTACTTAAATAGGAGTGACCACTAACTGTCTTATGGCTCTCCTCATGATCCTTTGATTGCCTGGTCCAAAACTCCTTCTCCTGGCTACTACTATCTTATATGTCAAGTCAAGTCAAGCATTTATTAATTGATTACTATGCGCCAGGCACTATGCTAAATGCTAGAAATACAAATGCAAGCAGAAAGACAGTTCCTACCCTGAAGGGGCTTACTTTGCAGAGAGAAAATTCAGGAGAGTCAGGAGTACTGGAGAAGGAAGATATGGTAGACCTGGGCCTTCTTGGGAGGAACCAGTCAATGTGAGGGAAAGGCCACAGGGACAAAAATACTTCCTATGTGTGAAATCCAGAGCATCCAGGATAAAGAGGTTTCTAGGACAACTTAAGAGAAAGCCTGGGGAGGGTTAGGAACACAGCCTAGAAAGGAATGAATTTGTACTAGATGTCCCAAACTCCTGGAGGAATCCCAAGTCCTTATTTTTAAATTTGAATCCCCAGGATCAAGCCCAGTGCTCAGGACACAGTAGGTGCTTAATAAATGTGCATTTATTCAAGTATCAGAACCAAGAGTCAAACACACATTTTCTGACTTAAGGTCCGATTGCTTTCCACTAAAATGAAACCTTTCATGTGTAACATCAAAGTTCATTTGCCACCTCTATCTTTCAGTTTTTCTTTCTGAAGCAGAAATATTGGTAACAGACATTTAACAATCGAATTTTAATGAAGCAACCTCCATAAAGCTGGCTCTGATAAGATGGGTGTCCCGCTTTGAACTAGGAGGAGAGATATCTTTTGTCAATGAAAGACTGATTCTTTTTATGGACAATGTTGCTCTCTTTTCTATGGAAAAGAAAACAGAAAAGGGTCCACAAATAGTCTGTCAGCAGCTCATAACTGGCTACAAGCCTCATTCTGTTCACCTTAAAGACAAACAAAAACACACAGTGCACCTTCTGTCAATTTGGGGAGTTCATTCAAGATCTGAACTCTGAATGGCTCACAGTGAGTCATGATGTTATGTATTCCGTGCAGAAGGTTGCCTGACGAAAGCAGTGACGCAGAGCTCAGCGGGGTGCAACAGGCTGACGCCACTTCAGGAGTGTGCGTGAATCAGATCTCCCACAGGATCAGAGGCTTTAGCGTTGGAAACAAATGACTCAAATCCTGTTCATTCTAGGCTACATTATTTCCTTCTGCCTCTCACCCAGTAAAGGAACTCAATATAAAATAGAACAAATCATTTACGAAAATGATGGCTTTCCTTTATAGAGTACCTTAATATCTGTAAAGTGCTTTACACATATTATCTTCTTGAATCTTCACAACAATCCTGAATGCTATTGTTATTACAAAGCACTTTAAAAACATTTGCAAAGAACTTCACATGTACAATTTTATTGGGTCCTCAGACTCTGAGGTGGGTACTCTTATTATTTCCATTTTACAGATGGGGAAACTGAGGCCGAAAGAGGGAAAGTGACTTATCTGATACCACACAGCTGGTAAGTTCCTGAGAAATGAACAAGGTCTTCCTGACTCCAAGTTCTGTATCTTACCTGGGGTCACACAGCTATGAAACTGAAGAAATACAAGAACAAAAGTGGCCATTATAGCATTACAGAGACTTTGGGGGTGTGTGGGTGTGGCATGCAGAATTGATTGTGCTAAAACTGCATAGGTATTTCCTATCAAAGCTACCGGAGCTATTATTTAATATTCCATGTATGCTAAGTTTATCTCAGAAACTACATAGAATCAAGACCAAGATACTGTCATTGTGTACTGTTCTGATCATTTAAATTAAAAGAACATTTCCTAGCAATGCAAACTTCATTCACTAGAAAGCAGTGGTTCTTACACGTTGGAAGCATGCCTAGAATTGAGGAGTGCAAGGCTCGGGTGAAATCCTGTTAGTGGAGATTTGTGGGATTATTAAAGCTAGCTTAGTTCCAAATGGGAGCCAAGACTTTAATCACAGCATACTCTCATTACTGCTGTTTTGAACAAGGAAGGAAGGAAACAAATGCTTATTAAGTGCCTACTATACGCTAGTGCTAAACACTTCACAAATATTATCTTGTCTGAGCTGCACAATAAGCAGAGGTTAAGTGAATTGCCCAGGGTCACACACACAGTGTCTGGGACTGGATTTAAAGCCATGTTTTGTTGACTCCAGATTCAGTGCTCTATTCATTGTGTTACCTGGCTGCTTGGAAGAATATAGCCGAGTCTAGTTGTCTGACTCAGTCCCTACAGGAAGCATGGAATTTTAAGATGCTGGCATTGAAATGAGCCTTGAAGAAAATCTAATCTAAACCCGAAAATGCAAGTGAGAAGTGAGTAACTAGCTAACTAATGCATGAAACATGACTTTGTTTCTGTAAAAGCAGTACATAAAGCTCAACAATTATTTTCTCATGTGTAGAATGAATTGGATTAGATTGGAGGCCCCTATCCTTTATGTGGTAAAGAGCCACCTTCTGTTTATGTGAACCAAAGATGATCCTTCAGGAGAACACTCAGTAGTAGCTAAGGACCAAAGCCATCCCAGGAGGGGCCACGAGATCTGAACTTTGCCAGCCTTCTATTACGCTGCTATAGCTACCTTAGCTACTCCAAATAAGGGGAAAAGGTTGAGAATTTACATTCTCTCCAGTGACGTGGACAAGGATTGGAGGGCAATTATTTCAAACACACAGAACCTTCCTATATCCAGTTAGGCCCCAAGATTCCACCAATCACTATCCTGACCACAAGGCAAGACTAGGGACTTGCTATTTGTCCTCTTGTACACTCTTCCTCTATCCCATCATGCATTCCTAGGGGACAGGTAAACAAATCGGCATTATCATTAGTATTATGAAAGGTGATTCCAGTCGTTGGAAATCAGTGTTTAATGACCATGTGAAAGATTGTTCCAAACCACTCGTAACAGAAGGAATGCACATCAAAATGAGTAGGATTTCTCTGCACACCCAGCAAAAACTGGCTAAACTGACAAAAGATGGGAATGATCAGTGTTGAAGGGCACACTGAACTACTACATGATGAAGTGGTGGAGTGGTCCAAAGCAATTTGAGATTATGCTAAGAAAGTGACTAATCATATCCTTTGATCCAGAGATTTATCCTATTACCTAAGAAGGAAAGTAGAGAGACCAGAGGATAGAGTACTGGGCTTGGAGTCAATTAGTTAGACAATCAATCCACATTTATTGAGCACTTACTATTTATTGAGTCAGGCACTACACTAAGCACTCAAGTCAGAAAGACCTGAGTTCAAATCCTGTCTCAGATACTTATTAGCTATGTGTGAACTTGGGCAAGTGACTCTCTGTGATGGAATTTCCTCATCTGTAAAAATGAAGGTTTGGGGAATGATGGTGCTAAGGTTCCTTCCAGTTCTATATCTTTTCCAAATGTTCATATGGACTATTTGTGCCCAACCTGTGGTACAGCATTCTGAGCTTATATTAGTCTGATCACCCACAGTTGGACATACTGTACCCTGACCCCAATGCAATGATGTCACTTTGGTCCTCTTTGAATATGAAGGACAGCAACCAATATCTATGATCCTATAATGCTATGAAGTAAATGATTAAAAAGAAAAGCTCATCCATACCCAAAATTTTTATAACCACACTTTTTATCATAATGAAGAAGCAGAAACAACTGGTCATTGACTGAGGAATGGCACATGAATGCAATGGAATATTACTGTCCTGGGGAAAAATATGATAAATAAATGAAAACACAGGAAGACTTAGGTGAACTCAGCAGTATGACCCTTAGATTGAAGCAAGCAAGGTCCCTACTCCACACCTATGTTTCAGAGGGCTTCCACATTGTGGAGGATCCTATTCATCACAAGCCCCCAAAAAAGTGTTAAGGGGTAGGCAAGAAGGCAAAGAATTGGAAGATGAGGGGATGTTCATTAATTGAGGAATGGTTGAACAAGTTGTGGTATATGATTATTATGGAATACTATTGTGCTATGGCAAATGATGAGCAGGATGCTCTGGGAAAAGCCTGGAGAGACTTGCATGAGTTGATGCAAAGTGAAATGCACTGTGTACTAAGTAACTAATATTGTAAGGTGATCAATTGTGAATGATGTAGCTATTCTCAGCAATACAATGATCCAAGGCAACTTAGGATGAAAAATGCTATCCATCCTCAGAGAAAGAACTGATGGTGTCTAAATACAGATTGAAGCATACTTTTTTGTTTCCTTACATTTTTTTCATGAGGTTTTTTTGGTCTAGGATTTCTGGTTCTGGGAGCCAAGATGGTGGAGTAATCGGTAGTTGCTATCTCCCTCCCCTTGTTGACCTTGAAGAGTCCAGAGTATCTCCTGGGGAAAATCCTGGAACAGTGAGAGCAGCAGAAGGGGTAAACAGACACCTAGTCCATGAGACTAGGAAGATCGCTAAGGAGGGTCTCTCTTGCTGTGGCTGAAGGGGACCAATATAGGACCAGAGCTGTCTCAGACAGCCCCACCTCAACAAACCAGGAGAAGATCCTGAGCCCCAGGGGAGTAAAGCCCACAACTGCCAACACAAGTATCCCAGGTATGCCTCAGCATCCCAGGGGATTAGGGAAGACATTAGTGCAGATGAAATCACCAAGCACTGAGCTTGCCTACGCGCCTGCTCAGCAGAGGAGACCTCCTGTGGCCAAACCACCCCTACCCCACACTTAATGCAGCTAGCTCTAGGGTAACTCTGGGGAAACCCCAAAAGACCTCATCTGACCTCTGCTTTCCAACACCAACCAGCTCAGCACCAGGGAAGCTGCAGCATTTTAACTTCTAGGTGAAAGAACCAGAGGTCACAACACACAGTCTCAAGTTTTAGGCACAAGATCTGTGGGACAGAGCCCCCCTGTACCCAAGATACAGAGATCCACTGTAAAAGTCAGGAAAAGGGTGATCATCATGAGTACGAAGCAAAGCAGAAAAGACCATAGAACCTTTCTATGGGGGACAAGGTCCAAAACACGAATATCAAAGAGGTCAGCACTGACACTGTACTCCCATCTTCCCATCTGAAACTTCAGAAGGGAATATGAACTGGTCTTAAGCACAAAGAGCATTCTTGCAAGAGCTCAGGAAGGATTTTAAAAGCCAAATTAAAGAAACAGAAGAAAAACTGATCAATGATTTTTAAAATATGAAAAAAGAAATCACAGAAGAATTTAAAAGAAAAATTGGACAAATGGAAAAGGAAGTACAAAGCCTAACTGGAGAAAATAACTCCTTAAAAGGAACATTGGACAGATGGAAAAGGAGATGCAAAAGTTAACCGAAGAAAACAATTTGATAAAAATTAGAATTGGGCAAGTAGGAGCTAATGACTTTATGAGACATCAAGAATCAGTCAAATAGAATCTAAAAGAATGAAAAGATAGAAGAAAATTTAAAATATCTAAATGGAAAAACAACTCACCTGGAAAATAGATCCAGGAGAGAAAAATCTAAGAATTACTGATCTACCAGAAAGTCACAATGAAGAAAAGAACCTGGACAATATCTTTCAAGAAATCATCAAGGAAAATTACCCAGAAGTCCTAGATCCAGAGGGAAAAATAGTCATTGAAAGAATCCACTGTTCACTTCCTGAAAGACATCCCAAACTAAAAACTCTAAGGCATATCATTGCCAAATTCTGGAACTATCAAGTGAAGGAGAAAATACTGCAGGCAGGCAGAAAGAAGCAATTCAAATATTGAGTCTTCTTGGTCTATATTTTCTTTTATAATATGACTATTATGGAAATGTTTTGCATGACTACACATGTATATCCTATATCAAATTGCCTGCCTTCTCAATGTGGGTGGAGAGGTAGGGAGAGAAGAAGGGAAAGAATTTGGAACTCAGTTTTAAAAATGAATGTTAAAAATTGTTTTTACATGTAACCAGGGAAAAATAAAATACTAAATAAAAAAATTTTTTAAAAAGAGATAGCCAAGAATTCCAGAAAATATTCCACATTCTCCCAACACAATCCAACTTCTGCCTATGCTGCCTTTTATTGAATGACATGCTCATAGATTTAACACTCATTGTTAACTGTCACGATTTACTTGGAAAATACAATGTATCCAGTTGACTGAATATATTGTTGCAGATGATAAATTTGATAATAACATAAATGTACATAAATGTACACAGCAACAACATATGGGCAAGAATTTTACCACTACCGAAAGATACAACATCGTAAGATAAAGTGAGAGTGATCACTAATGCTACGCTACCAGTCAGGTCCAGTCAAAAACTTGAGTTTGTAGGGTAGACAGCATTGATGGGTAATAGGCCTGAATTAAATATCAAAACATTGTGGCTGAATTTAAGGATTTTCTTTTGATATTACACATACAGTTCAACTTTATGACACGAAAACATTATGTTGCAGTTTGGGTCTATTAATCTTAAATATTGATATTAGTAGCACACACTTTATGTTCTGAGAAGCTGATTGTTTTTGACATCCCATATATTTTTTTTCCTTAGAATAATGGTTACTTAAAAATTCTAGGCACTTTACCTAAATCTTTATAATTAGCAAAAGCAAGTTACTATCTCTTCAAATTTGTTTCTAAATAAATATCACAATCATTAATGTTATGACTGTAATAGTAAACTTAAGTTTAAACATTCTCTTGTCTAAATATGGGCACACAGACAGTTGCCATCAAGGTGTACATGTGCAGTAACTCATCACACTGTATATAAGATAGTACCTTCTGTTATGTAAAGTTATGGAGAAGTTGGATAGTTTCACTACTTTACACTTTTACATGTTTGTATACGTTTAAATTATGGTAAATGATAGCAAGGGCAGGGAACAACCCTGAAAGGTATAGTGAAATTTTTTACACCAAAACATTGTTCTAAGTTTGAGTCACTAACTGAAATGCAAGTTCCACCTAATTTAATTTCTTAAATTACAATTTTGATGTGTTTTGTATATTTAATACAAGGTGATGATTTTAACTTTGAGGAAGGTAGAGTTATTTTATCTGAGTTTTCAAGAAACAGGGCATTATTTAATGTACAGACAGTATCAACACTCCATTCTCTGCTTTATTTGTACTACCAACACAACAAAAATAATAAATAATTTAAACTTTAGCACAAGATACAATAAAAATTATCTTTCAAATGATCTACTTCATGAAAATGAATACAACTATCAGAGTCTTCTATGAAGAGCCTTTTATTATTCACCTAAAAAGCTCCAAAATAGAGTTTCCCCATCTACTATTAAATTTTTACTCATCATGTTATACTCTGACATACACTGTTGCAAAAAGGGCAATATTTTCAGGTTTTTTTGGAATATTAATATTAGGGAGTCATATGGAGTTGGTTAGTATATTCTAACTTCCTTACTTCTGTGTATCAGTTATTGAATGGTGCTGAAAACACTTTCTGAAAATAAAACTATGGCTATTTGTGGCATCCTGAAGGACTATGAGCACTGAGTAAGGTGAGACTTTATGGTATAAACTGTTTTCCTGGAATATCTGACTATTAGTGTTGCAAAAAGTGAAGAGCATAGGTGGGTGAACTCACTGGCTTCCACGGGTCATGCATGTTGTATATAATGTAATATAGGTCGCATGAGCTATAATAGCAATCCAAATTTAGACAGTCATTTCAGTTCTGTAAAACTAGGTGGCACAGTGCCATGTCTGGAGTCAGGAAGCCCTATCTTCCTGAGTTCAAATCTAGCCTCAGACACTTACTAGCTGTGTGACCATGGGCAAATCACTTAATCTTGTTTGCCTCAGTTTCCTCATCTCTAAAATGAGCTGGAAAAGAAAATGATAAATCACTCCAGTATCTCTGCAAAGACAACTTCAAATGGTGTCATGAAGAGCTGAACAGGGCTGAAATGCCTGCACAACAACGACAACTCTTTTTTTTCTTGCTGTGGAAGACATGAAATTAGCTGGGTATTGTGCATTTGATAATAAAGAACATGGAGATGGTTTCTGGACTCTTCATGTGCACTCAATAAATAGTAAATAACTCTTCTTTACCCATTATTCAAAATCTTTACTAACAAATCAGTAAGTACACCTCACATGGGGTTATACATTTTGTAAAACATTTTAAAATCAAATTATTGATATACACAGGCTCCCCAATATTTTCCTTGGTCCCCTGACTGCTCTAGGGATGACTCTGGAAATAAAGTCAAATGAAATAAGCTAACACGTTCTGTTCAAGGCTATAACAATGAAAATGGAAAGAACAACCAAATAGCTGAAACGGAATTTCGTGAAATTAAAATGACCAGGATTGGCCTCAAAGAACTATGAGAATATAGCTCCTTTTCTTTGTAGATAATGTCAGTCTGTCAATAAATATTTATTAAATGTCTACAATGAGCCAGGCAAGTGTGCTGTGTGCCATGTGCTGAGAATAAGAAGAAAGGTAAAAGACATTCTTGAGTAGCTTCCAGTCCAATGCCAAACCTTAAGATGTTGACTAACTTTATTGCTCTTTCCCCTCTACCTTTTTAAATTTTTTTTTTTTTATAAAAGATAGATCTCTGGGAGAGAAGTGAAGAACGATATATTGGAATAATATACTGGATCTTAAAAAAAGATATCAGTGAAAAATTTTAAATGGTTTATTAAGGCACACATTTTCCTCCACAAGAACATAAGCTCCTTGAGGACAGGGACTTTTTCTTCTCTCCCCTCCCCTCTTTGTATTTCTATTACCTAACACTATTACCTAACCTTGGCACATAGCAGGTATTTGACAAATATTTGAAATAGATAACTAAAATGAAAGAATAGAATTGGGGGCGTATTGAGAGATCTAAAAGTGTATGATGGGGAGCATAACTGATTAGCCACAAGAATTTCCACGGTGGCTTTTGGTCATAAGTGGATAAGTTTCTGAGTTACAGGGAGGTAAGTGTACAGATAGCCTCCAATCCCCTTCCCCTCTCTACAGTGGAAATTTCCACACATCAGGAAGAAGCAGGAGCCAAAAAATTGGCAACAATTTATTGAGAGAATAGCATGGTGAAGATAATACAGTGTTGGACTTGGGAAGAACTAGATTAAAATTTTGCTTCTGACATTTGTTAGGTGTATGATGATGGGAGAGTCATTAATCTCTCTGAGCCCTGGTTTCCTCATCTGTAAAATGAGGACCACAATATCTGTACTATCTCCATGAATATTGTGCCTTTCAGCACCATGGACACCCCCCAAAGACTGTTGTGAGATTCCAAGTGAGATTAAATATCTAAAGTTCTTCAAAGGTATTAAATTGACATATAAATTTTGAAAAAGAACTTTAATAGTACTGTGATTATTTAATAGTACTGTGAATAGTAACTGTGGTTCAATGGAAAAAGTATTGAACTAAAAAGTTACAGGACCTGAGTTCAAATCCTGCCATTTATTACCTGTAACTTCTTGGATGAGTACTTTAACCTCTCTCAAACTGAGTTTCCTCATCTGTGAAATCAGGGAGTTGTACTAGATGACTTCTAAGGCTCCTTCTAATTCTAAGGTTGGGGACTTTAAACTAGGGTCTGTGAACTTAAAAAAATTGATGTTTGCATTTTATTATAATTGGGTTCCTTTGTAATCCTAAGTAACATATTGTATTCATTTAAAATATCATTCTGAGAAGGCATTCCTGGCTTCATCAGTATTGCACAGAAAAGACTGAGAACCATTAATCTCAAGCAATCATTTAATGAGTAAGCGATCTGTCTCTAATTTCACTTCTTCTGACAGTTCTAACCTTCTCCCTTCCTACAATAAGCTGTTCATCTGATAGTATGCCCTCATTGGCAAACAGTACAAAGTTATATTGCTAGATGCTGATGTGCAAGCCATCAGTGAAACCTGTCAACTAACCTTATTACTGAACATCTCTATGAAAGTACAGCAGCCTAAGAAAAAGACATTCCCCCTTTTCTCAGTCTGCCACAGGACTTAGGACACTGTAGTTTCAAGTCACTTAACCCCAACTGCCTCATCCTGGGTCATCTCCAGTCATCCTGATGGATTCAGATGGCTCTGGAGGAGAATTGAGGCTGGTGACCTGCACAGCCCTCCCTCACTCAAAACAAAGTCAAGTGCAAGTCATGTCATTATTTCTCCGATGGCATGGTCTTCTTCGGCATCGAAGGACGAACACACACACACACACACACACACACACACACAAACACACAGAAGCTAATAAAACAAATAAGGCTTCTTGAAAGGGGCATCTATCTATAGTGACTGTAAATAACTCAGGGTCTAACCTTGAAAAGTGACCCATGTTCAGCTCACACAAACATATATGAAAACCAATGAGACAGCAGAGTATAATGAAGGAAAGGGAGAAATGTCTCTTTATTCTCTGGATCAGTCCAAAAAAACCAAGTGAAAAGAAAAGCAGAATGAGCTGGCTACACACAGTTTTTAGCACAGTGCTTGGCACATAGTCAGTACTTAAATGGTTTTCCACTCACTTATTCATTGATTTATTCATACAGAACATCCTCTTGGGCTGCTCAGAAATACTAAGTCATTTGCCAGCCCTTTTTGCTACCAGACAAGCTTTAACATTAAACAAACCATTGTTTAAACAGTAAATATTCATGTGAGCCACTTGATTATTAAAAGCTGTAACAAATACGCAGTGCAAACGGGCTTACAATCATCACTCTTCCTTTCTGCCAGTCCCATGAATATTATCCCTTTCAGCACCATGGTTACCACCACGCAGCCACTCAGAAATGTCCCTGCGCATCAGGAAAGATTTTCAAAGACATGGCTTGGGTGCTTCTGAAATGGACGAGGGCCCTTATGGCTCTCATGGTATGGCTCAGGGTGCCATAGTTAAATGGTACTCTCAACAACTTACTAGAACTAATGTAGCTTTCCATTTCTGGCACCACAAAGAAAAGTAAAGGCTGGAATAAAAAGAATAAAAATGAATGACTCTGAAAGGAATAAAGGGTGGGGGACCAAATTTTATCTTTCCTATTTATTATTCATGACTATCAGTGGCCACACTCTCATTGGATATGTCCCATCCAGAGTTCTGACATTCATTTCTTCAAGGCCCTATGTGGCATATGCTACACATCTCTTGCGAGTCTCTTTGAGGAGAACACTCTAAAGACTTCCTACTTCCACTTAGAAAGCCACTTTCTCATCCATCAGAGTAAGGCCATGTCTGCTGATTATCACAGCATCTGCAGTGTTTCCCCTTGGGTCAGAATGCTGCTGTTTCTGTAGGCTTTACTTTATGTTGCTACACTTTCCTCCAATGACTTATTTTAAGATGCAAACTGCTCTCCACTCTACTAACCTTTGCAGTATTCATGCAGGAGGGGAGCCAAATGACTGTCAAGGTTTTTGTTTGGTCCATTTTATTTTAAGTTCCATGTGTTTTCACAACAATTTAAGAAAATGGAAAAAGATGTGAAATTCCACGTGATCCCTGAGAATTCGTAGTAAATTTGCTCCTAGTACAATGCAAACTTTTTGCAAACCAGAAGAGTTTTCATTTTTTAATCTTTAAATACCCATGCCTGCCATAGCAGGTATTTAATAAATATCTTGTTGAATTGACCTCTCTCAAAAAGGATTGGGTTATTAAAACAAAAATAGAAATTCTGAAAAGTCCTTACTGTTTAATGTATAGGAAGAAAATCAATCCCAAGTTGAAATCTCTCATGTAAAAAGCAAGATCAAGTGACCAATTTCTAACCTCCTTCATCACCTAAAAAGAACATCAGACATTGAATTTTTACAAAGTGCCTTGATATCCCTAAAATAGAGCTTTTAACCAACACATTAATAAAAATAAATGCTTAAATGAAGGAGGTACTGGGGTATAATCAGACTGTTTCTTAAGGGAGATGTACTGAATTTTTTAGTTTCCAGCTTTAATTAAAAAAAGAACCTCAAAGAAATGTTATGGCAATTTCAATAAAAGATTCAATTTAATTAGAACTGAACTTGTATGAACATGAATTTCAAAAGAACCTCAGGGAATATCATATAACATTATCTGATGTTAGGTACAAAAGAAGGCACTATTGAAAGAGTGGACTGTTATAATAACTCTGTCCTAAATTCATTCTTTAGCTTCAAATTTGAATCACAAAAATGGTAGTCAAATGAGGGTTGATGTTGCCATGTCACGGCAACAGGATATATCCCCATTGACTGAAGGCTCAGCTGCCTCGACCTCCTAGGGCTGCCCTCAGCAACTAGGCTTTAGTACTCTCACAGATGTGTGCTGCCCAGCTGTCCTCCTAATGAGATGACGACTTCATTTGATGAGAACTAGCCATAGTGAACATGCTGCCTCATGAAATTGAGATAGGACACAGACTTTTTCAAAATAATGATGAATGAATGGATCAAATGGCCATCCCAGGTCTATCATCCCTGCTACATGGTAGCCCTGTCACCAGGGCTTCCAACATATTTCTCACCTCTTGCCCCCCTCCCAAAAAAAAGGGGAAAAAAACCTTTATGCTTCTGACTGATATTCTGACAAAATGCCTTGAAACACATTTTCCAATCCAATTCACAACATAGCCTGGTAGATGGGAGTCCCAGACTTACAGTCAGAAAGTTGAATCTAGCCTCAGAAGTTTAATAGCAGAGTGATTAACAAATGACTTAACCTTTAACTTCACCCTAAGCCCTCTGATCCTTTCTCATCTGTGAAGTGAGTCTGATAATAGCATCTACCTCACAAGACGACTGGGGGAAGACCAAGTAAGAGATCATATATAAAATCTTTTGCAAACCATCAAGTATTATGCAAATAGGAACCAATATTATTATTGTAGCTATTTAACATAGTGACTGGATTAAGTAAAAAACAAACCAAAATACAATCTTGGGCCACGCAAATAAAGAAGACAGCTAGAACATGGGAAGTAAATATCCTGATGTACTCTGCGCTGGCCAGACAGCTGGAGGGTTGTGCTTAGTTTGGAGAAACACATTTTAAGAGGGACACTGACAAATTCAAATGTATCCAGGAGAAGGAAAGTGTAAGGTCTGAAAGCTATTCCATAACATGGAATGACATAAAGAATATGAGGCATTTAGCCTGGAGAAGCAGAGGCTGAGGTTCAAATGAGAGCTGACTTCAAGTGCTTACAAGGCTAACAAATGGAAGAAAGATTGGATTTATTCTATGTAACTCCAGAGGTCCAATTAGAAGCAATGCAAAGCTGTGATAGGATGGGTTCCACCTTCCCCTCTATTTCCCCCACCCCTAAAAAAGCCCACCAATATGACCTACACTAGTTTTCTCATCACCCTCCTCCCCCAAAGGAGACTATATTCTTCCCTTGGACTCAATTAACTCAGAGGTCTAAAGGCTCAAGCTTCTCCTTCCTTGATGTAGTTTTACTGATAAGCTTCATGTACATTTCAGGGCATAATATAAAGGGTTCATTGGGAATCCCAGTCCTTAGGATTTGGCAGCTTTCATTAGACCTAGAGTCACCACTCTCTACCCTGTAGAACAGAGGTATGTCCATATGGTGATAACAGGGTCATGCCTCCTCAGGTTTCAGTGCAGTGTCCTTCCTACGTTACAGCTAAGTAAATCTCCTTTTGTTTACTGTTGAATGACCTATGATCATTTTGCAGAGCCTAAATTAACAGGTTTCCAGCAGGAATCAAGCCTGCTCCTAACAAAAGCAATGGCTACAAGTTCTGGGGACATGGATTTGGCCCAATTTAACCAGGATTATCTATCATCTATCTATCTATCTATCTATCCATCATCCATCCATCTATCTGTCTGTCTATAGAGAGAAATGATTATTTACCTCATATTAATAATCAATTATTGAGATTAAGTTTTTTCTTATTTCCTCATCAGAAATAAATTCCTGGAGATTATTCAGCTATCTTTGAAGGATACTGCTGACAGAAGAGATTATCCAAATCCTTGGGGAACTCCACCCACAAAATCCAGTCTAACTGACATCTTGCCCTTAGGAAATAAGCCCCCTGTCTATCCTTGGAATCTTCCATTAGAATTTAGGGTGATCCAGCTTATGAAGGAGAAAACTAATCAGTGAGTTCTGGGTAGTGATGGGTTCTTTTGACCAGATTGCTGGAGGTAGTTGAGTCACACGATTAGGTCACATTTTCTGCAGGAGTTGCCAAAGACTTTTTGCCCACCTTCTCATTAATATGTCTACCTCCTTCATTGATTGATAACCAATCAGTTGATTTCCACATGCTCTTTTCTAAAGACTTTTTAAACATTCAGGATTCTCCAGGAAAGGCCTTTGGTTTATGAGAAAGCCAAATGAGCATCATTTAATTAATTATCTGTTAACTATAGTTAATAAAATTGATTATTAACTATCCAGAAATTAAGTCTCTCAAACTTTTCATACATCAGAAGATCTAACAAAAACTGAAGCTATGTGGTGCTTGGTTAGGAATCAGGGTGTGCGAACATGATGTCCCACCCAGGATAAGTTGACCATCTAAAATCTCATCAAAATGCTGTTGAATCAGCTTCTCTGATCTCATTGGAGGGTGGAGCCCTAAACCCCTCCTACAAGTTCCTTATTCAGGGTTGAGATCTGAACTTTTTAGCCAACTCTCCACTTTCTGCAGCTCTGCTTGGTCTGAACTCTGCAAATATGACGCCCCTGCTAGGTACTCCATCCCCTAATATGTCCCTTCTCTCCCCACCAGCCTTCCTTTGCATTCATCAGATTGAGAACTCCATCAGGTCAGGGACTGTCTTTTTAACAAATTTATATCTTCAGTACTTAGGACAGTGCCTGGGAATACAGCAAGATTAATAAATATTTATTGAATTGAATCAGGGTGTGTGAATGGTCTAGACTTCTACAAGAACGTCTTCACAGGTCCCAGTGATCTTATCAGTCTTCAGAGTAAATTTCTTAATGGTGAGAATTGTCCCCAAGTGGTATAGACTGTTATTGTGAGAAGTGAGCTTCTTGTTATTTCAAGTGTTTTATTAGAACTTAGATGACCATTTGTTAGGGAGGTTACAAAGAATATGCCTTCTTATACATATAAGAAAATATATATATATATATATGTAGATAGATAGATGGATTAGTATATCTCAGAGCCCTTCCAATTCCAAGTCTTTCCCCAAGACCCGAGGCATTGTACCTTGGCACACTATGACCCCTGATCCCAGAAGCTCACATTTGACAGCCACCACCACTCTGGCTGTCCCCCTTTTCTTCAGAGATCAATAGCCAACAAGATAATAGATGAATGATTTTTAAAGTGAGTCAAACAGGCCAGAGGAGCTGGAATAAGACAAATTAGGCTCTACTAAATGGACACCCACTGGAACAAATCCTAATCAGTTGTCTTTTAATTAACTGAAAGCACCATAATTTCTGCAGAATTTGAACATGATATTCTTAAAGCCTCTTTAGCTCTAAAGGATGAAAATATTTTGTAACATCAAAGGACAAGAATGACAATAGCAGACAAATATTTGTGAAGAGTTGGATCTTGATTCATAACCATATAAACTGTCCAAAGGAACCAATATCCTAAAGGTAGGCATAGAAGCATAGATTTAGAACTGGAAAGGACAAGAGACGTCATTGAGTCCAATTTTCTTATTTTACAAAAGGACTTAAGTGAGGACCAGGTGACTGCTGTTCATTCAGTCATGTCCAACTCTTCATAACCACATGAATCACAGCACTCCAAAACTGCCCATGGAGTTTTCTTGGCAAAGATACTAGAGTGGTTTTCCTCTCGAGTGGATTAAGGCAAACAAGAGCGTTTGAGGCTGGATTTGAACTCAGGTCTTCCTCTAGGAAATGGTGCCATCTAGCTGCTGCTGAAGACCAAAGAGGTTAAGTAATTTGCCTATGGGTACTTAGAAAAGTAAATGCCAAAGCTACATTTCAAACTCAGGTATCATAAATTCAAAGCTTATCCCCTTTTTACTGTTCCATGCCAGACAAACAATTTTTCTGTCTGAATACCCCCTGTCCCAGTGTGTTTTTCACTTGTGGGAGATCAGCTAGTTGTTAGTAAATACATAATTTTTTTTTAATTTGAAAAAAAAAAATAAGAGAATCTTGATCAAGTAAACATAAAAGGGACTAAATCACAAATTAAGCCATAAAGTCTAAAACTCTGTTCTAATCTCCATGTTCTAATTCTGCTTTCTTCGCTCTCTATCACTCAGTATATCTTTCTATACTTGTCTTTTTAAAGTTCAATAGTATTTCTCAAATATTAATTTATTCTCACTGTTTTATTTGTGAAGGCAGGAAGATTGCTGCTTCTCATTCTGGGTTTTATCTTCAAGTCAGTTTTGAGTGGGTCAGAAAGAACTTCTCGGAACTGAGATAGGAGGTAGATTCTGAATGGGGAAAAGGGGAAAAGAGGCCCGGAGAAGAATATATAGTGTGTGCAAAGGGAAAAAGGTCATAAGAAAGTTTCCTTTCCCCTCCTAAAGAAGTATGCAGAAGGATAAGAGGCACAGGGCAAAGTAGGCAAAGGAGAAGTGGAAGAAGGCCTATTCTATAGGAGGACTTCACTCTAACACAACTGATTTGGGATTTTTTTTTTTGGATATGCTACAGGTCAGTAAAAATTTACTATAAACTATATTATGCTTTCCCCATGGCAATCCTGCAAAATAAGGAATGATATAATTAATATTTTTCACTGGGTAGCAAACGTATCCTCTGAATTACATTGAATTTGGAATCTGAGGACCTGGGATTTCACTATTGGGGATGCTCTTTTCACCAATGCAGATTGTTTTCTGTTGTAGAATGGAAGTTCTTAACCTAGGGTTAACCTATGAACCTGTTTTTAAAAATATTTTGTTAATTGTATTTCAATACAATTTTGGTTTCCTGTGTAGGGCTGCTCAGGCACTGGGCTTGGAATGATCTGGCTTGAAAATCCTACTTCTGATACCTGCTAGATGTATGACCGTAAGCAAGTTATATAACCACTGTGCCTCAGTTTCTTTACCTGTAACATAAGGAAGTTATACTTGATGGCCTTCAATTGTGACACTGGGTTTTGCCTCTCCCCAGGATAAAGACAAATACAAGGTGTGCACACACACACACACACACACACACACACACACACACACGTGTGTGTGTGTTTTATTGGGTTGTTGGTTGTAATTATATGGCTTCAAAAGACAGACTGCCAGGCACCTGGTTTGTTTTCCGAATCTCTGAAAGTCCTGGCACATGATCTCTCCTTGTTAACAGACTCCCAGGACAGAGTTCAGAGATGCGACCTTTCATCTCTGACAGCAACGACCATGCCTAAGCTCTCTCTGGCTGTTCTCTTGATCTTCTGCAGGCCTTTTTCAGACCCAGCATTCCATAGCTGCTCTACTTTGATTAGACAATCAGGGACAATGGAAGGAAAGAATCCATGCATTACATATAATATATACTCATATCTATCACAATATGTCAGAGAGAGAGAGAGGTCAACAATAGGAGACTAAGAGAGAAGGAGAATAAGGGAAAGGGGAAAATGGGGATCTCTATAATTCATAGGATCCATAGGATTTAGAGCTGGTAAAGATCTTACAGACCACCCCAACCTCAGCATTTTCCAGTTGAGGAAACTGAGGCCCAGAGAGGGGAAATGATTTGCCTAAGGTGACACAAATAGTAAATAAAAGAGCCAGCTGAATGTAGGTCCTCTGATTCTAAATCTGTTACAATAATGAGATATAATATAATATAATATAATACAATACAATATGATATGATATGATATAATTTGATATAATATAAAAATTTTAGGGCAGCTAAGTGGCACAGTGGATAGAGTGCTGGACCTCTACTAGTTGTGTAACCCTGGGCAAGTCATTTAACCCTGTTTGCTGCAGTTTCCTCATCTGTAGAATTGGTTGTAGAAGGAAATGGTAAACCACTCCTGGATCTTTGCCAAGGAAACCCCAAATGAGGTCATGAAGAGTTGGACACAATTGAAAAAATAAGTCAAATATAATTTTAAAAATATAATACCTAAGCTGGAATCAAAACAGAAAAAGAAAACTATACAAATATCTCTAAGGAATATATATGCAACAATTTTAAATAAAACATTAGCAAAGTGACTATAGCAACATATCATAAAGATTATACACTATGACCAGGTTTGATATTTATGTGTGGATTTATTTATGTAATGAGAGTTTGCAGGTTGTCAGTGGCTAAAAAAGGGAGAGACAAGGACAAATCTTTGTAAAATGTTTAACTGAATCTTTTTTCAAGAGCTACACTGTTCAGTGTTTCCTCCAGGAATTCTACAATTTTTTTGTCAGGAGGGAAAATCACACCTTACTTACTACTTCATGAACACCTTTAGTTTAGAAATTTTAGCAACATAATGAAGCCAAGGAGGACACAATAGAAAGGGAAGTCCCATTCAAAAGAATTACAAAAGTATAAAATAATTGGGAGCCACCAATCTCCCAATGAACAATCAAGATCTGCATATGTACAATTATATTGATCAAACCACCAAGAGGATATTTAAGAAAGCTAGACAAATAATAATGTAAAAATATAGAAGACAAAATCTAGAATCTCAAGGAAAATAATGGAGAAAAACAGTAGGAATGAAGGTAGGTCTAAAATCGGACTATAAAGCAAGAATGATTAAGATTACGTAGTACAGGTTAAAAAACAGAGAAGCAGACCAGTACAACAGGTTAAATAAAGAATCAGAAACAAAGGAATTTCCTATTTGGAAAGAACTGCTAGGAAAATTGGGAAGTGATTTGGCAGAAATGAGGTTTATATGCCTAATACTTGTGGGATACCACAATAAGTTCAAAATGGATAAGTGACTCAAATATCTTTTTTTAATAGGGAACAAGGTTAGGCACCTGCCATGACTATGACCAGGCAGAAGAGTTCTTAACTAAACCAGAGATAGAAGTGATCACAGAAGAAAAATATCAGATTATATGTCAGTTATGTGAAATTGAGGGAAATTTTGGTTAAGTTGGTGACATGAAAAATTATAGAGAAGCCTACTTCTCCCATATGTACTCTGGAAGGATCTGGAAAGAGCACTCATACAGGGTAATGATGATGATAAGAGACAGAAAGAAGTTGCTCCATTCATTTCAAAAGTACAAAAACAGCCAGAAGGCAGAAGATGTGTAGGAGAAGGGTCTTCCCAAGGAAGCTAGCAGTGAGTTTCAACTAATGAACCTTTAGCCTGCAAGGTTATCAGTGGAAAAGGAGCCATATCAAGAGGTCAACACAAACTCCAGAAAATGGATCTGAGTCTAGCCATTGTTGGGAATTCTTGAGGAGGGAAGGTTTTCCCACAGCCCCTCCAATCTTTTTCTTTTTTTTAAAAAAGTACTATTTTATTTTTTTCAATTACATGCAATGATAAGTTTTCAACATTCATTTTTCTATGATTTTGAGTTCCAAATTTTTCTCCTTCCCTCCCCAAGATAGCAAAAAATCTGACATAGATTATATGTGTACAATCATGTTAAACATATTTCCACATCAGTCATGTTGTGAAAGAAGAATCAGAACAAAAGGGAAAACCACAAAGAAAAAAAAGTGAAAATAGTATGTTTCGAACTGCATTCAGACACCATTGTTTTTTCTCCCCTCCAAACTTTTTCATTTTCCATTTTAATCATCTTTCCCAATCTTCTGGGCAAGATGAGGAATTTTAGGGTGGCTCTAACGTGTATTTCTCTTAATATTAGTGATTTAGA
Organism: Potorous gilbertii; assembly: GCA_028658325.1. Classification (NCBI taxonomy): domain Eukaryota; kingdom Metazoa; phylum Chordata; class Mammalia; order Diprotodontia; family Potoroidae; genus Potorous; species Potorous gilbertii. The sequence continues at coordinate 85,717,613 of CM053771.1, read as the reverse complement.
GTATTTTTATATGGCTATAAATAACTTGGATTTCTTCCTTGAGAACTACCTATTAATATCCTTTGACCATTTATCATGGGGAATTACTTCTAATAAATGAGTCAGATCCTTGTACATCTTGCAAAGGATATATTGGAGAAACTTGCTA
>CM053771.1:85672975-85716965 GCA_028658325.1 Potorous gilbertii | reverse complement strand
TGATAGTAAGAAAAAGTTTTCTGACAATTAGGGCTATGCAAAAACGTAGGAATAGGCAGCATGGGGAAGTAGTGGGTGGAGGTGGATGTCTTAAAGTAGATGCAGAATGGCCATGTGTGGAGTATGCATGCAGTATAAACGGGATAAAAACTCTTCAATTCTGTGCTTAGAGTTGTGTTCCAGCCTCTGATTTCCTTCCTCTCTCTCCAGTGTCCTCATGCTTTGTCTCTTCTATCGTCAGTCCCTATCAAAAACATGCTCTGTTAGGATCTTTAGTTGACGAAGTTGGAAATAACTGGGGGAGCAAGAACAACTTAAAACTTTGACATCATCTAATTAAAGGAATAAATCCCTGATTGTTGCATGTCAAGTAGCAACTAGGAGGTGGGAGGAGGCCCAAGGTTCAATTTACTTGGCCAGAAAAATCCTTTCATCATAGCTTTGTTTCTGCCCCCCAACTCCATTTTAAGTTTAGAAAATTAGCTTTAAATATTGGTAATAATTGGTGACATTGGTAAAACCTATGCAGTACATTGTGATAAAAAGAATGTGAGACCTTACGTCATAAAATCCGAGTTTCAGTCCCACTGTTGGGGCTTACTGCTGGTGTGAAGGATAGAATGAAAAATATTCAGCACTAGCAGCAACGGGTCAAGCACAGAGAAACCAAAAGGAGATGATCCCTGCCCTCAAGGAACTTATATTCTAACAGATGAGAGCTACTTATACCTACTGGGTTTATAGTGGAAAAATCAATTTACCAGTTTTTAAAGGATCCAATAACTCAAGCAATTACTCTTCATTATGCAGTGAAAAGATCTAGAGTCAACATGATTTATTGGCTAGAGTGCTGGTCCTGGAGTCAAGAAGACCTGGGTTTAAAATCTGCCTTAGTTACCGTAACCTCGGGCAAGTGACCCACTATGGACTTCAGCATCCTCATCTGTAAAATGAGGAGGCTGGACCTTGATGATCTCAAGGTCCTTCTCAGTTTTTAAATCTATGATACTACAGTTATCCCTTCCACATGGAGGGGGTTGGGGCATGCACCTTCTCCATTTGGAAAATCCATGTAAAACTTTTTGACCTTCCCTTCATATCAGAGAAGAAGTCTGAGTTTTTTCTTTTTCTTTAATGGGGTGTTTATAATACCTTATTGTAAAATTTGGTTTGCTATTATATAATACTATACATATACTTTATGTATCTCTGAGTTTCTAAATGTTTTCCATCATCTGCTGGCCTTTGCATGTCATCTGTGGCTTCTGCAAAATTCTCCTAAAAATGCCAATTTATATTAAAACCGTGATGAAGAAATTTTCAAAGTGGAAGGGATAATTGTATGTATGATCTCTAGGCCAATAGTTCTGAGTACTGGGTTCTAATTGTAGCTCTGCTGCTAACTGGCTGGGTAATCTTGGATAAGTTACTTAATTTCTCTCTTGGTTTGTAAGAGTAGATAAGCAGATACAATTGCCTAAGTGATATTAACCCAGGACAGGGGTGCCAAACTCAAATAGAAATAGGTTGTTATTGCATTTTGTCTTAGAAAACCACAAATTAACATTATTTGTTATTATTGTATTTTTTCTTTATTTTGTTAAACATTTCCCAATGACATTTTAATTTGGTTTGGCACTTGGAAGTTTTGCAAGCATCCACTGCGCCTAAGTTTGACACTTCTGTCCTAGGATGTCTAAATTTAACATGTCCACAACTGGGCTTACTATATTTCTCCCCAAGCTATCCAACTTCTTCACTCTTTCAGTGTGTGGCACCACAACTCAATCTCACACCTTGTGGTTACTGGTGTCATTGTTGACTCTTTTCTCTACCTTACCTCTCTTAGCTAATTACCAACTCTTCTTTGTCATCTAGTTGATGCAGTGGATTGACTGTCAGGCCTGGAGTCAGGAAGACTCAAATCTGACCTCGGACATGTCCTAGCTGTGTGACCCTGTGCAAGTCACTTAACCCTGTTTGCCTCAGTTTCCTTATCTGTAAAATAAACTGGAAAAAAAATAGCCTACCACTCCAATCTCCTCCCCTAAACCCAACAAAACCCAAATGGGGTCACAAAAAATTGGACACAACTGAACAACTTAATTATACCCCTGCAATATCTTTTGAATCCACCCAGCTTTTCTATCCTTACTGCCATTGTCCTAGCCCAGGCATTCATTATCACCCACTTATATCAGATCTTTGGGCCAAATCTGGAGAGCTAAGAATGGCTTTTACATTTAAAAATAAAGTTTTATTGTGGTCAGATTTGACCCTGGTTCCTTGTTTGCTGACCCCAGGTTTTTTACAGCCTGCCTCATAGATCCAACACACTGGCAAAGGTAGTAGATATGCTCTTTACTTCTCATTGTCTCCTCCATAATACCCTTCTACTACCATCATTCAACAACCTCTCCTTTCATACTCCACTTCAGAAGTATTTAGGGTTAGGGTTATGAAACAAAATCATTTGAAAGTTTATTTTCATTTTTATACTCCTTCAGCTTTGTGAATTTTTGATAGCAAAATTTTCATTTTAATAAGATTGAACAACCTGTCACTATGCCTTGCATATGCAACACTTTCTGGGTGATATTTTTTTAGACCAGTGGATCCATAGGAGGTCCCTAATCACCTAACATATCTCCATTTTGCTCATGGGGTCATGTCAAAACTGCAGCGTATGCATCAGAACCTCATATTTAAGTTGATTTTAAGACTAGGGTTACAAATGCCATCCTTTTAGTCATTGAGCAGCAGCTGATCAAAGTTTTATAAAGTTGAAAATGTTTAAACTATAGAGCACTATGGTAATGTTGAATGTTAAGATATCAATATTTTTAAATTTCATATTTCAAAGTTGCCAAAATTTAAAACTAAACTAAGATTTTTTTTTTAGCATCCTGTATATCACCATACTCAGATCTTGGTAGCAATTTTCCACTGGTCACCAGGTCACTTGCCCTGCCTCCTTGTGTTCTGTATCCAACTCTTAGGCTTTCCCTTTACTCCAACACCTGTCATTGTACTTGAAGACTTCAACACATCTTGATCTTCCTTAAAAACCCCCTTCCTTTCCAGTTCATCAGCATCTACAATTTCCATTATCTATACCTTCATTCTACCTCAGCAACAAATGGGAATGGCCCTACCCTTGATCTCCTCATGAGTCCCCTAGTTTTCAAGGGTCTAGATCCGAAATCTTTATCCACCTTCCTCTTCGTCTCTCCCTGAGTTTCACGTCCCTCTGAAGCTTGTTCTCTATCCTCAATCTACAACTGCTTTGTTGCTCATTTGGATCCTCTTTTGTCTTCCTTCAAAATCTTAATAATCAGTTCAGTTTTATGCTGTTTTCTTCCCTTTTGATCCCTTACTGTCCTGCCTTAACATTCTTCATCCCTTTCCAAATTTCAGCCTTGAATTACCCCCACCGTGTAAGGCAGTCATACAACATATTACCTAGATTCACTGCTGTAAGTCAATGCTTTTACTTTTCCCTGGTTATTTTTCTGCAGTCTCTATGGTGTTTTCTACTCCAGTTATCAATACTGCCCTTTTGCTTCTCTCTCATCAAAGCTCTTTGCATCATATTCATTGGAAAAATTGAGGTTGTTTGAATTCCCAATTTAATACCCCAAATCTTTTCGGTATCATTTCCATTTTTTTCTTCTTCTACTAGTCTCAGAGGAAGAGGTGATTTTTATCCTTGCCAAGGCTAGCTAACTCTTCTCTTTATGTCCTTGATCCCATTCCCTCTCATCTTCTCCAAGTTTGCCACTTTAATTATCACTTTCTCAAATTTTCCACTTTTCCCTGTCCATTGGTTGTTTTCCTACTGCACACAAACATGTCCACCTCTACCTATTTCCTAAAAACCATCATTTGAACCTACTGTTTATCCTTCTAATCTTACATCTCTTCTATTACTAGAAAAATAAATCTGCACCTGTTGCCTCCCCTTACCTCCTATTCTTTACTTACAATCTGGTTTCTGTTTGACTTAATCTTCTCCTTTCAAGATGATTCCAAATTGCTTAACTGATAAACACAATGGTCTTCTCTCATTCCGCAACCTTCTGGGTCTCTCTGTAGCACCCGATATTTGTTGATCACCTTTTCCTTTTTTTAAGCTCTATCCTGGGATTTCATGACATTGCTCTTTCTTCATTTTCCTTCTACCTGTCTGATTACTCTTCTTTTGCAAGTTTAATAACTGTCAACTACATGTTCTTCTAAGTGGATGTTCCCCAGAAAGCTGTCTGGGATCCCTCTACCCTTTTTTGGTGATCTCATCAACTTTTGTGGGATCAACTAAGATGATCCCAGCCCACATTTCTCTCCAGCTCCAGTCCTTCACCTGTACTTTCTTGCTAGACATCTCCACCTGGATGTCTCATTTGAGTATCTATGTAGAGAATAGGGAGCAAGAAGGGAGAAACAAGACCGGGAGGTCAATTAAGTTCTGAGCAAAAGGTAACTAACGATGTCACCTCAAATGAGGTTGGCCAGTCATGTAGCGAGAAGGCTAGTGGATAGACAGCACACTTTGGTAGTATCTAAGTAACATTGAGATTTGGAAGGAGATATTGTTATGTGGGTGGAACCCTGTGGAGGATTTATAGGATATGCAGCCAATAATCATACATGATAAAACTCAGATTGGTTGTCATCTGCACCACTGGAATGATTGCCCAGAGATGTAATCACAGATTCACTGAAGTATCAAAGTGGTGCAAGGTTGGGAGAGATACCATAGGCATAGCATATATGTCAAGATATCTGCAAATCATGATAATCTTATGCATAAGGAACAGCTAGCATTTATATAGTACCTTAAAGTTCTGAAAGCTTCCACAAATATTAACCTCATCTTATCTTCATCAAGTACTGAATCTAAATGGCAATAATGTTGAATGAGTCTGGAGCTGAACAAGTAAACACACTCTAACAGTATTAATGGCTCTGCCTTTGGCCCTGACATGATCATTGATGACAGTGTGACGTATATCCTAAAAAACCCCACTATCTTCAGTTACAATATCCAAGCCACTGGATGGAAGAGTTATCACTTTATATTGATCAGACCACATTTGGAGCTACCCTGAGAAAATGGATTGTCTTGATGAGGACATGATAGAAAGATGTCTAGAATGAAGAATTGTTGGACTGTGAATACCTAATTTGAAGAAAAAATGACTGAAGAGTATCACACTGATGGGGTATAAGCCCAGGAAACCCTTCTAGGAACTCTTCTTGAATTTCCGCCCTTGGTCAAGTCTCTGGAATTCACCTGAAGCATTTACCCATCCCAGTCAACTGGCCTTTTGTTGTCACCTATGCCCAATCTCCCAATTCTTTTATCCCTAACCTAACCCAATCCTTCAATATCTGTTACCTTTGGATTGCCCCAGACTATTTCCCCTCGATCCTTTCTAGATCTGTTCTCCCTTCGCCAGGTTGGTCCAGGTCCCTGGTGTTAACAGTACCATAAATGGCTATTTCTAAGACATAAAAGAGCAAAGGATGGGCAGATAAGAGTGCTCGTGTTGCCATGTCACCAATCTCTAGTAGAAGTTGGTGGCCAAGATGGACCACCTTCTTGTGCGAACATAAAATGCTACTAAGTTTTCTTGGTGAGGTTGGAGGAATGCATCAAGGACTTCTTTAAAGCCAGTGGGAGTGACTGGAACCTTAGGAACTCTGGACAAATTAATATTAAAGAATTAATGACGTTTTTTCAGGGAGGTACCAATAAGTGTCTTAAGAATTATAGGCTCGTAATGTTTTAAAAGTTGTCATCATTTTTTAAAAAAAATTGCATGTTTACAATATGGCTGAGATATGGGAACTATGAGTGGACATGGAAGAAAAACAAATCTGTTAAGGACAAAGTCTAGTTTTAAATAGTACTGTAATGCTGGTGAACAGGAGTGGCTCTTATCACAGGAACGTTAAAAACAAATTACCCCTCCCCCCAAAAAACCCCTCACAGATTCTGCTATCTTTGCCTAAAGTCATTCTTTATTATCTCTTCTCATCTTGACTGAATCCCTTGAAAAAGTCATCTAGATTAAGCTTTGTTGTTGTTCAGTCTTATCCAGCTCTCTCCTGTCGGGGTTTTCTTGGCAAGGACACTGAAGTGGTTTGCCATTACCTTCAACTCATTTTACATGAGGAACTGAGGCAAATAGGGTTAAAGATGCCCAGGGCACACACCTAGTAAGTGTCTGGGGATGGATTTGAACATATGAAAGTCAGTCTTCTTGAATACAAGTCCACTAAACCACCTGCTTTCTCTTCTCAACCCTGTGCCACATGCCTTTGATCTTATCATTCAACTGAAACTCCTCTCCGAAGTTATCAAAGACTTCTTGACTGTGAAACCGAATAGCCTTTTCAGAATCCTCATCCTTTCTGACCTCTGCGTAGCACGTGATTATTACTGACCACCCCTCTCCTTCCTCAGGTTTTATGACTTTGCTCTCTTGGTACTCGTCTGGCTGTTCTTCTGTCTTCTGTCTTCTTTGCTGGATCTTTATTATGTTCCCCAAGACTGTCTTAACCTGTCTTTGCTTTCTCTCTTCACTGATTTCAGCTGCCATGGTTTCAATTAGATCTATACATCTAGGTCTAGTCTTGCTAAGGAGATTTAGTTTTACATCACCACCTGCTTCCTGAACGGTCTGAATGGGATGTTCTACTGGCATCTCATAGTCAAAACATCCCAAACAGAAGTGACCACCTCAGCCCTCCCTTTCTATGAACTACCCTATTACTATCAAAGGCACCACCATCCTCCCACTACCATCCTCAAACTTCTCACTCAACCCCCAGTGATAGATTTTGTCTTTTCTATCCCTTTCCCTTTATTCACACAGCCACCACTCCAGTTCAGGCTGTCATCACTTCTCACACGGACTACTGCAATAGTTGTCTAATTTGTCTCACTGGTTCAAGTCTCACCCCACAGATCCAAAGGGATTTTTCTAAAGCATGTTCTGCCCATGTAATTTTCCCCTACTGAATAAATTCTGGTGGCACCCTACTTGCTCCAGGATCATCGATCAAGTCATAACTAAACCCATTCCTACCTCCTGGCATTCTCATTGTCCACTTTCCTCTGCACGTTATATAAGTCAGCTACCCTGTCCTACTTAATGTTCCTCAAACACAACACTCCATCTCCCATTTCAATGCCTTTGTATTTGACTGTCTCCTGTGCCTGGAATGCTTTTCTTTAACTCCCTCTTTATGCAGGAGGTGTTTCCCTCTACTCCGTATGGACCATGAACTTATTTATTTACATGCTGTCTTCTCCATCAGAATGTAATACCTTTGAAGCCAGGCACTGTTTTTGCCTTTGAAACCCTAGTGCTGAGAACAACACCTGGCTCATGTTTAAAAATGATTGCCAATTATAATTTTTCAATGAAAAACACAAATCTATTTCATAATTTGGCACCTAAAGCACATGTGCCAAATGGAGAAATTTCTGGAGTCGGCTGATGTTTTGGTCCTAGGACAAAAGTCACAAGTAGGCTTTCAGACTGGATCTTTCACGAGTTTAAAAAGCGAGTCCTTTCCTTGCAAGAAACAAGGTGGAAGTAGACTATAGTATAGGTCTGTAAGTACCATATGTACATTCAACCTTTACTGATCATGAACCACACTGAAGGATGTGTATGAAAAAGTCTTAATCATCAACTTTTTTTGTTGTTCGGTCGTTTCAGTCATATCTGACTTTGTGACCCCATTTGGGGTTTTCTTGGCAAAGATACTGAAGCAGTTTAAAATTTCCTTCTCCAGTTCATTTTACAGATTAGGAAACTGGGGTAAACTGGGTGAAGTGACTGCTCAGGATCACAGAGCTAAGTGTCTGAGGTCTGATTTGAACTTGGGAAGATGAGTCTTCCCGATTTTAGGTCTGGCAGTCTATCTACTTCACCACCTAACTGCCCTACTACTCCCAAATGCTTCAAAGTATTTTTCAGTACTGTTTCATGATGCTGTGGCTACCCACCTGCTGGGCATTGGTCACAGTTGACTGCTCCTTCAGGACCTGAGAGTGAAGAGAGTTTGGGTTTTGGTAGTACTCAATTATCTGGTTGTGTTAATTTGAAGACTAAGGCTGTGATTGATATGTAGTACCTGTATCATCAGGTTAGAAGATTTTTTTGGTTTTCTTTTAGTTTCAGTTGAGGTATTCTTGGCAGAGTTAAGTTTATATCAGAGTTTTTTGGGAGAGAATCTGTAGGGAAGGGTATGTGACCAATAAAATTAAATTGTTTTAAAAAACATTTTTTCCCTTAAAAATTCTATCCCCTCCCTCCCCATGTACAAAGTGTCCCAAAAGTCTTAGTGCAATTTAATAAGCCTTTGAAAGCTTAACATAGTAAATCAATAAATAATATTGAGACAATATCTCTAAACTTTTCTGTGTTACTAAAGCAGAAAACAAATATTTGCATATTGGAACAGAGGACACATCTACATTAGATGTGGCAGGATTATTTAGGAGCCAAAATTTCCTCATATTTGAATGCAATTTCAAATCAAACTCAAATCTGGTTTATTCTTATTGTTCAAACTAATTTACTCTTTTATGTTACTGGATTTACTATTGCCAAATGACTCGGTCTTAATGCAGTTACCACCTTCAATAATGATATGTATTTAAGGACTTGAGATAATCTAGAAAAAAGAGCTCTGTATTTGGATGTAGGGGTTTTATGAAAGTCATTACTGCACTACCTAGTGAAGGACCATTCAACAGTTATAAATATGAAACTCCATCCTCAAACAGTACCTGAAACTACCTGCTGCCTTAGCTTACAGTATTCTAAAATTATCTTGTTTTGAAAGTCTTTCTTCAGGGGAAGAGGATGGAAAATAGCCTTTTGGATATTTAAAAAAAATTTTATCTTTTACAATTTGGTCAGACAAAAAGAAAAATGAAATTATTTGAGAAACCTAAGCAATTTCAAAATAAGTTGTGCATGTTTTTGTAGTATTTGATAGCAGCTTTTTATTGGTTACAAAACCTAAGCCCATATACAAAATTAGGAACACATTTAGATGCCTCTTTTGAAAGAACGTTTTAGTCTATTTTAACTGATAGTTTAAAAAAAATAATAAAAACAATGCAATTTTTTAAACACTGTTCTGAAAACTTAAAAGTGCAGCAATATATTCTGTTTCCTTTAACTATGAAATGGTGCAATTTCAATCCAAAACTGATAAGGTCACAATAAAGAGAATCAGATAACTGCACAGATCTATCTGCTTTACCTGACTCTATAATGTTCACTTGGATATTGTCTGCACTTTCAGTGCAAGAAAAAACTGGTATCTTCACAGTAGTGGGAAAAATGTTCATTTTAATCTCACTGTAATATCAATGTGTGCAAAAGCAACAGCGTAACTGTCAGTAAATGTTGGCAGGGTCATCAGAAATCAAGTTGGAAGGGGAAAAGGATTTTAATTCAAATATCTGGTGGATTTGGACTTTTCAATTTCACCAGTTTGTGACCTTAAATTGCTTTGACTTTGTTATACCTACTTTTAGTGAACACCACACAGTTTTAAGATTTTAGACTTTGTGTGAACAGGATGCAGTTACCATATGAAGCTTTTTAAAACTCAACTTTTGGGGAAAGAAAAAAAAGGCACAATGAACTTCAACTCAATTTTATGTGCACAAGAGTTGAAAAGTCTGAGCCACCTTAAAGAGAAATTGATTCTAAAATTTATAAAACCTATAAATAATCAGAGGCCAAACCACTATATTAAAACAGATTCTCTAGCAAGTAAAAATCTTGCAGTTTAAACATACGCTTGTATCCATTTAAGATACAAGACAAAACTCACTCTTTAAAGTGGCTCCACCTTGGCAGATATATACTTTTAATGAATGCACACCTGCTATGTGTTGTTCATCAGTGAAAAAAAACCAGCTGATTCACAAAGCTCTGATGGCATCTGTCCTTGTCTTCATCACAGTAAATACACCCCACATTGGATCACTAAATTAGTTTAGATTTTTCTATCCCTTCACATCAATGCATTGGGAAATCACACCCGGTAAACAATGGCAACAAATCCATTTTTGTGATAGCTTACAAAGTTTCAAATTGTTCATTCCCACTCCAGCAATACCATATCCTTTTGTAAATAACTGGGTCAGACAATTTTACCAAAAGCAATGACTTCACATAATACCACCAGATTATGCAGAACTATTTAAAAATCACTGCAAATCAGATTTATGCTGAAGAATGGCAGCTTCTTCTATACAGCCTCACACATACTTGTCGGTATCTTTTTTAAACAAGGGAATATGGTTTTTAGAGTAGGTTCAGAATTAAGTTTTTCTGATACTCAAAAAATGAAGCTTTTTATGACACTTCTTCTAAACAGTTGCTGGTTTGTTGCCAACCACATTATCAAAAGCACTGGTCACTAAGTAAAAAATAGTTTAAGACTAAATTACAGTAAACATGAAAGCTCCACAGTTTAAACCCAATATAAATCAACCAGATTCAATTATTAATTTAAAACAAAACATACTGACAACTGCAAGGTGAAAGCAAGACTCTTATGATCAAGGAGCCTTTCATTTCAGACTTCTCTTTCCCCGCCCAGTCAGGGATCTTGCTTTCAGCTTAAACAGAAGTCCAAGTCCAGGACAGGTTGCAGCTCAGGTAAAATACCATGCACAGCATTTGATTACTTCAAAACAGCAGGAACACACAGGCTGAAGTGAGTGGCCAAACAGGGCTTGCTGTTCTCAGTTAGGGATAATGGCAAAAGCGTCACCGGTCCAAATCTAGAGCTCTTTCTCCAACCCTGGCTTCTGAGGCAGGTAATGAACACATCAATTACTGATAGATGAAGTACAGTTTGTTTTTTAACTTAATTGTTTAATCAATAACCAAGTTTTCTTTTTTGTCTCATTTTTTAAAGTTACTTTTTTTTTCAGTTTCACCAATGAAAATCATTTGGCTCGCATTTTAAAATCTATTCTTCCACATAAAGTATATGAAAATATGTTTGTGGAGGACAGTGATGGAGGCCCAGCTGGCCTGTAAGGTCTTCCAGGATGTATGCACGCATCATACCCACGTGTCTTGGTCCACAGCGCACCAATTTCCAAAGACATGCTCTGTGGAAAGCTGACGTGCCACTGCTATGAAATCTCTCTAGCAATTCTGCAGGCTGAGCTGTCAGCACGCGGCACCAGGAAAAAAAAGGAGAAAATAGGAGAGTTGGGGCTGTTGAAAACTCTAAAACAGTTTAGGAAATCATGCATATGCATTTATAGTCCATGTGAGAGTGACTTTTGGCAACTGCAAAGTGACCGATACACGGCTTGCTTTAAAAGCATCAAAACGAGGAGGAGGCATGTGTTTGGGAGCCTTCTGATGTTGCTTGTTTTTGTCATTTGGTAGCCATCTTGGTGGTGCTTCAGGTTGATTGGGGAGAGAAGCTGCCCTCTAGGGAACTTAAAAATTAAATTCTTTTGTTTGAAGGTTGGCCGTTGGGTCAAAATTGTAAGTACCTCCTTGTGTTGCTTCAGGAATGAGGCTAGGATCTTCATCAATCTATACAGAGCACAAACAAACCCATTTAATGTTAAATGTGGTTAACACTAGATTCCTGTCCTTACAGATAATAATAATACTTTTATGCAATGTAAGAAGTTGGCTTAAAAGCTTTATTTTTTTATTTTATTGCACAAAAATGGTTTAAGTGACTCAGTAATTACTTCATTAGGAGAAACACAGATAATCTGAAAACAATTTCCTGGAAAATTATACTGTATCCAAATTAATAGCAATTTGCTATAACTTAATTACAATGTTAGCTGAAATGTTCAAACTGAGTATTTGTTAGGAGAATTAAGGTATTTAAAATTGACTCCTTTTTAAGCTCTAGCAATGAATTTAATCTTTCTATCATAATTGATAAATGGTACTCTGCCATTTATTTCTAACTAACTGATTCCAAAGGAATAAGAAGTATCATTACAAACAACTTTTTATAATGAAGTACAAGAAGATGATTTTAGGTAGGGAAAAACAATGCAGAATATGCCTAATGGAAAAATAGTTTGATTCAGATTTAGAAAAACATCTTTGTTTCGTTATTATAGGAAAGAAATCATAAATACATAAACTGGAAGTTCTAGGAAATTCACAAGGTAAGCTCCAATCTACATTTACATACATCATTGTTGTACTTACATCATCACCAGAGAAATACTGATCTATGATCTCAAATGCTAATTTATAAATGTCCTCATTTTCATGTTGCTGTAATGCTTCAATTTTCTCCAAACCTATTAAAGTAAAATCAGTAAGATAAATAAGCACATGAAAGATTGCTTCAATCTCAAATGAGAACTCTCAATGAAAATATCTGAGGTTTTACCTTATACCTATCAAATTGGTAATGATGATAAAAAAAACAAAACAAAACAAAAAACAGGCCAGTAACTGTCAACATGGAAGGGACTATGGGAAAATTGCCATATCAATAAAACATAAATGGAATTATGATTGGTTCATTTATTATGTGAATAAATTCAAAATTATGAGGAAAAAAATCCCTCTGAGTCATAGATGCTACTATCAGACATACCATAAGGGAGTGAATAACAGACAGGTTTTATCACACACTCATGCACGCATGCACGCACGCACACACGCACACACACACACACACACACACTCTCCCCCCCCCCCCCGTGAATATTGACTAAGGAATAGCTAAATAAATTGTATATGAACATAATGAAATATTGTTGTCAAAAAAAAGATAATGAATTCAGAGAAACAGGAAGTGATGCAGAGTTAAAAAAGAATCAAGAGAATATGTGTAATGACTATAATAATTAAAAAAAAAAGGAGCTGAACTGTGATGAGCTGTAATGAATAATCTTGGTCCTGAAGAAACCACCTTCCTCCTCCCTCCTCTCTCAATATAGATAGGGACTAAAGATGTACAGAGCAGTGTCTACGATTAGATTCAATTGCTCAGTCAGTTGCCTTGCTTAAATGTTTTGCTTTTGCTATGAGAAGGAATGTGATGATGGGAAGATGGTTAGGGAGAAATGACTAAGTGTAAAAAACAAAAGAAAACAAAAACACTTTTAAAAATGGAATAAAAAAATTAAAGCAAGTACAAAGAGGATTTCTAATTTCCATCATGGCAAAGGCCAGTTTCTCTAAGAGCTCTATGAATTTCACAGGATCAAAAATTTAGACTCAGAAAGGATTTCAAAAGTCATCGAGCCCATTTCTCATTTTGCAGATGAAGAAATGGAGAGCCCACATTGTTTAAAGGACCTTCCAAAGGTCAGATGCATAATAAGGGATAGTGCCAGAATCTGGAGGTCCTCTAATTGAAAACACAGAATTTTTCCATTGCACTACATGGCACCTCTGGGGCCTTTAAAAAAATGAATAGGCTGAGGCTAAGGAATGTCACTGAATAGATACCAAATTCAATAAACTTAGTCTTCCCTTCAATTGTCCTCTTGGTTGGATTATGCTGGAAATATCTGTTTAGGAGGAAACAATGTATCTGCTACAGGAATGTTAGTAAGTGAAATAAAGGGTAGGGATTTGTAACACAAAAGAGAGAAGGGATGATTTAATAAAAGTAGGATAAAGTTGAAATTTCATAGGATGCAGAAGCTGAAAGGTTTTGTAGGTCTTACAAGGATAGACTAAATGCTGTCCCACTTCAAACAAAGCCTCCTCTCCAAAGCCTGTTTATACTCTTCCTAATTCTCCCATCTTCCTTTCATCCACTTTCTGCTTAAAAGCCCAGTCATTCTTGACCCTTTCCCCTCTCCATCAAACTCAATCAACAAACATTTATGACGTACCTGTTATGTAGCAGACATGGTGCTATGCTTGGAGAACCAGCCCCAAGATCCAGCTGGTTGTCACATTAAAATGACACTGCCTCTGGAAAAATCCTCCCTCCTTTCTACTATTATTGCCCCAGTTCAGATCTGTAATCTCTCACTTATTTTCTAACTGCTCTTTCCTTTCCAATACATTTTCTACACCAGTGCAAAATAACCTTTCCAATATACATGGGATTCCCCTCATCAAAAGGCTTCAGTGGCCAAAGAGTTGTCAATAAGATAAAGTATAAACTTTGGTCTGGCATTTCAGACCTTCCTTAAGGTGATAATTAGGCTAGAATCTGCCTTCCAATACTTGTTTCTGGTAGTCCTTTTCACATACTGGAGAGCTAAATATTCCTTTCTGCCTCGGCATGGCAGATAGCATTTCATAACCCCACCTAAGATATTATTCTTGTCCATCCTCTTACACTGCTATTTTTCTCATCTTTCTGGTCTTGGTCTTACATGTCACCTACTTTAATTTTTAGATTTTTATCACCTTGAATTTCCCTCCTTGACTTCTACCAGTCAGTCAACAAACATGTTATTAAATGTATACTATGTGCCAGGCACAAAAAAAGGGAAAAGATAGTCCCTGTCCTCAGGCAACGAATGGGAAAGACAACAAGTATATACAAAGCAAACTATTTATGGGATAAATAGAAAGTACATAAAAAAAGCACATAAGAAAAGATATGAGAATTAAGAGGGGTTAGAAAAGGCTTCCTGTATAAGACAGATTTTAGCTAGGACTTAAGGGAAGTCAGTAGGTAAATATGAGGAAGGAGAGAGTTCCAGGCACAGGATATAATCAGAAAAAATGCCTGGAGCCAAGAGATGAACTACATTATGCTATGAAAAGCCCGGGAGGCCAGTGACACTGGTTTGGAAAGTGTGTGGTAAAGAATAAGGTGTAAGACAATTGGAAAGGTAGGAGGGAGCTAGGTCCCAAAGGGCTTCAGATGACAAAAGAGATTTTGTATTTAGTCGTGGAGTCCATGGGAAGCCACTCTTCTAAGCGCTGAATCCTTCCTGACTTGTGGTTATCATTTGTGTATATGCAGAGATCACTCTTCTGCTTACATTTAAGGCCATTAAAGCCTGATATTCTCCCTCCCCACCTTTGTTTCATACTTCTTCTTGCCATTTGTTTTACATTCTAGTCAAATAAGAAAATCCTTCACCTTCACAACAGACCATTCCTTTTCCTCCCCTTGTGCCTCTGCTTGTGGCATCCTGCCATGCCTTCCTCCCCCTGCTGAATAACTACCTAACTTTCAAAAAGTTCAATTCAACTGTCATTTCCTTCATAAAAGCCTTCCCTGATTTTCATTATATTTGGAAATCTCTTCGGTTTGCTACAGCTCTAGATTTGAAATATAACTGATAGTGATTAGCTGTGCGTGACCTCAAACAATTTTGATAACCTTTACCGTCATGTTTCTTATCTAAAAAGGGGATAGTACTTGCACCGCTTACTTATACTTCACCAGAAGCATGTAACTACGAATCATCTTCCCTCTGTGGGCCTCATGCACTAATGTATAGCACAGTTACATGTGAATGTACCTTATTGCTCTACCTGTCTATAAGCTGTATTACAAAGAAAATGCAATTTCTAAATAATACCTAGCATGGAGTCTGCACTCTGGAAGCACTGAACAATTTTATACAAGAGTTAAATTCAATGCCCTTGTGAAGAGAAGAATGTAAGCTTCTCAAATGTTTATTTTCTTTTTAAATTCATTTATTTGTTTTCAGTTTTCAACAATCACCTCCATAAGCCTTAAATTTTCTCCCCTTCCCTTTCCTCTCCCTCCCCAAGATGGCATACACTCTTATATGGGTTCTACACAAATATTCTTATTAAACACATTTTCACATTAGTCATATTGCACAGAAGAAATAAAATGATTGGGAGAAACCATGAGAAAAACTAAACCAAATCAAAACATAACACAAGAGAAAGGGTCTGCTTCATTCTGTGTTCCTCAAGTGTTTATTTTCATAAAAAAAAAATCAAGCAGATGATCCAAAAGTATTGATTAAATACTTTCTATGAGCTGCTTGGCACTGTGCTGGGTGCCAGGAATAAAAGTCCAAAGAATAAAACAACCTCTACTGCACTGAGGTTGGACAATTAAGCAAGGTAGTTTGAAAGGAGAAGACAACAGGGAGAAAGAGGATGGGACGGAGGGAGAAACCAATAGGGAGAGATGAGGGGGAAAGGAAAAGAAAGGGAGGAAAGAAGGGACTAGAGGCCGAGAGAGACATAGAAAGTGACACAGTATGGGGAGAGAGGAAGGGACAGAAGATGAGAGAGAGATGGAAAGGGAAAGACTGAAATTGAATACAAGGTAGTTTGGGAAGGAAGGCACTACAAGTTGAGTGTAGCAGGAAAAGCTTCCTATAAAAGATCCTGTCTGATTTGCATCTTAAAGGAAGTGAGGAACTCTATGAGGCAGAAGTAAGGAGGAAGTGCATTTCAAGCAGGTGGTTTATTTAATGCAAAAGGGGGAGGTGAAATGTTACAGGTGAGAGAAGTTCACTTTGGCTGGACTGCAGGATGCAGGAGGAAGAGTAATGTCTAATGAGGATTCAAAAGACAGGTTGGGGAGTCATGTTATGCAGGGCTTTAAAAGTTTAACAGTTTATATTTCATCCTAAAGGCAAAAGGAAGTCATTGGAGACTGAGTAAGGGAGTCAAAAATTGGCTATGAATTTAAGAAAGGTGACTTTAGCATTAGTGTGTATATAGGATCTGCACCTGGAATGGTGCAGAAAGGAAGTAGGGAGATCAGTTAGGGGCTGTTGTATTTATCTAGTCAAGAGATGAATCTGAACTGCGGTGGTAGTTATATTAGTAAAAAGATCAGATGGGAGAAATACGAAGACAGAAATGAAAAAAATTTGGCAACTGGTTGGTATGTAGGGCAAGAGGGGAGAAGCATACAGGATAACACCAAGGTTCTAAATGGATGGCTGTACTTTTGTAGAAGGAGAGAGAGTTTTGAGGAAAGACTGTATGTTCAGTTTTAGAATCTAATATCTTCCAGAAATCAAGTCTGAAATGTCTAACAGGTATAGTGATGCAAGACCAAAGAAGGTATTATGTTCATGAGAGCTAATGAGGTTATAAGACAGATTGCATAGGGGGAGAAAAGAAGATGGCTTTAGGATATATAACCTTGAGGGAAACTCACAGTTTACGTATATGAATCAGCCAGAAAAAGAGACTAAAAATAAGTAGTCAGAAAGGAAGGAGAACCAGCAGAGTGAAACAGTGTCAAATACAGGAGACAAAACCTAAAGGGATTAGGACTAAGATTAAATTTGGCAACTGAAATATCACTAGTTAACTCTAGAGAGAGAAGCTGCAGTTGAAGCCAGGCCAGAGGCCAGTTTTGCAAAGGCCTGAGGAGTAGGTAGTATGTGAGAAGAGAGGCACTGGAAACAATATATGTAGATTTCTTTTTCAAAGAGTTTGGCTGAAAATGAGAGGACTGATATAGGAAAATAGTTTGAGGGGATAGTAGAGATAGTAGAGTCTAGTTAAGGATTTTCTTGATAAAGACATGGATTTCAGCTGAGAAGTGGAGGACAGAGAAGTATGTGAGGCTTAAGATGAGAGAAGGTATTGAACAGCTTCTGCAGGAAGTCAGAGAATCAATTAGTGAGGAATAAAAGGACTGACTGCCATGCTGCAGTGAAGACCCAACTGAGGCTGGCTAATATAAATTTATAATACACCCTGTTAGACTTCCTCCAGGGGGTTCAGCTGCTTGGAAGTAGAAGTAATCCAGGACTCAGCATGAGAAGAGCAGCACCAGGATAAGAGGGCAAGAGATTCGAGAGCAGCGGCCAGAAAAAAGCTGGAATAACTAGTGGTCTGAGAGAGAAGAAAGGGAAGTCAGAGCAGGAATAACGCTGTGAGAAAGCATTCCTTTCAGCAACAGCAGGTATTTCAATACTGAAACTGACTGAAATAGAATTTGGGGTCCTTTTTAACCCTAAAAGTGTATGGTATTAATTTTCTCTTTGAAAATATCACTCATACTAAGATAAAGCTTGATGATTTCCTTAGACCTGAATTATGGCAAAGAAAAAGAACTATTAAAAAACTTATTTCAGAGAAAAATATAGACTCTGGTTAAGTGAACAGCATTAACCTTTCTCTATCAGTTTAGAAAACAGCACTGAAAATTAGCTGACTTTACATACACCAAATCTCACCTCCACATTCTTCTATTATTTCAGCTATTGCGCTAGCTTCATCACCAGCCATTATCAGAATGTTTTTCAGACCATCAAGAACCACCTGAACCACCTGAGAGTCTTTTACTGACAGTAAGTTACAGAATGGTGGTATTACATTCTTCTGTACAAGGTATTCAACCTAAAAAAAAAAAAAAGGAAAAATGTATTACTTTTTAAATATACATAGAATCTTTTCTTCCCCAATGAGCTCCAGGAATTATCTACTAAAAGAAAAATAATTTCTTAAACAATATAGAGGGTATATTTACATGTATTAATGAACAGCTTAAAATAATCTGATAACTGTTTCATGCAGTCACTTAGTACCTGATCTTTTCGCCCACTTATCGTCAAGTTGCTGATTGCCCAAGCAGCTTCTTTTTGTGTTCCAAAGTCCCCCTGAGAATTAAAAAACAAATTTAAAATGTACTGTTTACTAGGAAGCTTCAGTTATGTTGTATCAGAAATTTTATTTAAAATTTCTTATCAATATCCTTTGTTTTTACACTATCTACACTTGCCTCCCCAAAAGCTTGTGTCAGATACTTTAAATTAGTCTAACTCATAATATTACTGACCTTAGCCAGCTGGTGTATGATCATAGGGATTAATCCAGCATCTATTACAGCTTGTACTTGTTGCTGGTTTCCCGCTGTTATATTGGAAAGGAACCAAACTGCTTCCTACAATTAGACAAAATAAAAATAATTTTTTTATATATGTTGATTTATTTAAATAAAATACATTAAAGATAAATCAATGAAATCATATTACAAGTACTGACTAAATAAAGCATACAATTTACACAAAATCTTTCACTAATAATATTAGGATCCTATTAACAAACCAGCATTGTCACATTTCTAAAGTCAGGAAGAGACAAAAAAAAAAAAAAACGCAACAAAACAAAAAACCAAAGCAAACCTGAAACTAAACCAACTAAAATTA
Organism: Potorous gilbertii; assembly: GCA_028658325.1. Classification (NCBI taxonomy): domain Eukaryota; kingdom Metazoa; phylum Chordata; class Mammalia; order Diprotodontia; family Potoroidae; genus Potorous; species Potorous gilbertii. Next base: position 85,697,839 of record CM053771.1, on the reverse strand, counting down.
AATCTAAATACAGCATTCATGGTGGCATTATACTTGAATTTGTTCCAGATGTTATATTTAGTTCAAAATAGCTTTATAAAGTAACAGTTAATTTTTTACCACTAAAAATACTCGTGTGGCTAAATGTCTGGGGCCTAAGAGTATTCAGTATTCAATCTAAGAAAGACAACTTCTTAGGATCCTGGGTAACAACCTCCATGTCTACCTTCTTGTAAGAGTAGTGTGCCTGCAATATATATGAGAGATCAAGCTGACTAACAGAACCAGATGAGTCCAGGACCCTCACACACACCAAGAATTAACAGAGTCTTGTCCAAGGTAAGTAGAGACTTTTGGTCAGCACTTAACAGAGGGCTCATACCAAGTGGCTACTAGGGAAGAACCAGAACATAGATATACTAAAGAGGGGCTGTCTCCTCAGAGATGAGTAAAATCTGATCATTTTACTGTTTTCATCTGGACTGAAAGACAAAAAAAAAAATTCAATGAAGTATATGGACTTGGTGGTGATAGGAATGTTAAAATGAGAACAAATGTTGGGCTAAGAAAGGACCTGGAGACTTGGGACTTTGATATCCAGACAAAACCAGTCTGAAATCAAAAAGCAGGTTGGGAGGACAAGCAAACCAAAAAAGATCCCACCACAAAATGCTTATCATGGTGACAGGGACACTCATGACACAAACACAGAAGAGAATGACTCCTAAGAATCTACAAGCAAAGCCTCAAAGGAAAAATGGGCCTGAAAACAAATTCAACTACAACTCCTTGAAGATCTGAGGCAAGGGTTTTAAAAAGTTCAAAATATTTTTTATAAATAAATGCAAAAGCTAAAGGAAAAAGCTGGGAAAGAACTACAAATTACAGAAAAACTGGAAAGGGAATAAACAGCTTGGAACAACAGGTACAAAACTTTGCCCAAGTAACAAACTCTCTGAAAATTGAAGTGGACCAAATAGAAGATATCCGAAGTCAACAGGAAATACTAAAACAAAGTCAAAAGATTGAGGAGAAAAAAATTTCAGAATAACTGGACTACCTAAAAGCTATGAACAAAAAAAGTATCTAGACATCACATTTCAAGAAATCTTGAAAGAAAAAATTCAAGTTAACCAAGAACTATAGTCAGGATCATACATGATTTAGCATCTACCACTATAAAAGAACAGAAAGCGTGAAAGAAAGGAAAGGAGCCTTTATTAAACTCTTGTAGTGTGAAAGGTACTAAGTTAAGTACTTTACAAATACCTCATCTCATCCAGTCTGGATGGTAGGTGCTATTGTTAATCTCATCCCCAGCTGAGGGAATTGACTACTGAGTTATCATGTGCCTGAAACCGGATTTGAACCTAGGTCTTCTTGACTCCAGGCTTAGTACTGGTTCCTACTTCTAGGTTCATCAGTTGGCAAAACAGCCAAGAATGACTTGCCTAATAAAAATGCCTTTAATGAAGGCAAATATTCAATAATCCTGATAAAATGACCAGAATTATATGGAAACTTTAAAGTTCAAATGTAAGAGTTTAAGAGAAACATAAGAAGGTAAAAAACAAATGAAAAATGATAAAGGAATAAACAAGGATAAATTGCTCATATTCTAATACTGGGAGAGGGTATGTGTTTCCCCTTGGAACCTTATCATCATCAGGGGTAACAGGGCATCTAGTCTAATCAGACAGGAGGCATGGGAGTGGTTCTGTCCTATCTTGATTATCTTAAAAGAAGAATGGAAAGGTAGGGGAAGAAAAATGTAATGAGGTGAGGGGGAGAGGAAGGTTAGGTGAAATCTCACATAATTAGGGGACATTAGAAGTCTACAAAAAGAAAAAAGGAAGAAACAGTGGGGGTGGGGGGGTAAGGAGAGAATGATTGACACCTGAATGCTTATCTAAACTGATTAAAGGAGGGAAGAATATATAAACCACTGGGTATAAAAATAGGAGGAAATGAGGACTAAGTAAAATCATAGCGGGGTAGGTTGAGGGAAGGATTACTTCTTAGTAAAATAAACTCTAAAGATGTGCAAAAATATTTATTCCCTTGAAGTGACAAAAAATGGGAATCTTAGGGGGTGTCCATCAAATGGGCACTGCCTGAGATAGTAAGAAAATATGGTGGAATACCATTGTGCTGTAAGAAATGATGAAGGGAGTGGTTTTAGAGAAACCTGGTAAGATCTGTATGAACTAACACAGAGTAAAGTAGGCAGAATCAGGTGAATAATTTAGACAATGACAACAATATTGTTAAAAACAATATTGTTAAAAAAAAAGTTAAAGACTTAACGTGAAACTCAACCCCAACGGAGAGAACCAACACTCAGAGAACAGAATGATATATTTCTACCTATATGCATAGATTTAGATGTCTGTATGGTATTTCCTTTCAGACATGGTCAATATGGAAATCTGTTTTGAATTTGAAATTTGCTTGAATTAAACCATTAATGTTTGTATCAAGTTTGGCTTTTCTTTCATTTCCAATTGGGGGAGGTGGAAGGGAAGGGAAGGAAAGAGAGAGGACAGATTCTTGATTGAAAATGAATGAACAACTAGGTGAGTACTGGTCCCTACTTTTCATCAAACTAGCTATGTTAATGTCAACAAAGAACAATATTAAACAAAACTGTCCTGATCAAACTACTGCTCTAACTGACATTGTTAGTTACATGCATAGAACAGTTAATAAATGAAACAAAATGAACTCAGAGGTAACTGTAATATTCTTTTATTAACTGAAAATGATAGAGAAGAAAGAAACATGTAATAGGAAAGCTCCACCACATACCTTATTTATCTTCTCTTTTGGGTGAGACAAGAGGTTTGGGAAGTGGGAAAGAACGTCACAGTTGAGAACAACCTGTGTCTGCTCATCAGTGCCTGTCACTATGTTGCCCACTGCTCTCAGAGCTGCTGTCTGTAATGGCAGAAGAAATACATTTTTGTTTCTTAAAGAAAGTTCATTTCTTCCTTAAATCATCTGGTTGGATTTGAGAAGATTGAGAACTCAAAACAGGAATGTCTACTACTTTATCCTTACCAAAAGCTAGGTATAAGTATTTCTGAATTTTTAAGTGAAGCTACGTTAGTCAGTCAATAAGCATTTATCGAACACCTACTATGTGCCAGGCACGTAGTAAATGCTGATGATACAAAAGGTCTCTGACCCTGGAGTACATAATCTAATGTTTGTGGAAAAAATATAGATTAAAAAACCCCAAATAAGCAATGTAATTAAAAAAATAGATTAAGAGTAGAATGTAAAGAGAAAACCTGAAGGACTAGTAATTCAAGGCTCATTCTTTACTGCTTAATAAATAATAGCATCTTGGTGGCTATATTCCTCCTTAAGACAGTTCTATCTCAATGTTAATCTATTTCATCATTTTTTTCCTACCTTTATTATACTGGATGAAAACAAGATGACTCTTCTATATCAATATTTATATATTAAAATCATCAACAAAGGTTCTACATGGGTTATTTGTTAGCCTTTCATTTATGAGCCATCACTCTGGATTTGATTTGATTGTGGGACATGAGAGACACTAGCACAGGACCATTCAGCATAGCGTGCCCACATCAGAAAAGGTGCTGTGCTCTGTGAGCAAAGCAGAATTGAAACAGTACAAAGGAAACATAGGATAGGCAAATTTGGAGTAACCACCCCAAATGTTCACATGGACTATCTGTGTGCCCAATCTGTGGTTGAGCATTCTGAGCTTGTATCGGTCTGATCAGCCACAATCAGACAATATTGAAACTTGACTTTATCATGGTGATGTCATTTTGGTCCTCTTTGAAAATGAAGAACAACCAACCATGAGCCGTCAGTTATATGACAATATAAATGATGAAGGCTAAAACTTAAAGCACAAAACTTTCTTTCAAAGTACACATAAGGTAAAAGTATGAGGTATACAAGGTTTATCATTTTTAGAAATATATTGTTATATGCTTCTATAAGATTTTTTGTTAGCTACATTAAGTGGGTTTTCTTAACCTTCTAATTAGTTACTCTTTCACATATTCATTCATTAAAAATATATAAACCATCTAATATGTGTAGGGCACTATGCTAGGCATTTTGCTAAAGAGTATTAGCATCTAACAACTTATTCTGTCAATGAAAGCTAATAACCAATATATCAATATATGTAAGCAAAGATATAAAGTATTCTTCCAAAAAAAGGGACCTACTTATATTAATTAAATCTATGGCATTTTAGAACTCCAACACTTTGGGTCCATATAGACCAATAGAATAGGAACCAGGATTCAATATTGTTAATCACTAATATTAGCATTAATATTACAACCAAGAATTAACTGTCATAGATTTCCTTGCTTGATGTTAGGAACGTCAAAGCAGATTCCTCCCCATCTTTTGCACTATCAGTGGAAATTGGTCTCTTGAAGGTTGAGGCTAGAACATACTACTCTCTCAGGCTTCACAATGGAAGATAATGGGGATGGATGAAAAGAGAGTAAAAGAATTGTGCCTGCCTCCTTCCTGTAGGAAGGTGTAAAGGACATAAACACTTTCTTCAGTTAACTAGTGGTTTGTTTAAAAAAAAAAAGTCCACCCTGCCCACATGCCATTCACCACTGCCAGAAAGTCTAACAATCAGAGAGGTTCATCTGGGTCAGTAAGTTCTGTATTTTAAATGCTAACCACAGTCATTCAACCTCAGCATCTAATAGTTTATTCAAATTGCTTTTCTTTCAAAACCCAAACAAGTTAACTGCTCTGGGATATTGAGAATTTTGATTAGGGAGGTTAAAGAGGAGGAAGGAAGTTACTGTCTTTTCCCTAAAATTCAGCCCTCTTTCAAATTTTCCTATTTTTGTTGAAGGCATAGCCATTCTTCCATTCTCTCAGCTTCATAACTTTGGTATCCTCCTTGATTTCTCCTGCCTCACACCCCCAAAATATCCAACCTGTTGCCACATCTGACCATTTCTAAGTGCACATCTCATGAGTGACCCATTCCCTCTGTTCTTATAGCCACCACTACCTCAGTTCAAACTTTCACCATCTTCTTCAACTTGATCACTGCAGTGGACTTCTCATTTCTTTCTACCTTTCACTTCTTCCCATTGCAGCCTGTCGCATACACCAGAAACTATTTTCCTTCAGTGCTGATCTGATCACATACCTACCTTCCTCAATCAACTCTAATAGTGACTTTCTATCACCTCTATGATCAATAAATTTTTCTATTTAGTTTTTCAATTCCTACACAGCTTGGTTCTAATTTATCTTCCCAGTCTCAATCTACATGATTTTCGATTCTATAATCTGTGCTTTGGCCAAACAAGCCTTCTCCATCCCTTCTCCCAACTCTGTGCCTTTGCACTGGTGCGCTCTGTGCCAAGAATGCACTTCTTTTTTCACTCAGGCACCTAGAATGCTCTTGTCAGAGTATAGCCCAAGCATTATTTCTACATAAAACCTTTCCACCTAGCTTCTGGAGCTGTAAGAACCAAAGGAGAATTTCTGTTCAGTGCTTAATTTAGTGGTTGGCAAAGAGCAGAGTGTAATAAATACTTATATTCGTTCTTTTCTCTGTCCTTTGTATTTGTTTATATTTTCATTTTATGTATTCTGTACAGTTATATGTGTATCCATGGACTGCAACAGTAGAGAAGAATTCTTACCCAGCAGCTTCGGGTTTCTCAAACATTAGATTACTACAGTCATTTACTACTGTGTCTTGTGTACCTAATCTATTCCTGATCTACCACTCTATTTCTTGCTAGTAGGAGATAGTTTGGATGATTGCTGCTTTATGATATAGTTTAAGATCTGGTAAGGCTAAGTCACCTTGCTTTGCATTTTTTTAAATTAATTCCCTTGATATTCTCAACCTTTGCTCTGCCAGATTAATTTTGTTGTTATTTTTTCTAGCTCTATAAAATAATTTTTTGGTAGTCTGACTGGTATGGCACTGAGTAAGTAAATTAATTTAGAACTGTCATTTTTATTATATTGGCTCAATCTATCCATTTTTTTCAACTGTTTAGATCTGTCTTTATTTTTGTTAAAAGTGTTTCATAACTGTGTTCATATAGTTCCTAGGTTTGTCTTGGCAGGTAGATACCCCAAAATTTTATATTGGCTGCAGCTATTTTCACTGGAATTTCTCTTTGTATCTCTTGCTGTTGGGCTTTGTTGGTAAAATATACAGAAATGCAGGTGATTTATGCAGATTTATTTTATATCCCACAACTTTGCTAAAGTTATTTCAAGTAGTTTTTCAGCTGATTCACTAGGATTCTCTAAGTATACCACCATATCATCTGCAAAGAGTGTTAGTTTTGTTTCTTCACTGCCTAGTCTAAATCCTTCAGTTTATTTTTCCTCTTACTGCTATAGGCCACATTTCTAGTGGGCTTATTCTATACTAAGTAAGAGTGGAGATGCTGAACATCCTTGCTTCAACTCTGATCTTACTGAAAGTGCTTCTAGCTTATCTGTATTACAGATAATGTGCACTGATAGTTTTTAGACAGATATTAGTTATCATGGTTTTTAGACAGATATTAGTTATCATTTTAAGAAAAGCTCCATTTATACCTATGCTCCCTAGTGTTTTTATTTGGGATGGATGCTGTATTTTGTCAAAAGCTTTTCCAGCATTTTTTGAGATAATCATGTTTTCTGTTGCTTTTGTTATTGATATGGTCAATTATGTTAATAGTTTTCCTAATACTGAACCAACCCTGTATTCCTGGTATAAATTCCACCAGGCAAAGTGTATGATTCTTGCGATGAATTGCTGTGATCTCCTCGCCAGTATTTTATTTAAGATTTTTGCAACAATATTTATTAGGGAAATTAGTCTAACGTATTCTTTCTGTTGTGGCTTTTTTTTGGATTAGGTATCAGCACCGTATTTGTGTCATAAAAGGAAATCTGACAGGACTCTTTACCTATTTTCCCAAATAGTTTTTATAAGTATTGGAGTTAATTTTTCTTTATATGTTAGGTAGAATTCACTTGTTAATCCATTTGGCCCTAGGACTTAGGGCTGATGGCTTGTTCAATTTCTTTTTCTAAGATTGAGTTATTTAAATATTTTATTTCCTCTTCTGTTAATCTGGGTAAATTTATAATTTTGTAAATATTCATCCATTTAACTTACCTACTTATTTAATTCTGTAAAGCTATCACCTATGCGACTAGAAACAAAGGCAATGACCCCTAAAAAAATTTCTTCATCTTCGCAAAATGTCTGTTCACTTCTGTCACATTGCCCCAAACCCCATGAACCAGCAATTCATTTGGGTCAAGGATCTTTCCATTCTAATATTCGGAATCCTTGAGAGGATTAGTGGGTCATTAATCATTCACACTATGATATAAAATAGTTTAAACAGAATGATTCCTTCCTATTACCTAGCTGTTATAAATCTGTTATATGAGAGAACAAATGTTTTGATTAGGGGGAGGCAGAAAAGGTAATTAAGGGAGAATGAGTTATAAAAGGAGGACAAACCTGGATAAGGGGACCAAGATAGGGGAGTTTGAACTGCAAGAAGATCCACTTTTGTAAAGCTAGGTGCCTGAATTTAGGGGAGAATGGGCAGTGAATGTGAAAAGAGCTTGCAGAAAAGTCACATCTACTATAGGATACCTAAGGCTAGTTCTGAACTATTCCCCTTTCTGGAAATCAGTTGGGAAGATAAGCATTATCCACTACCCATATTCTGAGCAGTAGTCTCTTGTAATATTATTTGACCCTGGCTGATTTTTAACTCGCTAACTAATTGTATTCCAGCTCATTATACTGACATTTTGTCCTGTTCTGCCTAAAGCATGGTGGTGGGAGTGAGGTTTTAGCTAATTCCTGTAGTCTTAAAAAACAAACCTCTCAACCCTGGGATAAACAGCAGGTAAGAAGCTGCCTCTTTCCAACCAGCTGTCTTACCCCACTTTGGCATCTCATCTCTCAATCCCAGTTTTTCTCCCAGGTCAGTAAATAAATTTTATAAAAATACATATGGAAGCCCTTAGGTGGTTTAAAGGAACTAATTTGGGTTTAGTTGCTGATGACAAAGAAACTGAGGGTATGCTGTATATGGTCATACAAACTGCCATGTTAGAAAAATTCTGACAACTTCTTTTGTTTCTTCCATACAGCTGAGGACAAAGCTAGGTATATATATAACTTATTTCTATCTGATTTCCAGTTAACTAGGAAATAAAATTATTTTTAATATCCTACCTAATTTAAATTTTAATTGTACAATCCTGAATATTGTTTCATAATAAATTCATACTGTGTAACTAAAATCATGTGGAATGAAAAATAAAACAGATCCAAATACGAAAATCAGTCCCAAATAAATAATATTTAAAAAAAATTTGTTTCAAATAACATTAATACCTTAGGGATTCATATTTTCATCATCCCTCTTTAACAAGATTGTTCTTAGGGGGCAGTTTTTTAAAATTCCTGTGGCTGAAAAAAAAATCTGTAATGAAGTAGCTAACCACCTCATGATGAAATGTGAAGCCATTACTTACTTGTGCAGATTTTCAGAAATAACAGGCCCATACCAACACCTGAAGTCTTTCTAGAATGTTGAAATTTATCAGTGTGAGCTCTATTAGCAGAGCCTTCAAGAATTTAGGGTTTTCTCCACACATTTTTGATGTAGGACCTTAATAATGGTTCAAACTTTTATTCATATTAAAATAGTTCATTACATCAAGCTAAGTTTTTGCCATCAAATTTTAATTAATAATTTTTTTTGGTGGAAATAACTGAATTATTATGCCAGTTTTAAATCAACAGGATTCTGTGTTTATAAGAAAGTAGAACAATACTTACTTGAACTTTAACTTCCTGGTGGCTCAGAAGAGGCACAAGAAATGGCACAACTCCTGAATCAATAACCATCTGAATCTGTTCATTACCTCCATCAGTTAGGTAAGACAAAGCCCAAACAGTGTCCACAAGAATCTATAGGAAACAACAGTGATTTAAAAAATAACTGTTCTGCATACTAATTTCAATATTTTCGTGTACACAAAACATTAGATGGTGGTGGAAAAAGTAGACAGATGTCAAGATTTGTTTCAGGAAAACACATGCCTGATTACCTGTGATGTTTAATTCTATTAAGTAGCAGGTATCATTCCCTCAGTCATCATCCTCCTGCCTTCAAGATGGACCTCCACCCCAATTTCCTCACTTTTAGATCAGAGAAGCAAGTGTCAATTTATTAGAATGGAAAACTTTTTTTCTGCTATATCTGAAAGGTTATTACTCGAAATACAGATATTTATAATGGCATTGGCTCTTCTGAATGAAAACCTGTAGCAGGTATCCCATCTACTTTACGATGTGTGAACTGCTTACTACTTTCGGTCTTTCACCAAGTCAAAGATTTTTAAACACACACACATGCATGCACTTGCACGCATGTGTGAAGGAAGACAACAGAAAGCAAAGGTGGGCACGTTTATCTTTCACTCTTAAAAAAAATGAACTCAAACAAAACTCTGTTCTCCTTTACTCTCTTAAACCTTCCATAGGACCTTCAATAGGAGAAAAATGTTCTAACTGAAGGTTAACTCATAAAACCTTTTTCATTTTAACCATTTCTGATGGAAATTACCATCATCTCACTATTATCGACAGGTATCTCATCACCAAATTACAGTCTGAAGATTCTGATGTTCACCTCTCTGATTATAACCAGGAACAGAATTGAATGGTTATAGCACCAGGAGAAAACTGCATCTAAGCATTTGTATAAAATGAAGTCAATATACTCTGTTCCTAACAAAAGGTAAAGTATAGTATTTTTCATTAGTCTCTAAGGACATTACTTTGAAAAGTCAAAAGTTTTCTAAAGTCTGAAGTTGTTACTAAGTTTGATCACAGGCTATATGGAGTATTACTTGAAAACTGCATTTCGTAGCCATTCCAACCTGGTCTAACTTTCTCATTTAAATTCTTGGACACCTAGAAACTGTCACCTTCCTTGGCTTCCATGACAAAATGTGCTTTTGATTCTCTGAGTCTTACTGTTTTCTCTCTCTTCTGCTGGTTCCTATTCTTTCAAGCCTTTGTCCTTGACTTTCTGTCCTTCTTTCCTAAATACTGATTTTCTCTTGGGGAAATCTTATCCTCAAACAGAATTTCAACTACATCCTTTACAACTCAAGCCCAGTATTGCTAACTGGATTTTCATACCAATACTTCAAACTCAATGTAACAAAAATCAGACTTGTTTTCTCCCTCACTCATTCTTTCCCAATTTCTCCATTCTAAGAGTATTAACATGTAACAAAGTCAACCTATTTTTATTCTTCTTAAACAATGAATTGCTTGATTCTTTAGAACTTGTTACAGCAGAATCTGGCAAGTAAGCTTCAAAAGACTAGTTTCACTAGCACTATAAAACTTCTGGAGCTAAGATATGAGTTAGTTGAATCAGTTTCCTAAAGTCATCTGAAGTTTCATAAGTTTGCTTACTATTTTTCCTCAGGTATACCTATCCTTCTAATGCCTCACTTTGAAATGTTCACAGAAAGATAATGAATTCACCCATTGGAAGACACACATGGCTCAGTCAACTGCATTTACTCATGAAAATCTTTTGCCTTTTCAAATAACTCTGGGTAAAAGACAAAAGTACCCTTTCATCTTTTCACAACGGAAAGTTGTGAAAACTTTCTAAGTAAATACATGTTACAGTGTAAGTTCAAAAATAGACCTAGTTAGTTCTGCTGCCTGTGCTAACAACACTGTCTTGGTTATAGTACTCTGCTGTATTCAGTTCAATGTATATTTATTAAACACCTAATGTGGGCAAGACATTGCTAGGAATATAAAGAAGTAAAGTAACGTTCTTTACCTTAAGTGATCACTATAATTACTAGATTCTACAAGTAGGTGTGATAAATTTCCTAGTCCAACCTCTTCATTTTACTGATGAAATTAAGACCTAGAAAAGTAAAATGACTTCCCTAGAATCACTATGGCTATGTGTTTGAAATGAAGTTTCTTGTACGTTCTTTCCATTACATTAGGCTTTCAACTGAGCATACATGTACTATGGTCAATGAAGCTCCACATTATACTTTCACTGTGCACCTTATGACTCTATATAGTGATGCCCTATGAAGATATCAAAGTATGGTTTACTTTGCCCTTTTATCAAATTCAGCCCCACAGACCAGGGCACTCTTCTTTGATTGAGAGGCCATCAGCATGTCAATAAAAACCCTTAATACTATGAGGTGTTCCTTTTCTTGTTACTGCAGAATCGTACAGTTCCCCACCCACTTCCCTAGCCTCAGTATAGATTGCTCTTTTATTCTCCATTACAAGACTTTCCGTTGCTTACTGACCTTTCTAACTTTTAATATTGTTCCTTCTAGTCCTTAAGTAGCTTCTGTCTCCTCTTTTACTTTTCTCTCCTTTCCTCTGTTTTTTAACTATCATGATAGACAGCTTTTATATCCATGAGAGCACTTCTTATTGAGCATCCAACTAACCATATACAGAATGTCTTCTGTAGCATATTTGGGTTCCCAGTTCCTCTTGCTGTTTTAATCAATGCTAACTGCTGGATGTCTGCTTCTTTATTGCCAGAGTCTTTATTATTTTTAGGTAGGGAGCTATTTCAAATGCTTTAAGCTACTGGAAGGCTGACTTCTGAATAAATGAGGGGTTACTGTGCTTTACAAATCCTTTATAAACAACACGTTACTGTTTCTATCCCCAAAACATATATAGCAGCAGATATGAAAAGGGTAAGGATCCTATGCAGAGTCATTGTTAAAAAGTAACAAATTTTATGTGAAAACTGACATAAAGGTAGGGAAATTATACATGCAACCAAAGATCTTTATCATGAAATCTAAATAGCTAAAAACATAAATTTCTGTTATCTCTACAATAGACTAATAAAGGTTACAATGATAGATGAAATGGAAGATATCATAATGAATAATGACAATATATATGCTTTGGAAAACTAAGTATATCAAAAAGGTACAGGATTTGGGGTTTGAGAAAAGTCTTATAAAAGTGTCAAATCATCTATGTACCATATCCACTGAAAAACAATTAATTCTTAGAGTAAATCTAACAGGATTGTAGTCTTGCTGGCTGCAAACTAACCCAGTTCTATTGGTACAAAAGCAGTATGAAAGATAAGAGGAAGATCCTGAAACAGTCTATGTACAGTAAACTAAAGCGGAATATGACTGGAAGTAATATAAATGTCATGAGAACGCAACAGAGATTACTTCAAGCATAAGAGCAGATCATTAACTGCTAGCACTCACGTCAATATGACATGAAATCATCAGAAATGGGGGCTAATTTTGATCTAGCACTGAAGAAATTGCAACTCTGGATATGCATATTATTTAACCTATTGTTAAACCATTGTTTCCAACCTCTTACCTCTTTTATGTCTTTAAGGAACAGTTCACTTGATCTTATTACCTATTGTTTTGCCAAGCCAAAATCTTTTGGATATTGCTTTTTAGCAGATTTCTCTTTTCCCTTCTCTCAAAATGGCAGACAAAAAACTCAAAGGAAAGGAAGGAAACCAAAGGAAAAAAAGATCAAAAAAGAAAAAAGGGAGAACAAAAAGGAAGATGTGGCTGAAAACCTTGAAAGCATTGCAGTCAGAACCCAGTCCTGGCCCGAAGGATCAGTAGATACTCCGGGTCTGCAATGTGTTTCCCCGAAGAGTCATGTACAAGCGGAAATATGCCGCACAAAAAATCCAGATTGAAAGGAAAAAGGAGAAGGTGTCTGCTACTATCTCAAAGCCAGTTGGTGGCTCTAAGAATGGAGCAACCCATGTGGTAAAGATTCGCAAAATGCTTAGGTATTACCCTACTGAGGATGTATCTAGAAAGCTGCTAAGTCATGGCAAGAAGCCTTCAGTCAGCATGTGAGAAGACTTAGAGCTAGCAGCACCACAGGCACAGTGATCATGCTCACTGGCCACCACAGGGGCAAGAAAATGGTTTTTTTCTGAAGCAGTTGGCTAGTGGCTTAGTGCTGGTAACTGGACCTCTGACCATCAATCATGGTCCTCTGAGAATGATGTATCAGAAATTTGTCATTACTACCTCTACCAGGGTTAACCCCTTTCAGGTGTAAAAATTCCAAAGGCTCTGTAAACCTAGACACCAAGGAGAGATTTTTGACACAGAAAAAGAGAAATACGAGATTACTGAGCAGCGCAAGGCTGATCAAAAAACAGCAGACTCTCAAATGCTGCTCCAAATCAAGAAAATTCTTTAGCTCCATGGCCACCTGCACTCTGCATTCTCTCTCTCTCTCTAAGGGAGTTTATCCTCACAAACTGGTGTTTTAAATGCCTTGCAGAGGACTCTTATTAAAATATTTGGAATAGCAAAAAACAAACAAAAAAACTCCGCCAAAACCAAAAACCCTATCCTTGTTTTTATGACGTGGTCATCATCTGTGTAGTTGACCTATGTAGCAGTTATGTTATTGAAAAGTTTATTCCTCTACCCATTGACATCTGTTTACTTGGTCTAACCTGAGGTCCCTCGTTTCTGTTGGAGACTTTCCACCTTATGTGGGAAGCAGGAAGGAAAGACAGAAGACACTGAAAAAAGACAACCAGGTAAGTCAGGATTATCTTGCTTTTTCCCCTATCAAGTCTTTTTCTCAACAGTTTTATTTTACTTCTTCTTTCTGGTCAAGACTCATATCTTTATTTCTTTGGGGAACTCCTGGGATGGAATTTTGCAGACTGACAATGTCTTAGAGTATTGCCTGGTACAATGGCAGGCTGAATTACTTGTCCACAGTTACATAGCAAATGCGAAAGAAAGGCAAGATTTGAACCCAGGTATTCTTGATGCCAAGGGTGTTCTGATCACTATATCATGTTTCATTTCTTGACCACATTTCCTCTCCTGTTTTATTTAGGCATCCTCAATAATTATATTTTGTTTAGGCTGAGATGAGATTTAAGGATTCCTGACAGTGAAAAGAAGTACCTGATAAGTGGGTAATAACTGTGTCTGAAATTGTCATGTTCCCCAAATAAAACACCAAGTGAATTATATATATATAGGAAATCAAGAACCGACACATATTTCAATAATTCTTCAAGGCTACACAAAACAATTTCTTCTCACCAACCTCATGTAAGGAGTTCCTTTTATGGAGATTCCCCCTGAAGGTAGAACAGTAACTCCTCTGTAACTTAGAGAATTTTTCTTTTTGTTCGTCCTATCTTGTCCAGGTTGGAAGTATAGCAATGTCACTCATGTGCCTACTGGAAACACTGACAGAAATGGAAACTTTGACCTGCTTTACTTTTCTGACTTGGGCTGGTCAGTCTTTCCTCTATTCCTAGAGGTCTACCATATTCATGCTGGTCAATTGCCTTGAGCCTGACTGCCCGTCAGGACAGGATTATAAAACTGTAACTACATCTACTACCAGGACATAACCAAATCTGCTCAGAGAATGATCTTATGGTACCTTGCTTTTGGCAGGCAGTAACGTCAGAAGTGAAAATGAAATTTATCAAGTATCTTACTTCCTTTAGATTATTTAACATTTTTATTTATTGGCTTTGGGAATATTCTAAGATCACATATTATCTACAAAACAGAGGAATTAAATTTACTTAAACTTTAGTCAGCAAAAGTCTGCCTGAGTAACAACTTTCATATTTTAAATTCTATTCTCTAATCTTCAATTTGTGCCCTTAAATAATATTCTAGTGCCATCCAACTAGTGGATGTTAACCCATCCAAGATTAATATTTCTGCTGTATAGGCAATCTAGAAGATAAGCCCATTAAAATCATAATCCTATTTTTGAATAATAGCTGTATTGCTGAAGCTTAATAAACATAATGAAAACTTTGCCTGACATATGTTACAAACTACTATGATCTTAGAGGACATATAATACTCCTCCCATCTCAACTGAGAAATCCCACAACTCAGTTTAGCTTTGGTTTTACTTACATTTATATCTGTATGGTATATGAGGACACATAATGCTGGCAGAATCTGAAGAAATAAAGACAAAAGATTGATCAACTCTAGTACTATGTGTCTGACTTCTTAAAGCATTAGCAAATTCAATTTATTAGAGTGACAAGGTAAATGGACAGATAGAAATAAATGTATCTCCTCTATTAGAAAATGATCATCTGAAAAACTAAAAGAAGAAATTTTAAGTTACATTTACATAATCCAACTATCTGTGCTAGTGATATTATCTACCTGAAGGAGAAAGAAGAAAAACATTTTGTAAAATAGTGCTTCATGGCATACATGAGAAGTAGAAGAATGACACTGAAGATGAGAAATTGGCATTTTGAAGCTATGTATGAAGAGTTAGACTTTTAAGAGTCAATATTTGGGCTCCCTAAGGGGAATAAAATTTTACTTTATTAACTACTTGTTTGTGAAGAACAGGGTTTATCATGAAGTCTGCGTAAAAACATACATGTACAATTTTACTTTTATTAAACTTAGATCTTTCAATACCAGTCTTTGTATGCTTCACTTTTTAAAAGACAAGAATGCATTAAAATCTTTTTCCATAGAAATGAAAGCTTATCAAGTTTTGATTATTCTTGATTAAAGGTGTGCATTAAAAGTAACATTATGCCAATCAAATGACAAATGAATAAATGCTAAATATTGACTTAAAAAACCAAAACAACCCTACAAATGCACTGTTATTTAAAAATATGTAAATAAATCTGTACTCGCTTAAGTAGGTTTAAATATACAACATTTTATAGTCTACAAACATAATGACACCATCTCGTGATCTTTATAACAATTTTGGCAGGCAGGAAGTACAAGTGTTGTTGAGTCTATTTTGCAAATGAGACAAAATGGCTTGCCAAATGACACATGGCTAGTTAATGGCTGAGAAGAGATGTGAATAACTTTCCTGACTCTTTTTCTAGTTCTTTTTCACTGCACTATGGAGATTCATTTTTAATTCAAGATCTAAGTCTTATAAAATTTTTTATTCTGAATTCATATACTCCTAGGTAAAGGATTAATGACAATACCAAAGTAACAGATAAAATAATTTTATTACTTGCATAATTTAATAATGCAATTCAACAGTAACAAGCTTTCTTTCTCCCCCTTTAAAAATTTAGATGAACCACAAGTATCTCATATCTGCAATCAAATATAGATGCACGCAATTGTTCATTAAAATCTAAAGTATAAAGATAAGGAAAATATCTCAACTGGTGATTATAATTCTTTGTTTACCTCCTGTACTGTCTCCATAGGTGGTGGGGGATCCTTATTCCTGCAGAGATTGACTATGACCCATGTGACGTTCCGAAGGAAGGTGATGGGAATGGAGGGATTGATGAAAGACAGAAGAGGTTTGACAACTCCCAGTGATATGACATAATCTCTACATTGAGGACCATCACCTACAGAAATGAAAATCAATTAAAAAAAAATTACATTCAAGATGGAAAACTTTGAAATGTATGCAATGGCTTATGTTGATATTCTATGTTTCCTCATCATTAATCTATGAATGGCACAAAATATTTCTGTTCCTTACCCTTCTCCTTTGGGGTACATACAATTTAACCTACTACAACCTGAGAATAAGTCACAACATCTTTTTCAAGAGGGTATGTTAAGACATTCTCTACAAGGTGAAAAAATGAAGTCAATATAGTTAAATATAGAGGAAACATAGTAATTGGTAATGCCTATGTTGAAGTTAGATAATATTCTTAAACTGTTCTTGTCTTAGTAATTTTTCAAATCCAACACAACTTACCTATAATATTTCCTAAGGCCCATACTGCTTGCTCACAAACATTCTGATGTGGTGAATGGAGAAGTCTCAAAAACAGAGGAACTGCATCTACAATTATACAATTTAAAAAAAATACTTTCAAAAACTGAAAAAAGAACTAATTAAGTTTCAACCTTAAGAAATTATTATAAACAGATATATGTATGTGTAAACATATATTCATATGTAAACGTAAACGTTTACTATGCCATACTGCAAACTTCAATTCTAACAATGCATTTTAAAACTCTTCTAAAACAAAGGTTATATAACGTTCTAAAAAGGCACCAGACGGCTAGACCTGTAAGTCAGCATCCTACAGTAAACACTAATTAAAATTAAATATTAAGTAAATGAAGACAGAAATATCTAATCTTTCCTATCCTGAAAACAAAAGCTGTATTAACAGGCTCTAATGAGCTTCAACATTGATTATATAAACTCTGTGAGTGTTACTATATCCATTTAACAGGTTCCTATAATCACCAATCTCTATTGAAAGTTCGTCACCAACATTTTGCAACATTTATGATTACTTAGTAATCATAAAACAAGATTACTTTAAATTAAAGAAATTATATTTTAATAGAATCCTTTTAATATTCCTAAAGTATTGTGGAAGATTACTGAGCTAGCTGGAGAGCCAGGGAGCCCCTTCTTTCCTTTTCTGCCTGGAGCCTGACCTCTATTTCTCTGCTGGGCCTCCCTACATTTACTGTTCTTCAAACGATGAAATAAATATACCAGCTGACTTTGGTAAGAGAAAAATTAATTTACATAATGAGAAAAATTGCAAATGTTTTGTAGCCTAAACAGTATAAACAACTCAACATTTCATTACTGGAAATAAGAACATTAAGTCATGCTGTTAGAAAATAATTTGTATAAAAACACAAATCTCAAGCTATTTCATATAGAAAATTTATTCTTTAAATAGTAGGAGAAACAAAAATTACCTGACAGGTTAAATGGGAAACAAAGCCTTTAAGGGGAAGACCACAACCATCAATAGCAACACTATAATCATATACTTTAAAAAGTTAAAACATAAAATTTAAGCATTCACACTCATTCTAAAAACGAAAAAGGAAGTTTAATTTACTTACTAGATTGTACCACTGCTTGAGTCTGTGCAGAAGTTCCTGATGCTATGTTAGTCAGTGCCCATGCGGCTTCAAATTGTAACGAAGGACTAAAAAGTACATTTTAAAAAAATCTGTTAACATGAATACACTTAAAAAACATTATATCAAAGCTAAGGCTGCACCCATAAAAAAATGCAAGGGGTGAGTTCTTTGCCAGAAACATCCCTGAATTTAGCTCCATGCCAACTCCAAATAACTGTAGTGAAAATGGGAAAAAGCTTGGTATATATGAGAGATGGTAAGGTCAGTCTGGTTGAAGTTTAGAAAGGGGTAGTTTAAGAGGGTAGTGGGGGATAAAATGAGAAAGGCAGCTAAGAACCATATTATTGAGGTCCTAGCATGAAAGAGTTCGAATCTTTCGTGGAAGGCAGGATAAAGCCAAAAAAGTCAAGCACCAAATTCTCCTACTACCTTGTCCAACTTTCTGTATTTGAGAGGAAATGGGGTAGGAGTTAGCAGGGGAGAACTTAAATGGATAAAATGGGCACCCGGCCCTTGCCCTTCCCTAGTGTTCTACTACTACTACTTACTGCTCTACTCTAGAGCCAGTTCTACAACTGGCAGCTACCAGGGTATCACTCTTTAATCCCCTGCACTATCTTGGGGGGAGGAAAGGATAGGCTAAAGCAGGGGACTAAAGCTCTACTTTTTATGTTACTGCTCTTGAGGACTATTGTCTCTATGTCTTCAATCCTCTCCACTTTGCCAGTTCCTTTTATCCCTTCCTATTTGTTCCTTTCACCCATGGCAGAAATGTGTATGCGTGTGCGTCTGCACCGTTGTTTCAAAGGAGCAATAAGGGAAGTTACAGAAAAACAATTTCAGCTGAATGTACGAAAAAATCTCAAACAATTTCCTAACAATTAGAGCAGTCCAAAAGTGAAACGGACAGTTTCTGGAGATATTATGTATTTACCAGTTAGCAAAGAAATGATTATGATGTAGCCTGTGTTTAAACAATTCCAATACTGGTCAATACACTATATGACAACAACATAATCAAATTGTAGATAAGTGTTAGAAACCTCAAACTTGATGTCCAGTAGGCTTTTCAAACTCAACATATCCAAAATAGAATTGATCTTTTCCCTCTCTCCTGAACTTATCTACTTAAGTTCCTACCACATTCCAGGACACACACACAGATACACACTCAAATATCCAATAATTGCCAAAATTTGTCACAAAACAACTGCATTAGCCTTCTGGCTGCTTTCCCACATTCAAGTCTCTCACTACTGCAACCCATCCTCCACTCAACACCATGCTGATTTTCCCAAAGACCAGATCTGCCCATATCAGCCCATCCTTACCCCCTGCTTTCTGATAATTTCTCAAAGCTCCCTATTATATCCAGGATTATAACTCCTCTCTTTGGTTTTTAAGGTCCTTAATAACGTGGCCCCTTCCTACCTTTCCAGTCTTCTTACCCTTTAATTCCCTCCAAATACCTACAATGTTCCTTCTCACCTCTGATTCCTCATTTCATTGGTTTTCTCAAAGACTCAATTCAAATCCTTCCTTCTGCAGCTCTTTTCTGATCCCCTTGGTTATTAGTGCCTTCCCTCTGAGATTACCTTCCATATATTCTCTATATATTTTGTGTGTTCGATGTTCTGGATATCTTCCTCATTGGAATGTGAGTTTCTCATGAGAAAACTTTTTGCCTTTCTTTATATTTCCACAGTGCTTAGGGCAGCGCCAGGAATATAGTAAGTACTTAATGCCTGAAGACTTGTGACTAATTGTTTCAAAATTCTTCATTATATTAAGCTGCAAACCAGCTCTCTTTAACTTTCACTCACTGGTCCTACTTCTGCCCTGTGGAGTATATACAATAAATCTAATTTCTCTTGCACAGGACAACTATCACGTACCCCTTTAGTGTTTTTGCTCTTCTGAATTTTTTTTTTCAAAAATAAATTATTTTCTCCTCAAGCCGTACAACTTCAATTGCATACTGGACATTTCAAACTAGAAGTCTGAAAGGCATCCATTCAACATGGGAAAAATTGAACTCATTATCTTCTCCCAAACTCATCCATCTTTAAACTTCTCTATTTCCAGGGAAGAAGTAGTCATACTTCCGGCCACTTAATTTTGCAACCTCATCCTTGACACCTCACTCTCCCTTCTTCCCACATAGGTAATAAATTGCCAGATCTCTCCAACTACCTCTCCTGTATCGAACTCCTTCCCTTTATTCCCACAGACACCACTCTTGTTCAGGTCCTCAATGCTGCTTGTGTGGACTATTATAAGTCTTCTAATTTGACTCCTGGACTCAATCTTATTCCAATCTTGCTAAAGTCATTTTTCCTAAAGTGCAGGCTGGATTAAGTCATTCCACTTAAATAGTAATTGTTTCTCTTTTACCCAGGAAACCCGAGGGTCTTCCCCTCCCTGTTTGATTTTTTTTTTAAATTACAGAAGTCATCCTTTGAGTAACTTAAAGAAGCCTATTCATTGGATAGGTGTATCTCACTCAAAGTTACTTTGTGATGAAACCTAAGACTGAAAGGGCCCGGGTCTCACATTGCATCCTGGGTCATCTCCAGGTGTCCTGATGAATATCTGGTCACTGGATCCAGATGGCTCAGGGGAAGAAAGTGAGGCTGGTGACCTTGCACAGCCCTCCCTCACTCAAATCAAAGTCAACTGCAAGTCATGTCATCATCTTGATGTCATGGTCCTCTTCAAGAACAAAGGGCAAACACAAGTCATTCCACTATCTGAAAAACTCCATTGGTTCCATAAACTGTTTTGCTTTTTAAGGTTTTTCAAAACCTTGTCCCAACAAACCTTTCTGACCCTATTTCAGAGCATTCCCCTTCTCATGATCAGCAGTCTGACCAGACTGATTTATACCTTATACATGACATTCCATTTCCCTTCTCTGGGTCTTTGTTCTAGCTCCCTATCTCTATAAGAAATTTTTTCTCTTCTAAAATCAGTTCAAAATCCACCTGCGAGAAGGCTTTTTTGATTCTCTCAGATGCTAATCCCATTACCTAGAAAATATCCTTGTATTTTAGGACATTTTACATGTTCACAATATACACTACCATCCCTTATGCTCCTGGAGATAGCTATTCCATTTGTCTTTATGCCCCTAGCACCAAGCACATAGCAAATAAATGCTTCTTGAATGACTAGTTCTTCTCCAGGTTAAACATCAACAATTCCTCATACGGTCTGGCTTTAAGTCCTCTCACCATCCCAGCTACTACTGACAACCACACTCTAGATATGATGAGAATTGGCTGAGTACAACAATATTATTTCTCTTGTTGTGAACTCTATACATCAATTAATGAACCCAATAATTTGTGCTAATATACAGCAATTTCAAGTTTACAACAAAGTACCTTCCTCCCAACTACTGTGAGGTGGGTTATTTAAATACTGTTATCTTCATTTTATAGAACCACAGAGAGGTTAACTTACTTTTTTGTAGTACTGCAGCAAAGAAATCTCAAAGACAAGTTTTCAACTTGAGCACTGACTCAAAGTTCAGTGATCTTTCCTTCTTAAAATTAGCTTGCTGCTTAGGAGCACTTTAGGCTTTATTGTTGCGGCCAGTTATTCATATTGGATTTGCAGATCATTAAAAACATTAAAACATTTTTGTATGATAAACTGTCCTCATGATGTTTATTTTCTAACCCTTATATTTATCACTATTAAATTTTATCTTGCTAAATATGGCTCACTGGTTTTACCTGCTGAAATTTCTTCAGATCCTAGTTCTGTCACCCAAAGTGTAAGCTATCCCTTCTAAATCTTTATCAAATGCAAACTTTCTAAGCATGCTTTCTACTGTTTTGGTCAAATTAATGATAGAAGTGTTACAAGAGTAGAACTCTGTGGTACATCTTTATAGACTTCCATCTAATTAAGGAGAATCCTGTACACATTCTCTTCTGATTTGATCTTAAGAATCTATCTAGACTATAACATAGGGCAGAGTTTTCTCTTATTCACAAGGATATCATCAGAGACTTTTAACAAATAGCTTCCTGAAACCAAGACAACTATAACCTTTCTGTGAGGTACAAAAACTATAAAAAAGAAAATGAAATGAGTTTAGTCTGATTTGTTCTTAGTGATCCCAAACTCACTTCTGGTGTATAATAATTCCTTTTCTAAATATGAGAAGCCATGCTAATATGACAAAACAGGAAGATGATAAATGTTAGAGAAGATGTGGGAGAGTTAGAACACTAATTCATTGTTGGTGGAACTGTGAGCTGATCCAATCATTCTGGAGAGCAATTTGGAACTATGCCCAAAAGGCTACAAAAATGTGCACACTCTTTGACCCAGCTTCTGGGATTGTATCCCAAAGAAATCATAGAAATGGGAAAGGGTTCCACCAGTACAAAAATATTTGAAATAGCTCTCTTTGTGGTGGCCAAAAACTAGAAATCAAGGGGATGCCCATCAATATGGGAATGGCTAAACAAACTGTGGTATATGAATGTAATGGAATACTATTGTGCTATAAGAAATGATAAACAGGAAGTCTTCAGAGAGGCCTGGAAAGATTTATATAAACTGATGCTGAATGAAAGGAGCAAAACGAGGAGAACTTTGTACACAGAAACAACCACAGTGTGTGAGGAATTTTTCTGGCAGACTTAGTACTTCATTGCAATGAAAGAACTTAAAAAATTTCCAATGGACTCGAGGCAAAATGCCTTCCACATCCAGAGAAAGAACTATAGAACTGGATCACGGAATGAAGCAGATGATTTTCTTTTGTATTATGTTTTTGTTTTATGGTTTCTTCTATTCGTTTTAATTCTTCTATGCAACATGACTAAGGTGAAAATGTATCTAATAGGAATATATGTGTAGAACCTATATAAAATTGCATGCCGTCTCAGGGAGGGAGTGGGGCGGGGGGAGGAAAAGGAAGAGGAAGGAGAAAAAAATCTAAGATATATGGAAGTGATTATAGAACACTGAAAACAAATAAAATAATTTAATAAAAAAATATGAGAAGTCAAGGTTTTCCGGAATTTTGCTGGAGATTAATGTCAAGTTTATTGGTTTATAATTTCTTGTTATACACTTTTCTCCTCTATTTAAGAAATTAGGATACTTGTAAATTCCAATCTCTAGCACCTCTCCCATTTCCCCACAATTCCCAGAGATTACCAACTATTTCAATTTTGGGATCATATCTGTAAGTTCTTTCAGTACCTTGGAATGCAATTAATTTCAGCTGAAAGACTTGAATTCATTTAAATTACACAGGTACTCTCTTACTACTTTCAATTCCTTGGGTGTTTTTTGCTACTTTATTTGGTCTGAAGACAATGACAGAAATCAAATGAGAATTAGTGACTTTGGCTTACTCTGTAAATTACCATTTACCCAAAGGAGTAGACCTTTCTTTTCTCTCTTGCTCTTAATATACCTAAGTTCTTTCATTAGCATTTTTTAATTTGTGGCTCTCATTTCATTTTAGCCTTTCTAAAATGTAACTTTCTAACATTCTAAATATTTGTCTATATTCCATGTTTTCTTTCTCAGCATTAGAAAGGCTAAGGTAAACATAAGGTAAACATATGTTCATTTTGTCCCAAGATGCTCATTGTTTCCACATGCCCAACTAGCTATTTCCCATGGGTCACACTTAGAGAACAGCAGTGAACACCATTGTCTACTCTATCTTCTAAGCACTGTAACTGTCAACAAAAAAAAATAATAAATTTATCAAGAGTTTTGCTTTTATAGAGAAAGAATTTCTAATAGACATCCAGATAATTGAAGATGCCCATCAATATCATACTATTTAACTTCAAGATAAAGAAACAACAATTAGTATGCTATACAATATTGAAAGGAGTAATAACTTCCCTGCACTGGAAGTGTTTATGCAGAAGCTAGATAGCCATCTGTTATCACTGAATGACTATTTTGCACTAGGTGGGGAGGCTGGAGTAAATTGTCTAAATTTAATTCCAAACTATCCAGTCTTCAACTATTAGGCAGTTAGTAGTAGAGTTTGATAAAAAAGAAGTTTCATAGTCTTTGTGACAGACAGATATCAATTCAATCTTTTCTTTGGAAAGGAAGAAATGAGAGGAAGAGAGCTGACAAAATGTTTCATAGAGAGGTAAGATAAATACAAGTGAGAGGAAGCTTAAAACTAATGTGGGTCATTTAATTTTTTAGTTTCCATTAATGGCTTAGATTAAATAAATTCTAAAGAATGTTACAATGCTATTGATGATTCTGGACAAGTCACTGGCGTCAAAAAGTGTAATGTATAAATATCATATTCTATCATTTAGTTAAAAGTTCTAAGTCAAGCTAAACTGGCTAATGAATTAAACACAAAGTAGCAGTCAGGTAACAAACATTTACAAGTGCCAGGCACTGTACTAAGCACTGGGGAGACAAAAAGAAGCAAAAGATAAATCCCTGCCCTCAAAGAGCTCCCAATCTAATGGAAAAGACAACAAGGGAACAAATATATACAAATAAGCTCCGTAAAAAATTAAAAGGAGATAAATTAGAGTGAAGGGGCTAGAATTAGGAAGGGTTTGGGGAAAATCTTCCTGTAGAAGATGAGATTTTAATTGAGACTTCAGGGAAGGTAAGAGGCAGCGATGGCAGGGAAGAGCATTCTAGGCAAGAGAGACACATGGGAAAAATGCCCAAAAGAGATGGAATTTCTGTTTTGTGGAAAATAAGGTGGTTAGTGTTACTAGTTCAAAGAGTAGATGGTAGGGAATAATGTGTGAGAACACTAGAAAGGTAGCAAGGGGCTGGATTACAAAGGGTGCAAGCAGACCCACTAGGAGACTATGGCAATAGGCCAAGTAAGGTGATGAGAATCTACACCAGAGTGGTAGCAATATCAAAAGAAGAGAACAT
>CM053771.1:85644524-85672475 GCA_028658325.1 Potorous gilbertii | reverse complement strand
TAAAATCTTAATTTTAAGGAAGTGATTGTAGAACATTTATAAATAAATAAAATAAAAATTAAAAAAAAAAGTTAAGTAAAAATTGCTTTATTGGGCTAATTAGATCTATGGTTCATCCAACCAATTATTCTGTCTTTAATGGGGGTAAATGTTTCTCCTCTTACCTAATGTCAATCTCAAAAAATTACAAAAGTACCTTCTAACCCCTCAGATTTGCTTAATAAATTAGAATTCCATTATCCACTTGCTTATCTAAACATTTCCTCAATTTCTTCAACTACTATTCTTGTGATACGAATTACTTCATAACATCACTTCTGCTTATCTCCACTGATCTTTATTTTCTATCAAGCTTCCTGGACCTCTTCATATCAATTTTTCTTAATATACATTATTCTCCTCTCAACTGTCTGCTCCTTTAATCTATGCTGTTCTGTTTGAAGATGTATGCTTCTAGAACCACATTCCTGTCATGAATCTATTGTATCTAGACTGGTGGATACAGATAGTTTTGGTTTTTTTCTGTTTCTTTCTTCCTGACTCCTGGTTTATAAATCATGAAAAAAAAAAACTCAAAGGAGAACATTCTATATAGTAACCAGTAAGACAGAGTTTCAATCAATTTCCCCCAAATGTACTATCTTGTAATTGCCAACACCAAAGTCCATCACCTACATTTCTACTACCTGCCCAAAAAAGAAATCATCAGCATGGTATCTTACTGGTATTGATGATAAACCAGAAAATTTATAAGGATGTTTCCTGCTACAAATCTTAATTGAAAATATTTAACACAAGGCAGCATATTGCATTGGGAAAAACACTGGACTTAGTGGCAGAGAACCTGGGTTTGAATCCTGGATCTGTTTACTTGCTACCTTGCATGATCTCAACAAGTCATCTACCCACGTTGAGTTTCATCATCTAAAATGAGGGGGGTTGGATTAGATGATCTCTAATGTTCCCTTCCAACTCTAATTCTATGCTCTAATGATCCTAAGACTAATCATAATGTAGCTATCTGAGGAAATTCAGTTTATAGATAATGAATGTCAAGAGTGCTAAAAAGCTCTTGGGAGCTAAGGCCAGAGGAAGACAGCTAAGGAATACAATGAAGATAACTGGGGGGTACACTGGAGAAAAATGAAGGACAAAATAAAGGACAGGACCACTTCTTCGGGTGAATAGAATGATAACCAACAACAGAGAGAAGACAGAGCTTCATGATTTCTAATTTGCTGTATTTTCTCTGCCAAGGAGAAAGAATGTGTCCTTGATGAGCTCAAGTCACCAAGGTACGATGAAGTACATGGGCACTGGATACTTTTTTATCCTGACACCAGTCAATGGCCAAGTCCTACTGTTTCCTCTTTGTAACATCTCTCATATATGCCCTTCTCTAATACTACCATTAGCCTCTTGCAGACCCTGACCATCTCATGCCTGCACTATTACAATAGCCTACTGCTCAGTCTCCTTGCCTCAAATTCTCTCCCCACTCCTATCTACTTTCTACACTCAAATGTCAAAACTGTTCTGCTCTAAAACTCAGATCTGACTACTTCATGTACATTTTTACTTCTTATTTTCTATATTCTTTTGGTTATTATTTACTGTTAAGCTTATAATTTGGTTTGTGAATACCTGGTAAAACGGTAATCACTAAGCAACAGCATTCTTATCAAGCAAAGGACATGCCAAAAGAACAACTTCATTCGGAGGAGAGCAGTTAGATCATGAAAAAAAGAGAAATTCCCCAGATTAAATTTTGGCCAAAATTTTGACAAAGGATGAAGCAGCTGGTACAGAGGAGAAAAAGTAGGGCTTGGAATTAGGAAGCCCTGAGTTCAAATCCACTCCTATCCATTTACTAGCTGCATGACCCTAGGCAAGATATAAAACCACTCTGTACTTCAGTTTCCTCATTTGTAAAACAGGGATAGTAACAGCAGGGTTGTTGTGAGGATCAAATGAGTTAATACATGTTAAAGTACTTTACAAACCTTAATATGCTTTATAAATGCTAACTATTCTCATGTTATCCTGATAGACAAGATGGAGAAATTTGGGCTATGTAATAGTGCAATAATAGATGAATCAACAACTAGTTCAATGAGCAAACCCAAGTTGTTTAGTAGAGTATCTAAGAGAGATGGTCTTGGTCCTATTTTGGTGAACATTTTAAAATAACAAATTGAATAAAGACACAGGTGCTGGGTTTAGTAAAGATATATGTCATAAAAAAAGGTTATAGAGATGAAGGTAAATTAATCAACTAGGACAAATGTAACATAATACAATTAGGATCAGAAAATTTGGTGCACAAATAGGGAAAGGAGACATGTGGCTAAAACGCAATTTGTGTAAAAGGATATATGAGGTCAAAATGCTATTCTAGACTGCATTACAAAATGTACAATGCCCAGAATGAGGGAAAAGATATATCACCACTGTTCTAGTCCTATAATATTAGCACACCATTTTCAATTCTGGGCACCCCATTTGGAAGGGCATTTGGTTTTACCAGGATGGTAAGAGGCCTGGAAACCATGCAATCAAGAGAATATATTTAAAGAAAAGCTTAGGTGGGGACATGGAATCTGGAGGAGACTCTTATTTGGAACTGAGAGGGAAGAACTGTGAGGCACAGGTGAGAGTTGCAGAAAGGCATATTTTTGCTAAAGAAAAATTTCCTAACCTAAATGAAATATGCTATCTAAAGAGGCATGGAGCCCCCTTTAGTAGAGGTCTTCAAGTGAAAGACAACTACTATTCAGGTGACTCAACTAAATAATATATATGAAGTTTCTTCTAATTCTGAAAGCCTCTCATCCTACTACCTTCTTTATATTCTTCAGTATGCATTTTGCATTGAGGTCACTACTAAAAATAGCTTTCTCTTGTCAAAGTTTTAAAAACATCTTACAAGATAATCCTTGTGTTATGTTTTAGGCTGTGTAATAGCTAGTTTGCACCTAATTTGCAACATTTGGTAGATTTCTCCTTATTTTCCTCAAACAAGCAATTTTTCGAAAGAAACTTTTCTTTCCTATCAGTCTTAACCTGTCAGTAATCTATGCAATGTTTATTACTCCCCCTTTTCCCTCTCTGTTTTGAGCACCTGGTCTTCTCTATTCTTGGCACCCATCTATCCTGGGCTTCTACTAAAGGCATTAAAAAGTGCACCCTTCTTCACTTGTGCATCAAAAGCTTCCTGGAAATTGTCATAAAGCATATTTTCATAAGACAGACTCTAATTTTCCACAAGAACAACGATATATTTGGAAACCCCATTTGTAATCAAGGACTTGGTATCGAATAAATCACAGCTCTGACTAGAAATGCCATTAAATGTACAATGACATACTTCTATAATCATTTAAAATAAAAAATTATGCTACAAGTCCTATAATTATTATATATTACTATATCCATCAATAATACAAAAGGGCTCGAGGTATAACAAAATGTATGTAAAGTACATAATAAAAAAACCACTCAATCATTATTTTTACCTAAAACTAATGTAGCTAGAAGAAGTATTAACAGTTAATCAACAATAATTTAGAAAGACTTTTGGGAAATGATTTGGATCAGTGCTGTCAAATTCAAATAGAGATCCCTGGGAGCTATATATTGACTTGGAAAAGCACAAATTAACATTATATATGTTCTATTTTTATTTACTTTGTTACACATTTATCGATTACACTTTAATCTAGTTCTAGCGGTGCTGGTAAGTTTGACACCTCTGATATGGATGGCCCAGGTCTCTTAAAACACTGTATTCATTCAGCATGTTCTGCTCTGTGACCTCTGAAAAAATCTCCCCAAATCTCTAAAAACAGTGCTCAGATGCTTCTCCTCTCCCTTGCACCAAAACTCTCCCTACAAAATAAAATTAAGAAAGACAGATTTCAGCAGATAAGTGTTATACATAATGTAGCTTAGTAGCAAAAAGCTACAAATAACTATGAAGAAGTCTTCTGGTACATGATACTTTGTCAACAAGCTATCTCTGTACTTCATACTTCATGGGAAGCCAAAAAAGCAATGACTTTTATAAAGGTGATTCAAAACATCTCCCACTATAGAATTGCTTAAAAAAAAAAAAAGGCATAAAATAAACAAGATCATTAACCTCACTGTATAAACTGCTTTGGTCCAAGTAGAAGACGTGAGATAAGGTCTTAACTATGCAGAGGGAATGAA
The DNA here is from genome assembly GCA_028658325.1 of Potorous gilbertii. NCBI lineage: Eukaryota > Metazoa > Chordata > Mammalia > Diprotodontia > Potoroidae > Potorous > Potorous gilbertii. The sequence continues at coordinate 85,668,263 of CM053771.1, read as the reverse complement.
TTAAACAGAGAAAAATGGGAATTGCTATATTTTTCCAAGGAATTCTTTTTAATTTTTTCTTTACTCAGATTTCTCTATATTTATATAGTTAATCGCCTCTCCTGTCAGAATGTTTAATTTAATGATAATGTAACTTCAGTAATTCATTGAGAGATAATTAATTCCTGTTAAATACTCAAGAGCAAATACAACATAGTTCCTTTCCTTATGAATTTTAAAATGACCAGTTCTAGAAAGCAGAAATTTGTTCTATACCAAAAATCTCATCTCCTCTTTTTACCACAATCAAGTGCTCTGTCAATCTATATTTAGAAAACTGATGTCTTTCATTATTTCTACCTGGCCTCATCTCAGTTTTAGATTCCTCAATTAGAGTTAATATTTTTAGCCAAGACAATTAAACTAGTGAGCTGGTATTTCCCTACTGTACTTCTAAGTAGCAAAATTTCAGATTCCATACTAATTCATAGTTCAATGAGATTTTGAACGTAACTGTTTTTATTAGCACTTTCCAAATCTCCCATGACTCTTCTAGACCCTGACCCTCCCCTTTCAGCTGAAAATCTGGGCTCATATTTTTTATTGAAAAGGTTGGAGTCATTAGTTGAAAGCTCCTTCTTCTCTTCATCTCACTTCATTCAAATGTCTTCCCCTACTATTTCCTCCTTCATACCTGTCTCATAAAGATGAGGAAAAATCTTACACATGCAAAACTGGTCCATTCCATCCTGTCTTTTCCAAAACATTGTTCCCTCTCTATCATCCCCACCATCTCTATCTCTCCCTGTTTACTAGCTACCTCTCTGTTCCCTATAAAAAGGCTTTCCTTACCCTCAAAAACTCTACTCCTTCTACTTGTCTCACATCTCTACTGTCTTTTCTGGCTAAACTCTTTGAAAAGATCACTTATGATAGGTACTACTCACTTATTTTAACGTCTGTCTTCCAACCTCATCATTCAACTAAAACTACTCTCTCCAAAGTTACCAATGATCTCCTAATTCTGTCATTTTTCAGTTGTTTCCAACTCTTCAGGACCCCACTTGGGGTTTTCTTGGCAAAGATACTGGAATGGTTTGTCATTTCCTTCGCCAACTTATTTTACAGATGAAGAAACTGATACAAAAAAGGTTAAGGGACTTGCTCACCATCCCAGAGGTAATAAATGTCTGAAGCCAACATGAACTCAAAAAGATGAGTCTTCCTGACTCCAAGCCCAGCACTCTATCCACTGCATCACCTAGTTTCCCAGTCCCAATTTTAATTACCAAATTCAACAACCCTTTCTCAAGTGTGATCCTTCTTGAACCTCTCTGTAGCTTTTAAAACTATCAATCACCCATTCTCTTCTTCCTGATACTCTCTCCTCCCTAGGCGTTCATGATATTGTTGTCTCTTGGTTCTCCTTCCATCTGCTGGACCACTTCTCAGTCTCCCCCTTCGCTGAATCTTCACTCAGGTCATGTTCACTAACCATATGTGTCCCACAGCTTTCTCCTGGGTATTATTGTCCTTTCCCCTTCTATTTCATTTGGTGATGTCATCAGCACCCATGAATTGAATTATAGAAGAATTCAATTATCTATGTCTTTCTCAAATCTATTCATCTAGCCCTAACTTCTCCTGACTTCCAGTCTCTGCTCCAATTGCCTATCAGACATCTTGAACTATATGTTCTGTAGACATATTAAACTCAATATATACAAAAGTGAATTACTTATCCTTTCCCCCTAAACTTTTCCCTCTTCCTAACTGCCCTTTTATTGTTGAAGGTACCACCATCCTCCCAGGCACCCAGGATTGCAACCCATGTGTCATCCTTGACTCTTTGCAGCCTCTCACTGCCAATATATAATCTGTTGCCAAGTCCTGCATAATGGCAAGTAAAGGAGGATTTTTTGCTGGTTTTTCTAGATTGAGTTTTAGTCAATTAAGTGCATTGACTGCAGAGCCTTTAAGCGAATCAAGAATCTTTGATTGGAAACAGTAGATATACTGGTTGGAGGGAGTAGAGAGAGAAGCAAAGCTGAGACAGAGAAGTGAGTGTGAGTAGGCTAGGGAAACTTGTTTGTGGGGAGGCCTAACAGAAAGAATGTTTGTGATGTTGGGAGTCCTGTCTGTTGATCTGTGTTGATTTCTCAGACAGAAATCCTGTCTCCTGGTTTATGTCAACTTCTCAGACAGAAGTCCTGTCTGTTGGTCTGTGCTGGTTTCCCAGACAGAAGCCCTGTCTGTTGATATTTATGAGTGAATTGAGATGACGGCGCTGGTAATATGTATAAATAGTTACAGCCCTGTTAAGATTTGTCTTCCTAGAAATCAAAGCTGTGGGCAGAAACCCCTGGGGTCTGCTGTCAAGCGGAAGCAGGGAGTTGCTTGCATGTGAACCCACACAAGAGCTAGGAGTGGTTGTCTCATGGGGGAGGAGCCCCAGGGTTTGGAAGTCAGTCTTGAGTTAAGATGAGAAAGGACTTTACTTGGACACTGTAACTTGATTAAGGAGATTGTTCTTACAGTGACCTAGGGGTGGATGGTGTGGTATTTTCTGAAACCTCTTAAGGATGCGTCGTGCTAGGGAAGACTGTAGCCTGGAACCCCCTGATTTTGGGGATGCAATGATATATGTTATGCACCATATGACATACTAAACATTATGAAATGCATATACGTATTATATGTTTTGCTTAAGAATGTTGCTATGAATGTTATGCTTTACTTTATTGGACAATGTTTAGTTTATTGCTGAACAGAGACTTTATTATACTGAGAGTTCATTATACTGGCAATTAGACCCTTAAAATCATTCACAGTAGCAGTCCTCAGGTGTGCTGTTGGGATTGGCTTTACAACCCATTCATTTAACTTTGATAACATCTCTCACATACACCTACTTCTCTCATCTGATAGTACTATTATCCTGGTGCAGTTCTTCATTACCTCATTCCTGTATTACTGTAAAGGCCTATAGCTGGTCTCCCAGCCACAAGTCTCTCCTCATTCTAGACCATCCTGCATTCAACTGCAAAAGTAATTTTCTGCAAGTGCAGGTCTGATCAAGTCACTCCCTATTCAATAAACTCTCGTGGCTCCGTATCACCTCCAAGACCAAACAGAAAATCTTCTTTTTCGATTTCAAAGTCCTTCATAACCTGGAGCCTTTCTACCTTTCCAGATTTCTCACAACTACTCCCCTCCACATACTCTGCCGTCCAGGAACATTGGTATCCTTGATGTTCCTCAAACAGGATACTATATTTACTGACTCTATCAAAAAGGTAGAGGGGTAGAAAATTATTAGAGTATGAGAAAGCTTATATATTAAAGTACCACATTTTATCTAAAGACTAGTAAAGCAGTTATGAAATTTTTGAGAGTCAAAGATAATTCTATGGGTAAATTAAAGTCACAGTCTTAATGATGGTGTAATGTTGTCAATGGTCAAATGAATGCCAATTAAACTTCTTCTGGATAATAAGGAAGACTTAATCCTTATAGTTATTGGATTCTAGGATAGGAATACTGCCACTCAAAAGAGAGGTCAAATACTAGACATACAGAATTCAATAAACATCACTGAACTGAAATGACTTTCTCAATTGCAACAAGAATATTACTTACATTTCTTATATATCCTCTAACTACAATCTGTTGTTACCTGAAAAACTCCACCAGAAAAATAAATTAACAGAAAGGCCAATATCTCCGCAAAATCTGAATATATATACTTTGTGTCTTTAAATTTGGAAAAAGAAACAGTATTTTTAAAAATGAACTTTAAAGCATGTTGTACTAAAAAAAAAATTTGGGGGGGGGGGATGCCTAGACATAGTCTTTATGTTCAGATTACCTCTTTACAAAAGTTTTTAATAAAATAAAATCATAATCATAAATAAAATAAATAAATTTTAATAAATAAAAATAAAGCCAAGTCCTACATTCTAGTTTTAGTTGGTTTCTTGAGACTTCTCTATTCATTCAGTAGGATTATAGAAAACCATTCTACTTAATGGAAATAAATATTTAGTCAATCCTAAAGAGCCCATTAATGTAAACATATCAATCAGAAATAATACATCTGCTAGTAGTAGTACATATAGGGATAAACAAGAACTCATATTTATATGTACTTTTACACAGGACAAGGGACGTTCCTTTAAACACCCTGTGAAATAGGACATCTGAGCAAATACTATTATTCCTATTTTACAGAGGAGTAAACTGAGGCTCAAAAAAATTAAGTGCCTTGCTCATAGTCATAAAGCCAGTAAATGTCAGAACTGAGGCACAAATTCATATTTCCTAACTCTAAGCCCAATAGTCTTTCTCCTACAACACATTCTCAACATTACTATCTTTGCAAATTCCCATTTCCAAAGGCCTGACAAAATCTAGTTTTTACTTCTTCTAAAAGTTTCAAGAATGTAAATGAAAATGGATTTGTTGAGAATGGAACAATTCTAAATAAGAAGTCCAGAGAGATGTAAAGAATACATATTTTAATTAACAATAAGAAAATACTCTTAAACAGAACTGCTTAAAAAATTTTGTCTCCTTATTAAGTAATTGATAGTCTTTCATTATGATGAAAATAAATTTCAGAAATCCTCTCTATTAGAAAATCAGCAGCAAAGGATAATTAACAAAAACTATAAAGACAAAACAATGAACAAAATTGGAATAAAATTATGTGAACACTGTAGACACACAAATCCTTGCTGAATCAAACAGATGTTACAGAGATGTTGAGGGTTTAGAAAAGCATGCATTGCTGCTTTCATTTTATAACATTACAGTTTCAGAAGGAGTTCTGTATGATGAGGAATACAGATCAGTTTTCAAAAGACAAAGGTTATAATTAAATACAATTTTAACATTAGAAAAGGAAATTATCACATAAATAACTAAATCATAAACTCCTTACCTTACGGAGTTCAATTGTTACTTCATTTCTGTGTCTTCTCATAGTCTGAAAAAACAAATAAAATATAAATGTAAACCTAAAAGATCAATAAAGTTTATGATGCTGTGTATAATTTTTTCAGCCATTATGATATTTATAAAAGTTGAACAAAGGTCAAATATTTTAAAATTGTCATTGCATATTAATTTTCACATTATCTAGAAACATTATAGGTTCTGTAGAAATTACTGAAAAGTATAGTTCATGTCTATTAATAAGAAGAAAGAGAAATACTTGGCATTGAGAATATAAAACAAAAAATTCTTTAAAAAACTATGGAATTTGATCACAGAAAGAAGCAGACCATTTTCTTTTGTATTATGTTTTGTTTTATGATTTCTCCCATTCATTTTAATTCTGCTATGCAACATGACTAAGATGAAAATGTATTTAATAGGAATGTATGTGTAGAACCTATATAAAATTGTATGCCATATCAGGGAGGGAATGGGGAAGTATGGAGGAAGAAGGAGGAGGGAGGGGAAAAAATTCTAAGACATATGGAAGTGAAAACAAATAAAATAATTTTAAAAATTAAAAAAAATTCTTCAAAATAATAAGGGTTGAAAAATACAGTGTGCTTGAAATATTCTCTTACTTTCCTTTACACACTGCATATACACACTATAAATTCTGCTCTAATCGAGGGTGTGGTCCTTCCACTCTTGCCCCTTCCACTGTCATTATTATCAATGTATATATTTCCTTTCTACACTTCTCTGATTAATCTCTAAGCTCCAGAACAAAACAAAGAAATACCTGGTCTCTCAATTTTTCTTTAAAAAATATACTTTTCAAATAGTATAAACTTAATAATCTCAATAAAGCATAATATTCCTTATTATTGGAAACTGCAACTAACTTAAAACAGATGTAATACAAAGAAGTTCATGTTTGACACAACAACTCTGATGGCATTAAGTTATCAATTCTCAAAAGCATTTTAAAGAGAAAATACCACAAGTGTGAGGAAGCTTTTAGATTTTATTCCTACTCCTCTAAAAGATGACAAAAACATTAATAACTATTGACCCAAATGTCCTCTTTTCCACCTACATAAAATTTTTAGGAGAATAAATTAAACACATGTCCAGGACCTAATCACGGTATTAGAATGGAATTAGAATTATTCCACAGCAGATCATATCTCCTTCATCATACTACTGATGTAGAGGTGAGGAACGTAAGAAATACAATCAATCAAAAAGAATATATTAGGAACTTACTTTGTGCCAAGTACTAAGAGCTGGAGATATAAAGAAAAAGGAAAAACAGTGCTGCCCACAAGAAGCTTAACATTCTAATAAATAATGAAATATGAATCAGTACATATGATTACAGAATAGTTGGAAGGTGACATTAGAGGAGATGACATTAACAGTTGGGGGTTTCCTAAGAAAGGTTTCCTGAAAGAGGTTGTTGAATCTTAAAAGAAACCATGAATTTTAAGATTTAGCAGTTCAGAGGGAGAGCATTCTGGGCATGAGAAATAGCCAGTGGCAAAGGCACAGAGATGGGATTTGGTATGTTATGTTGTTGAATAGCAAATAATGCCAGGATCACCATACTATAGATTTTGTGAAGAGAAGCAGAAGGCAATTGGACTGGAAAGGCAGGAAGGGGACAAAACAAAGAGCTTTACCTGCTCTCCACTCCCCCCAAAAAGGATCTATATTGAATACTGGAACTAATAAGGAGTCATTGGATTTTACTGAATATAGGCATGATATGACCAATTCCACGCTTTAGGAAAATCACTTTGGTGGCTGTGTGGTAGATGGGCTTGAAGTAGAGAGTTGAGGCAGGGTAAGTATTTAGAAGGCTACTGCAATTATCCAGTAAGAAGTGGTAAGGGCTGAAACTAGGGTGGTAGCTATGTTAATGCAGAGAACGCAATGTATTTGAGAAATGTTAGAAATAACAAATGACAAATAGACTGGATATATGGGGAAGAGTGAGGAGTTAGGGATAATTCTGAGGTTCAAGGGATGATGGTGTCTTTAATAAAAGCAGGTAAGTTGGAAAGGGAGGGTTTGGCAGGGAAAGATGACATGTTCTGACCAGGACAAGATAAACAGATTTGTTAATAATTATCTAGATAAATAATAGTTGTTGCCCTGAGAGCTGGTGAGATCACCAAGTAAGAGAATATAGAGGGAAAAGAGAAGAAGACCCAGGAAAGAACCCTGGAAGTTAAACACAGTTGTTAGCTGACTAGAGAAAAATGCTGCCTTAAAGGCTCTCCTTCAACAAGTTGGATCAATAATTAGAACAACAAGAAAGTTGATTGGGTTGCCTTTAAAAAATTACCAAGTTCTTTTAATGATTCTCATCTCCTTGAAAAAAATGGTTCGTCTTTTTTTAGTACTAACACTCTTCTGGTGATGCTTAAAGTCACAAAATACCATAGTCTCCAAAATACTGACACTGAGGAACTCCAGTGGAGGCCATAGGTAGGTTGTAATATATCACAGACACAGAATAAGGAAGGAATAAAGCATTTATTTAATCAAAGAAATGTATAATAAGAAGGAATAATGGGCTGGTATTATGGCAAGAAAAAGGGATAACCAATGAAGAGTTTATGGGCTCTGTTGGTATGGGGAAAAACTGGACAATTCATGGGCTCTACTAGTATTCTTGCAATATAAGAACGCAAGGAAAGCCTCTAGCACCTAAAGATGGTCACCTGTGGTGAATTTATGTACATTCCAGGGATGGGAGATAGGCAGTGCCAAGGAACAGAGATGGGGAGAGCCATGTGTAAGCAATATAGAGAAGACCAATTTAGCTGGATTGAAGAGTATGGGAGGGGAGAAATGCCTGATAAGGCTGGAAAGATGGGTTGGGGAAAAGTGGTACAGGGCTTTAAAAACTAGACAGAAGAATTCCTATTTTATTCTAGAGTCTATAAGAAGTCACACATGACTAGCTGCGCAGAGTAATCATATGTTCAGATCTGTGCTTAAGGAAATAACTTTGCCCAGGATGCTTTGATCTACATTGAGGGAGATGATAATGATGAAATCGTAGGTCCATCTGAATATATTATATGATGTGGACCTAAATTCACAATACTGATGTATTTTCCAAATACCTCTAAATTCACAATACTGATGTCCAAATACCTCAAAACTGCTATCAAATAAAGATTTCTTTTCTCAATCTTTGATTAACATAAACTTATTTAAAAATTAACCCCATATTGTATACATAGAGGGGTCTATTTTTCTATTTTATTTCATTAATCTGTTTTTTATTTACTATCAGATAGTTTTAATATTTGCTGCTTTACATCATGAAATATGATGTTCCCATTCAGTTTTTGTCATAGGTACCTTTGGAATTCTTGCTTTTCACATATAAACTATTAGTCTTTTGTCTAATACTACAAAATTTACTATTGCTATTCTGACCGGTATTTATTTCACTAAGTGAAGTTTCCATTTAGTTCCATCTGTTTTATATTCTCTGGTTTCACTTGCAGTAAGAACCAGAGGAAGCATAGCACACTACATGTGGAACTAGACTTTGGACCTAGAAAGACCTGGGTTTAAAAGCCACCTCACCTCAGATAAATACTAGCTAAGTGACCTTATGCAAGTCACTTAAACCTCTGTGTGTCTCAAACTGCTCTTCTATAAAATGAGAGTTGGATATGATGGTCTCGGAGGCCCCACCCCTTCCAGCTCTACATATAATTATAATGAAAATGTCAATATGACTGAGGTTCAATTTCTCCAACAGAGCTGGTCACTCTGCAAAAGTCACACATTTAGAAAGTCAATGTTTAAATTAATACCTATGGTCATGCAATCATTTATTACTTACTAAGTGCCTATTATGTGCTCAGTGCTGGAGATACAAGGAAAGGCAAAAACAAAACCAAAACCCCCTAACAAAATAATTTTCTCTGCTCTCAAGGAATTCAGTTTAATAGGGAGACAACATGCAAAAACTATGCACAAATTGTACATATGCATATGCATGACCATGTGCATGCACACATGCATGTGCGTGTGTGTATAGTATGATAAATTAGAGTAACCTAAGAGGGAAGGCACTAAGATTATAGAGGATTAACAAAGAAGGTCTGAAGGAAAGCAGGAAAGTCAGAAGGCAGAGATAAAGAGAGAATTTCAGAGGAAAATCCAGTGGAAATACATGAAGTTGGTAAATGAAATGTCTTGTTAAGGGGGGATGTAAGATATAAGAAAATTAGAAAGGTAGAAAAGGACCAGACTATGAAGGGCTTTGAACATCAGAGTATTTTATATATTTTGCTGGAGTCACAGGAGTTTATTCAAAGATGGGGGAGGGTGATTTGATCAAACCAGTTTTTAAGGAAAATCAATTTGACAGATGAATGGAGGATGGATTGGACACAATCTAAGAATTTGGGATTTCTCACACCCTCAGATGTCTTTTCTACTACTCTATTACCATCACTGAAGAAGTGATAGGAGGCTACAAAGGTTTAAGGACTATTTGGCATTTTTTCATGGTTCAATGAGAAACACTGCAAAACCATACACATACATGTACATATGTACATATACATATATAAGTATATGTGTGTGTCTTTTGCCTGCACACACATTCATCACTAGCAACTGACCTGCTTAGACATGAACTTAGACAGCAGATAGTGTCACAAAGTCTGTCACTTGGCCCACATTAGAAGTCTTTTCAGTAAGGGAAACCTGCCAGAATTTGTACTCCACTGGCATGGACTTCAAAGGATCTAGGGTCAACTTCATGTCATGATGAGGGAATTGAAGTAGGACTTCTGAAGAAGGCTTCAATCATTCATAAAAATGATGTCACAAGAGATCCAAGAAGAGTTCTAGGACCCACTTATAGAAACCTCCATTTAGTATGACAATAATCCCTTAATCAAATTTTTTTGGATCCAGTCATTTCAAAATTTCAAATAAAACCAACTATACCATAATCCCAACTTACAACTTTTCCTCTTGTCCAAACGTGCTTTTGAGAATTTTCCAAATACCTCTTAAAATTCAGGTAAATTCTATCTATAGCATTATTCTGTATCAGTTTAATAATGTTAAAAAAAAGATGTGGTTAGTTTGAAATACTTATCCTTTATGGTCTTCTTAGAAAACAAAGGACGAACACAACAACAATTTATCCTTTACAAATCCAGACCACTTCATTTTCTAGGTACTCATAAACCATACCACTTATAATGCATTCTACAGTTTTGTCCATTATTGAAGTCAAGCTGAATACTGTGGTTCGAAGACCATTCCTTCTCCCAACCACAAAGTTATTACGTATCAGATATGAGATCTGAACTTAGGTCTTCCTGACTTCTGTCTAGCAGTGTTTCATGTTGCCTCATGTGTTTAACTCCCTCAAACATTTTCTTCTAACTTCAATATCGTTGTAGGTTCCATTAAATTAACTGGAGAAAGAAACTGACAATCTTTGTGATGAAATGTAGACTACACTTGCAGTAACTGTCCAAGAAAAAGCTTAACCAGTTTCACAGCTAATTGATTAAACTCATTCCTTCTAACCAAGGGGTCAGCGATTTCTCCTTCAAGGAGTATCTCATGTCCATGAACTTCATCTGCAGTCCATGCACTCTTTCTCCACCATACTCTCTGCAGCCAAAACATTTGGTCAATTGTCAAAGGTGTTCAAATTACTTTACTGCTATACCAGAGATTATTGGAGAACAAATGTATAAATTTTCAGGTTACAAGCATACTTGCTTAGACTTATACCTTTACTTCTCAGTTCAAAATTAATCTCTCCTTTGGCTCTCCTAGACCCTTAAAAGTATCATAGATAGTTCAGTCCTTTTCGTTTTATATCTAAGTTCCCATCCTTTAGTTTCATGTCAAAACTTCTCCATGCAATCCTACAACTTGCATTCATTTTGGCCCCTTCAGTGTTTAATTCTTTATCAGTCTATGTATTTATCTGTCTATGAGTCACTCTATCTCCTACCTTTAAATTCCTTATCTGTCATTTAAAAGTGTGCAATAAAAAAAGTTTCTAATAGATAAGGAAAAGAATGCTGAGAATATTCTAACAGTAAGCCTACACTTTAGGAGAACAATTTTCAAAAAGTTAAGACAAAGACAGGCAGGATCACATGGTCAGAGACTCTAGAGAATAAAGTGACAAATTATTACTTTGAGGAAGTAATCATAAAAAGACCAATTTGTCAACACAGAAAGCTCTCAGGTGACCTCAAATTTTAAAAGGTCCCATTCAAAAGATGGAGTCAAGGATTAATGGTATAGACCAATAAAAAGTGCTACAGTTAAGAACACTATATGCAAAAGACTTGCAAAAAATGTTAAGGACAACAAAATAGGGCTTTAAAAAAACACCATTTTTCCAAAAAAATAAAATAAAAAGGTGGGGAGGACCTATCTGTACAAAAATATTTATAGCAGCTCTTTTTGTGGGGGCTAAGAACTGGAAATCAAAGGGATGCCTATCAATTGGGGAATGGCTAAGCATGATTGTAATGGAATATTATTGTGCTATAAGAAATGACAAGCAAGATGATTTCAGAAAAATCTGGAAAGACTTGCATGAACTGACGCAAAGTGAAATGAACAGATCCAGGAGAACACTGTACAAAATGACAGCATACTGTCCGATGAAGAACTGAATAATTTAGCTATTCCCAGAAGTATAACAATCCAAGCCAATCCCAAAGGACTAATGATGAAGCATACTATCCATCTGCAGAGAAAGAACTGATATTAACAATACAGACTGGCACTTTCATTTTTTTCTTTTATTCGAGTTGTCTTACATAAAATGACCAACATAGAAATGTTTTGCATAATTGCACATCTATAACCTATATTTGACTGCTTACCATCTCAGGTGGGGGGGGGATGAAGAGGAGAGAGGGATAGAATTTGGAACTCAAAACTTTAAATTGTTTTTAAAAATTGGAAAAAAATAAACTATACTCCTCCTCCTCAACTCCCACCCCCTGCCCATACACACACACAATTCTATGTTAGGGGCAAAATTGTAGGATTATATGATCTATAACTAAAAGAGACCTATGAAGTCAAATCTAACTCCCATCTTACAAATGAGAAAATTGGAGCCCAGAGAGGTTAAGTGATTTTCCTATGATCACTGAGCTAGTAAATCTCTTTGGCAAGATTTTAAACCCAAGTCTTCTTGACTCCAGTCTAGCACTATACCAGAATAGGTTCTTTACATCCAACATATGATAGGCAAAATTAAAGCAAAATTTCTCAAATCTTATTTTGCTTCTGCCATCTCTTGTCAAGGAAAATGATCTTCAAAAACTAGACAGGATGGTAAAAAACACTAAGAACTAAAATCCAATATAAATGAAATGGTAAGATCATTACCTGCTTTTTTCACTAAGTTCTTGTCACCTAGTTCTGGGTAAATTCCACGCCAGCGTACGAAACTACAGGTCTGACTCTTGAGTGGTGATTTATGAAAAATCAAGGAAAATGGGGAAGGTGAGAAAGTGCTGAAAACAGGCTTAGTTTGAAAGAGTCAAAGACAACAGACGATGCAGACTCTCATCTGATAAGTTTCATGTCCACTCTTAGAAAAATTCTATGAATGATTAAAAGATGGTTTGAGAACATTCAGTAAGGAAATCAGTGATCACTATAAGGCAACATGGATTTATCAAAAACAAGTCATTCCAGACTAACCTCACTTCCTTTTTCACTGGGTTACTAGATCAGTAGTTATGTAGGGATACTGTAGGTATAGTATACCTGAACTGTTTGGCAAAGCATGATTTATAGGATTTGGAACTGGAAGGGACCTCAGAGATCAGAGATTATCCAGTAAGTCCACACCCTCCTTCTTCAGGTGAGAAAACTGAGGTTCAGAAAGGGAAGTGATTTATCGTTACATAGTCAGCAGACTGGGATTTTTAACTCAAGTACTCTGACTCTATGACCAATCAATCCACTTTTTACTACACCATCCTGCCTTTCATATCCTTGTAGATCACATGGAAGATCTATGAGTACAATGGATTTATGTCACTGTGAAAGGGGATCTTCAATGGACTGGCCCAGGATCTGACTTTACACCAGCTGCATTTATCATTTTATCAATGGCAAGCTATCAAATTCATAGGCTTGTTGACAGGAAAACATTGAGAGACTATAAAATCATAGGTGGCATGTTTATGAAAATTTGCAGATGGCAAGAAGCTGAGAAGTATAACAATATGATGGATAATAGAACCAGAGTCCTAAAAGATACTGACAGGCTAAAATAATGGATTCAAATTAATGAGATGAAATTTAATGAGAACAAATTTTAACAAAATCAATTATGTAAAAGGTATGATAGGGAAGATGTCTAGACAGCAGCTGGAAGAGACAGGGAAGCTGGTACACAAATATATTACTATCATCTATTCCCCAACAGATAAATGGTCAAAGGACATGAACTTCAAAAAAAAGTAAACTTATCAACAGCCACATGAAGGACTGCTCCACTCTTCCAGATGATTAATAATAAGAGAAATGAAAATTTGAGTAAACTTTGATGTTTGCCATTATACCCTGCAAATCATGCCAAGACTTATAAAAAAGTCAATACTGAAGGGGCTGTTGTCAATGGCACTGGAAACTGATCTGCTCTGAAAATTAATTGGATATACCAAAATATTCACAGTTGCACTATTTTATCAGAAAAAAACTGAAAACAAAGTAGGTTCAAATTGATGAATAAAAAGTTACATGAATGTACATGAATGTAACAGGATATTGAGGATAACATATACACTCGGGGGGGGGGGGAGGTATAGAAATCTTATCTCACCATACAGGAAAATAGGAGGCAAAGGGGATGGGGGATGAGTGCGCTGATAGAAGGAAGGGCAGATTGGGGGAGGTAAAAATCAGAAGCAAAACATTTGAGAATGGACAGAGTGAAAGGAGAGAGAGTCGGATAAATGGAGGGAAATATGTAGTTGATAATCATTACTGTGAAAAAAATATTTCTTAGAGTGAAGTTTCTCTGATAAAGACTTCATTTCTCAAACATACAAAAGTGAATCAAATTAATAGAAAAAAGAGCCATTCCTCAACTGATAAATGGTCAAAGGATATGAATAGGCAGTTTTCAGACAAAGTAATCAAATCTATCTAATCATGAAAAAGTGCTCTAAATCACTACTGATTAGAGAAACGCAAATTAAAACAACTCTGAGCTACCAACACATAACTATCAGTTTGGTTAGTATGACAGAAAAGGAAAATTAAAATACTGGAGGGGTTGTGGGAAAATTAAAACACTAATGCACTGTTGGTGAAGTTGTACACTGACTCAACTACTCTGGAGAGCAATTCGGAACTATGCCCAAAGAGCTATAAAACCATTCATACTCTCTGACCAAGCAATACCACTATTAGGTCTGTATCCCAAAGAGACAAAAAACAAAAAGGAAAAGGATCCATGGATACAAAAATATTTACAGTAGCTTAGTGGTGGCAAAGACCTGGAAATTGAGGGCATATCTGTCAACTGGGGAATGGCTGAACAAACTGTTGTATGTGATTGTGATACAATACTATTGTGCTTTAAGAAATGACAAACAAGACACTCAGAAACATGTGGAAAGTCTTACATAAAATGATACAAAGTGAAATGAGCAGAACCAGGAAAACACTGTACATAGTAAAAAGCAATATCATATGGTAATCTACTGTGAATAACTGTATTCAGTTATTCTCAAAAACACAATGATCCAAGACAATTCTGAAGGACAATGATGAAAGGTGCTCTCTATCTCCAGAGAAAAAACTGGTAGAAACTGAATGGAGATAAAAGATAATTTTCCTTTAATTTTTTCTCAAGGATTTTTTTGGTCTGTGTTTTCTTTTACCCCATGACTTACATGGAAATTTGTTTTGCAAGACTACACATGTATGACCTATGTCAAATTGCTTGCCTTCTCATTGGGGGGGAAGAACCTGGAACTCAAAATGTGAAAAAAAAAGTTGTTTTTAGGTGTAACTGGGAAAATTTCTAAAAAGTTTTTTAAAAGACTGATAGGAAGTTGAAAAATCATAGGGAAGATTTATATTAATTAAGGCAGAGTGAAATAAGCATTAGGAAAATACACACAATAAATAAACCTTAGTCATACAGAGTTGCTGAAGTCCTCCAATAATCAGAAAAAAAAAACAAGACAACATTAACTTACGTTTCACAACCATTATGATGGAAAAATTATCCAAAAAATAATTTTTAAAATCCAATGCTGGCAGAACTGTCAGGAACATGTTTGGCGTGGCTGTAGACTAGTGAAATTGACTTGAGAGAGTAATCTGGCACTATGCAATAAGAATTACAAAACTGAACACACCTCTTTATCCACCAATTCTACCACTAGAATTTTATTTCTGAAACATCATTATAATGATAAAAGAACCTATCTTTATAAAAATATTCATACCTAATCTATTATAACAGCAAAAAACATACAACTGTATGCTCAATCAGAAAAGGGCCGAATACACTACAATCTATTATTATAATATTTGTGAGGTGCCATGAAAGATAATAAATATGAAACATACAAAGAAATATGAAAAGATCTATCTAAAGTGACAAAGAGTGAATTCTACAGCAGAACTATATACATACTGAAAACTATTAACAGTAAGGGAAAACAAAGCTCAAAGTGGCAAAATTTCAGATAAGTCTTACACGGAGTCACAAAACAAAATATCATTGGTTTTGCCTTGCTGAAAACAGAGGGTCTAGCTAAGATTTGCTCCCTTGTTCTAGATATTTGATTGTTCATATTCATAATCAACAAAAATTTTTTTAAACAAGTATCTGTTGAAATTTAATCTTTGACATTTTTATCAGCCCAGAGTCAAATATAGCTGCTGATCTCTATCCTTGCCCCACTGCCAGCAGGAAATTTAGGAAGTACTGTCATCACTCCCCTTTCTAAATTTTGGAGAAATCAAAAAGAATCAAAGCACACACTGTTGGAGGAAATATGGGCCTTTTCATACTATCTGGTCTAACCTCTACATTCTGTAGGTAAGAAAACTCAGGCCCAAACAGTAAAATGAGTGCCCAAAGGCTCATAAAACTTTGTCTAATTCTAAGATCAGTATTATCTCCAGTATATCACACAGCTAACTGTGATCCCACCTTACAAGGAGCCCCCTCTTCTTATCAAATCAAACTAGGTTATTTGCTGTCTAAACATGCTCTTTACTTTCTAGTCTTTATGCCTTTTTTCCTCCATCTCCACCTGCCTACCACATACAACTACTTTAAATTGCTTTAAAGGTTAGGATTAGAATCAGGGTAGGTACTACTATTAACATTAACATCCTCATTTTATAGAAGAAATTGAGGTTGAGAGTCTAAATAACTTATCCAGGGTCACACAACTAGTCAGCATCTACGGCAGAATGTGCACTTAGGTCTTTCTGACTCTTACATCCAGATTCTATGCTGCCTTTCTCATCCTTGAGGATTCCGTTCACATTTCAGCTCTTCTGTGAAGCCTTCTTTGACAAAGATCCTTTTCCTATTCTGAGTTCTGATGGCAATAAATATATGTATCCTTCATTTGGCAGTTACCACTTACTACAACATACTGTTTGAAATTTTTTCACATGTATGTCTTACCCTCACAACTAGATTATACGTTCCTTGAGGAATGGGAACTTATTTTATAGATCTACACTGCCTGCAACAATGTCTTGCATTCTGAGAACAATCAAATCTTTGATTAAAACTTGAATGTCATTAAGGACTATTTAAAGACCATCATAATATAAACCCAAATAAATCATCATCATTTCTATATATTATCAATAAAACCTAGCAGGAAGAATTAGAGAAATTCTATGTTTTTTGATTATTCAACAAACATGTATTAAGTAACCTGATGTATAAGGCATATTATTGATCTTGTAAAAGGATTTCTTCAAATATCAACTATCCAGAGATACATAAGTACTGGTTTATAGAAAGAGGTGAAGGGAAGCAAAACTTTAGGGAAAATATTAGGAATTAATGCCATGTGAAAAATGAGGACAAAAACTTCTAAAAAAAAATATAGTTAGTGGGAAAATATCCAGCTTACAAAAATATCCTTTATTTTTTCCCCGTTTAACATTTTTATTTAGAGTTTTGAGTTCTGAATTCTATCCTTTCCATCCTCCCTGCCTTCCTGAAACGTTAAGTAATTAGATATGGGTTATACATGTGCAATTATGAAAAACATTTCCATATTAGTTATTTTGTACATGAAGATCTGAATAAAAATTTAAAATGAAAGAAAGTGAAAAACAGCATGCTTCAGTCTGTATTCAATCAACATCAGTTCCTTCTCTGGAGGTAGACAGTATGTGTCATCATTAGATCACTGTACTGCTGAAAATAGCAAAGTCATTCACAGTTCTTCATCAAGCAGTATGGCTCTTACTATGTACAGTGTTCTCCTGGCTGTTCACTTCCCTATGCATCAGTTCATGTAAGTCTTTCCAGGTTTTTCTGAAGCCATCCTGGCTCCTCATTTTTTATAGCAAAATAGTATTCCATCATAATCATACACCAAAGCATATCTGAGCTATTCCTCAAATGATGGGAAGGGCAGTGCCTTAATTTTCAATTCTTTGCCACGACACAAAGAGCTGCTATAAATATTTTTGCACAAATGGGGAAAAAGACCTGTATCTTCAAAAATATTTATAGCAGCTCTTTGTGTCGTGGCAAAGAATTGGAAATTAAGGAGATACCCATCATTTGGGGAATGGCTCAACACGTTGTGGATATGATTATGATGGAATACTGATGAGGGTTGGGGGGTGAGACACCCCCAAAAAACCAGAGTACAGGGGCAAGTTATGTAGAATGAATTCATGAACTCAAGCATTCTTGACGTCAAGGTAGTACAGATTTATTATGCTTTTCAGTGGGCAAGAGTTCTTAGGGAACCTGCAACCTTAAAGGGGTACAGGTAAAGTTTATATTGTATATTCTATAGTATAAAGTGCCAAATATGCTAAGTGATTCAGGGCAGAATTAGAGAGTGGTTAATTCTTAAAGGAACATGAACTTTTAGTATCTAGTGGGTAGGAATTTGTATCAGAAAGCCCCCTCAAAATATACGGGAGGGCCTGCTATCAGTTTCTTAGATCTGCATTCATAAAAGGAAAGGCAACTTTTGACAGCTTAACAATTGCTTTAATCAAGCATATATATATATATATCATTCCTTTAATCAAACACCTATCATTCACCTAGTTCAGGGGGATCAGCACCCTGAACTTCAGAGAAAATACGGAGAAATCAAAGATCAACAGACATTGCTTCCTCTGTCTGATCATAGTAGCAGACAGGGAAACACTGACACCTGAGTTTTCAAAGCTAGGGGGCTGCTTAGTGGCTTCCCAGAGTCTCTCATCTTGACACACAAACCTTCTTTCAAAAACTAAGCCCCAAAATAAAAATGGACCTCAGAGTCTTTATATATTTTAGAGCCAGAGGGCATCATATCACTTGAGAACTAAAATCTCATTAACGAAGATGTAGATCTTTCTACATATCTTCCCAGACCCAGGAATGGGTGGGAAAGATCCTCCTTAATCACATTATTCAGAGGCATTATACTTCCTGGTATAAACAAAAACAGTAAAAGATCCTACTTTGCTAGCCCTCACAGTATTTTACCTAGAGTTCACTGGGAAATAGCCCGGGGTCAGGTACAGTGAGGTGTGGTTTTCGGCCTGAAACACCACTAAGTCAACTAATGGTCAAGGCTGCCTGAGAAATACCCAGGATGCCCTCCATCAATGTCTTCTTAGACAAGATAAACAAAGGGAGTATACATACATCTAAGGCCAGCATACATATGAAAGGTCAGTGAGTAGAAAGTGTCATTATAACCCAGTAACAGCTGGTTCAAACCAATAAATTCTATAGGTGCAGTGGCACCTCTTCTCAGGAAGAGAGATAATGGTTTTTGCTGGGGCAGGCTGTCCTTGGGCTAGGGAGAAACTGCCTGGGATAGTGTTTTGAGGCTAGGGAGAAATGTAGTTTTTCAGAGAGAAATGTTATTTTAGGATTACTACTGTGATATAAGAAATGATGAGCAGTATGGCTTTAGAAAAACCTAGGAAGTGAATATAAAGTGAGCAGAGCTAGAACATTGTATGTAGCCACAGCAATACTGTGACAATGATAAACTGTGAAAGATTTAGCCATTCTGATCAATATAATGATCCAAGATAATTCTGAAGGGCTCATGACAAAAAATGCTACCCACCAGAGAAATAGAACTGATGATCTTTGCATACAGATTAAAGCATACTTTATTCACTCAATTGTTCTTGCTTTATTTGTGGCAACATGGCTAATATGAAAATGTTTTCATGACTTAACAAGACATTTATATCATAACTGATACATTGCTTGCCTTCTCAATGGTGGGGGAAGGGCTGTAGGGAAAGAATTTGGAATGTAACATTAAAAAAAATAAATGCTAAAATAATGAGTTTGAATTAACCATCATCTTTAGCATACATTCTTTAAGTCTATCAGTTTACTCTAGTAAACAGGTAGTTAAACAAATTTAACTGCAAACTAACCTACTGTCCTAACCTAACCTCTTCCTTTAGTCTCTTAGAGACTGTGTGCTGGATAGAAAACGCTAATGCAGTATTCACTTCTACTTCCCATTCTGTTTAACACATGCAAGTGTCAAAGGCAGTCAGTCACTCAACTTTATGTACTTTAGATATTGTGCCCAAATGACACAGCTATACTTGTCAATATGACTCATCACGGGTATATTTCTAGTCTCTCAAACACCACTGCAAAGTTCTAGATGACAGTAATAGTGAGGTTAAAAGTGATTACTAGTCTGCAAAATGTTTTTCTTTAGAAATACCCTTTTTAATTACACACAGTAAGGCCACAAATGTTTAACTTGTAAAAGATCTACAAATATTTTTAAACAATTTGCTTATTTTAATTGACATATTACAGATAATCCATTTGGATAATTTTAGGTTTCCCAAGGAGCCATTAAATAAAATTATAACATTTAATTAACATTATAACCAATTATTTATATTTCAAAAACTATTCATGCTGATTATAAGTTCCAGGCAAAACAATAATAGTGCCTAAATACATCATGGATCTGTTATCCAATCCTATTTAACTGTGAAAAACAGTCATGACATCCACACAGTACAATTAACAAACTTTAAGATAATACTGTGAATAAGTAATCGTATTTTAGTCAAGAGACAAGAAATTAAAGTTGTCACAAGAAAATTTAAAAAATGTTATGAGTTAAGAGTGACCAAACACCAAAAAAGTTATGGAGAAAATATCCTTTATGGCTAAATTTATAACCTAGTCATCATCAGTGAGGCAGGCAGCTAAGTGGCTCAGTGGATAGAGTGCTGGACCTTAGTTCAAATCTGGCTTTGGACCCTTACCAGCTGGGTGACCCTGGGAAGCCCCTTAACACTATTTGTCTCCTTTTTCTCATCTGTAAAATGAGTTGGAGAAGGAAATGGCAAATCATTCCTGTATCTTTGCCAAGAAAATCCCAAATGGGATCATGAAGAGTTGGACACAACCGAACAACAAAAACAACAACCACAACAATTCACTAAGGCACATATTCTGAATTGCTTTTAAGTAGTGACAATTGATTAAGAGCCTACTATGTGTCAAGCACTGTACAAAGCACTGGTGATACACAGTAAGAAAGTCTTTGCTCTCAAGCAGATAATACTCTAATTTAAAAATGTAACATATATAAGAGGGTTTGGCTTCAGGCAGGAGAGAAAATACCAAAATCTCTAAGAGTTCGGATGGCAAGATTCAGATTGTCTTTCAGGTATACCAGCAGGTCAAATGGACTTAGCACCCCACTCTTGCCATATTGTTTTGTATCAATTATATGATCCCCTATAACCTTCTCCAAGAGCCACGGCAAGATTCAGGTTGTCTTTCAGGTATACCAGCAGGTCAAATGGACTTAGCACCCCACTCTTGCCATATTGTTTTGTATCAATTATATGATCCCCTATAATCTTCTCCAAGAGCCACTACTTACAACAAATAATTTTTTAAAAGAAATTTAATAAAATTAATTTAAATACACTGAAAAAAATTGACATTAGATGCAATAATCCACAGTGGTGAACCCCCAGCCTCTCCGCAAAGGAGTATGGGTGGTGTCTTTTCATATCCTTTGCTGGGTTTGTTTATTCTTTGTCATTTGGGGGCGGGGGTGGCATAGCCAATTTTTCAAATTTTTTTGTGGTTCTTAGAATTTATATTCTTGTAATTACTGTACAAATTGTTTTCTTGGCTCTGCTTACTTCTCTTTATATTAGTTCATTTATATCAGTTCATTCTTCCTACACTTTTCTATATTCCATTTGTCATTTCTTATATCCTGATAGAGTCTATCACATTCATTACTACAACATATACAGCTATTTTTTCAATCAATTTTGTTTCCAGGCCATCAATATCACACACACACGCACACACGCACACTACTTTAACTCCTTTGTTTTATATGAGAATTTTCCTTCCACCAATTACCTTGTTGGGTATATATAGCTAGCTATAGAATCTCTGGGTCAAAGGTCAAAAGCATTTTGGTCATTTTAGTTACTTTGAGAATGACTGATGGGGGCAATTGAAAGAATGAAATCACGAGCACATGTAGAGACAGCTAAGTGGCACAGTGGATAAAGCACCAGCCCTGAAGTTGGGAGGAGTTGAGTTCAAAGCCAGCTTCAGACACATGACCCTTATTAGTTGTATGATGCTGGGTAAGTCACCTAACCCTGACTGCCTCGCAAAACAAAAAGAAAAAAAGGGGAAAAAAAAAGAATATATGGAGAAATGGTTGGCCTTTAGAAAATGGAGGAAAAGAGAAAATAGGGGATGATTTCAAGGAGTTTTGAGATGAAATAAATGGAAGAGGGAAGCCTAGAATGAATGACCTCATTTTTTCTAGTAAAGTACTCAGCTAAAAGGGTGACACAGAAAGGTGCTGTCAGAGTGTTGAAGAAAGAAGAGACCTAGAATAGCTTCTGCAGGGAGGAACAAAAGTACTGCTTTGCACTAGCAAGGGCCCATGGAATTTAGAACACGTAAATTGAACTAAATAAAGAAGAAATCTAATGAATTTAGAAAACACAAATACCTAAATGAAATGCTTTTATGAAGATCATCAAACAATATGAACAACACCATCTTAGAGACAACTGTGTAAAAGAAGTTGTCCAACAATACTAAACTGCCTGCAAAGACTGTTTTTTTCCTTCTGCTCTTTTATCTTTTAGGAAAGCACATCCTCAACATGGACAAAGAACTTCTTCACAAAGATTGCATAAAGAATTTAAGCATATATAAATATAGTTGCTAGTATCATATTAATTACCTTTTTCTTTCATTTTAAAGTCACATACATCTTTTCTATTTTGGGGATGAATTTTCTTCTCTTTGAAATATAGTAGAAATTGATACCTGACCTCTTTTAAGTTTACATCACCTTCAGCATGGATATTTTTCAATGTGTCAAACACAGAATTCTACACATTTTCCTAGAAGCCCAGACTTGGAAAGGAACTTAAAGGTTTTCAATTCCAACTGCTCACCAATGCTAAAATATTGTCTGTTATGTAGTCAGGTTATCAACATACAGGTTATCCTATCCAAAGTAAAAATATTGACTGGTACTTGGCTCTTAATTGAAGACCTCCAGTGATGGGAAATTCATTATCTTCCAGTTCAACAATCAACAAAAGTTCTTACAAGACAATGCAGTTCATTTCTGGACAGCTCTAATTGTTAGGAAGTTTGGGATTAAAGAGTCAGAATCTCCTTTCCTATAACTTTCAGGGGGGACATAGCCAAGATGGCAGAGTAGAAGCAGAGACTTGTTATAGTTCTCCCCAGAAAACCAGCCAAATACCAGTAAAAATGACTCTAAACAAATTTTGGAGTTGTAGAACCCATAGAATGACAGACCAAGACGGCCTGGAAGGTGCATAGGAAGTCTACGGTGCCACTCTGGGAGCAGAGCACAGTGTAGTATGGGCTGCGTCGATACAGACAGGACATGGGCTATGGGCCGCATAGGCACAGACAGGACATGGGCTATGCGCCGTATAGGCACAGACAGACAGGATATGGGCTACGGTTCGCACAGGCACAGACAGGACCTGAGCAGGCCTTGGGGGACTGAATCTCTGGCACCTGTGGTGGTTTCAAGATTTCACAACTCCAAAACACAGAGGACAAATTGGAAAGTCAGTAGAAAAAAACCTGTTGGACCACTGTGAAAAAAGGGGTCTGACCACAGCTCCAAGGCAGTGGAGGGGATGGACAAGCCCACAGCAGCAGCAGCAGCAAAAGAGGCAGCAGTAGTTACTGTTTCTGGAACCCTAGGCCCACAGACTGTGGGAGAATCCAGAGGTTGACTGTACACCCTTCTTCACCACTGGAAGTAGAGGACTACCTTGAAAAGAGCTCAGAAGTCAAGTAAATGGCTGGGGAAATGAGCAAAAACCAGAAAAAGAATCAGATTATAGAGTCTTACTTTGGTGACAAGGAAGACCAAAATATACAAACAGAAAAAGACAACAAAGTCAAAGCTCCTACATCCAAAGCCTCCAAGAAAAATATGAATTGGTTTCAGACCAATGAGTTCAGACCAAGAACTCAAAAAGGATTCTGAAAATCAAGTAAGAAAA
>CM053771.1:85601539-85644424 GCA_028658325.1 Potorous gilbertii | reverse complement strand
AGAACTCAAAAAGGATTCTGAAAATCAAGTAAGAAAACTGGGAAGAGAAATGAGAGTAATGTAAGAAAATAATGAAAAATGAGTCAACTACTTGCTAAAGGGGACCCAAAAAAATGCTGAAGAAAATAATACCTTAAAAAATAGACTAACCCAAATGGCAAAAGAGATCCAAAAAGCCAATGAGGAAAAGAATGTCTTAAAAAGCAGAATTGGTCAGGTGGAAAAGGAGGTCCAAAAGCTCACTGAAGAAAATAATTCCTTAAAGATTAGAGCAGATGCAAGCTAATGACTATGAAAAATCAAGAAATTATAAGACAAAACAAAAGGAATGAAAAAATAGCAGACAATGTGAAATAACTCACTGGAAAAATAACTGACCTGAAAAACAGAAGGAGAGAGCTTAAAAATTACTGGAATACCTGAAAGACATGGTTAAAAAGAGCCTAGACATCATCTCCCAAGAAATTATCAAGGAAAACTACCTGATAATCTAGAAAAAGAGAGTAAAATAGATACTGAATGAGATCTCAAGAGGAAAACTCCTAGGAATACTATAGCCAAATTCCAGAGCTCCTAGGTCAAGGAGAAAATATTGCAAGCAGCCAGAAACAAACAATTTGAGTATTGTGGAAACACAATAAGGATAACTCAAAATCTAGCAGCCTCTACATTGAAGGATCAGAGGGCTTGGAATATGATGTTCCAGAGGTCAAAGGAGCCAGAATAAAAACCAAGAATCACTTACCCAGAAAAACTGGGTATAATACTTCAGGGGAAAAAAATGATCAATCAATGAAATAGAGAACTTTCAATCATTCAAAGACCAGAGCTGAACAGAAAATCTGACTTTCGAACACAAGAATCTAGAGAAGCACAAAAAGGTAAACAGGAAAGAGAAACCATAAGGGACTTACTAAAGTTGAACTGTTCACATTGCTACATGGAAATTTGATAATTGTAACTCTTGTGATTTTTCTCAGTATTAGGGTAGTTGGAGGGATTGTGTATGTACAGACAGAAGGCACAGGGTGAGTTGGATAAGAAGGGATGATATCTAAGAAATAAAATTAAGAGGTAAGAGAGGAATATATTGAGAGAAGGAGAAAAGGAGAAATAGAATGGGGTAAATTATCTCACATAAAAGACAAGAAAAAACTTTTTCAATGGAGGGGAAGAGGGAAAAAAAGAGTGAATCTTATTCTCATCGGATTTGGATTAAGGAGGGAATACCATGCACACTCAATTTGGTATGAAAATCTATCTTACACTATAGGAAAGTGGGGAGAAGGGGATAAGTGAAGGATAGGGGAGATGAAAGAAGGGAGGGGAAATGGGAGGAGGGGGTAATTAGAAGTAAATACTTTTGAGGAGGGACAAGGTAAAAAGAGAGAATAGAATAAATGGGGGGCAGGATAGGATGGAGGGAAATATAGTTAAGTCTTTCACATCATGACTGTTACGGAAGTGTTTTTCATGACTACCCATATATAATCTATATTGAATTGCATGCCTTTTCAGTGGGGATGGGTGGGGAGGAAGGAAGACAAAGAAGATGGAACTCGAAGTTTTAAAAACAAATGTTAAAAATTATTTTTACACGTAAGTGGGAAATAACATACAGGCAATGGGGTACAGAAATCTACCTTATCCTCCAAGAAAACAGTGGAGAATGGGATGAGAGAAGGAAGAGGTCTCATGATAGAAGGGAGGGTGGATTGGGGGAAGTGGTAATTAGAATGCACGATCTCTTGGCGGAGGAGGAAGGGAGAGATAGGGAGAAAATTTGGAACTCAGTATCTTATGGAAGTGAATGTCAAAAATAAAAAATAAATCAATTAATCAAAGGTTAAAAAATATAACTTTCTTCTACAAATGGTCTTTCATGCAAAACCAGGAAGTTTAAAATCTCTTACATACAACCATCCTTCAGATATTCTGAAACAGAGGCCATGTCTTCCCTGTTTTCTCCTAGATAAACATCCTTAGTCCCTTCATTTAATCTTCATATAACACTGTCTTCAGTCTCTTCACCACTCTGAGGCACTCAGAATGGAAAACAATGGCTCTAATGGAGTCTGTCCAGAGGAGAGTATCATTATATTTGATTAACTCTTCTGATTTGGAGACTGCACTCCAAATCCTAAGATTGTTTTTTTTATCTTCCATCTCACATTAATCTATTAGTATTCTAAAACTTATAGGCCTTTTTAAAAGAATTGCTGCCAAGGGTGAAATTTTTACATTTATTCTTAGTAAATTTCACCTTATTTGCTTCAGTTCAACATTCCAACCTGTCAAGATAAATTTCTTTTAATTTTCTATTTTTATGAATATACCCATCAACCAAGATGAGCATTTTCAAGTACAAATGACAGAAAATGAGGACTGTACATGAAATTATCATTCTGTTACATACAGCTTGTTTTCTTAAAATTAATATTAAATGTAACCAACTGCCTTATCTTTGTCCCCTGTGCTGGTTTTTGCATTTTAAAAAAACATTTCATTGGTGTGCTTCCTTCCTATTTTTTGTATCACTGTCACTATTGCCCACACTCCCTTTCCCTCTCTACCAAAATAAAATCTCTCCCTTATAACAAATAAGTTTAAACAAGCAAATCAAATTCACACCATCAGTCTAACATGAAATTTTGTCTTATTCCATACTTTTAGTCCATTAATGCCCCCTGGCAAGGGGTGGGAAGTATGATTCATCATCAGTCTACTTTAGTCAGGATTGGTTATTGTACTGAACATTCAATTCTTTCAAAAATTTTTTTAAATCATTATATTAAATTATTAAACTTTATATTATCTTATATATATTAGACATATAAAATGGTATATTCAATTATTATAGCTGTATAAATAGTAATTTTGAGGAAACTGGGATTAAGTGACTTGCCTAGGGTTACACAGCTAGGAAGTGTCAGATTAGATTTTGAACTCTGGTTGTCCTGACTCCAAGGCTGGTGCTTGGTTCACTGTACCACCTAGCTGCCCTGGAGCATTTTTTATATGGTCGTAGTTCTTCTTTTGAAAAACATCCATTCATATCTTGAGCATTTATCTCTTGAGGAATGATTTTATCAATTTCCTATTTATTTTGGCTATTGGACTTCTATCAGAGAAATTTGCTACAAAGATCTGCGTCCTCCCCTGCAAAAAAAGGAAAAAAGCTTCCTTTTAATTCTAACTACACCGGTTTTGTTTGGTAGAAATCAGTTAACATCCCTATACTGTTATCTAATATATTAGATTTGGCTCAACAACAACCAAAAAAAACCCCTTTCTAACAATTAGTAATTCCTAAAAATTCAATTAACTGTTTTATAAGGTAAGGAGCTCAGTATTACTGAAGAGTTTCAAGTGTAGGCAACAACTGCTTTACTAAGCAATTACTATACACTAGGCACCGTGTAGAATGGAGGATAATTTGTCAGAGATGTTGCAGAGAGTTTAATGATTCAGGTATGGGTTGAACTAGACAACATCCAATTCTAAGTCTGTGAACTCTGTTCAGAATTTCAGAAAGTGATGAATAAGTAAAATCTAAATAGTCACATGTCAAACACCCAAAGGCAGTAACATTGAGAACTATTTTAAATGTATTTCATTTGACTCGTATGATTAAATATTAACATACTTCAGTACAATAATGTTTAATACTGAGTTTCATTTACCTACTAGGTATACAATGTTATGGCCTTATCAGCTAAATAATGGAAGAGAATTCAGTATTTGGAAATGAATTCCTTTCAAAACTACTATATTCTTACTTTCCTGCCATCAGAATTCCTGGCAATCTTAGTATTGTATTTTGACAGCTCGTAATGAAAGGTAGTAGTATGGACTGCCAGGAAACAAAAGCAGACAGGTAACTTTGGTATCTAGAAATTAGAGGCTTGAGAATTCTTTTCAGGCAAAGGAAGCAAGTGGCCTTCGAGGAAAAATAGCACTTTCAACCAACAGCTAGAGATTCTGCAAGGGGTGACTGCAA
Organism: Potorous gilbertii; assembly: GCA_028658325.1. Taxonomy (NCBI): domain Eukaryota; kingdom Metazoa; phylum Chordata; class Mammalia; order Diprotodontia; family Potoroidae; genus Potorous; species Potorous gilbertii. The sequence goes on along the minus strand of CM053771.1, from coordinate 85,640,424 downwards.
CCATAGAGAAAATTTTAATTTAGCTTAAGAAAAATAAAAGGAGACTATAAGCACCATATTGATAATTTCACGAAACAGCCAAATGTAAAAATGAATCCACATCACTAGCATTATCTTCAGACAAGGAGGTACAAAAAAATAACATAAACAGTGTTTTCAGGAACATTATTTAATGGTTAGCAATGCTTGCATTTTAAAGCTGGAGAAAGTAGAAGATTCAAAGACCTTCTGTTTACCTAATTAATTATTCAAAGGGCTAGATACTAGACCCAAATTTTCTGCCCTTCTACTGCTTTGTCAATTATTATTCCAATATAAAATTGATCCACGCAACTGGGGTGGGGTGGAGATGGTTAGGTTTCCACTACAAAAAAAGGCCATCTTAAGTAGAGATATATATGTATAAAGAAAATTTGATGGAACTAAGGCCTTGATAATTACTGCCTTTAGGACAACTTAAATGTAACAAATTCTCTGTACAGAACGGGATGTGGGAGGGTGGGAAAGGGGGCGGGGCTCGAGGTGGGTGGGGAGACAACCCCAAGAACTATAAGAGTAGTTAGAATAAAATGAGAAGTGTAAAGAGACTCAGGCCCTGATGGACTTACATGTGAATTCTACCTGTCAAAGAACAATGAATTAGCTGTAATACCAAAGAAATTATTTGCAAAAATAGGGAAAAGAAGTATTCCATCAATTTCTTTAGATAAACATGGCCCTGATATCCAGACAAAGGTTAAGTTAAGCAGGGAAACAAAACTAAAAACCAATATCTCTAATGAATAGTGATACTGAAAAAATTGTTAACAAGGAGGCTACAGTTACATATTTTCAAAAGTACAGACTTAAAATACCAAGTTGGATTTACACCAGGAATACAGGGTCGTTCAACATTAGGAAAACTATAAATGAAACAGAACATAAAAAAATGTAAATCTATAAATTACATGACAACAGCTGCAGATAAAGCCTTCAACAAAATAACATACTTAAATTAAAAACACTAAGGGCACCTCTACAGCACTGGTCCTGGAGTGTAAAATATAGTGTCTAGAACTAAACATTAACATTTTACTAGAATAAAACACAAGAGCATAAAAAGGCCATGATTCTGTGCCATTTGAAGAATAGTTGAAAGACATGAGGAAGCTTAACCTGCAAAAAATTAGATTTAAAGGAACATAATAGCCATCTTTTAAGTATTTTAAGGGCTGTTCCATCCAAAAGATATTAGACTTGTTCTACTTGAACTGAGATGCTGAATTAGAAATAATGGGTACAAGTTGCAAAGAGGTAAATTTAGATTTAATTAATATAAGGAAAAGTTCTCTAGATTTAGAGATATGTAAAAATAAAATCAGGGCTGGTCATGGCTGTGATGAGGCAGCTAGGTGGCATAGTAGCTACAAGTATGGGTGTAAAGGCAGGAAAACTTGAGTTCAAATTTGACCTTATACACTTCCTAACTGTGGGACCCTGGGAAGTCACTTAATCTATATCTGCCTCAGTGTCCTTATCCACAAAGTAAGAGAATCTACCTCCCAATAAGGACCAAATGAAATAATTATAAAGCCCTTACACAGTAAGCACTACATAAATGCTAACTATTACTGTTGTTCTTGTTAATCCTGGCTGCTGGGTGAAACCAAGCGGCTGAAGGAATTGTGTGAATAAAGGATTCTGAACTGCAAATAAGCTAAAGTTCATACTAAGTCCCGTGCAAATATGATAAGCTCTTGGGAGCGGAAGACTACCAGACTAACTACATTATGAGGGGAAAACCTAAGGTTTTTGTTTTTTTAAAGGAAGAGGGCAAAGCTTCTGTGTTGGTAATTATTAGGATTTTGCTTAGTGAATTGGTGGCTGCACTTTTAGCCTAAGTGAAACTGAGAGACTCAGTCTCCAAGCAAAAACAACAGAAATGTAGAAAGGACTGTCTCAGGAAGTTGTGTGTTCACCTTCACTGGAAAGCTTCAAAAACTGGACAGCTTGACAGCTTCTTGTCAGGTATACTGTATGGGACACTCTTGTATTAGATAAAGGCTAGACTAAACGTAGCCTCTGGGAATCCTGTGATTCATGACCAATAGAAACATATCTGGTAGAAGCAGAGGAGTTATGATGTAATGGAATAGCACTTATAAAACATTTACAATGTGCCAAGCATTCTACGAAACTCAGAGGATACAAAGAGAAAAAGGCAAGGCAGTCTCTGCTTTTAAGTAACTCATATGCTAATTAGGAGAGACAACATATATAGGCAGAGGAAGGTTCAACTTCCAAAAAGATGGAAATGTCACTTGATCATGGGATTATGATTTTAGAGCTGGAAGAGAACTTAGAGATCAATAAGTTCAACCCTTTCATTTTAAGGAAGAAACTGAAGCACACAGAGGCTTAACAACTTGTCCAGAGTCACACAGCTAGTATGTGTAGGAGGCGAGATTTGCACTCAGGTCTTCCTGACTCCAAGTCCAGAACTCTGACTACTGTACCACCCAGCTATCCTTAGGGTCTGGAGGGGCAAAGCAACAAGACAGGCAGTTTAATCTCAGTGAACTTTGGAAAGCAATGGTACCACAAATGGCCTTTGGTCAATGACTGTTGGGGAAAAATGTAGTGCAACCAAGGATTAGAGTAGATAAAGGCTGTAGAGTACTTCAGCCAGAGCGAAGGATGAGCCTATCAGCATCCAATTGAGTGCAACTGGTGGGAACAGAGCAGTGGAGGGAGTACGAGAGATGAAAGAGGATAGGAAAAGGGTTTCTGAAAAGTTGCTCCTGAAGATGGCAGTGAAAGCAGGGACTCACCTGAGCTCTTCCACAAAATCCTTCAGATACCTCTAAAAAGTGACTTTGAACAAACTTCAGAGTGGCAGAATTCACTAGGAGACAGTGTAGCAGATATCCAGCCCAGAATAGCGCAGAAGGTCAACAAGAAGAATCTATTACACCGGGCTGGGGGAGCATGGACAGACTTGGTCATAGTGGAGTGGGAATGGCCCAGGTGGACTGAATCAGAAGCAGCAGTGCGTATTCCTAAACCACTCAGCACAGAAGTCCAGCAGAATTCCGTGAAAGAGAAGCACAAGGCCCACAGTAGCAGCAGCAAACACTCCTGGGGTATCAGTGCACAGACTAAATGTCTGAAAGTCACCTACTTGAACTTCTAAGAGTCAAGATGGCAGAGTGAATTGTAAGTACTCTCAAATCCCCTTGATGATCTTGAAAAACTCAGAGAATACTGACCCAGGAAAAATCTGGTAATAGTGGAGTCAGCAGAAGGGGTACAGCAGTCTTTCAGCTAGGGAGAAGATTGTCAGGAAGAGTCCCTTTTGCCGTACCTGAACGAAACCAGTGCAGGATCAGAAGCATCCCAACAAGCCCCACCTCAGCAAACAAGCAGGAGATTCTGAGTTCCAGCAGGGCAAAGTCTATAAGCGCTAATAACAGGACCGCAGGTGTGCCTTAGCACAGGCAGGGGAACTGGGCAGACACCACTGCAGAAGGGGGTTCACCAGCCGCTATGCCTGCCTGTGCTCTAGTGCAGCCCAAGAGGAGGAGGAGACCCATAGCAGCCAGATCATCCCTTCTTCATACTTCATGCTGTGAGCTTCGATGTAACCCCAGGGAAACTCAAAAAGACTTCACTTGGCCTTGGCACACACCAGCCAGTTCAGTACCAGGTAAGCTACAGCATTATATAGCTTCTAGCTGAAAGAACCAGAGGCCAGTAACCAGGTCCCAAGCTCCCAGCACAAGGAACTTGGAACAGAAGCAGAGAATCACTTTAAAAGTCAAGAAAAAGGCAATCACCATGAGCAAGAAGCAAATCAGAAAAGCAAAGACCATAGAATCTCACTATGGGGACAGGGAAGATCAAAATATGAATTCAGAAGATGAGAGCACTGACAATATACCCACATCTGAAATCTCAAAAGGGAATATGAACTGGTCTCAAGCCCAAAAAGCATTCTTGGAAGAGCTCAAGAAGCATTTTAAAAGCCAAATTACAGAGATAAAAGACAAACTGACCAATGATTTTAAAAATGCAACTGACAAAATGAAAAAGGATTCACTGAAGAGAATAGCTCCTTAAAAAGTAAAACTGGCCAAATGGATAAAGAGGTACAAAATCTAACTGGAGAAAACAAGTCCTTAAAATGGAAAATTAGACAAATGGAAAATGGAGGTACAAAAGCTAACTGAAGAAAAAAATTCGTTAAAAATTAGAATTGGGCAAGTGGAAGCTAATGAGTCTATGAGGCATCAGTATAGTCAAAAAAAATTGAAACAATGAAAAAATAAAATAAAACATAAAATACCTTACTGGAAAAACAACTGACCTGGAAAACAGATCCAGGAGAGATAATTTAAGACTTACTGATCTAACAGAAAGCCAAGGTGAAAAAAAAAAGAGCTTGGATAATATCTCCCAAGAAATCGTCAAAGAAAATTGCTCTGAGGTCTAGATTCTCACAGAAATAGTCATCAAAAGAATATAGCAATTACGTCCTGAAAGAGATCCCAAATTCAAAATGTCAAGTTCAGAGGCGGGGAGGCTGAGGTCCCCCACTAGTATAGTGTTGCTAAATTCCAGAACTATCAGGTCAAGGAGAAAATACTGCAGGTGGTCAGAAATAATTCACATATTGAGGAACTTCAGTCAGGATCACACAGGACCTTGCAGTTTCTACATTAAAGATCAGAGGGCTTGTAAAATGATATCTGTAAGGCAAAGGAGTTTGGACTACAACCAATTTCTCAGCAAAATTAAGCATAACCTTTCAAGGAAAAGAAATGGGCACTCAATGATATAAGGATTTCCAGACTTTCCTGATGAAAAGACCACACAGCTCAACAGGAAATGAGATCTTCAAATACAAGACTCAAGAGAGGCATAAAAAGATGAATGGGGGGAAAAAAAACAAGAAAAAACCCAACAACTTGGTATTTAATATGGGCAAACTGTTTATATCTCTATATGGGAGTATGATAGTTGTTAATCTTGAGAATTGTATATTTATTATGACATTTATAAAGGATATACATATATCCAGAAGTGAGCATAAATTAACTGATGTGATAATAAAAAACACAATTAAAGGGTGCAAGGGATTGTAATGGGAGAAGAGGAAAGGAAGCAGAAAAGGGCAAATTAAATCACATGAAGAGGCACAAAAACACATTATAGTAGAGAGAAATAAATGAGGGACATGAGCATTGTTTGAGTTTTACTGTCACTGGATTTGGTCAAGGAGGGAACAACATACTCAGTTAAGTATGAAAATCTTAGAAATCTAACTTGTCCAACAGGCAGTAGGAGGGGAAAGAATAAAAGATAGGGGTTGGTTAGAACTGAAGGAAGTAGTAGTAAGGGAAAAGGGAAAGAAAATGGAGGGGAGTTGATTGAAGGGAGGAAAGATTGAGGGAGGCAGTGATCAAAAGTAAAACTCTTTTGAGGAGGGGAAGGGAGAAATAAAAGCATAAACAGGAGGGGAAATAGGATGGAGAGAAAGACGCAGATAGTAACCATAACTGTGAATGTGAATGGGATGAAATCTCCCATAAAACAGAGTTGGAATGGATTAAAAAACAAGCCTATGACATGTTGTTTACAAAAAACACATCTGAAATAAAGGAATACACACAGGGTAAATATATATTATATTATGCTTCAGTTGATATAAAAAAAAAGCAGGGGGTAGCAATCCTAATCTCAGACAAAGTAAAAGGAAAATTAGATTCAATTAAAAGAGATAAGGTAGTAAACTACATCCTACTAAAAGGCATCATAGACAATGAAATAATATCATTACTAAACATATATGTACCAACTAGTATAGCATCCAAATTCTTCGAAGAGAAATTAAGGAAGTTACAGGAAGAAATAGAAAGCAAAACTATACTAGTGGGGGACCTCAGCCTCCCCGCCTCTGAACTTGATAAATCTAACCTCAAAATAAACAAGAAGGAAATTAAGGTGAATATAATTCTGGAAAAAGTAGGTATGATAGACCTCTGGAGAAAACTGAATGGAGATAGAAAGGAATATACCTTTTTCTCAGTGGTACGTGGCATATACACAAAAATTGACCACGTACTAGGGCATAAAAACCTCATAATCCAGTGAAAGACAGAGATAATCAATGTATCCTTTTCAGATTATGATGCAGTAAAAGTTTATGTAATAAAGGGTCATGGAAAGATAGATCAAAAAATTAACTGGAAACTAATAATCTAATCCTAAAGAATGTGTGAGTCAAACATCAAATCACAGAAATAATCTATAACTTCATTCAAGAGAATGACAATAATGAGAAGACCTACGAAAACTTAGGTGATGAAGCAAAAATGGTTCTTAGGAGAAGTTTTATATCTTTGAATGCTTACATGAATGAAATAGAGAAAAAGGAGATCAATGAACTGGGCATGCAGCTGAAAAAGCTAGAAAAAGGACAAATTGAAAATCCCCAATTAAATACCAAATTAGAAATACTGAAAATCAAAGGGAAGATTAATACAATTAAAACTAAGAAAACTAAAGAACTGATAAATAAAACTAAGCTGATTTTATGAAAACAATAAAATTGATAAAACTTTGGTCAATTTAATTAAAAAAAGAAAGAAAACCAAATACCAGTATCAAAAATGAAAAGGGTCAACTCATCTCCAAAGAAGAGGAAATTAAAACAGTAATTAGAAATTACTTTGTCCAATTACATGTCCATAAATTTGACAATCTTAATAAAGTGGATGAATATTTACAAAAATATAAACTGCCCCAGATTAACAGAAAAGGAAATAAATTCTTAAGTAACCCCATCTTAGAAAAAGAAATTGAACAAGCCATCAATGAAATCCCTAGGAAAAAATCTCCAGGTACAAACAAATTTTATCAAACATTTCAAGAACAGTTCATTCCAACATTATATAAACTATTTGACATAACCAGCGAAGGAGCCCTAACAAATTCTTTTTATAATACAAATATAGTTCTGACACATGAACCAGGAAGAGTCAAAACAAAGAAAGAAAATTATAGACCAATTTCCCTAATGAATATAGATGCAAAAATTTTAAATAAGATATTAGCAAAAAGATTACAACTTACCACAAGAACAATACACTTGGATCAGGCAGGATTTATACTAGGAATGCAGGACATTCAGCGTAACTGATCATATCAACAACAAAACTAACAGAAACTATATGATTACCTCAATAGATGCAGAAAAAACTTTCGACACCCATTCTTATTGAAAACACTGAAGACCATAGGAATTAATGAAGACTTCCTTAAAATGATAAGTTGTATCTACCTAAAACCATCAACAAGCATTATATGTAATAAGGATAAGCCCAAGTCCCTAGATGCATTTACAAGACTGGGGATGAAGCAAGGATGTCTATTATCATCACTGTTATTCAACATAGTACTAGAAATGTTAGCTTTAGCAATAAGAGAAGAAAAACAAATTGAAGGAATGAGAGAAGAGCCTAAGTTACCACTCTTTGCAGATGATATGATGATATACTTAGAGAATCCTAGAAAATCAAGTAAAAAAAATGCATGAAATTATAAACAACTTTGGCTAAGTTGCAGGATACAAAATACAGCCACATAAGTCCTCTTCATTTCAATGTATTACTAACAAGAGACAGAAAGAGAAATCCCATTTAACATTACTGTAGACACTGTAAAATATTTGGGAGTCTACCTGCCAAAATAAAACCAGGAACTATATGAACACAATTATGAAACACTTTTCTCACAAACAGATCTAAATAATTGAGATAAATATCAGTTACTGGTGGGTAGGCTGAGCTAATATAATAAAAATGGCAATTCTAACCTAAATTAATTTACATATTCAATTCTATACCAATCAAACTACCAAAAAATTATTATATAGAGGTGGATGAGGCTTTCACAGAGAACTTTCTAAGAGTTCACATTTTAAAAGAACAAGTCAAAATTTATCAGTAGGCATAGTTCTAACAAAAATACAAAACAGTGGAATAGATTTCTAGGAAGTGTGTGAGGGGCAAGCAAAGTAGGATCTTTTTGCTGTTTCTATTTATACCAAGAAGTATAATGCCTCTGAATAATGGCATTAAGGAGGATCTTTCCCATCCATTGTTGGGCCAGTCTACTGAAGGAAGCTTGATTGGGGGAGTTGTTTTGTAGGAGGGTCTCAAGTACCTTTTGTTTATTTTGAGGAAATGGGTCAGAGGGTCATGCCCTTTGGCTCTGAAAAGTGTATAAATACTCCAAAGATGAGGTTTTACTTTGGGTCTTAGCTTTTGGAAGAAGGTCGATGTGCCAGATGAGATTCTGGGAAGCAGTTAAGCAGCCTCACAGCTTTGAAAACCCAGATACTGGTACTGCCCTCTCTGGTAAAGATATATGTATGCTAATGTTCGGGCAGTTGCATCTGTCTGTTGATTTGTGATGCATGTATTGCTTATGGTCAGACAGCTGCTCTGTCTGTTGGTCTTTATTTCTCTGTTTGTATTTTCTCTGTTGGCATGTATGATCCCTCAAAAGTTTCTTACCTTTTAAAAAGCAGATCTAAGCACCTGTGATAGCAGGCCATTCTGGATGTATTAGGGTGCTTGCTACTACAGGGAGCCACCGGAGTTTACTGAGTGTGTGTATGTGTGTGAGATGGTAAGACTTGAACTTTTAGGAAAATCACTTTAGTAGCTGAATGGAGAAGGGAGACTTGAGGCAAGTGGACCCACCAGTAGACTGTTACAATAGTATACAGGGGTAAAGAGATGAGAGTAGTAGTACCAGGGCAGTGGTAATGTCAAAAGAAGAAAAAAAGACATACACAAGAGATGTTACAAAGGTAAGATTGAGAAGACATGGCAACAGATTGGATATGAGGGGGTTGATGATAGTGATGAGTCAAGGATGACACCTAAAAGTCATGACTTTGGGCAATTGAGAGGATGATGGTTCCTTGGCAGTAACAGGAAAGACTGGAAATGGTTTAGGGGGAAAGAGTATGAGTTCAGTTCTTCGTTCATGTAGAATTTAAGATAACTAGTAGATATCCAGTTCAAGATGTCTAACAGGCAGTTGGAGATGTGAATGGAGCTCAGGAGTGAGGTTAGGGCTGGATAAGAAGATTTGAAACTCATCAATATAGTGCTTGCTTCAGTAACATATATACTAAAATTAGAATGATACAGAGAAAATTAACATGGCCCCTGCACAAGGATGACAAGCAAATTGTGAAGAATTCCATAGTTTAAAAAAAAGGGGGGAAAGAAACTCATCAACATAAAAATGATAATTGAATCCATGGAAAACGATGTAAGAAAGAGAAAAGAAAAGAAAGAGCAGGATGAAGACTAGGAAAAGGCCATGGGATTTGGCAATTCAGAGATCACTGAGGGGCAGCTAGGTAGCAAAGTGGATAGAGCACTGGTCCTGAGGTCAGGAGGACCTGAGTTCAACTGCTCCCCAAAATCCCAGGTATAACTTTTGGGAGAGCAATTCTGGTTGAACAATGATACTGGAAGCCAATGTAAAGTTAAGAAAAGAGAAGAGAGGTAGTGAAAGCACTAAGTATAAATAGTCTTCTCAAGGAATTAAGGCAGGACAGATATGATAAGATAGCTAGCTGGGGATGGATGGATCAAATGAGGCATTTTTGAGGATGTGGAGACATGTTATGTTTGCAGGTGGTAGGGAAGCAGCCAATAGACAAGGAAAGATGGAAGATAAATGGAAGAATAGAGATGAGAGAGGAGGTAATATGCTGGAGGAGAAAGGATGAAATGAGATCACTTGTACAGGCTGACCTTTCTACTATTGTTAACCTCCTTTGTTTTATGAGTAAGTTCAATCCATTCATATTCAGCAAAGACTGTTAATTGTGTATTTCCCTCCATGTTATCCTCTTAAACCCTTTCTTCTTTTTGTTTCACACCCCTCTTTTTAAAGTAAGACGGTGAGAGAAAAGGAGCATCCTCACCATCGGTGCTCTAGGTCTGTTGCAATCTGCTCCTGTACTGCCAGTCCTCTTCCTCAGAGAAGGAATTATCCTTTGGTTGATTTTAAATCCTATTTATTCACCCTTCCTAGTCACAGAGTTTGTTTTACTTTCTCCCTTAACTTATTCTGTTTCCTGCTTCTTCCACCTTTTCATTCTCGTTTCTCTCCTCTGTCCCTGTTAAGTAAAACGTATTGTTTTATCCAACTCTGTGTGTTTAGGCACAGATATGTGAATTATTCCTTCCTTGGACCAATTCTGATCAGAGAGAAGTTCAAATACCACTTTCTCTCCTCATTCTTTCTTCACTTGTTAGCACTGTCTTCTATTTGCACACCCTGATTATAACTCAGTCTGTGTTTTCTAGATTTTTGTGGCGTTTCAGCTCTATCTCCTACTACTCTTCCACCTTGGCTCTTGTTCAAATATTTAAAAGATTTTCATATGGAAGAAGCTTTAGATTTACTCCATGTGTGCTCTAAGAGGGTTAGGCAAGGAACAAAGAATGGATATTATAGAAAAGCAAATTTTAGTTCAAAGTTTGGAAGAACATTATAAAAATTATAACTGTCCAAAAATGACATGGGCTTCCAACTACAGGTTTGTGAAGAAGACTGGATAATTGTTCTGACAGGATGGTTTGGAGAAGAACCATACACGGTAAGTTAATGAACTTCTAACTCTGAGTCCATAATGGTCTTAATTTTAACATTATTATAGCAGTTAAACATGACTATACTCTTTATTTTTTTCTGAAAGGGAGATGTTTTTTATATATTTTATCTTAGAACTCTAATGTGAATTTGTGTGAAACAATGAACTAAAATCTAATTTAGATTGAGTACTATGTAAAATTACTTTAGAAAGAAAAATATCACATTACAAAAACAAGGTTTACAAGAAAAAACTTCCAATTATTTTTGTAGTTTTGATATCAGTGAGATAGGCATGTTAGCAAAGGATATATAGATGGAAATAGGAATGACTGAGTTAAGGATCAAGTCTAAATGAATACCACATACAGTGGAGTACTTAGCTTCATACTATAAAAACAGTCCTGAAAAGTTAGGTATATGTAAACAGAACTTTCATTTTTAAAAAAAAATTTTTTAAATGGACTGGGGAGAGCCTGCTATTTAAAGGGATATCAATTTGAAACCTTTGGTAAAATGAATATCACCCTCTCTGCAGCATATCTTATTTGACAAAAATTGGCTAGACTATTACATTAATATCCTAACTGGTCTCCCCTTCCAATTTATACTACATAACACTGCCAGTTTATCTGTATTGTAGTATAGAAGAGGGCTAGATTTGTCAATAGGTATAATGGCAATTGCTGTTTTTGTTATAGTATATATAGCCTCTGATTGAATCTTGTCTTTATCAATCAAGTCTTTACAAGGAGTAGTACAGAAACAAGAGTTTCTCTAACTAGAAATAGTATATGTATTTATATTTTTAATTATTTTAATGTGATTAAAGATCTTTACCACTCATTAATGAACATGCCCATTAAGGGGAGTTTGATTAGGAAAGATATGTGGGAAGGCCCAAACCACTTGTTAATGAAGCACTGGTTCTCAAAGGTTGTGATGCCCTCTGACTCTACAAAAGATATAAATATGCTGGGTTGAGGTTTTACTACTTTGGGGCTTAGTTTTTGCAAGATGATTTGAGTGCCAGATGAGGACTCTGGGAAGCTGCTAAAGGAGCCCCATAGTTGGGGGTCTTTTGAATTCTCTGGATTTTTTTGAAATTCAGGGTGCTGACTCCCTGAATTAAGTGAATGATATATGTGCTTGATTAAAGTGATTGTTAACCCTTCAAAAGTTTCCTTTCCTTTTATGAATAGTAGACCTGTCTGTGTATGTTGGGGTGCTTACTGATACAACAGGAAAAAGCTCTATTCAAATATTCAATCTCCATCTCCTTTCACTTATTACCTGTGTGATCACAGGCAAGTCAGTTAACCTCTTGGCCTAAGTTTCCTTACATGTAAAATGTGGAAAATCATAATATCTATAGTATACATCCTATTTAGTTGTATGAATCAAATGAGAAGGTATGTAAATGATTTTTAAACCTTAAAACTCACCATATAAATGTCTGCTAAGGTTGGTTGTGGCAGCAGTAGTAGTAGTAATAAGTAGAAGCATTATGTATTAGCAGGTACTTAGTATTTTTGAGTACAGTACAATTGGTTTCATCTACCCTCACTCCTTCTAAAATCTTCATTGGCTCCTCTCTACATATTGAAAGTCCTCTAAAATATACCCCTAAAAGCCTTTGAGTTTTGTCTTCTGCTACCCAAGTTGTCCTTTCTCAGGCTGTTCCTTTCATCTGAAAAGTCATCCATTATTTACTCTTGATTTCTGTACACAATATGTCAAAATTTGGCTGCCTGGAGAAGTTCATTAGCATTGTATGCCAATTTTAAGGCATGTTTGCCTGGGTTTTAGACAGTGGACAATGCTCTCATGGCTTCTCAGTTACTAATTGAAACAAGGCTATGTGCTTACTCCCATGCTTTTTAAGCACGATGTTTTCAGCCATGTTATCAAATGGTTTCAATGAGGATGAACACAGCATCAAGGTCAAGTATCATACTGATGGTAAGTTCTTCAATCTGAAAAGGCTACAAGGCAAGACCAAAGTGGAGGGAGTGCTGGTGCGTAATTTTCTGTTTGCAGATGATTGTGCACTTAATGCAGCCTCTGAAGCTGAGAAGTAATAAAGTATGGATCAATTCTCTGCCCCCTGTGCTAATTCTGGCCTAGTAATTAACACCAAAAAAACACAAGTGATCCATCAGCCACCACCGCACCATCCATATGTGGAACCATCGATTACAACAAATGGAGAAGTTTTGAATGCTGTGGATAAGTTCACTTACCTTGGTAGTATACTTTCCAGGGATGTACACACTGACAATGAGGTTGCTGCATGCATTGCCAGAGCTAGTTCAGTGTTTGAGAGGCTCCGAAGAAAAGTTTGAGAGAGAAGAGTAAAGTATTAGATTGATTACGAAACTGAAGGTCTACAGAACCAACGTGTTGACCTCATCGTTGTATACCTGTGAAACATGGACAGTTTACCAGCACCATGCCAGAAAACCGAATCACTTCCATTTGAAACGTCTTAGGAAGATTCTGAGGACCACCTGGCAGGATAAAGTACCAGACACTGAAGTCCTTGCTTGAGCTGAATTGCCAAACATTCTTCGAATGCAAAATGTACGTTTGCCAAAAAGACTATTTTATGGAGAACTCACATGGGGCAGGTGATCACATGGTGGTCAAAAGAAGAGATACAAGGACACTCTCAAGGTCTCTCTCAAGAACTTTGGATTTGACTGTGAAACATAGGAGGCACTGGCACAGGACTGCTCAGCATGGCATGCCCACATCAGAAAGGGTGTTATGGTCTATGAGTAAAGCAGAATTGAAACAGCACAGAGTAAACGTAAGATTCAAAAACTTGGAGTATTCACCCAAAAAATTCATACGGACTATCTATGCCCAGCCTGTAGTAGAGTACTCCAAGCTCGTACTGTTCTGATCAGCCACAGTCGGACACACTGAAACTTCACTTTATCATGGTGATGGAATTTTGTTCCTCTTTGAAAACCAAGGACAACAACTAACCAGCTTCTGTATACATTGTAGCCTATCAAGTCTCTGATCTTGATGCTGGCCCTTTAAATAGCTCCTTCAAATTGCCCACCCATGGTGCCATTCCAGACCCCAGCACTGCTCTATTTTTTAAGGGTACCAAATTTCCCCTCAACTGTAACAAAGATACTGGTACTATGGAGCAAATTCATGCTTCAGATTAAGAACTTAACACACCTTTAAGGTCCCTTGCTTACTCATACTCTGATTCTATGAATCTAAGAACAAGACATGACCACAGGTGGATGCAGAAAGGTCAAGTGGAGAAAGGATAAAGAAGGAAATATAAAACATTTAAAAAAAGGAAAATAAAAGTATTAAAATTCTCAATAAAAAATTTGTACAAATGACTGAGGACAAGGTAGGTGATGATCTTAAAGGAAAATCTGTCCATTTGACCCTTTTACTGATACAAATAAGAAAAATAAAACATCTTACCTTTTTTCTAATACCTGACAATGCAAACCGATATACCGTGAAATAATAACAACATTCAAAATTTGCACTGTCTTCCTTACCTAACACTGAAGTTATTGGCAATAAGCACGTAATGCAAATAATTTTTGATAATGCAATGGGTATTCCCCTTATTAATTCAGACCACAACCAATCCATTTCTTTTCATCCTGAATTTTATTCAAGACTTCCATGAATTTTCCAGAGGGCTCAACTAATGTGCGAAAGGCCTTCTGTTGAGTCTTTTAATGTTACATAAGGAGAAAAACAAAGATGGCAGAGTAGGAGGAATCAGTACAGATACTCCTCAACACAGATGGAGAAAGAGATAATTCTAGAAATTCTAAGAGATGATAAAGAAATCAAAGGGGAAACCATGACCACAGAGGGTCATGAGAAACATGGAAAGTTAAATATATTCAAGCAAGAAGAGGAAGGATACATGGATGAACTGTTTATATTCTAATAACAAGAGGGGATATATGTTCTCCTGAGCACCCCAAAATTATCAGGCAGAGGTCATAAAAAGGGCCATATAAAAGAGAAGAGTGTCTTATTATGTTTTAATAATTTCTTTTTAAAGAAAGGAAAGGGAGGGAAAAAGAAAATATTTGGGGGGAAAGATTTAAGGTTAAGTTGGGTAGATTCAAGGGGAGACTACTCAAAACAAATTCTTACCTAGGAATCATAAGGAGGAGTTTAAAAAGAAAAGAAGACTGGGTAAAAATCTCTGACTGGGATCTGGGTAAGAACAGGAAAGGAAGAAGAATGGAAACAGACAGCACCACAGCATCAAGTATGGATCACTAGTGTGAGGCATTCTCCTCTCTAAACACATTTTTCTTTGTCAAGAGGAAATGGGGAAGCAGAAAGAGGAAAAAAATGTAAGGGAGCAGGTTGTTAATGAACATAACTGTGAATGTAAAGGAAGTTAATTCACCCATAAAATGGAAGAGGACAGCAAACTAGATTAGACAGCAAAATCTAACAATACAGTCCATACAAAAAAACAAAAACACTTGAGTCTAAAAGATTCATAGAGAATAGAAATAAAGTTTAGCTAAACTCAAAAGGAACAAATCATCAAAAGAATAATTTCCTCAAAGATAAGGACAATAATGAGACAACAAGCCAATATTTTGGGGTTCTGGCAAAACCAGTCCTTACAGGGAAAATTATAGCTAACCATTTCAGCTCTTTTTGTGGTTGTTAATAATTGGAAATCGAGGGGATACCCATCAATTGGGGAATGATTAAACAAGCTGTGGTTTAATTGAAATGGAATATTATATTGTGCTATATGAAATGACAAATAGGATGACTTCAGAAAAACCTGAAGATTTACATGAACTGATACAACATAAAAAAAGCAGAACCAGGAGAACATTGTATACACTAACAGCAACACTGTACACTGAATGATTTAGCTATTCTCAGCAACACAGTGATCCAAGAAAACCCCCAAGAACTCATGACAAAAAATGCTATCTGCCCCCAAAGAATTGATGTTGTTTGAATACAGACTGAAACATAGTATTTTTGTTTCTTTTTTGTTCAAGTCTTCCTGTACCATAAATAACTAATATGAAAATGTTTTAAATGTACAGGTATAACCTATATCAGATTGCTTACTGTCATGAGGAAGGGAGGGAGTCCCTCAAAACTTAAAAAAAAAAGGAAGGCTTAAAAATTGTTTCAACATGTAATTGGGGGATAGGGGGATATTTTCTTTAAAAAGGGTCTGGCTACGAAGTTACAACTCACTCATACACGGTCCTACAGCTAATCATAGTGTGTGTGGGGAGGGTGGGGGGAAGAGATAAACATCTACTATTCAATATTGTAGCTCCTGAGCTATCACTGGTATGTTTCCTATTTAATTAAATCAGCCAGTGAGCCCATTCACTTAAAAACTAAACATTAACAGAAATGAGAATTACAACACACAGTAAGTCTACCCATAAACTTGGGCCACACTCTCCCACAAAAGTACAGTGCCCATGGGGGAAAGTAAGCACAAATTTACATATTAAAGAGGCCCATGATGTAGGGAAGGCTATGCGCCAGTCAGAACTCTGGATGGAGGTCTTTATGTTCTTGCTCTCTTTATTTTACAGAATGTGTCACAACCTGGGTGAGACCACTCCTCTTCTTGGCCTCTCCAGCTGGAGGAAGTCACTGTTCTGATAACCCATATTAAGTTCGTAAAGTTAAATCTGGTATCAATGGAATTTCTCAGATCTACTCCCTTGGCTTAACATTAAAGCAGTATTATATTCTTTCAATGAAAAGCAGTTCTTTTAGAGATCTTTTTAAGATATTAAAATCTTTTAGCCCTATTCTTGGTGCCGTGTGAGAGACTTCCCCCTATCCTGCCATAGAAAGCAGTAAAGAGCAATAAAAGTAAACCTCTGAGGGGTTTCCCTCCTAAGCCATAGATGTCACTTGAGGGTAAGCCAGCCTTTCCCTAGCTAACTCCACCAAAAACAAAGAATTATGTTTTTTCCATTCAGCTGCTAGCATCAGATGTTTCCTCCAGTCAGATTAGCATCTTGCATCAACTGCAGAGTCTGTCTCTAGTCAACTGGTCTTTACTAGGCTCTACTTAGGTCTTTGACTCTACTATCTGCTTCCATTGCTTTCTGTCACCTACAGTTTTATTGCTGTATCTTCTGATTCTGTAGTTATGTGCAACTTCACCTATTTCTCCACACAATTCTAAGTCATTTCCCACCTGGCTGCTCTATTTGACTTTATTATGTCCAGAAACCCATCATTTTGCAAGATGAAATCAACTCTTGGGACTCATACCATCTCAGCACCCCCAGGCTTTGGGGCCCCCTCCAAAAAGGCAAAGATATGGTAGCTCCTCCCAGATCTTCTACCATTTAAGGAGGGTACCTAGGATATTCGTCTCACCCAGCTGTTCTCCTGGACTTTATAATCTCCAGAAACTCACTTCATGATCTCCAGAAATTCATAATTCTGCAAGATGAGACCAACTTTGAAACTCCCATGTCCTCAGCACCCTCTACACCTGGGGTCCTTCCCTTCCTTGGTTGAAGAGGCTGGAGGGTAGACAATGAAGAGTTCCTTCCAGATCCTCCAATATTTAGGGACAGCAACCAGGGCATTCAACTCATCATTTTCCTGGACTTCATGATCTCTAAAAACTCAGCATTCTGCAAGATGAAATCAACTCTATAACTCATATCTCCTTAAAAACACTGCCTACTGGCCTCCTTTGTTCCCTCCCTTTCCTTTTTAGCTTCTTTTTACATGGTGTCTTCACACGTTAGATTGTGAACTTCTTGCAAGTAGTCACTATCTTATACCTTTCTTTGCATCTCCAGTGCTTAGCACAGTATCTGGTATATAGTAGGTGCTTAATAAATGTTTATTGACTAATTCTGACCTCTTCTACCTGAACTCAAGAACTTTTAATATTGTAGTGATTCACTTCTATCTTGGATTGAGAAGCTCAGAATCCCTATTTCTATTAAATATGACAAAAGTCGATAGTCCTCAAACAGTTCTTTGCTTCAAAGAAGAATAAACTTTAAAGTCCTAAAAACAATTATAATTATTAAATTAAATGCTAGGAAACAATGCACTCTAGACATCATTACCACCAATTAACGTTTTTGCTTCTGAGGGGCTACTTTTCTTTTTAGATCTTTTCAGAGCTGTCCGTTTCTTCTCAAACTGATTCTTTTTCCTGCACTTCTCAAACAAATCCTCCCTCTCAGGTAAAGAAAATGTTCACATAGAGGATACTACCTTACAGCAATATCCTTATATATTTGTTAGAGACACACTTGACACTAATAAGGTATCAATGAAAATTTATTACAGCACAATTCAGAGGAATTGAATGCTTTGGCCAAAGTGGACTCCCCCTCTCTTTTCAGGAGGAGGAAGCATTGAATACAGAAGCCAGATGAGCTATATACCATTAGTTCAAGACAAATCCTCCCACCAAGGAGATGGATTGATCCATTCTCCAGTAGGTCACTATCTTCTTTACATGCCCATTACATAACCCCCCATACTGTGATCCTCCCTCCCAAACATGCTTTAACATAGGTCCCATGACCAGAAGAAAATGGAGGGATAATTTTATGTGAGGTGTGTCTGCTTATATGCATGAGGTCCATTAAGCAAGTGCAGTGAAGAAAGCCTTCTCCAGGTAACTCTAGGCCATTTTTCTTGGCTAGTTCTAGCTAGCGGTAGATTTGTTTTCTTTATCAAAAACTTTGTAATTTTCTGAAGGCCACTGTCTTGTCTTCTGATTGGTTGAGTCCACCTGCAGTCTCCTGGTCTTATTATCTGACATTCTCAACAACTTCATCAACTAATATAATAACTTCTGTGGAAACTTAACTTGTGCTGTCTGTCACATAATGAAACAAATTTTCTCCTACAGAATCTATTAGTATCCGT
Organism: Potorous gilbertii; assembly: GCA_028658325.1. Taxonomy (NCBI): domain Eukaryota; kingdom Metazoa; phylum Chordata; class Mammalia; order Diprotodontia; family Potoroidae; genus Potorous; species Potorous gilbertii. The sequence goes on along the minus strand of CM053771.1, from coordinate 85,621,842 downwards.
ATGTGAAGAAAGTAAGTCTCAGGTCATTTCCTCAAGTTGAAGGACCAAGACCTTTCCTCCTTTGAGGTTGTTAAAGCTTTTCTTTTGAGGTTCTGCATTTCCATCTTCATCAAAATAGGATAAAAAGCACTCCATACCTTAGAATGATTTTACAAACTGCTGTGTCCAAAGAAATTTATCATTAACCCTCAGCTAGGCTAGTCTTATCATGATAAGATGGTCCCCAGGTCTACACTCAAAATCTTTTCAGTTAGTGAGATCTCTCATAGCTAGCACAAAACTGATATTTTTAAGAATCAGGGGCACTTCCAGGTCATAGTGAGGAATCAGAGTATCACACAGTAGGCACTTAATATTTGTTCAAATAAATTCAAATAGATTAGAAGCTAACTTACACTGTTAGCAGGGAAAAGCAACACTTGTCAAGTATAACAGCAACCAAAACTGGTTATACCCTTTGACTCAGCACTATATCTAAAGCATATTACTGATAAGGGAAGGAAAAGGTCTATCAACAAATATTTCTACCATCACTATACATAACAGTAAAACAATAGGAACATGTATCCAGGGAATGGTGAATAAATTATTGTGTAGGAAGACAACATAACATTATCATACCCTAATGACAAATATGAAAAATACAAAGAAATATGGGGAGACATTTAAAGTGATTCAGTAAGAAAAGTCTAACCAAAAGACCAGTTGGATGGACTATGGGAAGGTAGGCACACTAATGTACCGTTTTAGCTATGAATTGGTCCAACATTCCAAAAAACAATTTAAAACTATATTTCTATGTCACTCAAGTGCTGACATATATGTAAACCTCAAAGAGGTCAAAGACAGAAGGGAAAGGACTCATATGTAGAAACATATTGCAGTGCTTTTGGCTGTAATGAAGAACTAGAAACAAAATGGGTGTCCGTCAATTGGGAGAGAGCTTAACAAATTGTGGTACAAGTATGCAATGGAATATTATAATGCTGGAAGACTTGCGTTAACCAAGTATGAAATAAGCATGACCAGAAAAACTTCACAACCACAATACTGTCAGGGAAAAATAAAGGTTTCAGAACTCTCATTAACAGGACTTCAAAACTGAAGACAAAGTAAGCCTCCCATCTTTTATTAGAGAGGTGGAGGAGACATTCATTTTCAGACATGTTCGTTTGTTTTACTGATCTACATTTAGGGACAGCTTCTATTAGAACTGGGAGGGAAGGGCAAAGGCTAGTTATCAGGAAGTGGTAAGGCATCAAAAAACGAAAGGAAAGAGCATCACTAAAATTTAAAAAATTTTACAAAACAAATTTGTTACCACTTTTTAAAATTTAACATATGCTTTTAAAATAAACTTTATATAATAGTTCAATCTTTCAGATACAATGCTCTTTTTTGTTCTTTGTATATTGAAACATTTGTTGATGAAAAGGACATTTAAAAAGTGATGGCCCTCAATTATTAAGAACAGGATTATTAAACAGAACGTAAATTTCTCTTGATGAAATCACTGAAATCCAAATCATTTAAACAAGCAATATTTTGAGATTTAAAGGAATAAATCTCAGCTATCCTGAACTAATTTCCTGAAGGTTCTAGATAGCTGAGACTTTTTCATTTTATGGTACTATAGTTATTTAAATTTTAGCTAGTGTTCCCCCAAAAAATAGCTTCTCAAAATTATGCTTTCTTCAGTCATAAAATAAACATCTGATGAACAGAAATAGAAACTAGATCCATGAATTCATACATAGAAGAAATTCCCAGTTGAGGAAATCCCCTCTGAGAGATACCTAAAGCATGGAGAAGTTAAATTCAGGGTCACTCAACCACTATGAATCAGATTTAGAAGCTCCACCCAGGAATTCTTGGCTTCAAGGTGAGCTTTCTGTATACACCATCTTACAATTCTATAACATTTTGACATTTACAAAGCACAAAGTTAGCGTGTGGAAGATAGATGTCTTTATGCTCCACAGTTCCTCTCTTTGAGTCTCTGATAGAACTCATCTTCCTCTTCCTCCCACTTTCCTGCTACCTCCTCACCACAAAAGCTCCTTGCTTCTCAACTTCCCTATTACTATCCAGGGCACCATCATATTTTCAGGCATAAACACTTACACTCTAAAATCCTCATTCATTCGCTACATATATGAAACCAGTAGGCCAAATCTTTTGTCATTTCTATTTTCACACATTTATTATTTATACACATCTTATTCTCTTCTCTTCCACTACCACCAACTAATTCAATCCATCATCATGTTTTTGTCTGAACTAATCCAAGTTTTCTAATTCATGTCCCTACCTCAAGTTAATCCCCACTCCAATCCACTCTTCCCTCAACTGCCACAAAAATATCCTAAATGTCTGATAGGATTGCCACCCTTATTCAACTCCAGTGGTTCCCTATTAGGTCCAATAAAGGCTTACAGAAATAGATGGCTGAGGAAATTGAGAGCTTAGAAATAAGGACTAGGCATGCAAAACTAGTATTACAAAATCAGTTATCAATTAATGTATCTACTGAATATATTGCATGAGTCCTGAAAAACTCAGAAGCGACCACAATATACAAAAGAACACTCATTTTCAAGTACTGTTCCAGAAAAAAACTTAATCATACTATAAATATACATATAATGTACCTGGAAAGGTTTGTTATTTAAAGAATTCCTATAGCAATTTCTTTTTTGTGTGTGCATGGTAAATCTAGACTTAATTTATCCCACAGCACAAGCCTAGGCAGTCACAAATTTTGCTTAAAGTGTACAGATCTATACTATATAAATACACTACAAATCATTAAATACAGAGCATACACAACATGTCTCCATGCAGACAACAAGTTTCAAATAATTGACTCATCACTATCAAATTCAATACGCATAGGGAACCAAAACAAATCTCTGAGATCAAAAACCATTCCCCAATGATAAGTGATCAGTTATGAACAGTTCTCAAAAGTGTATTCTACATAGCAAGCACTTAATAAATGCTTTAATTATTAATACTGTAAACTAAAAATAACCAAAATAACTAAAAAAATTGCTGGTCCAAATCACTAAAAAAAAAATAAATGTAAATTAAAAGAACTTTGAGGTTTCACCTTACACAGAGCAAATATGCAAATATGACAAAAGATAGGAAGTTAGTGTTAGAGACACTGTGGAAAGACATTAAAACTAATATTGGAATTGTGAATAGGTCCCAACATTCTGGAAAGCAACACTAAAAAAAGTGACTAAAATGTCCATGTCCTTATATCTCAAGAAGGTCAAACTGAGAAAAAAAGTTCCCATAAGAACAAAAATACTGAGAGCAGCACTTTTTTATGGCATCAAAGAACTAGCAACAAAGCTGAATACCCCAATTAAGGAAATAGCTAAACAAATCCTGGTATGTGAATATAATGGAATATTATCATGCCATAAAGGGTGAATATTAAGAAATGAAAGAAGAATGAAAGACTTATATGAGCTTATGAGGAGTGAAGCAAGAAAACAACATACCAAGTAACTACAGAAATGTACATTGAAAAGAACAAAGAAACCCTCTGAATGTTGCACAGCGACAATGAAAAAGAAGTTGGGCCCAGTATTAAGAGTTTTGAAAACACCCTAAAACCCTCCCTTCTTTGCAGAGTTGGGGGAGAGGGGAAGTTGGAACAGGGTGGGAATGGACGTGGAGGCAATTAATGTATTTGTTACTTGGTTTTGCTGAACTACTTTTCCCCCTCAGCTGCCCATTGGATGGGGGGATAAAAGGGGAACATGGGAGGGAGCAAAGAATATATGCAGAAACTAAAGTGATATAAAAGCAAAAAATAATTTAAAAAAACATGGACTATAGTCTTGCGGTTTTACTGAGAGGCAAAGGTCAAGGGTCTATGGTTTCTTGATCAAAAGTCATTTTCCCTAATCTTATAGTGAATAATAATAAAACAAATGCTCAAACTTTTCATTTCAAATTGGCATCGAGTTTGTCATAATCTATAACCTAAATGACATAGAAAAGAATTTCACTAATGTGTAACTTAGGGCATTTTCACATCCATGGTTCTAATTTTGTTTCCTACCCTAGTACCTCCCCAGTTCCCTGCAGACATTGTATATAATATCTTGCCTGGAGAAAGGGGAAAACATTAAATTATCTCAAAGTATAGTTTGATCATCTGTACGTCCATTGTTTCTGGTTGTATCACCTAGGCAATATTCACAGCACCAAGGGTAACTATAAATATGCTTGCATAGTTTAGAATTGCAAGGTCTAATAGACTCTCCATAGAAGGCAAAAGAAAAACATTTATTCAGACACCAAAAAACCAAAGCCCCAAACCAGAAAGTCAAACCCATCATATTAGTCAAGAAGTCAATATTCATTAGCACTGCAGGGGATAAAATCATTCCCAATCACTCCCCGAGGCCTCCCCCCTCCCCCAGGGCCTTCCCACAAACACTGGCAAGCCTAGCTGAGCCTGCTTCGCCTGTGTCCTCTCTTTCCCTCTGCTCTAACTGCTCTCAATAGCTTCTTCTCAGTTCTGCTCTACTCATTCAGCAAGCTCCTCCCACCAAATGTGACCTAGGCTATTACGTGATTTAAGCAGGTCACACGGACTTATTAATGAAAGATCATCCCATTTAAATTATCATTACATTGTCATTAATTTATATTTCAAAACGAAAGTTGTTATAAATAATATATTGTGATGGCAGAGTGAAAGCAGGGACTCACTGGAGCTCTCCCCCAGACTCCTTTCCTGAGCAAATTTTAGAGCAGTAAAATCCAAGGAGACAGAGTGTGGCAGATTTCCAGTCTAAGACAACCAATAAGAAGGGTCTGTTGCACCAGCCTGGGAGAGGAACACAGTCTGGTGCAGGGGGCTACACCAGCACAGACCCAACTATAGGGAAGCCACAGCAGATCCTGGGGACTGAATTACTGGCAGCAGTGGCAATTCCCAGTGCAGGAGGAGGAGTCTGTTGGAACTAGGTGAGAGGCTCAGTCCTGCGCAGGCAACAGCAGTTACTGAATGTTTGAAAGCTATTGATTTAAACTTTCTGGAGCCAAGTAAGTTGCTCTCTCTCTCCCTTATAGACTTTGAAAAACCCAGAGAATATTGCCCCAGGAAAAATTCTGTAATATTGGAGCCAGCAAAAAGATGGGGTACAGCAGTCTTTTAGGTCAGGAGGATAGGGGGATTAATGGGAAGGTCCCTCTTGCTGTGGCTGAAGATGATCAATACAGGACAGGAGGTATTCCAGGAAGCCAGAAGCAAGCCCCATCTTAGCAAACCAGCAGGAGATCCTGAGCCCCAAGATGACAGAAGAGGCAAGTGCCAACACCAGACACACATCAGCTACCACCTACATGCAGCTCCAACTTAACAACAGGTAAACCCACAGACCAATTACAACATCCAGTTGCTGACACCTAAGGCCCCAGCACAGAAAACCAGTAACCAGGCCCCTAACCCCCAGCATAAAAAGTTTAGGACAGTGACTCCTGGGACCCAACAACAGAGATAAAACTTAAAAGCCAGATAAAAGGCAAATTACATGAGCAAGAAGAATCAAAGAAAAACAATGGCCATAGGAAAATATCTTGGTGGCAGGAGAAGACAAAATGGTCAATATACCCACAAGCAAAACCTCACAGAGGAATATGAACTGGTCTCAAACCCAAAAAGCATTCTTGGAAGAGCTCAAGAAGGATTTTTAAAAGTCAAATAAGAGAGGCAAAAGAAACATTTTAAAATACAATTGATAAAATAGGGGAAGAAAGTACACTGAAGAAAACTACTACTTAAAAAGCAGAATTGGCCAAATGAAAAAGGAGGTACAAAAGCTAACTGAAGAAAACAATTTGTTAAAAATTAAAATTGGGCAAGTGGAAGCCAATGACTCTATGAGACATCAAGAATCTGTCAAACAAAAGTGAAACAATGAAAAAAAGAAAACATAAAATACCTCACTGGAAAAATAACTGACCTGAAAACAGATCCAGAAGAGATAATTTAAGTATTATTGGTCTACCTGAGAACCATGATGAAAAAAAGGGCCTGGACACTATCTTCCAAGAAATAAGCAAGGAAAACTGCCCCAAAGTCCTATATCCACAGGATAAAACAGTCATCGAAAGAATCCACTGATCTCCTGAAAGAGATCCCAAATTGAAAATGCCAAGGAATACTGTAGCCAAATTCCAGAATTATCAGGTCAAGGAGAAACTACTACAAGCAGAAAGAAACAATTCCAATATCATGGATTACACAGGATCTTGAAGCTTCTACATTAAGAGACTGGAGGGACTAGAATATGATATTCCCAAAGTCAAAGGAGCTTGGAAGCATCTTTCAGGAGAGGGGATGTACATTCAATGAAACAAGAGACTTCCAGACTTTCCTGATGAAAAGACAAGAACTCAACAGAAAATTTTATCTTCAAATACAAGACTCAAGAGAGGCATATAAAGGTAAAACAGGAAAAAAGAAAAACCCCCCAAAAATTATCCAATAAGGACAAACTGTTTATATCCCTGCATGGGAAGATGATATAATCCTTGAGAACTGTACCTTTACTACATCATATAGAAGGGAAATACATAGAAGATGGGGTGGATTTAAGCTGATTTTGATGTGGTGATAAAAAATCTAATTAAGTGCTAAAAAAAAGATAGTAACAGGAGAAGAGAAAGGGAGGCAGAAAAGGGTAAGTTCTATCACATGAAAAGGCACAAAGACATATTACAATAGAGGGGAAAGATGAGAGGAAGATGAGCATTGTTTGAGCTTTACTCAAATCAGATTTGGCTATAGGAGGGAATAACATACTCAGGTATAGGGATCTAACTTGCCCCATGGGCTGTTGGAGGAGAAAGGGGAAAGAAAAGAGAGGGAGAGATGAAAGGAAGTAGTAATGGAAAAAGGAAAGAAAGGGAGGGGTGCTGACAGAAGGGAGGGCAGACTGAGGGAGGTAGTGGTCAAAAGGAAAAATTTCAAGGAGGGGAACGGGGAAGGGAGAAATAAAAGCATAAACAGAAGGGGAAATAGAATGGGAGAGAAAGACACAGATAGTAATCATAACTGTGAATGTGAATAGGATGAACGGTCCCACAAAACGGAGGTGAATAGCAAAATGGATTAAAACCATAACCCTACAATATGTTGTCTACAAGACATATCTGAAACAGGGATACACGCAGGATAAAGATAAAAGGCTGGAATATATTATGCTTCAATTGAAGTAAAAAAAAAAGGAGGGCTAGAAATTCTGATCTCAGACAAAGCAAAAGCAAAATAGATCCAATTAAGAGATAAGGGAGGAAAGTATATCCTGCTAAAAGGCATCATAAAAAATAAAGCAGTATCATTACTAAACATGTATGTACCAAATGGTATAGCATCTAAATTCTTAGAGAAGTTAAGGAAGAAATTGACAGCAAAATTATACTCAACCTCCCCCTCTCTGAACTAGATAAATTTAACCACAAAATAAACAAGAAAGAAGTTAAGGAGGTAAACAGAATTTTAGAAAAGTCAAATATGGTAGATCACTGGAGAAAATCGAATGAGGATAGGGAGGAATATATCTTTTTCTTGATGGTACATGGCATTTACACAAAAACTGACTATGTACTAAGATACAAAACTTCACAATTCAATGCAGAAAGGCAGAAATATTAAATACATCCTTTTCAGATCATGATGCAATAAAAATTATATGTAATAAAGGGCCATGGAAAGATAGACTAAAAAATCAACTGGAAACTAAATAATCTGTTGCTAAACACTGAGTCAAACCAAAAAAAAAAAAATCAGAGAAACAACCAATAGTTTCATCCAAGAGGATGGCAATAATGAGCCAACACATCAAAAGAAAAGCAGTTGTTGGGGGGAGTTTTATATCTCTAAACACTTACGTGAATAAAACAGAGGAAGAGGAAATCAATGACGCTAAAAAAAGAACAAATTAAAAATCCCCAATTAAATATCGTTATTAGAAATACTGAAAACGGAAGGATAGATTACTAAAATTGAAAGTAATAAAACTATGGAACTAACAAACAAAACTATGAGCTGGTTTTATGAAAAAAAAAACCAAAGCAAATAAGATAGGTGAATTTTTAGTTAATTTGATTTTAAAAAAGGAAGAAAACCAAATTACCAGTATCAAAAATGAAAAGGGTGAATTCACCTCCAATGAAAAGGAAATTAAAACAATCAATAGGAAGTATTTTCCCTAATTATATGCCCCTAAATTTGACAAGCTTAATGAAATGGATGAATATTTACAAAAATTATAAATTGTCCAGATTAACAGAGGAAGTAAAATACTTAAATCACCCCATCTCACAAAAAGAAATTGAACAAGCCATCAATGAAAAAATCTCTAGGGCCAGACGGATTTATAAGTGAATTCTATCAAATATTTAAAGAAAAATTAATTCCAATACTATAGACTATTTGGGGAAATTGGTGGAGTCCCAACAAATTCTTTTAATGATACAAATATGGTACTTGCACCTAAACCAAAAAGAATCAAAAGAGAGAAAGAAAATTATAGACCAATTTCCCTAATGACTATAAGATTCAAAAATTTTAAATAAAATATTGGCAAAAAAGATTACAGCAACTTATCATGAGAATAATACACTATGACCAGGTGAGATTTATTCCAGGAATGCAAGGCTGGTTCAATATCAGGAAAACTATCAGTATAATTGATCAAATCAACAACAAAACCAACAGACACCATATTATCTCAGTAGATGCAGAAAAAGCTTTTGACAAAATACAACACCCTTTTCTAATAAAAATACTAGCAAGAATAGGAATAAAAGGAGTCTTACTTAAATGTTAAGTACCATCTACCTAAAACCATCAGCAATTATTATATGTAATAAGGATAAGCCAGAAGCATTTCCCATAAGATTGGGTATGAAATAAGAATATCTATTACACTAGATATATTAGCTTTAGCAATACAAGAAAAAGAAATTGAAAGAATTAGAATAGGCAAAAAAGAAACAAAGCTATGGCTCTGCAGATGATATGATGATATACTTAAAGAATCCTAGAGAATCAGTAAAAAAAACTACTTGAAATAATAAATAACATTAGCAAAGTTGTAGGATATAAAATAAACCCACATAAATCACCTACAATTCCACGTATTACTAACAAAGTCCAACAGCAAGAGATAGAGAAATTCCATTTAAAGTTATTGTAGGGATTATAAAATATTTGTAGTCTACCTGCCAAAACAAACCCAGGAACTATATGAACACAATTACAAAACACTTTTCACACAAGTCAGATCTAAATAATTGGAAAAACATCAGTTGCTAATGGATAGGTCAAACTAATATATTAAAAATGACAATTTTACCTTAATTAATTTACTTATTCAGTGACAAACTAATCAAACTACCAAAAAATTATTTTAAAGAGCTAGAAAAAAATAACAACAAAATTCATCTGGAAGAACAAAAAGTCCAGAATATCAAGAGAATTAATCAAGAAATGCTAGGGAATGTGGCCTTGCTGTAACAAATCTTAAATTGTACTATTATTATAATACTTTATGATATTTTTAAATATTATAACATGATTATAATATTTATAATATAATAATATTTATGTATATAAAACTACTTGGTACTGGCTAAGAAACAGAGTGGTGGATCAGTAGAAGAGATTAGGGATACAAGACACAGTGGTCAATGACTATAGGAATCTACTCCTCCTTCTGGGATAAAAACTCACCATTTGACAAAAACTGCTGAGAAAACTGAAAAATAATATGACAGAAACTGGGCATAGACCAGTATCTTATACCACATAGCAAAATAAAGTCAAAATGGGTACCCAAACTAGATATAAAGGCTATAAACAAACATGGAGAGCAAGGAACAGTCTACCTGTCAGATTTATGGAGAACAGAAGAATTTATGACTAAAGAGACAGAGAACATTATGAAATGCAAAATGGATAATTTTGATTACATTAAATTGAAAAGTTTTTGTACAAATAAAGCCAATGTAACCAAGTTTAAGTGGGAAACAGAAAAGTGGGAAAAGAATTTTTACAGTCAATGTCCGAAAAAGGTCTCATTTCTGAAATACATAAAGAACTGTGTCAAATTTATATGAATACAAGTCATTTCCCAACTGATAAGTGGTCAAAGAATAACAAGCAGTTCTCAGAAGAAGAAATTAAAGCTATCTATAGTCATATAAAAAAATTCTCTAAATCACTATTGATTAGAGAAATGCAAATCAAAACAACTCTTAGGTACTACATCATACCTGTCAGATCGGCCAGCCTGACAAAACAGGAAAACTATAAATGCTGGAGAAGATGTGGGAAAATAGGACCATTAAGGCACTGATGGTGGAGTTATGAACTGATTCAATCATTTTGGAGAGTAACTTGGAACTATGCCCAAAGGGCTATAAAAATGTGCATACCTTTTGATCCAGCAATACCATTTCTAGGGCTGTATCCCAAAGAGATCATAAAAATGGGAAAAGGACCCATACGTACAAAAATATTTATGGCAGCTCTTTTTGTGATGTCAAAGAATTGGCAATTGAGGGGATGCCCATCAATTGGGGAATGGCTGAACAAGTTGTGGTATATGCATGTAATGGAATACTACTATGCTATAAGAAATGATGAGTAGGCAGACTTCAGAAAAGTTATATGAACTGATGCTAGGTGAGGGGAGCAGAACCAGGAGAACACTGTACACAGTTACAGCCACATTATCTATTGCTGATAGTGTATATTTACAGGACACAGATCCTGTTTAAAGGAGCTTGTATTCTAAACTGGGTTATGTGTGATGACTAACTTTGATAGACTTGGTTCTTCTCAGCAATGCAAGGGTCTAAGATAACTCCAAAAGGCTCATGATGGAAAATGCTATCCACATCCAGAGGAAGTATTACAGAATCTGAATGCAGATGGAAGCATACTATTTGCTGTCTTTCTTGTTTTGTTTCTTCCTTCTTGTGCTTCATTCCATTGGTTAAAATTCTTCTTTACAACATGACTCATATGAAAATATGTTTAATATGAATGTATATGTAGAGCCTATATCAGACTGAATGTCATCCTAAGGAGGAGGGAGGGGAGAGGGGAGAACAATTAAAACTCAAAAGCTTGTAGAACTGAATGTTGTAAACTAAAAATAAATTTGAAAGGAGAAAAAAGAGAATTCTGCTTTTTGAGTGGCAAGTGGGAGCTAATAAAGTATAAACTTTAGCATCATAGGATCACACATTCAAAGACAGAGGGAACCTTTAACGTCATCTAGTCCAGTCTTACAATTTTACACAAATTGAAGCCCTGAGAAGTTAACTGATTGCCCAAGGTCACAGAAGTAAAAAGTGGCAAAGTTAGAATGTGAGTCTCTAGATTTCTGGCTCTAAATCCAGCACTTTCCCCACTGTATTATACTGACTCCTAGGCTCTTAAATCTGAATACTGAACTAGGTTTTCCAAAGTTCCATGACTATGACAATAAATCTCTTAAAACATATTGGATGGATTTCATGTCACCACATTAAATCTATTTTTATTTACATGAGAGGGTAAAAATAACTACCTTGGATTCTACACTTTTCTTCCCCAAAGTTTATGGCTTATTAACCTATATTATCATTTTAACCTATATTATCTATCTTTATTCTCATAAAGCATGTATAAAATTTAGTACCATGTGTAAAATTTGAAAAGTAAAAAGGTTAATAAACAAGAGTAAAAAAAGAAGCATAGATGATGCCCCATGGACCTTAGAAAAAAAAATTAAAAGTATTTCAATAAGTCAAGGTACTGAATACATATCAGTCATCTCAGTTGCAAATTTTTATTTATGTACGAGTTTTCTATGGAGTTTGCAAAGGGTTTCTCTGAATTAAACAACTGACCAATGAAAGACTCTTAAAATACATGATCAGAAAATGGAGTAATTATTCTAAGAAACTTGATTCCGAAGGCAGATGGAAGATAACTCATACCGCCTCTTGGAACCTCAATTTTCTTTATTTGAAAATAAGCATGTTGAATCAAATGATCACTGAGATCCATCCTAGCTCTAAAATCTTATGATCCTAACTTGGCTTCATTATACCACTTTTTAAACTCAAGACATTATAAAATGAAATTAAATGCTAAAATGACAATAACATGACCTCTTTTTATGATTTTAAAACAATGAGGACTTAGAAAAAGGAGAAATATTTATAGGAAGCAAATTTGGGTTTAGGAACTTCTTAACAATCAAAGCTGTCCAAAAATGTAATGGCAGACTTAAAAGACAATGATTGATTCCCTAAAACAGGAGAAGCAAGAGTAGATGTATGTTTACTTACTGGTGAGATTGAAGAAGGGATTTGTGCTTTAGGGACAGGCTGGAGAAGATGACTTTCTTAAAGTCTCGTTCAGTTCTGAGATTCTAAGAACAATTGGCAGATAATAAATGTCAGCCAAGAAAGACTTTGACGATCTGAGGAACAAAATAAGACGTGACTAAACATAAGCATAATAACCAGGCTATTTCAAGGATGCAGATAACTTGAGTAAAGGCAGCTAAGAGTATACTGATGTACATCTGAAACAGAAGACCCTACTAGAAGTTCAGGGAAAGATTAAATTATACGGGATTCATTCAATATAAGACCATTAAGCAAACTTTTGTGTAAGATGTGTTATGCTAGTCAATGAGAATACTGAGTCAATGATCAAGATCATATCTATCGTACTTGTGAGATTCTTGTCTGTGTTCTCCTGAAAGTTCCCCACAAGGAGTTCACTCAATGTGCTGGGGGATTTCCTTGATTTCTCAGGACATCAGTGGACACGAGTGGAGCATGTGGACTGTCCAATGGGTATCAGCTACTTTGGAGAAATGACCAGATGCCTTTTTGAATCTTTACCAATCATGTCCTTTACTCCAGTTCTTCGAAGTTCCTTACTTGTTATCGATTGCTGATAGTGCATATTTACAGGACACAGATCCTGTTTAAAGGAGCTTGTATTCTAAACTGGGTTAAAGATAAGTAGCAATAACCAAGTAAAGATAATAACCAAGATGCAGGGCAAGTTAAGTGCAAAGCGGAAGAGAGGCTTTCAGAAAAAGGCAGTATCTGAGTTGATCTTAAAGAAAAGAAGTCTACTATACTGAAATTTGTGGGATGCCCATTTCAAAAATTAACATGAACAAAGGTGCAGAAATGGAACGAATTGAAGACACACCATAATCCAGGTTCCCTGGAACATAAAGTATATGAAGTAAAGTACTAGTAAGAAATGAGACCAGAAAGGTAAGTTGGATCAGACTGTGGAAGACCTTGAATGCCAGGATCAGCGTTTTTGTCAGGCAACAGAAAATCGTTGAAGTTGGGAAGTATAGTATAGTGAAAGGGAAAATAAATGAACTCTGAGTAAAAAAACTTGCATTCAAGTTCCAGTTTTGCTACTTTATTGGGAGATATTAGAAAAGTCACTTAATTTCTTTGGGGTATACAGTTCCTTCATATTTAATATGAAAGGTTTGGATTAGATGGTACCTTTAAACTCTAACATTCTGCTTTTGAACAGTGGAAAAATATGATGATTCTAGTAGCAATGTAAAGGCTAGAGAATGTACAATGAGAAAAGACTGGACACAGAAAAACGAGTTAGGAGTCTTGTAATAAGGTCTAGGGAAGAATAGATGAACTAGTGTGAGACTGGAGAAAAGGGGGACAGATTAGTTGGAAAACTCTTAAAATTCTAAGCTATTTTTATTTAGAGGGTGACTCAGAGCCATCATAGGGATCTAAGCAACAATATGGGAAGATCCTTCTAAAGGTAGAAGTAAGTACTACTATTACTACAAGTGCGGAAACAAAAGCAGAGGGGTTAGGTGATTATCACAAAGTTACAGTTTAGGCAACCCCAAAAGAAAAATAGCTTTTGCTCATTTGGGAAGAGGCTTTGCTAATAGCTAAATATGCAGGGACACAGATGATTTACAAACATACTAATATTTATTAAAAACTAATAAACAGTATCAAATATCCACTTTTTCAATCCAAATACAGTTGTAAAGCATTCAAAAAGGAAATTCTATAACATAATGCTGATTTGCCAGGTACTTGCATTTTTTCTCAAGAAAATTATTTTCAACCATGTTTAGTGAAGACTTCAAACTTCAATTTAAAGCACTCATACTTAAAGATATTCAGTGCCTGAGGTTTTCCAGAGGAAACCTTTCCCAACTAATCTCCTAGTTGATATGAGTGATACCATTTTTATTTCTAACTTTTGGAAGAGGATCATGGGATCACAGATTATAAACTGGAAGGGAATTAAGAAATTAGATAAGGAAACAGGAGTCAGAGAGATTATGTAATTTGACCAAGGTCCTACAGGCAGTAAATGGTAAAATTAGGATCAAACCTAGGTCTGATACCAAATCCATTCTTTCCACTGCACACTTTACCAGTGACCTTTAATTCTTCTCTCCCTTCACTACACATCCACATGTCCCCATAAGCATCTGCATATACATAGACGCATACAAATATGAATGTATCATCATGTAAATTCCACCTGCACGCTTTCATCTCCATCCCTTCCTCTCTATTACTACAGCTACCAACACAGCCTAGAACCTCATTGTCATATGCCCTGTCTCTTCCAATAGCCTCCTAACCAGTCTTCCTGTCTCTATCTTGTCCTGTAATATCTCCTTCACATAATTGCCTGATTAATCTTTTTTATTTAAAGATCTGATCATGTCACTGCCCTGCTCAACACTCTCCAGTAGTTCTCTACTGTCTACTAAATAATCATTCAGTGTGTAGTGTGGTGGTGTTAAAAAGAAACAGATCCCAGCAGACTATATTTTGACTTAGAAAACCACAAATTAACATTACGTTGCATTGTATTTTTATTTTGTTAAGCATTTCTCAATTACATTGACTCTGGAGTGTTACACTACTTGTAGCCACGAGCTCCAAATTTGACACCTCTGGTATAGAAGATTAGAGTGCTAGACTTAAGTCAAGAAGAGCTGTATTCAAATCCTGCAGTTTTACCACTGTAATAAGAAATAAATCACTTAACATCTCTGATGTTTGTGAAACAAAGAGAATAGAGGATCAGAACCCATATGTCATTTCCTGTCTGTATTACTTGGGGATTTTACCATGTCCAAGGAAGCTCATCACAGGAACAACCTCATCATCTTGCAAGATCCATTCCTGTTTACTCATACTTTATCAAAACCCTCTGCTTCTCTGATTGGAAGTTACTGAACTAAGAGCAAGAAGGGTTGAGTCAGTCCCTGCCCCTAAGGAGCTTACAATCTAAAGGGAGAAGACAAATCTGAAAAGTGGGGGAAGGTACTCTCCACAACGGCATAGTGAAAAGTCAGAGAAGTTCCAAAGTAGTAGAGTCTGGTGGGAAATGAGTGCCTGGTGACCTCCTTAAATAGAGGTTTTGGAGTTCATGGTTCAAACAGATACCCACTCACAGTAAAGTCAACAATAAATGCCCTGTCCAGCTCCTACACATTGCCAGGTCTCAAAATCTTTTCTTGAAGACTTCCTTCATAGCAGCAACCAATTCAAAAAAGTACTGTTAAATTCTTTCTTGCCCACTGTTTTGTTCATGTCACCCC
Organism: Potorous gilbertii; assembly: GCA_028658325.1. Classification (NCBI taxonomy): domain Eukaryota; kingdom Metazoa; phylum Chordata; class Mammalia; order Diprotodontia; family Potoroidae; genus Potorous; species Potorous gilbertii. The sequence continues at coordinate 85,606,165 of CM053771.1, read as the reverse complement.
TTCCTCAGAACTCTGAAATTAATCACTCAATTAGCATTTATTAAGTAAATATGTGCAAGGCACATTGTACTAGATGCTAGGGATACAGGGAAAAAAAAGCAAACAAAAAACCCACCAACAATTCCTATAGCCAAGAGCAATAAACATTACAGTTTATTGGGAGCTACATGTTTATAGAGAGGTAAATAAAGGATGGGCAGCTAAGTGCTGCAATGGATAGAGTGCCTGGCGTAGAGCAGGGAAGACTCATCTTCCTGAGTTCAAATCTGGTCTCAGAAGCTTATTGGCTTGGTGACCCTGGGCAAGTCACTTAACCTTGTTTGCCTCAAACTTCTCCAATTGTAAAATGACCTGGAGAAAGATCTTTACCAGCATCTTTGCCAAGAAATCCCCAAACAGGGTCTTGAAAAGTCCAGCAAGACTGAATTGCTTAAACAAAAAAAGGATATAATTTAAAAGATACAAAGTGACGGGGGGAACAAAAGGCAGAGGAGAGGAGGAAGAACATTCCAGGCATAGAGGACATGTGTAAAGGTACAGAGACAAGAAACTGAACATCATGCAGCCCATTTTGGCTAAAGCATGTGAGAGTGAGAGTTTGTGTGTAATTAGCCTAGAAAAGATAGGCTGAAGCCATAAAGGGCTTTAAATGTTAAAAAGAATATTATGTATCTATAGTAACAACTTTGAGAACCCCCAGACCCTGTGTAGTTCCCATCTTCAAGTTACCCATAAGATTCCCATCTCCATTATTTTTTGTCCTTTCATTCTAACTTGTCTGAATCTTTACTCTAAATCAATACTTTTTAATATATTCCTTCTAAGTTTCCTCCCTCAAAAATGCACCAAGCTTTTTCTTTCCTCCAAAGACCTATTAGAATCCTTCTTCTATGAAGTCATTCCTGACTGGATAGATATGAAATGGTTTTTCTTCTAAAGCTCACCTCATACTCAATTCCCTAGCACAACTGTATACTTATGGGAAACTGTATTTTATTTCTGATGGTCCTTTTCTATCTTCTTGCTTACAGAATTTTCATTATGTTTGATTTTTCTTTGTATACAACTACCTAAGTATTCTCTGTTCTGTATTATAAACTCCTAAAAAGAAGATATAGCAGTTAAGATCAATTTGCATAGTACCTAGCACCTTGTGCATAAGATTACTTTTTTCCATGTACATAGTATATGACTGATAACTATATAATTTGATGTGGTTTAAAGGACACACCATCACTAAGTAATCAAAAACCCTAGATTCTAGCCCTAGTTTTGTCATAGATTAATATGATTTGAAGTCTGAGGGTGACTAAAATAAATATATGAGTGAAAAAATTACCTAGATACTGGAGTGTCAAGTATTATGATAGGATCTTGGGAATACAAATAAAAAAGTCAGATGGTTCTTGCCCTCAAGAAATTTTTATCCTACTGCAGAAATGTAACACATATATGAGAGTTGTAGCCAAGGAAAGGAGTTTTGGTCTGTGGAGTCACAGGGCAGTCAATTCTCAAAATCCATAAGCAAAAGTAGTACTGACTGAGAAGGGAATGGTCTCTGGAGATCTGGCCTGGAAGGTACTGTTCCAGCTAGTGGGGGAGAGGGGAGAAGAGGGCATTGTAACATGTCAAAAGGCAAGATGTTTGGCAGCGGATAGCCTTTCGATGCCCAAGCTTGCCAATTCGTAAAATGAAGGACAGTTACTGTTCTTCATAAAATATTGTTTTAGGTCAGAATTTCTACCACTACTCATCCTTTAAGACACCTATGGAAGCATATAACTGCTTATATTTAAAAGACAGAAATTGATGTCAGGAGCAACAAACATTTAATGTATGCAATACGCATACAGTATAAAAGTATTGAATGTCACAGGAATACTAAAACAAACGGGGAGGGAAGGAATCATAAAAGACAAAACTATCCAAGCATCCTAGGGATCCAGGGGGAAAGATAAATTTACCATACCTTCTGGGGGAACATGGCTAATTTTGATTTTTTACATTTTCTAACATAGGATAAGGCTGCAGCAGGTGGAAGGACTTGGTTGCCAATGATACTTCACTGGACCCAACACACTAGACCAGGAGAAAGCAATTTCCAGCTTTGTGAATTTCATTTTTTTATGAGTCTTAGATTCAGGACAGGTGTCTGTGGACGGAAATACGGTAAAGGCTAGGACATACTCATGCAGAGAAGTCTCGGTTTTCTCTTTCATAAAATGAGATCTCCACAGGAATCAGTTATTTTCAGAATTATACACTGAGAAATGCCTCAGGATTTTGTGCTTTTTTGTAACTGTGCTTTTGAGAACTACAATGTTTACTCATTATAAAACACATTTTTTCCCTCAATGTAAAGTAATTTGGATTAATTTTCATTTGTAAAATGCACAGAACGTTTAGCATATTATTTCAAACCTACAAATCCAAATCATATCCTGCAAAAGAGGATGGGGACGGGATTGGGGCTCAAACACTGTATATATATATGTGTGTATATCTAGCCCAAAGGGTACTGATTAAGTTTGTACATTCCACTTACATGCTTTAAACAGCTGCATAGAGACCCCTAGCGCTGCTTAGGATGAGAGGAGTTAAAAAGTAGTACCTGCTCATGTCACCTTAATGAAACAATGGCAGCACAGAGTGACCACACAATGTTTACAATCTTGCCACAGAAATGATAACCCGACAACCGCACGGTGGGAGCCAGAGGTGAAAGCATGAAGATGCCTCGACAACACTCGAATGAAAATACTTTCCAGAAATGATCGATCCTATCACGCATACATCGTCTACTCCAAGGCATGTAAAGGAAACCAGGGGAAGGAATGGAAAGGACACCCCCTCCTTTCTTTCCTCCCGGAGCAAGAACACAATAGATCCCCAACTATTGTCTGCCCGGCATCCTGATCCCGATGCCAAGCGAGAGGGGAGTGGGAGCGCGGGGACGGTCCCAGGGGAGCGGGGCTGAGAATACGGTCCTGGCGCATCCCTCCCTCCCCACCTCATCCTCCACCCGGCGCGACTCAGTGACCCGGCCTTGCCCCACGCCGAGCTCGGGCTCGGGCCGCCGCCCCCGCCTGCGCTCTCGCCGCTGCCCCCGGGCCGAAGGGCCGCGAGGAGCCCGAGCCCCAGGAGGAGCCGCTCCCGCTACGCAGCGAGAAGCCGGTCCCTCCCGTGCCCGGCGGGCGGCGGGCGGGAGGGCCGGGCCGGGCGAGGCGAGGAGGCGGCGGGCGTGCGGGCCGGGCCGGGCCGGGCGAGGCGAGGTGGCGGCGGGCGTGCGGGCCGGGCCGGGCGAGGCGAGGCGGCGGCGGGCGTGCGGGCCGGGCCGGGCCGGGCGAGGCGAGGAGACGGCGGCGGGCGTGCGGGCCGGGCCGGGCCGGGCGAGGCGAGGAGACGGCGGCGGGCGTGCGGGCCGGGCCGGGCCGGGCCGGGCCGGGCCGGGCGAGGCGAGGAGACGGCAGCGGCAGCCCCCGCTCGCTCTGCCGGTCGGCCTCCGGCGGCGCCCCGCAGCCGCACATCCCTCGCTCGCCTCCACCAGGCCGCGCCCGCGTGACGGAGGAGAAAAAGCCCACGGCTCTTCCCTCGCCTCCCCGGCCGGCCGGTGCCTTCGCTAGGCGAGGAGGGGAGCGGGGCCGCGGCGGCTTCGACCACTCCACCCACCCCCGCCCCGCTCCCCCCGCCGCCGCCCGCGCTCCTCCCTGCCCCGCCGCCCGGGGAGGAGAAGGAGGAGAGGCAGGCGAGGGAGGCGAGGGAGGCGGCGGCGGCGGCCAAGTCCACACGGCGAACCGGCGAGAAGCAGCCTCGGCGCCCGCCGCGGGCGGCCAGGCCCCGGCCCCTCGGGAGCGGCGGCGGCGCCACACTCACTTCCACATCGCGGCCCTTGTTCTTGAAGCTCTTGATGCGGTGATTCTCCAAGCCGGCGTTTTCGGCCATGGCTCTGCGCTGCTCCGGCGGCGGCTACTCGTCCTGCTGCGGCGGCGGCGAGTCTCCGGCGCGGGAGGGGGAGGGCTGGGGTTGGGGGAAGGGTGAGAGAGGGAGGGAGAGCCGGAGAGGGGAAAGGAGGAGGGGGCACGTTCCGTGACGCCTCTGTACGCTAGGGGAGGCGTGGAGCCGGTAGCGAGGTGGGGGTGGGGCGGGGGCGGGGGCGGGAGAGGGGGGAGGATGGAATCTAGGAGGGGCACGCGCAGGGCCGGGGCTCCGGCCCACGTGACACCCGGATGAAAACGCCAAAGCCGGCGGCTTGGGCTGCGGAGTGCGAGGGTTCCTAGGGCGACGCACCACAGCAAACCTCCCACTTCCCCTCGCCGCCTCGGGGCTGCAGCTTATTTGCATAAAATGGAGCTGGGCCCTACGGCTTTTCCTTCTGGCACGCAGGAGGGAAGGCGGGGGACTACAGTTCCCGGCATGCTCGGCTCTAAGCGAGGCTTCTAGTCTGCTTCGAAGGAGACACAGTGGTGCATGCCGGGAGGATGCGCGCGCGCCCGCCCTCAGGGCTCCACCCCCTGGCTCCACCAGGGGCCGCCTCAGGGCGGGGCTTCCCGGGAGTGCGCCTCGCCATCCCGGGCATCCGTGCGGTAAGCGCCAAGTAGACAGGCGGCTGGGACCCCGGCCGTGTGC
>CM053771.1:85564291-85601039 GCA_028658325.1 Potorous gilbertii | reverse complement strand
CCCACTATTTTTCCTCTCCTTTCCTTTCTCCCTCTCCATCTTCCTCCCTCCCTTTCTCTTCTCTACTTCCTGTCTCTCCCTCTTCTTCCCTTTTCTTTTTCGCTCTATCCATTCCTCCTCCCTCTCTCCCTTAACTCTCTTTCCTTCCTCCTCCTCCTTCTTTTTCTTCTTCTTCTCCTCTGTCTCTCTCTCTCTCTCTCTCGACTTTGTTTTTGTTTGTGTGTTTTTCCAGTATTGTTGACAGAAGCTTAACAATCACTTCCACCAATTCTTTCAATCCCAAGGATGTAGTTTGCCTCTTCCTTATGCCTTGAACTCAGTGGGAGCACTTAGGTACTCTCTCATTGGGGCATGAAGGGCAGCATGATATAGTGAATAAAGAACTAGCCTGGGAGCCAGGAATATCTGAGTTAAAGTCTCACCTCTGACATATTGTGTGCATGAACCTGGGCAAGTCACTTAATATCTTAGTGCTCTAGATATCCCTGTAAGACAGAGAATTTGGGTCCATGGATAGATTTCACAGGTCAGAGGGTCCATGAAATTTTTGGTGATTGATTTCCTTTGTAATACTATATATTATATTTTATGCATTTAAAAACATTCTTCTGAAAGGGGTCGGTGGGCTTCACCAGTCCATGACACATAGACACACAAAAAAGATTAAGACTGAAAATTACAGAAAAGGTGACAACTTGAATAGGTAGAAGGAGTTCTCTCCTCTGGGAATTCCCTATACTAATGAAACTCCAGTCCTCTCCCTCTCCATATCCAACTGCCTGCAGGGCAGAGAAGGTTGAGTCAGGTTCTGAAGAAATGAACAGTGTGCTGTTTGAGACATACAGGCAGCCACGTGCTGAAGCCAGCTTGGACTTTCTTGGGAGAGAAGCCAATTGTTAAATTTTCAATGTGAGCATTTATACCTTAGAAATCAGTAACTTTTACAAATGAGGACTTGTTTTATTGCTTTACTGATTGTCTAGGATTAAGAAATTGAAAATGTTAATAATGCAGTTGATGCTCAGTCCTGTCTGACTCTTCATCTCCCCCTTTTGGGATTTTCTTGGCAAGGACACTGGAATAGTTTACCGTTTCCTTCTCCAGCTCATTTTACAGACAAGAAAACTGAGGCAAGCAGAGTTAAGCAACATGCTCAGGGTTACACAGCTAATAAGTATCTGAGGCTAGATTTGAACTCATGAAGAGGAGTCTTTCGGATTTCACTATCCTCTGTTCTACCTAGTGGCTTAATAATAATACAAATTAAAATTATAATTGTGTTGTGGTAGTTTTTTTCAAGAGTTGAATGTTCTACATTTATCATCACACCACTGAACATAGGTACCCTAGTTGAGGCCTTGGATAACTAAAGGGGCATCAGGATACTAGGCACCCAGTAACAAGTTTGCATATTCCTGTAAACCCTTATAGTACTTACTCCTCATCTTCAGGCAGAAAAACTGACCCGAGCTTTGAGTCAATTCCCTTGGCAAAAATGTGGGTGGGAGTGATAACAGCAGGAAGAACTCTTGGTTTAGAATGAAAGGACGTGGGTTGAACTCCTAGTTCTTCTCTTAACTGGCTATGTGACCTTGGCCAATGTTTTTCTGGACCCTGAGTTTCTCAATTAGGGGACTGGACTAGATGAGAGGCATCAAACACACAGGCTTCCCTGAGAGAGCAGTACTCCCAAGTGATGAGCCAGATTTAAATGTGATTGGGAAATATTTAACAAAATATATAAAATAGAACAAAAGAACATCAATATCCATGGATAACGTTAGTATGTGTTTTTCTAAATCATTCTGCATGGGCAGGGATCCTTCTCTCCAGATCCTCCTTTTTATCTGAGTTGACACCACTGGCTGAAATGATCGTTAGGCTCCCTTCCAACTCCAAAGCCTAGTTTCCTGAGCCCCTGTCTTGCAGGAAGCCACTGGATTTTTTTCAAAATAGAGGTCTTGTTTAAAATGATAGGATAGCAGTGCAATAGGAAAAATAATCATCATTTCCAATGGTCTTTTAGAAGACTTTCCTTCAAAGTTTAAATCTTTTGATTCTAGGTGGCCACCTGGAACTGAGGTCAAACACGGCATCCTATGGAGGGAATGCTTTTGCAACATCCAGGAATATTCGCTATAGCTCCCTGATGATGAAAAGTCAGGAGAATCACATCCAGGTCAAAGCATTCAATCACCGAGAGCCTCTTTCAAGAATCAGCTCATTATTGTATCCTCCATGAGGCCAGTCCTGATTCTCCCAGCTGCTAGAGTCCCTCCTGAAATAACTTTACATATATTTATATTTATTTATCTGCGTACACATTGTCCTTTACCAAGAGAACGTGTGCTCCTTGAGGTCAAGGACTGTCTCATTTTCATCTCTGTAACTCCAATATTTAGCCTGGTATATGGCACATGAAAATGGTTGTTGAGAGGATCAATGTAGAGTAGTAGAGGACTGAGAGTCAGGAAGACTTACTTGGGCACAGATTCCACCTCTGGTACATGTTGACTCTGTGACCCTGGACATGTCATTTAACTCCTCAGTGACCCAGGTAACTCTCTAAAACTTAAAACAAGTTTCCAGTCTGCACTGGAAGAGGCAGTCTTCCGTCCTGAATAATCACAATCCAGTTTTTTAAATGCTCATTGCATAAAGCACTGGTCCTATAATGAGATGGAACTGAGTTCAAATCTGGACTCAAACACTGACTAGCTATGTAACAGTTGGCAAGTCATTTAACCCCATTTGCCTCCAAAAAACCCCAACAATCAAAAATCAAAACAAAAATGCTTATAGTAAGAATGGACAACCAAATCAAATAAAAACAACTTCTCTTCACAAGGAATGGCTTGGACAGAGGTGATCTAAGAAAATGCTGGTTTTGTCCACTACCCTTTTATCTTGAGGATATCCTTGCAGTGGTTTCTTCTTCATCCTATCTGCCATCTGTCTTCACCCAGTGTTCCCTACTCACATCTTGGCATTGACTTTGAGGGCAACTGTGTTGAGGGTATCCCTTTACCAGTTCCCATTTGAAATAGCTTCTTAATCCCTGGTTGCCTAAGAGGATAAAAACTGGCTTTGACTTAAAAGAAATTTATTAAAAGCTATTAGAAATAATTTCCACTTTGAGACAGGTGACTTTTTAGTTAAGTCTCTGTTTTAAGTGCCTCTTAGCTGGACCTTTCCTCATTTCCCCCTATCTTTTGGGTACAGGGGCTTCTGGATTATAACAGTTAAGAAGTGGTGAAGTTCACTCTCAGCCTAGAATATAGGGAAATGCAAAGACACATTATTCCTCAACCAAAGCTGTCTTTGGGCCTCTGTTAAAATTGCTAGGCAGCATCTCAAACAGTTCTATCATAGCCTCTCTGGCTCTCACCATTAAGCTTTTATTCATAAACCAGAGAGCCCATATACAGAGTATGAGGCCATCAAAATCTAGTAAGGAGAAGTATAGGATAGACATATACCTATTAGCTCAAGTCTCAATGACTCTAAATTATTAGCAACATGTCTTTCTTGAGTGATTATGGTTGCACCAAATTTGTTATTTTTTAGTTCTACAAATTTTTTTTTAATTTTTGAAATATTTTTATTTAAAGTTTTGAATTCCAAATTCTATCCCTCCCTCCCTCCTTTCCTCTCCTCCCCCCTCCCTGAGATGGTAAGCAATAACATATAGGTGATACATGTGAAATTACATAAAACATTTCCATATTAGTCATTTTGTTCAAGAGAACTCAAAGAAAAAAGTGAAAGAAAGAAAATGAAAAATAGCGTGCTTCAGTCTGTATTCACTCAATATCAGTTCTTTCTCTAGAGGCAGATAGTAGGCATCATCATTAGTCCTTTGGGATTATCTTGGAACATTGTATGGTGCACCAAATTTAGATGAAAGCAATTTTTGATTGTGCTAATAGGGGTAGGAATGGGAGGGGGTAAGGGTAGAGTCATGCAGATTACCTAGAATACTAGATGTCTTAAAATAATTTGTATTTAACTTTGTGATTTGGTTTTTTATTTCTTCAGTAGGAACATGCCAGCCATTATGGAAAGTCACAATATTGCATGCAAAGTAGAAAGCTATACCTTGAAGATATGGTGCTTAAAGGAATCATCTATCAAAATTCACATCACACACACACACACACACACACACACACACACACACACACACACACACACACACCCCTAGATATAACCTATTGTCACAGCAAGGCAAAGGACAAACTTTTCAATTAAAATTGTGTACAATGTAAATAACAGAATCAAATCTAGGCAACACCGGAAGGAACTCAACTTCTTTGTTACTGTTAAAATTGTAGGTCACCTCCTGTTCCTTGTAATTCTCTACCTCCTGATTTCCAGGGCCTGGTAACATCTTTATTCTTCTCCTGTTTCTCTGACTGCACCTGCATCTCCTTTGCTCATACTTCTTGTGAACTCCTAAGTTTTAAGTTCCTTTATGGAAATTTATGATGTGCCTTTGATATCCACCATGGGTCTGGGCATATAGCAGCAGTTCAATATGTACTTTATGGGACAGAATCACACTCCAGTGTGATATGGAGTAATGTTCAAAGGCTATGACAATGGAGCTCAAGGACAGGCAAGAATTAGATAATGAAAAGGCTTTGAGTACAGCCCTGGTTTCAGACTGTGCCTGCTTTCTAATGACCAGTCTAGCTAAATTGGGTGACCAATGAAACAAAGGGAAAAAAACTGTACAAAATGTTCCAGGATCCCTTTTTGCTTCTATGGTAACAGGAGCAGCATGATGGGAAAGGGAGCAAAGGACGCTAAGAATTACAGGATTTTTTAGACCATTTATTAACATTTATTTAATTTTGGCATTCTAACTGTGAGAGGCTTATTCAGTGATCAATGATTGGATACACTACAATTAGAAAAGGGGATGTTTACTCTTTCTGGGTCATAGACCTCTTAGGCAGTTTGATAAAGCCTTGGATTTCTTCTCAGTATGATTTTTTTTGATACAAAATACATAGGACTACAACGGAAACCAAAGGTTAGTGAAAATTAATATGTACAGTTATCCCCTTCCACATCATGAGGGTTAGTTATATGACACCCCATAATCTCAAAAATCTACATAAAATTTCTTTGTATCCAAGAAGTCTGAATTATTATATTATTGAAAGATAAATCATGGTGATATTATACAATGCTATAAATATATTTTATGCATTTCTGAGTTTCAGAACTTTTCATGTCATCTGCTAGACTTCACATGTCATCTGCAGTTTCCACAAAACTACCCCCAAATTCCCATTTAATTTCTTATGCTAACCCACAATATATCGAAACCATGATGGGGAAAGTCAGGATGTGGAAGAGTTAGCTGTAATTTTTCTTATCTAAGTTCATGGACCCCCTAAAGCCTATCCATGTATCCTTTGGAAGTCCCGGGACCTAGTTCAAGAACCCTGTATTAGAGCAATTGAATCACATAGATTTCACTAGTAATGAAACTAAAAGATGGGAGTGGGGGGGAAAGGACGACTCTAAGTTTTTCCTTTGGGGATGATCTATTCCTTATAACAGCAGTAGCTTTCAGGTATCCTCTGATTCTTAATGACAAGTAAGACATAAAATAGGGTGGAGAATTTCTTTTCACTGAAGGCTTTACCATTGTCATGAAGGGTGTCTAGAATAGCATGCAAATGGAAGATGGATTTCCTATAGGACATGAAGTCTTGGGGATGATCCTACCTCCAGGTGATGTGGTGTTGATTGTTTCAAAGCCTAGAACGTTATAAAGCCTCCTGAATAAGATCCATAATCTCTCAAGAGTTCAGCCTAATTTAAACTAGAAAAAACCAAGTAGATGAAGAATGCCTATTGTCCACAAAATGATATACAGAGCTCTTTCAATACATATATCTTGGACAGGGACTAAAGAAAGATGATAAACTTAGCCCAGAATTGAATAAAAGTAGAACAGCTTTCTTGCAGCTAGGAAAGAGCATAGTGTTTTTAATGACCCTAAGAATCTCCCTGGAACGAAGACTCATATTTTTAATACCAGTATTCTTCAGGAGATACTTCATGATTGCAAAATATAAAATACCACACTCCCCTTCTCCCCATCAAATTAAAGTTTCAGATTACCCAAAGGGCAATGGAGAGAAACATGGTGAGCGTGGGTAGACTGCAACATATTTCCAACAAAGAACTACACAGAAGAGTCTGGGTAATACCAAAGAAAAATATATCTTAAAGTTAGGGCAGCTAGGTGGCTCGGTGCCTGGAATGACGCACCTAGAGTCAGGAAATCTCTTTCTGAGTTCAAATATGACTTCAGATGCTTATTATCTGTGTGACCCTGAGCAAGTCACTTAACCCTGTTTGCCTCAATTTCCTCATCTGTAAAACGAGCTGAAGAGGGAAATTGCAAACCACTCCAGTATCTTTGAAAACAAAATTTTAAATAGAATCGCAAAGAGTAAAACATGACTAAAACAGTTTAAAAACCACAAAGAAGTCAATCAGTCAACAAGCATTTATTAAGTGCCTACTATGTGTCAGGTGGATCAACAGTAATGGATAACCCATGCTACATAAAGAGTCTTAGATTAGGGAATCTTAACATTTAGGGGGTCCTGGACCACTTTGGCTGTCTGTTTGGTGAACCCTAAAAACCCCTTCTTAGAATCATGTTTAAAATGCATAAAATTACAAAGGAAATGAATTACGTTGAAATAAAGATGCGATTTTTTCGCCATCCAATTTCAAAGAATCTCTGAAATCTATTCACAAACCCAAATTGCAAATCCTTACTCTAGATATAGGACCTCTACTACACATACTGGTTCCCTTTCTCCCAGCCAGCTCTCTAGGATTTTCAAACAGACATGGTGAAATACAAGTTACAGAGAGTGATAAGGTGCTGATGGGTTGCACCCCCACTCCCCACCATAGGATTGAATGCAGTACTCACATTTAGTCAACCAAAAAAGACCAGCTAGTTGATGTAATCCAAGAATTAACTGTTGTAGATGGGGGTGGAAGGAGGGCTGGTTGTGTGGAGTCATAGGGTTTAGAAAGCAACAGTACAGGGTGCATGTTGGTGTTGCTTTTCTCAAAGATATTTTCACTTTTCCCCAGATCTTAGAAATCCAGAAAGGTGACAAGTGTCTTAGGTCAATTACAGTTTAAAGGACTTGCAAAGAGCTTAAATTAAACACTTAAGAAATGACACCAAAGCTGTGAAACCAGGAAAGGACCAGAGGTTTTGCTTACTCCAGGAAACAACCTGCTTTTTCACAGGCATTTATGGGAGATTCTCCAAAGATTTTCCATGTAGGGTAGATCTCCCCTGGGGGAAGCTCTTCGCACTGAGTCTAGTCAGAAGATCTGAGTTCGAATCCCAGCTCCACCATTTAACACCTATGTAACCTTGGGAAAATCACTTAACTGGTCTGTGCCTAAGTTTTCTCATCTACAAAATGGCCATAATATCACCTACTTTTCAGGACTGAAGCAAGGTGCAAATGAGCATGTACGTTAAGGGAGACTTGTAAATCACAATGCATCGTATAAATTTTACCAATTACATGGGCATGTTCTTTATTCCAACTTGATGAAACCGATAGCCCAATTATTATTAGATGAGGAAACTGAAGGTCAGAGAATCAAATGCCTTGCCAAGGGTCACATAATTAGTAAGTAACAGACAAAGATTGGAACTCAAGTCTTCTGATCCTAAACACAAGTTTTTTCCCCTGTACCACATTCACTCATTACCTTTTAAATCTATTTAATGGGCATTCATATATCCCTACCAAGTACTTTAATAAAGTTTAAATATAGAAGAGCCCTTCCTCAGTGAATAAGAATTTTGATTTAAGGTTAAAAGAATGTTAAAAGGGGGCAGCTAGCTGGCAATGTGGATAGAATGCTGGCCCTAGAGGTAGAAGGATCTGAGTTCAAATCTAGCCTTACACACTTATTACCTGTATGACCAGGGCAAGTCATTTAGCCCCAATTGCCTCCAAAAATAAAATAAAATAAGGTTGAAAAGGAAGGGGAGATAGGTGATTACCAGAATAAGCCAGACTTTTGGGTTCATGGGGCTCTTCTCACGTTGGCTCTTCCAACTCCTTCTCCATCTTTATTTTGTATAAGCATGCATTCTCTCACTACTATGATTCTCAAACTTTTTCCATAGTGGTAGAATCCTTCAGTTTAAATAAAATTTTGGCAAAAAACATTGTAGTAAAATCCTCAAAAATGACTACTTTATCGATCAACAAATAACATAATGTTCATTTAAAACAAAATCTTTGGGGTATATATATATCAGGGTTTTTTGTAGTACGGTTTGTCAGAGAGGTACTGCCTTACTAGATGGGACCTCTGGAAACTATCCCCAACTTCTCAGGTCCCAGGGCTATGGGACTCATTTCTTCTTTAGCAAATGGCACTTTAAGAGAGAATCTCTTTGGCCCCCAATGACACAGAATAAAGTAGATGAGGAACCTGAAATCAGAATCAGTTCAAATCCTGGTTTCAAAATTTACTAGCTATGGACGTCTGTTCATTTCTCTGTGTCTTCCCTTTCTCATTTGTCAAAACGGACTGGAGGACCTCTAAGGTTCCTTTCTACTCTAAAACTATGATCCTATGCCAGAGAAGCTTTTTAATGCCTAAGCAATTGTCTGTGAAAGTCCATCCCTAATAATGAGAGCAAAGAGCAGTCACGTAGGAACCTTAAGCCTTTCTCCATTTCTAGAGAAAAAGTCTGATAATGATTAATATAGTCCCTAGGGTTTGTGTTGCTAATTTAGGACTGACAAATTGATCAATTGCTGCTCTTATCAATAGGTGCTTGTTCAGATTGTTTGTATTGTTAAATAATTGTTGATCTTTGCCTTCCAAAGGGACATAGGACCTCAGGACTTAGGTATTTCTTGACCACATTTTTCTTCACCTATATGTTCCCTGGGAGATTTCCCTCAGTCAGCTGGCATTTACTTATAATACCAATAGGAGCTATCATTTATATAGGGCTCTAAGGTCTGCAAAAAGCTTTACCAATATTATGTCCTTTGATCATCATAGTAGCTAATTATAGCCAACATCTTTCTTTAGTATTTTATTTTCCCCCAGTTACATGTAGAAACAATTTTTCAAATTTATTTTTAACACTTTGAGTTCCAAATTCTCTCCCTTCCTCCCTCTCTACTCACTCCCTCATTGAGAAGGCAAGCATTTCGATATAGGTTATATGGGTATAGTTATAACAGCAAACATTTTTACAAGGTTTACTATGTGCCAGGCATTGTGCAAAGTGTTTTATGACTCTTATCTCATTTGATTCTCACGAGAACTCTGAGAGGTAGGTGCTGTGATGATCACCAGGCAGATGGAGGTCAGGTGACCCACCCCAGGTCACACAGCTAGGAAGTGTTCGAGGCTGGATTCGTACTCTGGTCTTCCCAACTCCACAACCAGCACTTTGTGCATCATGGCACCATCTAACTGCCTACGTCTTCTCTAACTTCTACCAGGAATGGGGAAGGGGATTTGTTCCGTGAAGTTTGGATTCAGTTAAAGGGCTACACTTGAGGACCTAGAGGGCCACCCCTGTTTTATGCAGCTAATTATCCAAATCTCTATCCTAAGCCCAGACCTGTCTATCAAGCTCCATTCTCACATTTTCTACTGACCTGTTGGTCAGATCTTTCCTTTTGGATATTAGGCCAAAAAAAGGAGGTGTCTAGAGAAAAAGAAATGTAGCTTCTTTCCCTCCTACACTGATTTTTTCTCCAATTCCCCGAATACTTTAGGTGGTACTGGTACTGTGCTTACCACAGTGCCTGGAGCAGAGTAAACACCATATAAATGTTTATTATTATTAGTTACCTACCTAAGAGTCTAGGGTTGGGAGCCCACAAGCTTTTTTGGGCCTGGATCAGTCTCTTGACCTCTTTGGGTCTCCATTTTTTTATCTATAAAATGAGGGAGCTGGACTAAGCATTGCTAACATGCTGGAAGATGGATTCACGATTCAAAAGACCTTGACAGGATATAAAATCTGTGATGAAATTGGAAGAATTATAGAAATTTCAAGCAGCAGTGGACCTTAGATTTCCTCTCCTCAGAATCTCAGAATTCAAAAAAACTCAAAGGTCAGGTAGTCCAGCCTGCATCTAAACAAGAATCCTCACTATTATACAGCCAACAAATGGTCATCCAACCTTTTCTTTTAAAAAAAAATTATTTTCAGTTTTCAACATTTACTTCCACATAATTTTGAATTTCAAGTTTTCTCCCCATCTCCTCCCTCCACCTCAGGACAGCATGTATTTTGATTACCCTTTCCTCCAATCTACCCTCCCTTCTATCATCCCCCTCCCTTATCCCCTTTCCTTATATTTTCCTGTAGGGTAAGACAGATTTTTATACCCTATTGCCTATATATCTTATTTCTTAGTAGCATGTAAAAACAATTTTTAACATTCATTTTTAAAGCTTTGAGTTCCACATTCTCTCCCTTCCCCTCTCCCCCCCCACCTTCATTGAGAAGGCAAGCAATTCAATATAGATTATACATGTGTAGTCATGCAAAATACTTTCATAAAAGTCATGTTGTGAAAGACTATATTTCCCTCTATCCTGTCCTGTCCTCTATTCTATTCCCTCCTTTGATTTGTCCCTCTACCAAAGTGTTTGCTTCTGATTAATACCCCTTTCCCCAATCTGCCATCCCTTCTAGTGTCCCCCTGTTCTTACCTCCTGCCCCCTGATTTCCTGTAGGGTAAGATAAGCTCCCATACCCCATTGAGTATGTATGTAATTCCCTCCTGAAGTCAAATACAATGAAAGGAAGGCTCACTTATTCCCTTTCACCTTCCCCTTCTTCCCCTCCATTGTTAAAGTTTTTTCTTGCCTCTTTTATGTGAGATGATTTACTGCATTCTACCTCTCCCTTTCTCTTTCTCCTAGTACATTCCGCTCACATTTAATTTTCTTTTTTAGGTATCATCCCTTCCTATTCAGCTCACCCTGTGCTCTCTCTGTATATATACATATACATACACATATATATATATACACAAATACGTATATACACACACATATATATACATATATACACATATACATACATATATACACATATATGTGTGTATACATACATATATACACATATATACACACATATACACATATATACACACATATGTGTATATAGATAGATAGTGTGTGTGTCTATGTGTGTATATATAATATATATTCCCTCCAACTATTCTAGTACTGAGAAAAGTCTCATGAGTTACAAATATAATTTTTCCATGTAGAAATGTAAATAGTTCAACTTTAATAAGTCTCTTATGGTCTTTCTTTCCTGTTTACCTTTCCATGCTCCTCTTCATTTTTGTATTTGAAAGTCAAATTTTTCTATTTAGCTCTGGTAATTTCAACAGGAATGTTTAGAAGTCCTCTATTTCATTGAAGTTTCATTTTTTTTCCCTCTAAAGTATTATACTCAATTTTTCTGGGTAGGTGATTCTTGGTTTTAATCCCATCTCCTTTGACCTCTGGAATATCACATTCCAAAACTCCCAATACCCCACTGTAAAAGCTGCTCAATCTTGTGTTATCTTGATTGTGTTTGCACTACACTTGAACTCTTTCTTTTTGACTGCTTGCAACATTTTCTCCTTAACCTGGGAACTCTGGAACTTGGTCACAACATTCCCAGAAGTTTTCCCTTTGGGATTTCTTTCAGGAGGTGATTGGTGGATTCTTTCCATTTCTATTTTACCCTCTGGTTCTAGAGCATCAGGGCAGCCTTCCTTGACAATTCCTTGAAAGATGATGTCCAGACTTGACAATTCCTTGAAAGATGATGTCCTTTGATCATGGCTTTCAGAGAAGTCTAACAATTCCTAAATTAACTCTTCTGAATCCACCCTCCAGGTCAGTTTTTTTCCAATGAGACACTTCACATTTTCTTCTATTTTTTCATTCTTTTAGTCTTGTTTTATAATTTCTTGATTTTTCATAGTCATTAGCTTCCATTTCTCCATTCTAATTTTTAAGGAGTTATTTTCTTCAGTGAACTTTTGGACCTTTCTTTCCATTTGGCCCATTCTGCTTTTTAAGGCATTCTTCTCCTCATTGATTTTTTTGGACCTTTTTTCCCCCTCATTTTGGGTTAGTAGTATAATTTTAAAGATGTTATTTTCTTCAGCACTTTGGGAGTTTCCATTAGCAAACTTTGACTCATTTTTCATAATTTTCTTGCATCATTCTCATTTCTTGTCCCAAATTTTCCTCTTTCTCTTACTTGATTTTCAAAATCCTTTTTGAACACTTCCATGGCCTGAGACCAATTCATATTTTTCTTGGAGGCTTTGAATGCAGGAGATTTGACTTTGTTGTCTTCTTTTGATTGTATGTTTTGATCTTCATCATCACCAATGACGTAAGAAAATACCTCTTCACCGAGAAAATAAGAACCTATAGTCTGTTTCTCTTTCTTCCATTTACTCATTTTCCCAGTGAATTACTTGGTTTTTGAGCTCTTTGTTAAGTGAGGAGCTCCAGAAGCAGCCTTTCTTCAACAGTGGCTGCCACAGCCCTGGGGCTAGGGCCAGGCCTGGGGCCAGGCCTGAGATCAGGGCTAGGGGTGGATCATGCTCCCCTCTCAGTCAGGTGAGAAACCCATACCACTGACCTTTGAAGCTGTCTGGTGTTTGTGAATTGAGAAGACTGGAAAGTACAGCCACTGCCAGTGATTCAGTCCCCTAAGACCTGCTCCAGCTCAGTCTGTACTGGCTCAGTATGCACTGGCTGCACTCTGCTCCCAGATTGGGGAAAGAGATCCATTCCTGTTGACTTTTCAGATTGTCTTGGGCTGGAAATTTTCATCAGTCTGTCATTTTGTGGCTTTTGCTGCTCTAGAATTTGTTTAGAGTCACTTTTTTACAGATTGTTTGGGGGGAGAGCTCTAGTAGGTCCCTGCTTCTACTCCACCAAATTGACTTTGTCCCCCTCCCCCAATCCAGCCTTTTCTTAAAGACTCCTGAGGAATGGAAACTCACTACCTTCCAGTATAGTTCATTCCATTTGTGGATGGAATTCCATTTAACTGCTAGAAAGTTTTTTCTGACTTTAAATCCAAACTTGCCTCTTTGCTACTTCTGCCCATTTCCTCTAACTCTGTTCTCTACAGCACAACTAACCCCTCTTTTATGTAACAGCTCTTCCAATACTGACATAGAGGAGGAACTGGAAGGTCATTTAGGTCAACTCTGTTGTGATGGGTGGGCCTCCAAATTCTGCTGCTTTTTAGGTTCAGTTTTGGAACAATATGAGACACAAGGTCATTCAACAGCTAACAAGCTATAGTCTAGGAATTATTGCCAACAAGGACCCTTAACACTTAGTTTGAGTAGACAGGACCAACCTCTCCCTTCCATATCTAGAAACATGTCTAGATCACAGGCTGAGATGGAGTGACTCAGATTTAAAACATCCACCAAGCTTGAAGAGCCCTGACTTCATTTAAGTGACTAGGAAACCCTGTCACCACAAACAGAAGCTACCGGGAAGCTGAGGAGTAGCTAGATTCTTAAGTCTTGGGCCAATTATGCCCTGGGGACAACGTTGTCTTCTTTCAGGACAAACTTGGAAAGGATGAGGGAAGGATTCCTTGTAGTTATCAGTCCTGTTGTACTCTTTACATTATGGATGAGGAAGGGTCAAATGATTTGCCCAAGGTCACACAAATAATAATAACTAGAAACGGTATTTGAGCCCAGGAGGTCTGATCTGGTGCTCTTTTCAACTGTACCCCATATCATTTGGGGTCATGTCTGACTCTTCGTGACCCCATTTGGGGTTTTATTGGTAAAGAAACTAGAGAGCTTTGCATTTCCTTCTCCAGCTCATTTTACGGTTGAAGAAACTGAGGCAAACAGGGTTAAGTGACTTTCCCAAGGTTACATAGCTGGTAAGTATCTGAGGCCAGATTTGAACTCAGGAAGATGAGTCTTTCTGTCTCCAGGACCAGCACTCTATCTACTGTGCCACCCTCTTTGAGCCCATCACTTTTATTCTTCTTAAATTTCATGTGATTAGATTCAGACTAATGTTCTAGCCTGTTAAGGTCTTTTTTGGTCTGGATCTTGCAATTTGTTAACTATTCCCCCTTTCTTTGTATTATCTGCAAATGTGGTAAGTACCCTATTTATGCTTTTATCTAAGCTATTGATAAACGTGTTAAATATCATATGACCAATGACAGATTACTCAGATTGAGTCACTCCACTAAAGACCTACAGCCCCCTCATTTTCCAATCCTTTCATTTTAAAGACAAGGAAGCGATGTCATGAGAGATGGAATGATCTGTCTAAGGTCACCGAGGCAGTAACAAAACCAGGTCCCCTTTTTCAAAATCCAATGATCTTTCCAGTATTCTACAGAAAATAAGGTTAGTTTGGCAAATAATTTTTTCAAAAGACCCATATAGACTCTCAGTAATTGCTGTTTCTTATTCATCTAATAAACATGAATTTAACAATTCCTACTAGAATTTTACTAGGGATCTAAGTCAAATTATCAACCTATAGTTTGCAGATTTCACTCCCTTCCCCCTTTTAAAAACAAAGACTGTCTTCATTCCCATGTCACTTCTCCATTCATCATTTTCAGTTTACAGTAACAACAATTCAGCAAGCATCTTTGCAAATTTTGTTGTAATTCATTCTGGTTGACATTTTGTTGTTGCTTGGTCATTTCAATCATGTCAGACTCTTTGTGAGTCCATTTGGGGTTTTCTTGGCAAAGATACTGGAGTGGTTTATCATTTTCTTCTCCAGCTCATTCATTTCCTTCTCCAGCTCATTTTACATATGAGGAAACTGAGGCAATCAGGGTTAAATGACTTTCCCAAGGTTACACAGCTGGTAAGTGTCTGAGGTGGGATTTGAACTCAGGAAGATGAGTCTTCTCGATTCCTGGCTCAGTACTGTATCTACTGTGCCATCTAGCTGCCTTCTGGCCAAAAGATTTAAAGTCATTTTTCACCTGTCTTGCTGGGGCTTCACCATTTTTGTCCTACCCTTTCAACCTCTGAAGGATCACAAAGCATCATGATGATCCTCTTCCTTATGGATAAAAATAGAAACATAAGTTTCCCTTTTTGACATCTACTAACATTTCACATCTTCCACAAATAACATACTTTTTCCTTGTTCTCCTTACTCAGAACATAGTTTAACAAGCCTTTTTATTTGTCCATAACACTTTTAAAAGCTCATCCTGGTTTGACACTGTTATAAATTTATATGACATTTCTGTATTTATCCTGTTTAAAAATTTTTTTAATTAACAAAAAATCCATTTTATTTCCCTTCCACTTCTCCCACTGGGGAAAAAAAGAAAAAAAAATTCTTTATGACAAAACTAATTCTCTCACTGACCAAAAATTATGTCTCAGTCTGCACCCAGAGTTCTTCATCTTCTTGTCAGAAAGAAGATGTGTAGCACATTGCATTATGAGTGCTCTAGAATGTGGTTGGTCAGTACATTAATCAGAGTTCTTGAATCTTTCAAAGTTGTTTATCTTTACGATGCTATTGTATCAAATAGTCTCCTTGTTCTGCTCCTTTCATTCTATATAGGTTTATATATTTGTACGAATTAAAACTGTTCCCATCATTATTTCTTATAGCACAATAGTATTCCATTACATTCATATACCACAATTGAGTCAGCATTACCTGTCTTAGTTCTCAGTTCTTTGCTACCACAATGGAACTACTATAAATAGTTTTTTTACATATGAGTCCTTTTTTTTTTTATTTGATCTCTTTGGGGTATTGACCTAATAGTGGTATTTCTGGGTCAAAGGTAGTAGCATTTTCACAGAATATGACAGAAAAGGCAGTATCATGAAGGAGGAGGTGATCAAATGTATGTAACCATCTCTCTATCTATCTATCTATCTATCTACACATCTATACATATGCACACACATATCTATCTGCACATATATACATATGCACTACACATATATACATATGCACACACATTATACATGTATATAATCTTTATTATATATAGAACATACTTTATATAGAATCCTTATATATGCATATGTATATATATGTATGTGTACACACATTATATATACACATATATATGTATGTATATATATATATATATATATATACATACATATATATGAAACTTAAGCTATATGAAAACTGAAAAAAGTTCATTGGATTTTATGTCAAGGAGGTCATTTGTTTCAGTGGAATGGTAGAAATATATGCTGTTCCAGTTGGACTTAGCTTTAAGTGCCAAAGTAAAGCACTCAAAACATTCAACTAAAATTAGGTTTGAGCCCAATGAAACACTGCCACTCAGTAATTGTTGAATCAAGCCTCTTTATTACCCTTTTAAAAATTCTGAACTTAACAAGCATCAAATAAAATGAACATTTCTATATACAGAGTAGAGCAGAATGAGAGAACTGCATATGGAATTGCAAATCTCTATTTCATACAGCTTGCTTCTCCTTTTGCATAAATGATAAAGTAAACACATACTTTTATAAGTTGTCCTGTTTGATTGTGTTTCTTTCTGGTCTTAATTTTACAATTTAAAAATCATTTAATAATTTTTTGATTTAAAATAATTCAATAATCATCTTTTCTTTTCTTTTTTCTTTTTTGGCCCCTATTGCCCTCTCACTTCCTCAATTGCAAAAAAAAATGAAAAACAAAACCCTTGCAACAATACACAAAGTCAAGCAAAACAAATTCACATGTTGGCCATATCCTCAAACTTACATCTTATTCTATACCTTGATTCTATCACCTCTCTGACATGAGACAGGGAGCATGTCTCATCGTTGGTCCTCTGAAACTGTTGCTACTCATTGCAATGATCAGAGTTCTTAAATCTTTCAAAGTTTTTTTGTCTTTACAATGTTGTTATTGTATCATTTTTTCTGCATACTTCAGTCTGGATCAGTTCATATAAATCTTTCCAGGTTTCTCTGAAACCATCTATTCCATTATTTCTTCATGGAATTATATTCTACTTCATAGTTTTCAGTTCTTTGCTATAATAAAAATATACACTATAAATATTTTTGTACATAGTCCTGTTTTTTCCCCTTTGATCTTTATGGGATGTAGGCTTAGTAGTAGTATCATTTTGATAAAGGGGGCATGTACAAGGGAGAATAGTTCCAAATGATTTTTTTTCCAGAAAGACCAGATCAATTAATACCTTTACTAGCAGTACAGCAAGGTAAACAGTAAAATACAAAATGGTATTGTTTTTCCCACACTCTCTTAACAAATGGTCATTTTCCTTTTTTATCATCTTTGTCAATCTTATGATATTGAGGTGGAATCTCAGGGTTGTATTAATTTGAATTCCCTTAATCATTAGTGACTTGAGCAGCTTTCCATGATTGTTGATAGCTTGGATTTTTCATTTCACAATTAAGGTTATTATTTTTAAAAAGTTAGCAGGAATATGTGTATTTCAGCCACCATATCCACTTCTGATCCTGTATTTGTAGAGAATTCCCATTCACTCCAGGAGTATTTTGCCATGCAGGGTTGACAATACCTTGCAAGGTTATAACCTTAAATGATACCAACGGGAATGCCAGTCTTAACAACAGCCTGAAAATGTCATAGTTCAATTGTTTATAGCATAATGCCACTGGAACATTAGTAAGAGGATATGGGACAACTTACAAATTCATTCTCCTTCAGGAGGGAGGTGACCCAAGGGAATGAATAAATGTGCAGATGATTATTGTAGGTTGTAATAGCATGAGTCAGCAAAAATCAGTATTATATTTGTTTCATAGAAGATGGTTGGACCTCTTCCTTGCCTATTATTCCAATAATTTATTTAATAGTGGAATTAGTCTGTCTTTTTATGTTTGATAGAATTCACTTATAAATCCATCTGGTCATGGTGCTTTTTTCTTAGGAAACTCATTTATGACCTCTTCAATTTCTTTTTTCTAAAATAGGTCTATTTAGATATTCTATTTCCACTTCTGCTAAGCTAGGCTGTTTTTAATTTTGTAAATATTCTTCTGTTTCACTTCTATTGTTAAATTTATTGGTATGTAATTGGGCATAATAACTTCTTATAATTGCTTTGATTTCATCTTCATTGGTGGTGTATTCTCTCTTTTCAAATACAAAGTTTTTGGGAGTGGGGAGAAGGAACACCAGCCACTGGAGAAATCAGGAAATGTGTCTTGTTGGAAGTAGCATTTGAGATAGGGTATCCATAAAAACAAACCCCACAAGGTAGACAAGCCGAAAAGCGAGCAGACCTAGATGAACATCATTGAAAGAGACAGAGATAGAGACAGAGAGATAGGCAGAGATGAAGAGAGAAAGCCCATGCCTTTCTGCCACAGTTTTTAGGAGACTGAGTTTAAATCAATTTGAGTATGAGGAATTAGACTGTACTTCTCAGGAATGTGATAGAGCTTGTTTTCTGTTGTTTATTATCCATTTCATCTATATTTAATGCTTTTTGTTTTGTTTCAATGTCTGAGAGACAGCCTAAATTGGCCTTAGAATACTCTTTTTTAAAACTTAAAAAATTAGATTAGAACAGTCAGGCCAAGAGAAACAAATTAATATTTAAAGTCCCTCCCCACCCCATGAAGGTCAGGAGGTCATGGGTTATAGTAGAACATTTTAAACTGCCTATTTAAAAAAATAAATTGTCTATCTTTAACAAAAATGAGCAGTGGTATTATGGCAAGAACACTGGACTAGAAGCCAAAGTTATGGGTTCAAGTCAAGTCATGTATCTTAGGACAAATCTCAGCCTTTTGAACTTCATTTCTTCATCCATAAAATGAGGATAAGACAACTTTCCCTTTGTGCCTCTCAAGGTCCCTGTCATTTAACCAATGCATAATGTGAGTGAGGCATTTTACAGACTAAGGAGAAATATAAAAATGCAAATTATGATGATGATTATATTTTATGACTGACTTCTCCACTATGCCTCAAGAAGCTTGGAATAAGTTCATCATGCTGCAAGATATCATCAGCCTTGGTATTCCACTTCATCTCTACCTCCTTCTTCTCTGATTGGAGGGTGGGACCATAGACCTCAATTCCTACTTTGGGGTCCTCCCCATACAGTTTTTTCCAGATTCCTTCTGTAGATCCCAGTAGACCATAAGCTTCTTGTGGGCAGGGATTGCCTTTTTGGGGGTGTGGGGGAGTGGTATTTTTATCCTCAATGCTTAACACAGTGCCTGGCACCCAATATATGCTTAATAAGTGTTTACAGGTTACTAACTATAACCTCTCCTGTAATCCTAGGCAATTCCTCACCTCTATAAGGATAAGAGAGCAAAAATCACCTGTTTTGAGGGACAAAAGAAACAGAAAGAAAAAGTGTCCAATGAGGGTTAAGACATAGGCAGGTACAGAAGAAGCAGTTAGCTTTGGTCCAACAAGGAAAGAAGTAGGAAAAGGGAAAAGGGGGAAGAGAGGGAAGGCATGCAGGGAAGTGACCCTGTGAGAATCAGGTTTCACCAGACCTGGATTTGCTGCAAAACAGAGCCAGTTCATCCCTCCCTAACTACTCTTGGCCTTGGATCTTTTGTAAGCCAAGGTTTCTAGTTTGTGCATTTACCCTGGCTCCTACTACAGGGCAGCTTCCCCCGTTTCAGTCTTCAAAGTTGAAGCCTGTAGGTGCCAGAGAGATCTGCTTCCAGGGAAAGATTCGATCCTGACATCAGCAGAAACAGGGAGGACCTCCTGTTTCCCCCAGCAACTATAACTCTGCCACCCTGCAAATACCATAGACAGAGCTCACAGGGGTATTACTGCTTCTGTTTTAAATCCATCAGCTCTCGTATATAAAAGAACATTGGAATGCACTCTGTTCAGAGTACAAAAGATAAAGCCGCACCCACAGGCCAAGTCTGGCTGACCCGATTTCCAAAGCTGTGCTGAGCTGGGAGAGGTTCATTTCAAATTCCTTAGAATGGCTTGTCTGGCAGAACTGCACCCAGAGGTTAAATAGGCATCTGGGTGATGCTTAGGCCCCCATTGTCTGAGACTTTCACTTGTTTGAATGGTTTGGGAAATAGGGTTCCCCCTTGAGGTCGATACTGTGAACAATGTTTGCTTCTAGGGTTTTTGTTTTGTTTTTAAAAAGAGTTAGAGTTTTCAAGGCAAAGGGGCAGAGCTGGCACAAAAAAAAGGAAAAGGAGAAACCTAGGCATTGTATGATGCCAGTTCTTATGTTTTTCAGTTACAGCTGTTGTTTTCTACTCGGATTCAGATGCTTTTCATTCAGGCTGCTTAATGAAAAAAATTCTTTGGTTCAAATGTTTTTTTAAAAAAAATTCTTAATAGGCCTTATTCTCTCTTTCTCGAGGAATATTGCACCATCACCATACCTTGTACCAAACCATCTATCTTCTTTCCACAATCAGGTAGGTCCTTTGCACACAGTACTCCTAGTGGAAGAAAGCCCCCATCTCTGACCTGTCAGATTGGAGTTAAACATTCCACTTCCTAAATAAGTAAGACCCATAGACAGGGCCAGCACCAGACAAAATTAAAAAAGTAACCCAAGTTTCATCCTTTCTTCCTTTTCTTTTTCCCCATTCAAGACTTTCATTTGCCCTACTATCTCCCCTCAAGAAACAGTATTTGCACCTACCCTGGTTCTTGCAGTTGGGTGGAAAGAAGCTCTGATAAGCCATTAATACTTAAGTGTGAATTAGGAAAGTCAGCTGTACTGTAGTGGGCAAAACAACTAAATGAGTATTATAAGATCTGGACTGAATAGCGACTTTGCTAGACAATAAACTAGGACCTAGTACAAATTGCTTAAGCATTCTGGAGGCAGACTGCAGAGCCAGTATTCATTATGGACCTATTATGGGCCAGGTACTGTGCTGAGTGCTCAGGGTACAAAGAAAGGCAAAAGACAGTCCCTTCCTTTCTAGGAGTTACTAGTCCAATGGAGTAGAGAATGTACAAACAAGATCTATGCAGAATAAATTGGGGGTGCCTGAGGGAAAATGAAGGAGGACTTGGAAAGGCTTTTCACAGAAGTTGGGCCATTAGCTGAAGAAAGCCAGGAAGATTAAAGGAAACGATGTACATCAAGTGATAGGCAAATATTCATTGTCATCATGATTAAAGAAGTGTGTGTCCATCCTTCATTGCTGAAGAAGACCATGCCATCAGAGAAATGATGACATGACTTGCACTTGACTTTGTTGAGTGAGGGAGGGCTGTGCAGGTCACCAGCCTCACTTCTCCTCCAGAGCCATCTGAATCCAGTGACTAGATATTTATCAGGAGGACTGGAGATGACCCAGGATGAGGCAATTGGGGTTAAATGACTTGCCCAAGGTCACAAAACTAGTGATTGTCAAGTAAGGTGAAATTTGAACTCAGGTCCTCCTGACTCCTGCACTGGTGCTCTATGCACTACACGACCTAGCTGCCCCAAAGAAGTATCTTAGAGGAGAAGAAAGGACATCTTGGTCTGGGAATAAGAAGGTAAAGAAAAAAGGAACAAACATTTATTGAGCACCTACTGTATGTACCAGGCACAGTACTAAACACTTTACAAATATTATCTCACTTGACTCCCACAACAAATAGGTATTGTTATTCCCATTTTATAGATGAGAAAATTGAAACAAATAGAAGTGTAAGTGACTTGCCCAGAGAGATACACCAAGTAGGTATCGGAGGCTGAATTGGAGCTTGAATCTTCTTAACTGTAGCCCAGCACTCTATCCACTGTGCCATTTGGATCAGAAGGCTTGGGTCTGAGTCCTGGTCATGATTTTTAATTGCTGTGTGACTTTGAGCAAATCACTTGATTCTCAGGACCTCAGTTTCCTCATCTGTAGAATGGGAAAATTTTCTCTTCCTTTCTCAGAGTCAAAGAGAAAAAAGTGTTTGCAGACTAAAGTGCTCTTTAGTTTTTAGCTTATTATTTAGCTTTTTTTTTTTTTACAATTTATAAGATGACAGGAAGTGAAATATAAAATAATCAATTTCTGATTAAATTTCCTGCAGAACTAGGTGGTGGGTAGCTTCCTGATACTCATCTGATGAATCCTATAGGGAACTGTCTACTCAGTCTGATAATGTTAATATCTTCCTTGTAACAGCTGTTTAAAACACCTCTATTGTGTTTATACATTGTTGGGGTGGATAAAGCAAACACTAACTCTGGAATCAGGACCTGGGTTCCCATTCTACCTCAGACCCTTCCCAGCCTCCCAGTGTGGTCCTGGGCAGTCCTATAACCACCCTCAGCCTCAGTTTCCTCATCTATAGACTGGAGCTGATGATAACTTTAACAGTTGATCTTCAAAGGTTTTTGTGAGGCTCGAAAGAGATACTATTTTGTAAATCACTTTGCAATACTATACAAATATCATTAATCATTATCTTGTATTATATAGTATTGGGCAGTTAAGAAAGTCTTACATACGTTATCTCCTTTCATCCTGGGTGACTTTAATGCTAGGCTCAGATTACCGGACTTGGCGGGGAGTCCTTGCGAGGAATGGATTTGAAAACAGCAACAGCAATGGTCATTTGCTGCTGAAGACTTGCTCATTGCATGACCTTCTCATCACCAACAATGTTTTCCATTTACCTAAACACAATAAAACTTCATGGATGCATCCTTGCAGCAAACATTGGCATCTAATAGACTATGTGATTGTAAGGAGAAGGGATAGACAAGATATGAGAGTGACAAAGGCAATGTGTGGTGCAGAGTGCTGGACTGATCATAGACTTATCCTTTCTAAGCTAAATATTTGCATTCATCAAAAGTGCTGCCCCCAAGGCAAAATGACTACCAGAAGAATTAATGTCAACAAATTAGAGCACTTCTCTGAGCGTGAACAGTTTATTGCTAACTTGGAGGGAAAGTTGAGCCAATACAGAGTTGTAACAGTAGAGTAGAAAAGGAGTGGGCAGCTTTCAGAGATTTGGTGCATTTGCTCTACATTTGCTCATCTGGGTCAGAATACTCACAAATACTAAGTCTGGTTTGATGAAAATGATGGGGAAATTCAGAAGCTGCTAAATTAAAAAGGAGAACTCCACAGGATTTAGCAGCAAGATAGTTCATCCACCTCTAAGAAGGCAGCATTTAATTCCATCAAAAGCAAAGTACAAGCAAAACTTAGAGAGATGCAGGATTCCTGGCTCAGTAAGAAGGCAGATGAAATTCAGTTTTATCCTGATAGTAACAACCTAAAGCACTTTTATGATTCCCTGAAAGCTATTTATGGACCAGAAACCTATGGTATATCAGAACTACTCAGTGCTGATGGAGTCCCACTGATTAGTGATAAGGACATGATCCTAGAGAGATGGACTGAACACTTCCATGGTGTTCTCAATAGACCATCATCAATCAATGCTAAGGCCACTGATCATTTACCACAGGTTGAAGTCAATCTCTCCTTACCTGAACTTCCAACTGAAGAAGTTTTGAGGTCCATTAGGTTCCTTTCATGTGGCAAAGCACCTGGCACTGATTGTATTCCAGCTGAGATTAACAATGTAGGGGGACCATTGCACATACAAAAGCTGACTGAAATTTTCCAGGTTATATGGCAAGGGGGAGGTTATACCCCAGGAGTTCAAGGATGCCTCCATTGTCCATCTCTATAAAGGCAAAGGGAATAGATTGTCCTGTGATACTCACAGGGTGGTCTCTCAGTAACTGCTGATAAGATTCTTGCTTGGGTCCTCTTTAATAGGCTGATCTTTCACCTGGAAGATGGTCATATACCTGAGAGCCAATGTGGCTTCAAAAAGGGCCGAGAAACAGTCGATACGGTGTTTGCCGCCCAATAACTCCAGGAAAAATGCCAGGAGCAGAGCAGAGGTCTGTACATAACGTTTGTAGATCTGACCAAGACTTTTCACACTGTTAGTCATGAGGGCTTATGGCAACTATGTCAAAGTTTGGTGACCCAGAGAAGTTCATCAGTACTGTATGTCAACTTCATGGCATGTTTGCCTGGGTTTTGGATAGTGGACAATGCTCTCGTGCCTTCCCAGTCATCAATGGAGTGAAACAAGGTTGTGTGTTTGCTCCTATTAGCATGATGTTTTCAGTCATGATGTTAAATGCTTTCAGTAAGGATGAACAAAGCATCAAGGTCAGCTACCCTACTGATGGTAAATTCTTCAATTTGAAAAGGCTACAAGGCAAGACCAAAGTGGAGGGAGTGCTGGTGCATGATTTTCTGTTTGCTGTTGATTGTGCACTCAATGCAGCCTCTGAAGCTGAGATGCAACCAAGTATGGATCAATTCTCTGCTGCTTGTGCTAATTTTGACCTAATGATTAATACCAAGAAAACACAGGTGCTCCATGAGCCACCACCACACCATTCATATGTGGAACTATCAATTACAACAAATGGAGAAGTTTTGAATGCTTTGAATAAGTTCACTTACCTTAGTAGTGTACTTTCCAGGGACATTGACAATGAGTTTGATGCATGCATTGCCAGAGCTAGCTCAGCGTTTGGGAGGCTCTGAAGAAAAGTTTGGGAGACAAGAGGTATTAGAATGACTACCAAACTGAAGGTCTACAGAGCTGTGGTGTTGACCTCATTGTTGTATGTGAAGCATGGACAGTCTACCAGCACCATGTCAGGAAACTGAATCATTTCATTTGAACTGTCTTAGGAAGATTCTAAGGATCAACTGGCAGGATAAGGTACCAGACACTGAAGTCCTTGCTCAAGCTGAATTGCCAAGTATTCAAACTATGGGCTGGCCACATTGTTTGAATGCAAAATGTATGCTTGCCAAAAAGACTATTTTACGGAGAACTCACATGGGGCAGGCGATCACATGGTGGTCAGAAGAAGAGATAGAAGGACACTCTCAAGGTTTCTCTCAAGAACTTTGGATTTGACTGTGCAACATGGGAGGCACTGGCACAGAACCGTTCAGCATGGTGTGCCCACATCAGAAAAGGTGCTGCGCTCTTTGAACAAAGCAGAATTGAGACAGCACAAAGTAAACATAGGATAGTCAAATTTGGAGTAACCACCCCAAATGCTCACATGGATTATCTGTGCCCAATCTGTGGTAAAGCATTCTGAACTCATATTGGTCTGATCAGCCACAGTTGGACACATTGAAACTTGAGTTTATCATGGTGATGTCATTTTGGTCCTCTTTGAAAATGAAGGACAACAACCAACCAACCTTTCAGCCTCAAAGCAATTCTGGTGAGGGATGTAGAGAATGACTATAATGTCTGATATTGGTTATACAGAAAGAATAATAATAGTCACAGCTATCATTTAAATAGCACTTTAAGGTGTGCAAAGTACTTAGCAAAGATTTCATTCGATGCTCATAGTAATCCTGGCAGAAAAATACTATTATTTCTCCCATTTTATAGGAGAGGAAACTAAGGTGAAGATGGCTAAGTGGTGAAATAGATAGAGCATTGGACCTGAAGTCAGGAAGACACATCTTCTTGAGTTCAAATCCAGCCTCAGACACTTACTAGCTGGGTGACCCTGGACAAGTCATTTAACCCAATTTGCCTCAGTTTCCTCATCTGCAAAATGAACCGAAGAAGGAAATAGCAAACCACTCCAGTATCTTTGCCAAGAAAACCCCAAATGGAGTCGTAAAGAGTCAGACACCTCTCAAACAACTGAACAACAAAGTAAGGCAGATAGTAGTTAAGTGACTTGTCCAGGGTTACACAGCTAGTAAGTGTCTAATCAGGGTTGGACTCAGATCTTCTTGACTCTAGGCATATCTCTGTATCTACTTTTCTATCCCAGAGAATTACAGGTTGCTGACAAGAGAAAGGACCTCACAGAGCATTTGGTTCAAACTCTTTATTTTATTTGTGAGAAAACTAAAGCCCAGAACTGCTCAGGATCAAATGGTTCATTCTCAGCAGAGCTGGAATTGGAACCCAGATCCACTAGTCTGAGTTCCATTTCACCACACACTGTGTCATGCAAGGGAATAAGGATAGGTACTAGACTTGTCCTCTCCCTTTTATGGTGAAATTATGATATAATCACACAATGAAACTCCCTCTACTAATTCGAGTCAGTACCTTGTCTGCAATTTATAGTCTTGTAGAGTTGTCTGAGAGATTACATGACTGGCCTAGGGTCATATAGCCAGTATGTGTCACAGGCAGCACCTGAACCCAGCCTGTTGTCAACATGGCTCTAACACTGGTACTCTCTGACTTCAGGCCCAATGAGAGCAAAATGAAGTCGTTGAGAGTTACTAAGCATTTAACAAAGGGGATTGACTTTGCCCCAGCACAGCAAGAATATGTAATAAGTGGCCAGTCAGCTCCTCTGGATGTCACCGAGGTTAGGTGTCTCATGATCTTAGGCACCCTTCTTGTCTGAGAGGAACAGACTCCATGTGGCTGGGAATTTTCATGCCCTTAGATGACCCCGAAGCTGCTGGTTGAAGAAGCTGGAGCCAATTGGGTCCCAGGGGCAACTTCTACCACACAGGTCCTACTGACTCTGAGGTCAGCTCTCTCTACCCACTACAACACATTCTCTCTCATGTACCATAGAAGTCCAAGCCAAAATAGCGCACAGTCATGTGTAGCTGCGTGACTTGTGGCCGAGCAGATGTGTTGATTAGAGGGTAGCTCGTCCTCATGACTCACCAGGTCAATGCCCAGTCAAGTTTAATTTTTTCCACTGTGACTTAGGATTATCTTTGGATAATTCTGATGCCCTACAAAGATATATAACCAATTATGCTCCAGAGCATGGTTGCATGGGATGACTGGTGATTTCACCAGTATTAGGAGCTACTAGGTTCAGAAAATCTATACCTTCTCTGCATTTTGTAGTCTGAAGAAGCTGACTGGAGACCCTCAAGGTGAAAAGATTTGCACAGCAGGGTCACACAGCCAGTATCTGTCAGAGCTGGGACTTGCACTAAGGTCTCCCTGCATTTGAGGCTGGTTCTCTCCATAGCCACAAGCATTCTTTATGTGACTGCATGGATTTATAGGAATTCTATCCAAAGGGACAGTGTAATTTCCTCTTGCTTGGAGAGGAAGGACCACAAATTCTGGGAGGTGGTGTAGACTGCTCACAATCTTGAGCATTTTAGGGAAGGGCAGAAACATGAAGGGATGAGCAAATGGAAGTGAGTTGGCAAACATGGTGGGTAATGAGAGAGAGGGAGAGAGAAGCCTCTGCAGATGCTTGTGATGCAGATTCTGAGACTGATTGCCTGTGTCCCGACCCTTCTGAGTGACTGAAAAAGATGAACTCCTTCCAGCTTCTTTTACCCGCTTCTGTGGCAGCTGTTTATTTCTATTTCCTGATTTTTGTTTCATACAAATAGATCTCCAATCCTCATGGCTTGTAATGCACATACATATCTGTGGCATATATCCAAATATATTCACACAAACATGCATGTAGAAAAGAGAGTAAATGGAGGACACCATTGACTAGCTGAAAATACACAGAATTTATTTACATCCAAAATTTAAATCTCTGTCTAAAATATTAAGTTTTCTTTCTAACCCGAAGCTCCATGAGTTGAAAGTAAAAGAAAAATTTTATTGGCATGGTTCTCTTGCTGTTCAGTTGTTTCAGTCATGTCTGACTCTTTGTGACCCCATTTGGGGTTTTCTGGAGTAGTCTGCCATTTCCTTCTCCAGCTGATTTTACAGTTAAGGAACTGAGGCAAACAGGGTTAAGTGACTTGCCCAGGATTACACAACTAATAAGTGTCCGAGTTTGGATTTGAATTCAGATCTTCCTGACTCAAGACCTGGCACTCTATTTACTGTACCAGCTAGCATGATTCTATAGGATAAGTAATGGACTCATTATTTCATTGGTATAAGTGAACTATAATAGGCAGATAGGGGGAATAGTGGAGAGAGAGCTGAGTGTGGAGTCAAGAAGACCTGGGTTCAAATCATGCCTCAGACGCTTACTAGCTATGTGACCTTGGGCAAGTCACTTAACCTGTTTCCTCAGTGGTACAATGGCAGTAATATTAGCACCTACCTCACAGAGTTGTTTTGAGAGACACATTTGAGAAGTGCCTGAAATATAATAACCGCTTAATAAATGCTTGCTACCTTTCTTCAATGAATGAGGAAACTCCAGTTGCCAGAGCAGGTCAATACTTCTCCACATTAGCTTATAGCCTTAGAGAACTGCCTAGAGTATTCATGAAGTTAAGTGACTTACCTAGGGTCATACTGCCTTGTAGATATCAGAAGCAGGACCTGAACTCAGCTCTTCCAATTCTCCATCTACTGTGCCACTATATGTCTAATTTTTTCATAATCCCCTGTAGTAATAAAGAGATGACCCAAGTAGGAGGACTGATCTACCCCTTAGCCAGTTCTGGGTCATCCATTATGGTAATTAGAGCCAAGTGTGACAATTTAAACATAGGTACTTCAGACTAATCTCCTATCTCCTGGCAAGGGACCTAGTAGGATGGGGACTGAAAGTCAGGCATCTGGGGACACTAAGAGAGGAGAGAAAGGGGGTGGACTGGGAAAAGGAGAAGGAAATAAGAGCCATTTTCCACCCTAAATCTAAAACCCCTGCTAGAGAGTAATACCTTCTGATAATGTTGTTTAGTCATCTTGGTTGTGTCTGACTCTATTTACCCCATTTGGTATTTGCTTGGCAAAGATACTGGAGTGCTTTGCCATTTCCTTCTCCAAATGAGGAAACTGAGGCAAACAGGGTTAAGGGACTCCCCCAGGGTCACACAGCTAGTAAGTATCTGAGGCTGGATTAGAACTCAGCAATATGAGTCTTCCTGTCTCCAAGGCCTGGCCCTCTATGCCCAGCACCCTGGGCTGCCACTCTGGTTATACATATAATCCTAACAAGAGTTCCCATTTATTTAGTCTATGGTTTACAAAAAGTGGCTTCCTCTCTCTTCTGGGATGAAATAGGAAGTCCTTGGTGTGGCTTTTAAAGCCCTCCAGCCCTGGACCTTCCAGTCTTGCTACACTTCACTCCCCTCCAGGCTCTCTACAATCAAACTACCCTGTCTGACTGGTTGTTCCTCGTACATGTCACTCACTCACCTTGGCATTGACCATCCCTCATGCCTGTAAGGTCCTCCCTCCTCTTGGCTTCTTAGTTTCCCAGATCCCACCTTCTATACAAATCCACTATACTCTCCTGTCCCCCCACACCCCCACCCCTCCTCTTCTTCCAACACTACCTTCCATCCACTTTGGAGAGACTTTGCATGTGCGTAGTTGTAAGGGCATTCACTGTAGGCAGCATTCACCAGTCACGACTCAGGTAAACTGCGGGGAGACTGGTAAGGCATGAACAAGGTGGCGCTGGGAGGAAGGGCTCCGCCCCTGTTTGGCTCAAGGCTATTTTCCTGGGCTTTTCAGAGAACAAAGAAGCCCAAAAATGCTTTTCTTTCTTGGGGCTACGTGTCTGCCCTGGGCAGTCCTGGTTTAAGGTAAATTACTTCCTTATAAGGGCAAACTAATTGCTGATAGGCTCACTTGGGGCACTGGTGTCAGAAAAGAGATAAAAGCACCTCTCCTTCTTACTCTCTTGTCTCCTGCCTCGGGCATTGCTTACAGCCAAACCCCCCCAAGGCCTGCCCGCCCCTGCTGGTCAGATAGGCTGGTGGGTCCGAGAGATCCGGCCCGGACTCCTGGGTCCCTAACACAGTTACCTGTAAGCAGTCTCTGCTATCAGAGTGTGAGCTCTTTGGGGACCAGGAGAGTTAGGGGTTTTCTTGTATCCCCAGTGTTTAGCTCAATGCCTGGCACGTAATAAATACTTCATAAAGACGTGAGGACTGAGGAAGGCCCTGTGTGTCAGACATTTACACTTTTCACAAGAAGAAACTGAGGCTCCTAGTGAGATTAAGTGACTTGCCCTGAGTCACATATCTAAATAATTGGTAGTGCTGGGACTTGAATCTAAGACCTCTGACGTCAAGTTCTGGGCTCTTTCAATAAGAAATTTCAACAAGCAATGACAAGGTTATCCTCAGCAGCTGATGTCAACAGAAAGGAGTGACTTAGTCAAGGAAAGATTACCAGTTATCATTGCTGTCCATATTTGTTTGCCAAAGGTGCAAATTCAGGAGAACAAAGAACCTTGATCCAATCTATGAAAATACTACAGTCATATAGGGAAGGATGGGTAGTTAGGTGGCACAATGCTGGGCATAGAAGCAAGAATTTGTTTTCCTGAGTTCAAATCTGGCCTCAGACACTGGGCAAACTACTGAACCCTGTTTGCCTCAGTTTCCTCATCTGTAAAATAAACAGGAGAAGGAAATGGCAAACTACTCCAGTATCTTTGCCAAGAAAATCCTCAAATAGGGTCAGGAAGAGTCTAAAACATGACTAAAACAACTGAACAACAAACAAGGATGATTCTTAGACTACATGTTTAGGTACCCTGGCTAAAACTATCATTGAGGAGAAAATGTTAATGAAGTGTATGAGTGGAGGGAAAAAGCATTTCCTGGGGCATAGGGAACTGTCCATGAAGTCAGGAAGACCTGGGTATGAGTCCTGCCTTTAAGCTGTTTGTGTGATCCTGGAAAGTCACATCTTTTCAGTCCCCTCTCTCCCAGTCACCTCTTCAAGATTATCAGTTACAGACCTGAGTTCAAATTTGACCTCAGACATTTACTATCTGTCTGACTCAGAGCAAATCACTCAATTTCTGCCTGCCTCAGTTTCTTCATCTGTAAAACAGGGGAAAAAATAGCACCTACCTCCCAGGATTGTTGTGAAAATCAAACGAGATAATCTATTTATAACATACTTTGCAAACCTTAAAGGTCTATATAAATTCTCACTACTGTTATTATTTATCTTTTTGAAATAATGATAAGAAAACAGTGGAAAGACTCCCTGGATTTAGAGTCAGAGGGGTTGGAATCTCAGATCTGTGTGACCTTAAGTAAGTTATTTCTCCTTTATGGGCCTTAAAAAAACTCCTGTAAAATGAGGAGATTGGAATAAATGATCTCCAAGGCCTGTTCTAGATCAAGATCCTAGGATTCCTATCCAAGCTTTTAATAAAAATCTTTAGTTTTATTGCAAAAATGGAACAAAATATACATAGGTCTTGAATTGCCAAAGTAAAAAGGTAACCCTAGAATCTGAGGGCCAGAAAAATAACAGTTGGCATTTACACAGAGCGCTTTATATGTGCAATCTCATGCGAGACTCTTAAGACAGGTGTAGGGACCAGGCCTGGCATGTTTTTGGTATAAGGGACTTCCAAGTGAAGAAACTCCTTCTGATGCTACAAGTTTGTGCTTTCTTGGAGCTTATAATAAATAACCTTAGTGAGCTTTCTAGGACATAGAGAAAGTAAGGGACCTGTCCTGCTCAGTGTTACACAACCCCCAGTGTGTGTCCAAGGCATGACCGAGGGCTTTCTGGTTCTAGCCTTCCATCTACTACTATGCGATATTTTCTCTCTGTGAGACAGGTACTCATGGTACTCTTATCTCCATTTTGCAGATGAGGATAACTGAAGCTTGGAACAGCGCCCAGCGTCAAATGGTTAGTGTATCCTTTCCTAGTCCTCCTTAATCTTAGTGCCTTTCCCCTGAGATTAGTCTTGATTTATCCTGTTAAATATAACTTGTTTATCCATAGTTGTAATATACATATAATATATAATGCAAATATGTAATATTATCTACAGTCATCCCTTCCACATTACCACTTTCCTTATCGTGGTTTCGCTACGTCACAAGTTGGAATAAGAAACTAAATGAGAATTTTGGGGGAGTTTTGTGGAAGCTTTAACTGAAGGCCAGCAGGTGACACAGAGCCTGTGATCAAATACTTAACCCAAATTTTACGATACCCCATAAAAGAAAAATTTAAAATTACAAGAAACAAAGAAGAAAATCAGACTTCTCTGATATAAAGGGAGGACCAAAAATTTTTTATAAGGATTTTTCATATTGCAGGGACACTATGTCCCTTACCCCCACAATGTAGATGAGGTAACTGCTTATGTTTACATATAGGCATATCTGCATATCTATATATGGCTATGAGAATCTGTGTCTTATTTGTTCATAGTTTGCATCTTATCTCTATCATCAGACTATGAGCTTCTTATGAACAGTTCTATTGGTTTGGGTTTGTTTTGGTGGGGCAGGGTGTGAGTTGTGCCTTCCCCAGGGCTTAGCACAAAGCCTGGCACATAGTAGGTACTTAATAAATGCTTCACTGACTGTCTTACTTCTAACATACTGTCTCTCACTTTGAGCAGGAGAATGATGTGGTCAAAACTGCATATTATAAAAATAATTTTGCAAGATGCTTTAGAGAACATCAGGTCCAACCCCAATTAAAGATAAGGAGGCAGGCCCAGGGCAGTGAAATGATTGGCCTAAATTCACACAGTAGAACTAGGACTAGAATCCAGGTCTCTCTTTGTCTAGGTGAGCTTTCTTACCCTATATTGCATTGCCACCCTGAGGAAATGAAAGGAAATCTCCCTTCTATCGGATAGATAGCCCTTAATTTTCCAATTTACCATTAGCAAAAGGGGTAAAGAAGTAAGTCAGGGATTGTGCTTGGGATACTAGAGGTGAGATTTATACCACTGAAGAAAAGACATCACTTTTAATTATTTTCCAAAAAAGCAAGTTCTTTTTTTTTTTGGTATGCTTAGCAGATGTAAGTTTATTGCAGATAAGCATTTTTTTTTACCAGGTATTTCTTAAGCACCTACTATGTGCCAATCAATCCCCAAAACCATTTACTAAGTACCTACTATGTTCCAGACACGGCGCTAAATGCTGGGGCTACAAAAAGAAGCAAAAAATTCCTGCCTTCAAAGAACTCACAGTCTGGTCGGTTGTTGTCCTTTCTTCTCAAAGAGGACTAAAATGACATCACTATGTGAGAGTCAAGTTACTGTGTGTCCAACTGTGGCTGATTAGACCAACACAAGCTCAGAATGTTCTACCACAGGTTGGGCACAAATAGCCCATGTGAATATTTGGGGATAAATATAGGCATCTCGCATTTCTTTTGAGGTATTTAAATTCTGCTTTGCTCACTGAAGACAGCACCTTCTGTGATGAGGGCACGTATGCCATACGGAGTGGTCCTGTGCCACTGCCTACACACAATTCCACAGTTCTTAAGAGAGACCCTGAGAGTGTCCTTGTATCGCTTATTCTGACCACCATGTAAATCCCTGACCTCTGTGAGTTCTCCATAAAATAGGCTTTCTGACAAGCATACATTTTGCATTCCAACAATGTGGCCAGTTAATCAGAGTTGCAGCTGCTAAAATTATAAGTTATTACAATGTTTATAGGGTAGCTGGGGGGTGCAGTGGATAGAGTGCTGGGTCTGCCTGGAGTACGAAGATTCATCTTCCTGAGTCCAAATCTGCTCTCTGACATTTCCTAGCTGTGTGACCCTGGGCAAGTTATTTAACCCTGATTGCCTTAGTTTCCTCATCTGTAAAAGGAGCTAGGGAAAGAAATGACAAACTCCTCCAATATTTTTGCTGAGAAAACCCCAAATGGGGTCATAAAAAAGTAGGACACAACTGAAAGGACTGAATAACCAAAATAAAAATGTTTATGACCTTATTTTTTTGCCTTAAAGATATTTCTTGCCTATAAAAATGATTATATTGCCTGAACAACATTAAATCAGAATAACAAATGTAAATCTAACGTTTTTACCATGTGTAATCATAGCTTTATGTGTCATAGCCTTATGTTTAAAGTATCTTATATGACTGTACAGGATCTTGTCCATATACAGCAAGTGAAGGAAACCTTCAAAGCCATTCAGAGTAGGCAGCGTGATAGAGTAGAAATGCCGGTCAGAAGATCTGGGTTCAGATCTCTCTTCTGATCGATCCTTCATCCTTATGTGACTTTAGGCAGGTCACAGCTTTTCTGGGACTCATTTTCCTGATCTGTAAAAGGAGAGTGTTGGACTAGGTCACCTAGGGGTACCTTTCCCATTCTAGGTCTCTGATCCTGTGATCTCAGTTCTCTATAAGCTCATGGGATAATGTTGGTGATACATACTGAAGAAAAATAGGCACTAGGACATCCTCAATTACAATATTTCATATATATATATTCTACTAGCAGAAAACATTATATATAACATACAAATATAATATTACTATATGTAATAATATAATATGAACATTTCAAATCTTAAATATATCTATTCTGTAATATATTTCAACCTGAATAGTAACCAAATATGTTAATGAAACATAAAACTTCAAAAGCAGGGGAATGTGAAAGGACAAGGAAGACATTCAAGTTGATAATCTTTAAATTCTCCTTATCTACTGGCTTCTTCTTGGATACTTAAAGTCTCCCTCATTCTTAAAAATATTCCTCATTAGACCCTATTATCCCCTGTTAACTTCTCAGTCAGACTCCTAGAAAAAGCTGCCTATACTCAATGATTCCACTTCTCTCTTCACATTTACTTCTCACCCTTTTGCAGTCTGGCTTCCATGCCCATCACTCCACTGAAAATGCTCTCTCCGGAGGTACCACTGATCTCTTTGTGGTGCCTATGCTCTGGGATCCCTCTCCCAACCCAGTTTGGGTTCCCAAAGCAAGTTTATCTTTCTTTCCTCACCCTTCACCTCAAGGTTCTAGGTGTATTCCTGAGGAGTTGGAGACTTGTCTAGTACTACTGTTCATAGATTTATTAATATCAATTTGCTTTTGTAAAGGGAGATGTACTGAGAAGACAAAGCAAGAACCAAAAGAGAAAAGCCTCCCAATATGGGAGCATATTCTCCCCTAATGCCTTGTTACCTGGGGAGAGTGGTCTCAAACTTCAGGTGGTTGCTACTAAACATTTCTCCCACCAAGTTCCCTTTGGAATGTGTCATTAGCCAATCAATGGGTTATTTTCTGGCTTGCAGGGCGTGGTGTCTCAGGTGCAAGGTCAGTTCACTGCTGGGTTAAATCAAGCAGGTTGCTCCATTGAACTGGCTCCTCCTTTATCTGGGATGCTTTGACTACAAACCAATTGGGTATGGATTCCATCTGCTGGATCTCTGGTGGTTCTTTTGAGGTTCATAAGGTCTGTCCAATCTCTGATTGTCTAGTCACCTAAGGTCAGGAAGCAACACAGCCTAGACCCAATTAGTATGAATAATGTATCCTCTAAAGTGTTCACATGTGTTTGAATTCAGACTATTTGAAGTTGTAATTATATAAAGTATAACAATTGGTTCCAGGCCAATTGAAAATATGCAGTGTAAATTCAAATAATCCAACTACTTCAGGAGATAATTATTTGCACTAATTGAGAGCTAAATTATGTAGAGATTAAAACAGATTGGCGCCATGTATTCATGGCCACACTCTTTCACTTGGTTCCTCATGGGTTTAATTATAATTTCCTTGTTTTAGACTCCCAGATTTACATATTATCTTGATTGACTGAACAGTCATTTATTAAGGACCTATTATGTGGCAGTCACTATTCTAGGCACTGAGAACAGATAGACCAAATGATACACTTCCTGCCCTCAAGGAGCTTATATTCTACTAGAAGAAAGCAACTTTTACACACATAAGTAAACAAAAAAATATATATGATGGTAAAAGAGAAGAAAACAGTAAACATTAAATTGTTCAAGAAATAAAACTTGCAGTGGTAGGACACATACTTTACAGGGCACTCACATCTTACACTTACTAAATATTCAACAAATAAATATACTATACTTTATAATTAAACCCTCAGTGAAATCTCTTGTAGGAACCTGTAAAGCCAATCCTGGCAGCACACCTGAGTACTGCTGCTATGAATGATTTTAAGGGTCTAATCGAATAGTACAATGAGCTCTCTATTCAGCAATAAGTCTCTATTTAGTAAAGTAAAGGACAAATTCATAGCAACATAAGCAAAACATATCATCTAATACATAAATGTATCTTATAACACTCAGTATGTCTTATGGTGCATAGCATTAATCATCACATCCCAGTCTAGGGTCTGCCCTAGCACAACTTAAGGGATAGCAGAAAATACCACACCATCCATCCCTAAGCTACTGTAAGAAAAATTTCCTTAATCAATACACGGTGTCAAAGTAAAGTCATCTCTCATCTTGACTCAAGGCTGACTTCCTAACCCTATGGCTCCTCCTCTGTGGGCTGATCACTTCCAGCTCTTGCCTACTTTCACATGCAGGAGCTCTCTGCTCCTGCTCTTTGTTTCAGCTCATGGGGACTGTTCCATTACAAATTCTTCCTGCTTTTAGTAGATGGCAAATTTCAGGGGTTGCTGCTTTCAGTTTCTGTTTCTAGGAAAACAAAACTTAACAGGGCTACAACATTATTTATACATATTACCAGCACCATCATCTCAATTTACTCATAAAGACCAACAGACAGGGCTTCTGTCTGAGAAATCAGCACAGATCAACAGACAGAGCTTCTGCCTGAGGAATTAACACAGATTAATAGGCAGGGCTCCCAACATCACAAACATTCTTTCTGTTAGGCCTCCCCACAAGCAAGTTCCCCAAGCACTCTCATGCCCATTTTGCTCTCTTAGCTCTGCTTCTCTCTCTGCTTCTCTAAGTTCTGCTTGTCTCTCTACTCTAAGCAATATGATATATATATATATATATATATATATATATATATATATATAT
>CM053771.1:85547319-85563791 GCA_028658325.1 Potorous gilbertii | reverse complement strand
AGCTTCCACTGCTCCAAACTTTGTTGGGAGTTCCTTTTTACAGGTAATTTATGGGCTGTGGGTTTGGAGCTAGCATATGTGAATCTTTCTACTCTGCCATCTTGACTCCTCCCCCCTAAACATTTCAAAAGTAGAAAAAAAGTTTCCCTGAAATATTGACCCTCATCCCAAAAGTCACCAATAACCTCTAACTCCAATGATCTGAAAAGAGTACGGGAAAGTTTGACAGTGCCTGAGCTTGTTTCAATGATAGTATGGTATAGAAGGGAGAGGTTGATGTTTAGAATTGGATTTTTGGAAAGAAACCATAGAGTAACCAAGAGAATATGGACTGACATGGACACAAGAGCAAACAATATAGGGCAGTGGTGTCTAACTCAAATAGAGGTTGAAGCCACTAAATTCTAAATAAGGACTTCTGCTGCCAAATATTGACTTATAAAATCACACGTGTTTATCTCTCTGTATTTTTATTGGCGTATCAACACAGTAAAATCAGGAAGGAACTATATCTAGCTAATACATAAAAGAAAACAAGTTATTGTTATGGATTTGATCATTTGTTTGAATAATAAGAATATCTAATATTTATATAGTTGTCCTATGTGTCAGGTATTACACTTAGCACTTTGTAATTATTATTTCATTTGATTCTCATAACAACCCTGGGAGGTACATGGTGTTATTATCCCCAACGTACAGAGAAGAAAATTGAGGTAAACAGAGGGTATGTGACTTGTCTAACATTACCCAGTCATTAAGTGCCTGAGGCCAGATGGAACTCAAGTCTTTCCTGCTCCAGGCCTACCACATACAAACCAGGTCGGAACTAATTACAGATAAAAAGAAGCATGCAGTTTTATGTTTTTAATATTGAATAGATTCCAAATCATATCACCACAAAAAGATTCAAAATTAATTTAACATTGTTTGATAGAAACATGGTGTCTTTTTGCTGAGAACTGTTTTTATCAATATTGGGCATAAACTTTTGTGATAATTTTTACCATACATGATAAATGTTCATTTGTTAATCTTGCCCTATTTTGAACTTTTGATAGTTTTAAAAATTGAAAATAACTGCTCACATAGATATGTCCCATCAAACGTTGCTAAGATTCTTGAAGCAAATACACACATTTCAACAAAATGTCTTGGCAAGTAAGAGTAAAAGTCTGGAACACTAACTCGATTATACTTTTAACACTATATTACGCTGAATTTCAACAAGTTCTACTTGATGTTACTTTACACTTTCTCAACACACAAAAAAAAAAATGGAGTGTGGAAAAGTAAAAAAAAATTGTTTTCACACATTTAAAATCTTTCAGATCTGAATAGTAATTCCGGAATATTCGTGAAACACTTGCTGAAATTACAAGAACCAAATGACTCAATAATTTTTACATGTAAGAAAATGAGTCAAATCACAATTTTTAATTGCCTTTCCCAAAGATCAAGTTTGATATTAAATGTTTTCATGTATTAATACATAAATGTTGCAATCTGATTTTGACCCTCAAGTTTTAAGTTCTACTCACTTGAATGTCCTGTACTACATACAATGAAAGCTAAATCCTGAAACCAGTACTCATTAAGGTTTTTTGTGACTCTGTAAGGGCAAGCAAAGTAGGATCTTTTGCTGTTTTTGCTTTACCATAAGCAAGAAGTATAATGTTTCTGTTTATTCCAGGATCCAGGGCCATTGAGATTTGTAAGGCCAAGGATACTAGAAGGGCAGTTATTATAATGGCAAGCAAAATAGCATCTTTTGCTGTTTTTGTTTTAGCACAATTAAGTGCCTCTGATTGAATCTTGCCTTTATCTATCAAGAGTCTTTACAAGGAGTAAAGTACAGAAACAAAAGTTTCTTTGACTAGAAACAGTATATGTATTTGTACTGTTAATTATTTTTAATGTGACTAAAGATCTTCCTCACCCATTAATGGGCCTGCCCATCAAGGGGAGTTTGATTACAGAAGATTTGTGGGAAGGCCCAAGTCTTTTGTTAATGAGGCACTGGTTCTCAAGAGTTGTGATGCCCTCTGGCTCTAAAAAAGTTATAAGTACTCTTGGGTTGAGGTTTTACTTTGGGGCTTACTGATTGAAAGTGTTTGTTGAGTTGCTTTAAGGAGCCCACAGTTTTAAAAACCAGATGTTAGTGCTTCCCTCTCTGGGGACTATGGTCAGACAGTTGGGGTCCAATTG
Source organism: Potorous gilbertii (assembly GCA_028658325.1). Classification (NCBI taxonomy): domain Eukaryota; kingdom Metazoa; phylum Chordata; class Mammalia; order Diprotodontia; family Potoroidae; genus Potorous; species Potorous gilbertii. The sequence continues at coordinate 85,561,583 of CM053771.1, read as the reverse complement.
TCTGTTGAATTCAGTCAGAGGAAGTCATGTCTTTTGATCTTTGATTTCTCTGTATTTTCTTTGAAATTGAGAGTTGCTGACTCCCCTGAACTAGGTGAATGGTTGGTTAAAGGAATAATATATGTGCTCGATGAAAGTGATTGTTAACCCCTTGAAAGTTGCTTTCCTTTTATGAATGCAGACCTAAGAACCTGTGACAGCACACCCCCCTATGTATGTTGGGATGCTAACTGTTATAGGTCTTGCTTCTAAAAAACAATTTGATTTTATGGTGAAATTCCTTAAATCACTTTGGAAATTTAAGACAGGAAAACCAGCAAACTTCAGTGTGATAAGGTATATCTTCTTGCTCACTTTCAATTTTCAAGAGTAATGAAGAAAATCATCATTGATTCAGTCCTCAAGACTGTATAAAATTGACTTTTTTTTTAAAAAAATAAATCAGCACATGTTCCGTTTTCACTATTTTAAGCACAACACTTCCTGGTGTATAACACAGTAAACATGAAACTTACTATCAGGAACAATTTCAATCTGCTTAGCCAATAATTTGGCTACAAATCTGTTTGACTTCCCTTCCATTGCTGCTGGATCATCTGCTACACACATACACACATGCACACATATTTTGCTCATAGAAGATTATATTTTCCCTAAAATTCATGTACTTCTTTAAAAATATATTTACCTATTTGTAGTGTCATTAAGAGATAGAATATCAAGCAATTTTCACTCACAGTGTGCTTTTTGTCACATGCTCAAAAAATTAGTTATTTGAACCAATTAATTAATATTTTATTTTTGTCAATTGCAGTAGAAAAAAAATCAATTTTCTGATTTTGTTTCCATTGGTTTCAGAAGAAATTTCATTAATCATTCTGGCAAGAATGTTCTGGGGTAATGAAACATTCTGAAAAAATTTAGCTTTTTCAAGACAAAAAATTTTAGTGGCTTTCACCAGACTCCTTCACAAAATCCCTTGATTAAGATACTTTGAATGCTTAGCTCCAAGTTCTGAAATAATATAGATGGATTTGATCTCACTCTCACTCTTTTCATGGATTTTTGTAAATATTTTTGTTGTTTTTGAAATGCAGATTTCAAATATCTTAATTTATCTTCTCTTATTTTACTTAATTATTGAGTATACTCAGAATGATGGACTTCATAGTGGTATTTTAAATTATATCCCTTGAGGACTCTAATACTGGGTCTACAGATTACACATAAAATCTCATTTTTTTAACTTTAGAAGATCTAACTCCCATCTTGTCTGAAACATTCTGCATTCTTCTTTTATGGATCTTCCTTTACTGCTCTTAGAATGTGACATTTATACCCTTCCTACAAAATAAAAAGTAAAGTAAATAAGTTTAAAAACAAATAATTTGTAATCTTATATTTCTAACTAAAAATATATTTGTAATTTTTTTAACTTGCTTATGTTTTAGAAAAGACTCTCAGCCTGTTTTTAAAAATATTGTTGATATTGTTATTTTCTGTTTCTTATATCACCACAATATCCCATGTATCCTTCCCTATTTCCCTCCCCAAGAGCCTTCTCATATGGTATACAGTATTTTTTCTCTTAAAAATATTTTAAAGTAAGTTTTTATTAATAATTTCTCTCTTAACCTTTCTTACCTATAGTGTGTGTGTTCGTCCCTCGTTAACAAAGAAGACCATGCCATGAGAGAAATAATAACAAGACTTGCACTTGACTTTGTTTTGAGTGAGGGAGGGTCACCAGCCTCACTTCTCCAGAGTCATCTGAATCCAGTGACCAGATATTCATCAGGATAACTGGAGATGACGCAGGATGAGGGTTAAGTGACTTGCCCAAGGTCACACAGTTAGTGAGTGTCAAGCGTCTGAGGTGAGATTTGAACTCAGGTCCTCCTGATTCCTGCACTGGTACTCTATCCACTGCACCATCTAGCTGCCCCTAATATATGTAGTATATATGGTCTATAGTAAAGACACATTAAAGGCTAGCTAAGTGGTGCAGTGGATAGAGCACTAGGCTTAGAATCAAGAAGTCTCATTTTCATGAGTTCAAATGTGGCCTCAGACATTTACTAGCTGTGTGACCCTGGACAAGTCACTTTACCCTATTTGTCTTAGTTCCTCATCTGTAAAATGAATTGGAGAAGGAAATGCAGACTACTAAAAAAAATCTTTGCCAAGAAAACCCCTAAAAGGAATCACAAAATGTAAGACACAATTGAAATGATTCATCAACAAGATACATAGAATATGAAAGAATCAAATATAATTTCCTTCATCTCACTTAACATAGAATGAACTTAGAAGCCCACAGATCAAAACTATGGATCAGTTGCAATAAATCAACTCAAGAATTGTATTTAAAAAGAACATTGAGTGTGAAATTTACTTATGTAGGCGGCTCAAAGCCTTCCTTCACTAGGCTACATAAGGAATCAATTAGCATTGTGTGAGAGACAGGACATGCCATGAAAAGAACATCAATTGAAGGAAGAGATGGTACCCATCCCGCCCCCACCCTCCCTTATCCCTTTCATTTTCTTTTACTTTCTCAGAAATAATAGTGTCTCATCTGCTTAGTATCCATATTAGCATACTGTCCACCAACAAGGTACTTCACCAACATGAATGCAGCTTTGGTTTACCTAAGAAGGCCACCTAACTCACAAGATGCTTCAATGCTGCACAGAAAGGTTAGTCCCCATGTATAGAAATGTAAGGCATGTTCAGTGTGCCACAAGGCACTAAGTCAAATGAAAATATATCATTTACAGCTACTTGTAAAAAAAATTTGACATTCCTACTTTTTATTAATAGATCTTCAAATACTAAAAATATTGCAAAGTTCTTTATAACAAATACTTTTTCTGCATTTTCTAAAAAAAAAAAGCACAATACCAAACAGATTACGATTTGCAAAGACAGAAGCAGGCTATGAACTGAGAGATTTCTAGGGTTGTTTTGCCATTTTGCTCATGTGTTTATGTAACGTTCTGACTTCTGCCTTCCATGTGCCACAAACTTGTCTCTAATTTTTGCTACATATGCCAAAACTGGAACTCCCTCCTATTATGCCTCTCCCTACAACCCTACTCAGAGCTTCCTCTAGCAAACTTCTTGTACAAACTATTATTATTGTATAAACTACCTCCTCACCACCTCCTCCCACCTATCATCTCCCTGCCTCCTCCAAAATTACCAAAAACAACTAGATATTTGAGAATGGAAAATTATTATTTTAGAACTGTAACCATGCTAATAAATACTAACAAAAGAGCATTAATAAACACCATAATAAATAATTTATTTTTATAATCACAAAACTCCATTCAAAAAAAATTTTATGCTTTTCTGTTTTAAAATGTAATCTTATCTATGTTTTGCTGTATTTTTATTTATTCTGTCAAATATTTTAATCTGGCATGGCTCACACTTGGGGAATGTGGTGGTTCACGAGCAGCATCTATGACACCTCTGATGTAGAGAATTGGTCAACACAATGAACAAGGGTTTTCCAGCCCAGGAAATTGAAATTGAAACCTCTGAGGAAGGAGAAAGTGTTATAACAAATTCTACAGGACCTCAGAAATGAGAATGATGTAACACCAAGGATCTATATGTAGCTTGAATGTCACATGACTGCCCATTCTTACTCTCTGGCTTGATCCATTGACCAAAACTGCACTCTTGCTGGTAGGTATGGTGTTCCTAGAATGAAGCATACCACATTACTGTGACTCAAAATCTCTCTTAAAGTTCAAGGAGTAACATTAGTATGGGTGGATATATGGATGCACTCCTATTATTCATCACCTTAGATCTTGAGCCCCGACTGTTGCATTTACCATTTGCACAAAATCATGACACCACTAACTCTTAAATATAAAATATTTAATAAATTATAAAGCAAAAGCAATACTAATCATAACAATAGAAAGCAAAAGCAAGAATAACCATAACTTTTATTCAATATTTGGTGCAGGGGATAAAGCACCAACCCTGGAGTAAGGAGTTCAAATCCGGCCTTAGACACTTACTAGCTGTGTGACCTTGGGCAAGTCACTAAATCCTCTTTGCCTCAGTTCCTCATCTGTAAAATGAGCTGGAGAAGAAAATGGCAAACCATTCCAGTATCTTTGCCAGGAAAACCCCAAATGGGTCATGACGAGTTGGACATGACTGAAATGACTCAACAACAGCAATTATTCAACAGAAAATGAGAGCAGAATATTCATCATATAAAAATTCATTCATAAATCTGAGTCACATTCTTCCATCAATGCACAAAGTATCCATGGAGGAGGGTAAGCACATACAGAAGCCTTGCAGGGAAAACCTGAATGAGAAAACCCATGTGCCTGGTGAATCTTACAACTCTGCTACAAGCTTTGATGTGCAAGAGGCTGCAATGAAGGGATTTCCTTTGGTCTCTTCAGGGACAACCGACAATAAATGAAGCCATTTCTTGTTAGCTTCTACTCTTCTGATCTTTACTCTTCTGCTCTTCAAAGCTGCTCCTCTTCTAATACCCAGATAAACATGTGACAAACTCTTTTCACTTGCAGCAAGTCTCAGTGGGATGATGAGAAATGTGTTATAACCTTTTGGTGGCAAGAAATATCTTTAAGCCAGAGAACTTCCAAGCTCTTCTAATCTTCAAATAGAAAGGAATTCTGCTTTGTCTAATCAGCTCCAAGCTTCTTCTTACAGCACGGCTCACAGCAAAATAGATAGAAAGCCTATCTTTTCCTTCAGCTTTTCTCTTTTAAAGTAGAAAGTGGAATTTGAGGGGAACGTAGGCACTCTTGAAAGGTTCAATTCCCCCCACTTCTGGTTCTACATGGTATCAGAGAGCAGTAAGCTCAATACCTAATCCTATAGCATCAGGATCCAGATTTCAGCTAATGAACTTCCAGCAATTGCTCCAATATTTTTCAGTCAATCAGCAAAGTGATTTCTTTTCTTCCAATCAGCAAGCTCCCAGCAAAGTGGCTGAAGAGTCCATTGTATCAGATGGAAGTTTGATCTGTCTCCTTTTGCTAGCTTCCTGTGACTCCTTCTGTTCTCACCTCACTCTCTTGTCTCTTCCTATAGTTTCTTCTCAGGCTTCTTACCAAACTCTAATGCTTCAAATCAAGGTCTACTGGTTGTCAGTGATTTTCATCTATGGGCCATGTTCTTCAAAGACTGACTGACTAACTGACCTACAGGGGCTAGTCCCTAAACCAGGAAATAAAAGCTTGACTCTTAATTAATAATGGGTTTTCAATATAATAGAAAATAATTTCTCTCAACTTACATAAATAAAACTACCAACCATTCATTGCAGAAATAGAGACTTAACTAATTGGATAAATGTCAGTTGACAAGCATTTATTTAGCATTTACTATGTTCTAGGCACTGTACTAAGTTCAAAAAAAGGCAGAAACACAATAAAACAACTGTACTCTGTCTTGAAGAAACTCACATTTGAATGGGGGAGACAACATTTAAAAAACCATGTGTATAAAAGATATAGCCAGTGAAGATGTAATGTAGTCTCTGAGGGCAGACTAGCAATGGGGAAAACTGAGAAAGACCTTTTGCAGAAGGTAGAATCTAAGCTGAGTCTTGAAGAAAGCCAGGTAAGCCAGAAGGAGGAAATGAGGAGGCAGAGTATCCTATATGGGAGTGACAGTCAGTGAAAAAGCACAGAATTGGGAGAGTTATTTGTGAGGAACAGCAAGGAGACCAGTGTAGCTGGATCATGGAGTGAATGGAGGAAAGTAAAGAGTAAAGACTAAAAAGGTGGGAAGGGTCCCATTTGTGAAGGAATGTAAAAGGCAAAAAGAGGATTTTACATTGGATCCTGGAGGTAATACGGAGTCACTGAAGTCTACTGAATAAGAGAATGACACAAAGACCAATTTGACAGTTGAGTGAAGAATGATCTGTACTGGGGAGAGACTTGGGATGGAGAGGTCAACCAGAAGGCTACTGTAGTACCCTAGGTATGAAGTGATGACTACCTGCAACAGTGATAGTAATGTTGGAGGAGAGAAGGTGGTGTATACATAACATATCATGAAGGTATAAATAACAGGGATCGATAATTGATTGGATGTTAGGGATGAGAGGTGGTGGGGGGTTGAGGATGATACCTAAGTTGTGAGTCTAGGTTACTGGGAAAATGGTGGTGCCATCAGTAGTAATAGGAAAGTTTAGAAAAAAGGAAGGGTTTGGAGGGAAAAGGATAATTAGTTTTATTTGAGACACTTTAACTTTGAGATATCTACAAGCCATGCAATTTGAGACATCCAAGAAGCAGTTGAAGGGGAGATGCTAAAGCCCAGAAGGGGGATAAGTTAATAAGAGAATCACCTTCATCAGTATGATACTTAAACTCATGGGAATTAAAGAGATCCCTAAGCAAAATAAAATAGAGAGGAAAAGAGGACTCAGGACCAAGGCTTGGGAGATAGACATAGTGGGCATGATCTGGATGAAGAGCCATCAAAGGAGATTGAGAAGGAGTAGTAACAGGTTCCTTAGGTAGAAGAAGAAGCAGGAGAACAGTGTCATAAAACTCTGGATAGGAAATAATTTTCAGAAGAAGAATGATTAACAGCATGTCATGTTAATTTAGATGGACAGATCTTTCCCATTCCTTAATAGGCCCATGTGACCTACCTGGGTCATATGGAAGTCTGAGTCACCTGAAGCCTGTGCCTGGAGGAGTTTGCTGAATGAGTGGAGCAGGAAGGGGGGGGCGCGGTCAGTGAGTCAGAGCATCAGAGCTAGAAAGGACAGAGAAAGCAGGCAACTGGCTGTGAGTGAGAGAAGGGCATTTTGCTTAGGGGAGTCTATATACACATATATTTATGTCTAATGGTGACCATCTTTAGGGCCGTGGGAGGTGGAACAAAGTTCCATTATTATTATATATTTTAAATGAATAGCAAGTTGTACACGATACATTTGCAGTTTCACGTACAACCATCTTTTTTCTCCCTATTCTGCTGTTATAGAAATGTCTGTTTTATTTCTTAAATTCAAAATAAAATAATTATAAGTTGTAGAGAAGGTTCCAGTCTACATTGGTTGAAGCAATTCATTACTGGGGACTCTGAACAAATATATATACAAAGGATATATGCATACATATTTTATTAAAGAGAATCTTTAGGGATTCCTTCTCCAATAGAATGGAAGCTCTTTGAGATAACTTTTGTCTTTGTATCTGTACCTAGCGCAGTGCTTGACATGTAACAGGTACTTAATAAATGCTATAAATATAGTAATCTAAAAAATTGTTCATGGGAAGACATGAATTGATGCAGAATGAAGTAATTAAGAAGCAGCAATATAAATAATGGCTGCAACCATGTTTACAAAAGATTGATCAATAAACATGTATTAATCACCTGCTATGTGTCAAGTACTTTGCTAAATTCTGGGGTACAAAAAGAGGCAAAAGACAGTCTCTGTCCTCAAGGAATTTATCATCTAAAGGATTAACAATAAATGAAACTAAACTCTGAAAGACTGCAAGAACCAGTAATGGTCTTAGAAAACAGATAATGAATTATCTCCTCCTGGTAGAAAGCATGTGTCTTATTTGGTGACTATGTCAATTGTTTTTACTGTTTTTTTTTTATTACAAAAGATGATCCAGAATTGAGGATGATGGAAAAGTTATACTCATAAATCACTGATATATTAAGAAATATAGCTATATATATAAAACTGTACATACATAAATAAAACTATATATAAATAAAAAAGAAGTATAAGTATACAAAAATTTTAATGCAAATCAAAGAAATCTAAATAACTTGAAAGACATTTAATTTTTATGACAAGACTGCAACAATATAGTAGAAGTGCCTTTCAAACGAACCTACAGATTTTATGTGAGATGGAACCACTTACTAAGGAGATATTTTATAGAATTATACAAAAAGATAATGACAATAGATAAAAAATATTTAAGAAAATAATGAAAATAACTTGTAATATATTACTAGGTCTCAAATTATATGATAAAGAGACATTGAGACGTTGCTAGGTCTAAAATTACATGATAAAGGAGTAATTATTAACAGCTATTTGGTACTGAATAAAAATATACAAGTTGTTCAGTGGAATGGATAAGATAAACAAATCAGCATAAAATGTGTAAGACAGTCTGATCTTTGATAAACTAAAGAACAGAAAGTACAAGGTTAAAAAAAATAAAAGAAAAACCTCTATTGTTCAACAAGAACTTTTGGTAACTATCAGTACAGTGGGAACTAGGTTTATATCCGTCCCTTATACAACATACGTAACACATTTCAAATGGACAAATGAATTAAATGTAAAAAAAAGTACAATAAGTTTTTAAATTAGGAGAGAATTGAAATTTAAATCCTGAAACTATGGATATGGAATAAATTTGTAACCAGTTATGACATAGGGAATAATAGTTTTTCACTGTTATTCAGACCTGTGATTTCACCAGTGTAGGAGATTCCTAAAGAGTGTGAAAATTCCTTCTACCAATGAATACTGATAACTCTTCTGAAACCAGTAGTCTTCTTTGTCTAAGGCATTGAAAAGTTAAGCAATATCCCCAGGACCATACAGTCAGTAAATGTTAGAGATAGGTCTTGATCTCTCTGGATTTCTTTCTGGTTCCAAGGCTGACCCTCTATATACTACAACAAAATCCTTCTCATATAGAATATTAATAAATTCATGGGTATGTGTGCAGCATGGACTGAATTGCTGTCTTACCTGACCTATTCTCCATGCATATCCATCATTATGTACTTAATATACATGTATGTATACATGTGCATATAATGTGCATGTATAGCAAACATAAAATAGACTACTTTTATTACATAAATAAGTGAGGTTAAAATATAAAGAAAATATAAGAATTGGGAAAAAATCTTTACATGAAATATCTTCAATAAAAGTCAAATATCCACAATCTAAGAGGGATCAACATAAACCTATAAAATTAGAAGTCATTCTCTAACAGATGAGTGATCTAAAGATATATAAACAAATAGCTCCCTAAAGAACAAATTACCAGCAACCTGCTGAAAATCACTAATAATCAGACTATTACACAACTCCAAGATATCACTTAGTACCCATCAAATTGGCAAAAAAAGCTTATACATAAAATGGAAATCTTCAGTGTTTGCAGGGATACAAGCAAAAACACATATTAATTCACTGTTGTAGGGCTCTGAATTTTCCCACCATTTTGAAAAATAATTTGGTATTATGCATCAAAAGTTATAAAAATGAAGCGGATAGAGCACTGGAATTAGAAAACCTGAGCTCACATCTGGCCTCAGCCAATGCTAGTTCTGTCTCCCTGGGCAAGTCACTTATTTGCCTCAGTTTTCTCATCTGTAAAATGGGGATAGTCACCACACCTACCTTCCAAGGTGGCTGTGATTATCAAATGAAATAATATTAATTGCAAATAGTACAGTGCCCAGCACATAGTAAATGCCATGTAAATATTACTTATTATTGTCTACTGTTATTGTCCTGTAAGAAATGAGGAAATAGATTGTTTTAAATGTGGCAAGACTTTCATAAACTGATGCAGAGCAAAGTAAGCAGGACCAGATCAAACAATTTTTACCAAAACATCAATATTATAAAATTCAACAATTTTGAGAACTTTTATATACTGATGAAGAAAATGTTCAAAACAAAGAGAACAATTTACAGAATAACACCATAAAAATAAACAACTCTGAAAACTTCAAGAAGTATGATCAAAACAATGACCATTCATGATGTCAGAGGATTTAGCCCTGGATCTCACACATGCAGAATACCTTCTGCCTGGGCAGCCCCTTCCTCTGATTGGAGGGGGAAAGGTTCCCCCAAGAACCTGCATTTAAAGAAGGGCTCCCAGGTCAACTTTCATCTCCCATCAGGTTGCCTTTCTTTGAACCTTTTCATCATACCCCAGAAGAGAGTATTCTTTATCTTTCGTGTGTTGATGAAAAGGATTTTTCAGCATCATCTCAATCCAGCACCTACATTTTACAATTCAAGTCCCAGACGTTAAATAATTTGCCCAACCTCATACAAGTAATAGAAGCCGGACTTGAACCCAGTTTTTGGCTCCACATCCAGTACCCTTTCCCCTGTTCCACAATATCTCACAATCTATCTATGAGTATCAGAAACTGGATATGAAGCCCAGGTGTCCTTGGTTCCAAGCTCATACTCTATCCACTGCACCGCGCTGCTTTTCAAGTTGAAAGAACTTTGCAAAGCATTATATATTTGTGAGACATTTTTATCTTCTTTTTAATATTAATAAATTAGACTATAAGGGAAAGAGGACTAGAGTCTCCCCAAGATCCCTTACAGTAGAGGTATTTTTTAAAAGTCCAATCCACTTATGAATAGGAAGTTTTCAGAAATCAAAGCTATCTGTAGTCATATGAAAAATGCTGTAACTACTGATTAGAGAAATGCAAATTAAAATAATTCTGACATCAGATATTACCTCATACATCAAATTAGCTAATATCACAGAAAAGAAAAATAAGTGCTGAAGGGGACGTGGGCATTGTTGATGGAGTTGTGAACTGATCCAACCACTCTGGAGAGCAATTAGAAACTATGCCCAAAGGACTATAAAACTGTATATACTCTTTGACTCAGTAATGCCACTCTGCATCACAAAATTATTTTAAAAAGGGAAAGCATACACACACGCACAGACACACACACATACAAGTTTATAGTAGCTCTTTTTTGTGGTAGCTAAGAGTTGGAAATAGAGGGGATGCCTATCAATTGGGAAATGGTTGAACAAACTGTGGTAAATGAATTCAATGGAATATTACTGTGCTATAAGAAATAACAAGTAGGTGGATTTCAGAAAAACCTGAAAAGGCTGACATGAACTGATACAAAATGAAATGAACAGAACCAGGAGACCAAAGTACCCAGTAACAGCAGTGTTGTATGATGAACAACTGTGAAAAGACTCATGAAGAAAAATGCTATCCACCTCCAGAGGAAAGAACAGAATGAAGACAAGAGTATACTATTTTTTATTTTCTCTATCTTTTTTAGTTTGAGTTTTCTTTTACAAAATGACTAATATGGAAATATGTTTTACATGATGGCACATGTATAACTTATATCATATTGTCTACCAGATCAAGGATGGGGAATAATTTGAAAGGGAGGTAGAAAATTTGGAAGGAGGAAGAGAGGGAGAAAATTTGCGACTCAAAATTAAAAAAAAAAAGAATGTTGAAAATTGTTTTTACTTATAATTAGGGAAAAATAAAATGTTACTAAAACTTAAAGTCCAAACCACTCCAATAAGCACTTATTAAGTGCTTACTTTGTACTAGGGATATAGGCAGAAAACAAATCAGTTCCTACCCTCAAAGAATTTTCTATTGAAAGATAGTCTTTGCTTTCCTTTTTGAAAAAGTAAAAGTTGTGACTGTATCATAAAGCAGAAACCAAAGAGGATTCTATGTTTTTTTATTAAAGCAATAGGGATACTTGAAATATATATGGGGAGAGTGAGTAAAAACTAGTTTTTACAGCACTCTCCTGAGAACTTTTACACACCAGTGACTTTAACACCAGCTAACATTTTCAGATGTGGCAATTCAGTTACAAACAGTTTTTATGCTGAAGTCTCCAAGAATAGATAATCAGTTTGATATGAATTTACTTTTTGTAATAAGAGAAAGTCAAAGGACAACTTAGTTTAAAAAGTGGGGAAGGAGACAGATATGACAGTTTTCAATTCAACCATATATTTTGTAATTCCATTTTTGGATTAAAGTTAGGAAATAATACTCTATTTTTTCACTCACCTAAATTTAAGGATTTTGATTTATTTACTTTTTAAGACCTCAGTAAACTGAAAATGTCTGGGATGTGAGTGGTAGGTTAGTCAGAATTTGATCTGTTTTTCCTTAGGTTTTTCTAGACACCAATTAAGAAAACAGTTGTTACAAAATTTTAGCTTATCTCAGGTCCTGGCTTCTCCCATTCCTAAACACAATACATACTTCTGTATGAGGGGACCAGGATCAGGCTCCAGGAAGACCATTATCCCCAAAGCTTTATTTAGCAAAGTTGGATGTTATTACACAGTGATCCAAATCGAGCTGGAAGGTGGGACATTTATTTCCAAGAGAAACTTAGATAAAATTGGAGAATTCTGTACAAAATGCATGAGTGTGTGCTTCAGCTGAAGTATGGGTAAGGATTTCTGCCCATGGAGGGCAGTCAGACCTGGATAACTTACTTGTACAGAGATGAAACTTGCTGACTTTGCTACTGGAAAGGATTCATTGAAGGAACAGTGAATTATAATATTTTAACATTTATTTTTTAAGATGAGTTCTAAATTCTCTCCTCTCCCCTCCCCCACCCTTTGAGAAGGCAAACAATATTATCAATTATGCATGTGACATCATGAAAATCTATGTCCATATTAGCCATATTGCAAAAGAAACCACACACACATGCACATACCATTCAACCAAGAAAAATAAAGAAAATTTTAAAAGTATGCCTCAACTTGCACTCAGTGTTAATCAGTTCTCTCTCTGGAGATGGATAACATTTCTCATCATAGGCTCAGGCAACTCTTCAAGACTGAAAGTTACAGAAAAGGTATTGATCTACATTGGTAGAGGGATTTTCAGGGTTTCCTTGCTGGAAATTTCTTACACCAATGAAATCTTAGGTCTGGCCAAAACCAAAAAAAAAATATGTATATGCCCAATACATACTACATATCTACAAATGAGAAAAGGGATAGAAACCCCTGTCCCCAAGGAATGCACACATAGAAGGCCTGACAAATTGATAAAATCAATCAGAGATGTCAGTCATTAATTATGTTGTAAGGAAGGATGATTATTCAGTCAATAAACATTTATTAAGGCCACTATATGCCAGGAACTGTGGTAAGTGCCGGAGACACAAAAAGAGTCAAGAGCTTTGAACAATGGTTAAACTCAGATGACTCCACATGGAAAATATTTAGTGATTGTCAAAGAGACTCAGACATATTCTAAGGCCTAGAACACAGCAAGCCAGTTTGGAATCAGTAGTCTAGCAGCCAAGCAATCAAGCTTTGGGAGCTTCTAGGGGCACCTTGAAGAGGCAGGTCTTAGAGCTATACAAGAAGACACCAAACAGGTGGGGAGGGAGGGAGTCCAAGGAGACTGTTAGACTCTGCCCCTTCCCCAATTAGGGACAAGGGACAACTAGTGAACCTTGAAATATCTGAAGATCTGGAATTCCCAATGGCATCGACAGCTGCCCTGAAGTCACAGTGGCCAACAGTAGCTTCCATCTTGGAGGCTAAGAGTCACAGTAAGTTCAAACTAGATATACCAGAGAAAAAGGGCTTCAGGACTCTACAAGGGCACTGACCCTCCAAATCCAACAGCGAGTCATAAATAAGAGGAACTTTATGAGGATTCCATAAAGGGAGAAATGGAACCTGAAGTTGTGAGTTTACCTTTTGGCCATTTGTGCTTTCTACATTTGTGCCCACTATCCCTAGAAATGTTGTCTGTTCAAGGAAAAAAATGTGTCCCTAGTTTGGGGGTGTGTTTGATACCAACTGTTATTACTGTATTACTTAGTAATACCCCAACAGCTAGTGTGTTTCCACAATTATCAATAGGATTTGGCATGATCCATGGGACGCACATCTTTGGGGGCTCATGAGTGGCACAACTAGAAATCCCAAACCTTCAATGTTGCATCTGCAACAGAGTGAAGTAGTTAGCTGCACTCTGGACAAAGTAACCTGCTAAATACAAGTGACATTTGGGGGAGCACCCCTGGAAGAGTGCTATATACAAAAATACAGACTCATTGCAAGTAAGGATCATTTCATTCCTTTTTCCCTAAATTTTATTTATTTTATTTTTAACTTCTGGGATAAAACAAGCATTTCTATAATATAGTATATAAAAAAAGGTAATTGCACATGAAACTGCAAATCCCTTACGTACAACTTGTTATTCCTTTTGTATGTTCATCCTTCATTGCCGAAGAAGACCATGCCATCAGAGAAATAATGACAAGGCTTTTAATTGACTTTGTTTTGAGTGAGAGAGGGCTGTGTAGGTCACCAGCCTCACTTCTCCTCCAGAGCCATCTGAATCCAGTGACCAGATATTCATCAGGATGACTGGAGATGACCCAGGATGAGGCAATTGGGGTTAAGTGACTTGTCCAAGGTCACACAGCT
>CM053771.1:85525507-85546819 GCA_028658325.1 Potorous gilbertii | reverse complement strand
CTGTGTTTCATGATTTTCTTGCATCTCTCTCATTTTTCTTCTCAATTTTTCCTCCACCTCTCTTACTTGATTTTCAAAATCCTTTTTGAGCTCTTCCATAGCCTGAGACCACTGAATATTTATTTTGATGTTTGGGATACAGAAGCTTTGACATTTATGTCTTTCCCTAATGGTAAGTATTATTCTTCCTCATCTAAAGGATGGGAGAAGATATCTGTTCACAAAGAAAGTAACCTTCTATAGTCCTATTTTTTTCCCTTTTTGGGCATTTTCTCAACCTTACTTGACTTTTGGGTCCTTTTTCAATAGTAGGGTATATTCTGGGGATCTGTAAGATCCCAGTTCCTCCAAGGTGGCACAATCAAGCATATATACTGGTCTGGAAGCAACCAGAACCTTTTGTGCCCAAAATCTGTGAGTTTCCTCTCCACAGTCACCAAGCCAGCACTGGGGGCTAACATTCAGATCAGCTGTTCAATTCCTCCAGTAGCATTAGCTGGGGGCAGGACCTCCACACAGGGCTGAGATAAGGATCCACTGCTCAGTGCCCCCAGGAGTTTTGATTCAACAATGGATGCAGGCTGCTATGGGAACTGCTGTGGGAGCTGCTGCTGCCCAATGCAGCCTCTGGAAATGGCCGCCTGAGGCCTGAGCTGTGGGAAGACCCTGCTCCCTTCTCAGCCAGCTGAAAAAAATTCTCTCACTGACCTTTGGCGCCTTTGGGTTGAGGGATCTGCAAACTGCCCCTACTGCCGCTGGGGATTCTGCCCCCAATGCCTACTCTCATCCTCCCCCTGGAACTGTGCTGTCCAGCCAAGGGTGGGCTGGGCTCTGCTCTGAGTCTGGTGTGACAGACCTTTCCCGTTGGCCTTTCAGGTCACCCTGAGCTGGAAATCTCCTCCACTCTGTTGTTCCATGGCTTCTACTGTTTTAGAATCTGTTGAGAGTCTTTCTTTACAGGTATTTTATGGGCTGTGGGGGAAGAGCTAGTATATGTGTGTCTTTCTACTCTGCCATCTTGGCTCTGCCACCATAAGGGTATGATTTGGATGGTATATTATGGTACTGTAAGAAATGACAAAGGGAACAGTTTCAAAGAAATCTGAGAAGGCTTATATCACCTGATTCAAAGGGAAGTGAACAGAATCAAGACAGCAATCTTGCAATAATAACAAGACTATAAATACAATCATGTTGTCTTTACATATTACATTTATATTACAATAATATTGTAAAGACATTTTTGAAAGATTTGAGACCTCTGTTCAACACCCTTCTACAGAACTCAAGATGAAACATTACCCAGCTTCTGATAGAAGTCACAGTACATGTTGAGACATTGTTTTTTGGACGTAGTTGATGTGGGAATTAATTTTGCTTAACTATTCATGTTTGCAACAGTGTTCTTGTTTTTCTTGCTTTGTCAAGGTCAGAGGAGGGAAGGGCAGGTTAGAAGGAGAGAATTTGGAACTGAAAAGATATTTTTTTTAAGTTTAAAAATGAAGTATAATTACAGTATCTTTAAAGAGTTAGCCCTGGTTTGAATGGCAAAAGGTCTCTTTAAAAGAAGGTGGTGTATATCAGAAAGAAGATGGACTTGAAATGGTTGTTATGGAAATAGCTAAATCTAAATTTTATTTTTCACTGTACCTAGTTAAGTTACCAATCAGAATGGAGGCAGGAACCAGATAGAAGAAAATAAAAATAGGTAAAGACTTAGCTGGCAGGGAGCTATGTATTTTAAGGGAGAAACTCTCATGAAAGAATTTTGCATCCAAATGTGATTTTACTAGAGTAGCTCTCACCATATAATGCTTCCTTCTGTCTCCATGAGGTAAGAAAGGTCATAAGGAAATCAAAGGAAACATGGGTGGAAAAGAGCACTAGGAAGGCCATGGCAGTAAACCATCCTTTTCATTAGCTTCGTTCGCCTAAATTGAATCAATATATTTTCTTCTAGTATGCCAAATAGGAGCATCACACTGTGTGTGGCTATGAGATCCTTGCACCATGAGCACCCCCAGGAACCACGGCCGACTGAGGGAGAAGCAGATTCAAGTCTCCCTTCTCACATTTCCTCCACAACATACACTCGTGAGTGGGATGGCTGTGGAATTGCCTGCAGTATTTACCATTGTTCTCTATCTACTGGATTCAACTGCCATCTCTGACACATTCAGGGGCATGACTGTGTGCCAATCATTTAGCCTCCTAGTGCTCTATGCAGCTAAAATGCATCACTTTAGAGACTGATAAGAGGGAGTTTGCTACACCAATGAAATCACACTCTATCTCTATTTAATTTGCTTCTCTCTTTCTTCTCTCCGTTTCTCTCTCTCTCTCCCTCTTTCTCTCTCTCCCTCTCTCTTTCTCTTCCTCTCTCTATCTCTCTCTCTCTGCTTCTCTCTCTCTCTCTCATCTCTCCTCTCATCTCTCCTCCTCTCTCCTCCCCTCCTCTTCTCTTTTCTGCTCTTCTCTTCTCTTCCCTTCTCTTCTTTTCTCTCTCCTTCCTTCAGTCACCCTCTCATGCAAGTATGATGTAATTCCATTGTATTAGTAAATAAAGAGATGCTATCTTATATTGTCAGCTTGTTGATAAATAGGACCATGTAAGTACAGCTTATTCTCTATATCTCTTAGAATAGTGTTTCTCAGCCTAAACTATAAAGTAGTATGATACCTAAAGTTTCTACCATGAACTTTGCCACCTTCTGATGTTTCAACCCTAAGAGTATGGAAAGAATATGATATAGGGAGGAGGAGAAGGAGAAGTCAAAATTGGTTTAATTTTTATTTATTCAATTTATAAGTAAAGATCTTTTATAATAAATGTTTTGTAAACTTGTAAAACTTTTCTGTGGGCCAAAAGTTGGCAGATACTCACCTAGAAACATCTACAAATGGACAAATGATGCTTTTTTGTTGGTGATATTTATGATAATTATTAGAGTGAGAGGCAAGTTCTTTGTAATTTCTGTTCTTACATTTTCTTGGTATCTTTCTAAAAGTTAATTAATGTTAATCATTTAAGCTATTTGATATTAATTATTTAAATGATACTTGGTCATTAACCACAGGAGGGTATTGAAGATTTAAGGAAGATACTAACTGTAACAAGTCTATGATATTGGAGAGAATAGGAATAGGAATTTGAGTCACTGGGACTAGAAAAAGAATCCCCTAGCTTTTGAAGCTCAAGGATCAGCCTGGTCTAATACTTCTTTAACTAAGTATAGGAAAGAAAAAAAGTCAAAGAGGCAGAGAAGAAAGGCCTATATTTGTAGGTGGCTTGGGTGGGGAGGGCCTGAGGACATTCCCCACTAAGTGGTTCCTTACTGGAACCAGTCAGGCAGAAAAGAAGGTTTTGAGTTGCCTCAAGGAAATTTTTTATTCATCTCAGCAACCAGCCCAAAAGACCACTCTTCACCACTGAGGTAAGTGGACTCAAAACAGTTGGAATGCTCTAAATTAGGGAATACGGGCCTTCCACTGCACATCATTACACCTTTCTGGAAGCTGGTTCCCCAGCTTTGTCCAGATGGGCTGACAATAAGCAGAAAACATTGTATATTTTCAAAGGACTGGACTCCCATTGGTCAGTCTCCTTGTTACAGTAGGATCCTAGATGTAGAAGCAGAAGGGACCTTAGATTCATCTAATCCAATCCCGCCACCTGGTGTTAGAAATAAGAAAACTAAGAGCCAGGAAGGGGAAGGACCTTGCCTAATATCATACTAACAATAAGTCATCAGAGTTGGGAACAGGATATGAGTCCTTGGATTCTAGAGACAGTGTTCTTTCCATACTACTATGCTGGAGCCAGAGTATAAAGGACTTTCAATGTTAAACTAAAATGTTTGCATTATATCCCAGAGGCAGTAAGAAATCCTTGAGTCCAACCAGGGTGCGCTGTGATACAATTGATATTTTTTAAAAACCCACTTAAACATGTAAGTGCCTCATGCTAAAAGATTAGCTTATTGACCTTGATTCCAAGATAATAAAATAACTACTATTTGTATAGTGCTCATGTGCCAGGCACTGTTAAGTGCTTTATAAGTATTGTCTCACTTGGTCTTCACAACAGCCTTGGGAGGTAGTGTTTCTATTATCTCTGTTTTACAGATGAGGAAACTTAGAGAGGCAGAGGTTATGGGAATTGTCCAGGGTCATATAACTAGTAAGAGTCTGAGGACAGATTTGAACTCAGATCTTTATGACTGCAGGTCTGTGGGTAAGCAGCCAGCCACCTAAGCTGCCCCAAAGATGTTTGCATGGTTCTGATGCTTCGGTGATATAAGTATGAAGTGACTCTGATGACTGTCAAGTTGTTGAAGTCTTTTGGGACTTGGGAGTTTGTGCTATACTATTGTCAGGTGAAAAACAACAACAAAGTTTTTTCCTTTTATGTAATCAATTTTGATTCAGTTAATAAAGAAATACTGCTTTACTCTTTAAAAAAAATCAATGATGGGATTTAAATCCATTTTTGTGGTGGCAACATGTATGACTCAATCAGTCTATATAGCTAATGTTAATCTACTCACAAGCCAGCCTATGGGTTGTGATATCTAGAGTAGGGTAAGAGAATGATGTCCTGGGAGAGAGAAACTGTCAAACTGAAGTACTTTCATTTCCATCCACACTTAAGGTGTCTCTGCAAACAGTAGGTGCTTAATTAATGCTTGTTTAATTGAAAGGAACTGCTCTTGATGTCTCACATGATATAATTTCCATCCAGGAAGAAGAGAATAATTTTGAACTTTTTACTTGAAGGAGGAAAATATGGAAGTAAGAACCTTAGAATTTGAAGAGCTGTTCTGAACTCATCTAGACCAACCTAGACCCTAGGCTCCCACCCTAAAATGTCACCAATAAGCAGGTGTGTAGCTTCCACTGGAACACCTCCAGTGACAGGGAAATCATTACAGCTCAAGGAAATTCATTCTACTCTTGAACAGTTCTGGTTATTAAGAGGTTACACGGAGCAATGGAAAGAATGATGGATTTGGAGAAAAAGTACCTGAGCTGTCTGCGGTATGACAGATAAGGGAGTACCATGTAATGTACAAAGCCTGGCTCTGCAGTCAAAGGACCTGGGTTCAAATCTCATTTCTGAGACTGACTACCTGGGTGACCTCAACTAAATTACTTAACTTCCCTAAGTGGGTCTCAGTTTTCTCATCTTAAAGATGACCTGCAAGGTCTCTTCCAGCTCTAGTACTATGACTGTAAGTTATTCTGAGCCCAGATCTGTCTCCTTGAAGTTTCCAAGCTTGCTGGCCTTGGTGTATCAGCATCAAGCCATTCTGTCCCTTCCCTTTCCTTTTTCTAATTCTGATAAAGGCTTTTTAAGTCACACAAAAAGAGTTGTAATTACACATAATCCCAGCCCCTTTTGTTCATTCATGTTAGGACTTTTCACACTTTCAGCATTTAAGGATGCACTGAGATACCTGGACTGTGTCCTCCTCATTGGGCTACACATCTCAAAATAACTATTGGGTTTTGAACTCAGCACTGAAAGAGCCAGTCTTTGATGAGTTGTTTTTTTGTTTTTTTTTTTTATCATGCAACTCAAGTTCTTGTCCCCACTCCCACTGCAAACCCATTTTACTTACTCCTCTTCTTTAAAAAAAAATGTAAGTTACCTGGAAGTACTTTCTGTCAGCAAGTTGTTCAGCCAGGTTCAGTCTGTATCGATATTGCACTCACTTCTCCATAAGTTAGACATCCGTCTTTTACTCCCTTACAGGAGAAAAACCTCTCTCTCTCTCTCTTTCCCTCTCTCTCTCTCCCCCTTTCTCATATCTCTGTCTCTCATATCTGTCTCTCACTCTTTGTCTCTTTCTCTGTCTCTCCTGTTTCTGTCTCCCCCTCTTTCTCTTCTCTCTTCCTTCTCCCTCTCCTTCCTTCCCTCCCCCCTCCTTCCTTTTCTCCCCATCCCTCCCTTCCTCATCCCACCTCCCTGTCACCCTCATAAGGCAGCATTGCACAGTAAGTAGAGAATTAACTTTGGGGACAGTAAAACCTAGGTTCCAAGTTCCAGTCCTGCCTCTGGTTGTGTGACTCTAAAGAAGTCATCTAATTATAGTGGTTTGAGCAACTCTTTTAAGAGAGAAGACTGTCCATATGCATTTGGTAGAGAATGTTTCTTCACTAGGCAGTTCCTTATACTAGTAAAGTAACAAACAGGTCCAACTAGTCACTATCCTATACTTCCTTAAGGGATAGATAGATGACATATAGATACACATATAAAGTACATATATATATATATATATATATATATATATATATATATATATACTATACATATATGTATATAAACAAACACATATATACATAATTTATGACTTAATTTGTGGTTGTGTTCATCCTTCGTTGCTGAAGAAGACCATGCCATCAGAGAAATGATGATATGACTTGTACTTAATTTTGTTTTGAGTGAGGGAGGACTGTGCAAGGTCACCAGCTTCACTTTCTCCTCCTGAATCATCTGAATTCAGTGACCAGATATTCATCAGGATGACTGGAGATGACCCAGGATGAGGCAATTGGGGTTAAGTGACTTGCCCAAGGTCACACAGCTAGTGAGTGTCAAGTGTCTGAGATGAGATTTGAACTCAAGTCCTCCTGACTCCTGCACTGGTGCTCTATCCACTGCACCACATAGCTGCCCTGTATTGGGGGTAGTGTATATATACCATACACAAACACATGTATATACTCCATATATATGTATATACAATATGTGTATATATCATATGTATACTACTCCTCACTGTACATATACACATGTGTATATTATATATATATATATATATATATATATATATACTGCCCTCAATCTAGCGCTTTTTTCAAATTTTTTTTATTGTAAGATTAAATTAACAATCATTAATGTACATAAATATTCCAATACACAACATAACAAAAAAACATTGTATATATGAAATCCTGAGCTTGTTATATATAGCTATTTTTAAAGTATATATTAAATTTAACAAAATTTTCCTCTTTGTTTTGCCTTCTAAACTTCTTTTTGTTTTCTTTTGCATACCAAATATCTGATAAATGTATACATATATGTACATTTGGGCATGTGTGTACATACTTATGTACACATATGAAAAATCTGATAACTCAGGATGGAGATGATTTCTGTTTCAAGTAATTGGACTGAATTAGACACATTTAGCATGTACGATGGCTTGAAGTTACGGTCAAATACAAGCATTAAATCCCTAACAAATACTGTAGTCAGTCTGGGCCACAAGGAGCAAGGCGTTGGGGGCCCTTGGCTACCACTGGTTAGCCTGCACTGACATCCATTTAATTGGAGTGAAATCTGTCTGCAGTCACAGACTAATGCACTCCATTTCCTAGTGCTCCTGAAGCCTCTGGGCTATCAGTGTGCATTGTGGCTTCCCTTTTTTTTACCATGAAGAAAATGTACCAAAATGACTTACTGTTTTAGTAACAGTTAGAGGGTTTGAAACTCAATAAAGTAAAATCATGTTAATAGTGATCGTCCTAGTACTGTCCCTCTGCTTTATTATCTGCACACTGACAATTTACATTGGCCATAATTGGTATGACTCTAATGATTCTGTGGTCTCTACGTGGATTCCTTTCCTAGAGAAAAATCACAAGTAATACAACAAAACTACCTTACTTTTCTCCAGTTGCTTTTCCCCTTATTTTGGCCTTTCCTATTTCCAGACTAAGTCATCTCACACAGAGGAATACAGACAAAGATCAACTGATCAGTCAATAAACAGGCACTTATTAAGTAGTATCTACAATGTGCCAGGGGGCAGCTAGGTGGTGCAGTGGATAGAAGGCTAGAGTCAGGAAGACTTATGTTGCTGAGTTCAAATCTGGCCTCAGACACTTAGTAGCTGTGTGACTCTGGGAAAGTCACTTAACTCTGTTTACCTCAGTTTCCTCATCTGTAAAATGGGCTGGGAAGAAAATGGCAAACCATTTCTGTATTTTTACCAAGAAAATCCCGACTGGGACGAGGAAGAGTCAGTAGTGATTAAAGTGACTGAACAACAATGAGCCAGGCACTGTGTGAGATACTGGGATACAAACATAAAGAATGAAACAATCATACAATTGTGACTTGCAAGGAGTTTACCTTCTACCAGGTGAAATGTTACCTGTGTGGATGTGTACATGCATGTATGCAATACAGGTTTATATAGGAATATATTTACACATACATGTATACCTGTTGTACACATATACAGAGACCTCTACAAATAGTAGTTCCCCTTAATGCAACAGTCTTCAAAGAGTTTTCTTCCCAACTTTCCTATGAGGGGGTCAATGCAGGGATTATGATTCCTATTTATAGACGAAGAGACAGAAGCCTGGAGAAGGTAAGGGGCTAGCAAAGTCTGGCAAGTGAGTTCTTTCCAGAATAACACAGTGCCTCCCTATATCATCTTGCTTCCAGTTTCATACCAAGGATTTTTTTAAAAAAAATCTTGGTAAGTGAGCTAAAGCAAGAAGTCTAAAGGAGCATATCACAGTATTTGAGTTCATTTGTTGTCCATATCTATCTTCTCATATCTTTGGTTTAGTCCCTATAAAAAAAAATTAGGAAATAAATCAGTTGTGAGCTACGTAGCATATATAGATTTGAAATCAAATGTGTTTGCTTGCTAGGAAAAGTTCCCTAGATCCACAATTCACCTAATCAATCTTCCTTTTTTTTTTTTTTTTTTTTTTTTGCTGTCCAAAGCCCATATTACCATGATAGCAAATCTCTGATCTGCCATGTTTGATTGAGTCTCTGCCAATATGGGGAGGTGCTTATGTTCTCATTAGTTAGTGGTATGATTTTATAAGGTCTCACACTCAGAAAAAGGGCTGGAGTCTAGGCTCTGACACCCTGCAGTTATGTGATCCCGAGCAAGTCATTTTGAGTCTGTTTATTTGTAAATGAGGAGTTCTAACTTTTAATTTGTGATTCTAAATCACTCTACCTCTCTTCATATTAAAAATAGGAAGTCATGCAAAACATTTCTTCATTAGTCACATTAAAAGAAAAGCAAGAGAATTAAAGGAAAAAAATATGGTACAATCTACTCTGAATCTGTCAGTTCTCTATGTGGATAGAATTTTTCATAATAAGTCCTTTGAAGCTGTGCCCTCCTCCCTAGTGATGTGGTACCCTGGAGGAGAATGTACCCCATTTATGGGGGCATACTGTTATTTTCTTTGCTATGATGATTAATTAAATCTTTTTTTAAAAAATTATTGGATCCTCTGGTTGGCTTGGTAAAAGTAAATGTAGCATTACAAGCTTTCAAATTATGGTTTTGAGTGGATGCTTATCCACAAAGTACCTAGCACTTCAGGTGGTTTTCTAGAGTGTCATTGTGAAAGGTCTTTGTTGCTACATTAAGATGGTCATTAGGGAAAAAAAAATTTTTTTGAAATTTTTAACAAAATAAGTTAATTTGTGCATTTGCATGCAATTCTAGTCAAATGTTTAAGAAAGGAGGTGCTGTTGTACACAATTAGGTTTTATATTTTCTCTGAATTTCAACAACCATAGTCTCACTACCTGTTTCCATTATCATGCATAAACAAGAAATGACTTGGGAGTATTCTTGACGCTGGGATCCTTAAAAATGATACCTAACAACAGAACTGTGGCTCTCATGGAGAAGGAGAAATATCCTTTGCCAAAAAAAAGTAATGTATACCAATCATATGGGCTTGACCTAGTTCTCATTAGGTTTCACTCTACCATTCAGCTAGTGCAGATCCACCTTGGTTTGGAGTCTGTTACAGAATGTGAACACTCAAACCTGGGTGAATCTAAACTTATGCTTATCAATACCGTGGGAAGTATCATCAGTCCTTTTGAAAGGTGCATTGGATATGTAACATGTTGACAGGCTGAAGGCAGTATTATTCTTCAGAGGAGGAATCAACCTGGCATTCATGGTCAAGGCTTTTTTTTTTTTTATTACTTTGTCTGGAAAAGTTCTCCTTTCATGCGACAAGTAAATTTAGAACTCCTGCTTTACAAGTTTTTATTGGCTCAGGAATCGGTACATATTGAAGGCACATGCATGAGCACACATATACACACAGAAGAAAATGAAAAGACAACTGGGGACAACTTACTGGTCATAAAAATGATTTGGTTTTAATAATCATTCCAGACATTGCAATGGGGGGAGAAGAGGCTTCAGATGGTGGCAAAAAGCAAAAAATATTTCCAGACAAATGGAGGCTGTAACTTTTTCAATTCATGGACAGACATGAATATAAATCACATAGAACAGGGAAATGTGAATGGATGGTGACCTGCATTCTTGATGATAATATTCTCAGTGATGAGACCTACCAGAGACCTGGGGTATGACAAAGCCCATCTTCTATGATAAAGATCCATCATGGAAATAACCACAACTTATTTGTGATGTTCGTGTTTTCCAGTGGCTAGAAGTTCTGCTAGAAATGTCACAGGTCACTCCCCTATTAGGGAGCTTCCCTTCTCCATCATAGAAGTGCCCAACCTAGAGAACTTTTCCCCAATATGCCCAAAGCAAAGTCCATGCTTGGCAGGTGTCCTGAAGACACACTGGGTCATACTGCCGTATGAAGCCCCATAGAATGAGGACAGGGAAAACACTGGTAACCTTGGGCACCAGAAACACTTCCTCATCAAAGGGCACCAGTGAAGGCCCCATGGTAATCTGCTGCTCCGGGTTTACCACAATATGTGACCCTTCCCTGCAATTCCTGTAGCTGTTTATCTAGCCTGTGTATTATTTCTATCAGGTTCTGATGGGGAGATGGGGAGAGAGTTGAGTTCATAGTGGAGGTATTACAGTCAGGATCCCATGATCTCTGACAAAGGCATCTGAATGAGAACAAAGAAAGGCTTAGGAGGATTGTCATAAATGCAGCTGCTGCTGACTTTATGACACAGTGACATTCTCGCAACAGCTCTTTAAAGTGCCTAAGATCTCAAACAACTTTATCCCATACCCTGGCACACAGAACTGTTCTTACAGATGCACCCACTACAGGGGAATAAAACCCACAGGGAATGACACTCATGACTAGGCCTTTGAGGCTGCAAAATCTAGCCACAAAGAGGTCCCATTCTCTGGTACTCCCTCTCTCCACAAAAACACAGGATTACCATCACAGCATGATGGACCAGTCTAAAAAACTGCCCAGAAACTCTGCCTAGGCTTCTCCTTCTTGTATTTCTTGTCTACAGACATCTTCAGCATTAAGGGAAATACTGGTGTCTTTGTTAAAAACTACTGGCAACAGCTATTGTCTTCCCTGTCTCACAAACCAACTGCCCTGACTTCCAAACTGTGAAAAAATTAACATCAAATTGTGCTGTCTGTCCTCAAAAGCTTTCATTTAAAATTTTGAGTCTCTTTATTAATTGCAAAATAAATGTAAACCACTGAAGAAGAAACCCTTCCTTTTTGGGTCTCCCTGTAATGCAGAAGTTTCCTGTGAAGTACTTATAATTTTGATCATCCTTTATTAATTTTTATTCTTTAAATTTTAGGGCAAATATGAAATAACAGGAAAATCATATACCATCTTACGACATGAAATAATCAACTTTAATAACACAAGTCATTTATAAAAATTAAGTTACTACATTTATTTGAACTAGCAACATTAATCCTATTTTTACCCCAGGAAACTAATTTTTGTTTGGATCTCCACTGTTAGGTTTAAACAGTAGAGAAGAAGCAGAGAAATGAAATATTATTCAGGTAATTAGCTACTACAGAAGCTGAATTTTTATATGAAATCTCCAGGCAATTGTGCCTGAGTAGAGTTCTGTATTGTGGGCTTTAAATCTTTTTATATTTCAAATAATTCAGTGGCATAGATTTCTGGACCACTAGTTTTCAAAGTGTATTTCTGTAGCTGGAAAAAAAAATAATAGCCCTTCAAGTTAAACCCTGACTTAAATGAAACAAATTTCTAACACTGAAGTGAGAAAAAATCAACCATAAATCTTCTAATGGAATTTATTATAATTCTATTATTATTATACAGAATTATTTATATATAAGTCTGTATTTTACAGATTTATATATTGTATAATTCTATATTATTATATAGAATTTTAATTATATTAGAATAGACTTTGAACCTGCTTTAATCTCCTCTTCTCTTTTCTATTCATAAAGCCTTACAGAGAAGCTATACATATATGTATGTATGTATGTGTGTGTATATATATATATATATATAAAAATATGATTTTCTCAACTCCCATATCCACCAAGGAATCATAAAACATATAGTATATAGGACTGAGACTTCGATAGACTACTGAGTTTCTTCCAACATGATGTCAACATGTCATCCACAAGGTCACAAAACAAGGCTCACTCTAGGTTCAATTTTTTAGGAATCAGAACCCATATCCACTTCAAAACTACTGGGCATGTCTATCTGGATCTACCTAAAAATCACTCCCACTGGGTCACAACCATGCTGTACTATCCCTCATCCATTATCTCATCAATCATGACTCATCCTAATACACTTGCTCCATAATGCTCAGTCACTAACAATGCTAACTCTTCAAACTGATGAAACTTATCTATCCCATCCATGCTCTGTTCTCAATATACTCCAGATTCTATTCATAATATACTCAATTACAAATATAAGGGGTCAGATCTCTCACTGCTAATTCTTTCCTCCAACATGTCTTCTCTATGTATGCTAGGTCATGCATAAGAAGTGCAACCATTGACAGAACATTATTCAACAATCCTCAAGCACCAGAAGGTGTGATTTATGTCTAAGGAGGAAAGTATATACTCAACAAAGAGATTTAGGGAGGAGGGGTATTCCACCCAAAGTTTAAATGGAAGAAGAGATTCTCTGACACATCATTCAACTGAAACTGCTATCTCCAGAGTTTCCAATGGTCTCTTAAATGTCAGTCACACACAGAGCTGAGACAACCTCAGATAATTACCATTTGGGGCAGTGACTGAAGTGATGGATGTATGACATTTAATCACAAAGAGATTACATTGCATGACTATGAATCAGGTCTGAGTGTGTGAGGGTGTGGAGCTTCAGAAATGACTCTGGATTTGAGGGGGAGGACGAATAATTGGGAGTTGGAAGCCAGGCGTGTAGGACCCATACAAGAAAAGAAGAATCTTTAAAGTAGGGGGCTGGAAACTTGATCTGTGAGAGCATGGAACAAGACAGTGCAGGCTATTGTCCATACATCCCTCGAGCCTTGAGACTGGGTGTGGTTCTGCACCCAGCACCATGCCACACATTCTGTTCTCCAGTGAGCAATGAGGAAAGAACCTGTCTACATCAAAATTGTAGTTTGGTCTCATTACTGGTAGTCTCCAAATTGGGAAAAAAAAATAGCATCGGGCTGTGTGGACACAGACTCAGTGAATAGTTAGGGGGCAAAGGATTAAGATTTGAGTTCAAAATCCAGCCTCAGATACTTATCAATTGTGTCACCCTAGGTCATTCACTGTCTGCCTCACTTTGTCCACATGTAAAGTGGGGAAATAAAAGCATCTCCCCCCCGAGGGCTGCTCTAAGACTCAATAACTTGAAAACTACTTTGCAAACCTTAAACACTATTATAAATGGTATTATTAAAGAGTACATTCAAAATCAAAACTTAAGCCCTCTGATTCCAAGCAACATTCTTCTCATCAGCCTGCCTTTTCAGGGTCCTTTTTGTTCTAAAATGCTACATGTCTGTCTAGTTTTAGAGTTGGTAAATGGATTTTTATGAAATATCCTTCACACAATATATCAAGATGGAGTTAACAAGCAACAAAAATATATTAAATTTGACCCCCGTACAGCCTGGAAAAAAAAACTTTAATTTCCTAAAATGTGTGTGCACTTACATCTCCTATTACCACTAAACATTTAAGTTTAGGAGATTATGCCAAACAAACTTCTCTGCTCATCTAAGGGAGTGTTTCATTTTTAAGTTATCTCAAAAGGGTTCCCTGGGAAAGAATGGGAACCTAGAAGCTGAGAAAACTCTGATACACAGTGTCATTTTCAGTACTGCCTGTTTGATGGAAGATAGTTTTGAGAATTTTTGAGGGAAGTTTTTCTAAAGGATGCTTTTTGTAACTGAGAGTAACATTGTAAAGTCAGGAAGATGTAGACAGACACAAAGTGGCACAGTACAAGCCTTGGGTCACCTCTGTGGGCCTCTTTAAGTTGTGACTGCTTTTGTGTGAACTACTTCACAGGGTTGTTGGTTAGCTCAAGTGACATGATTACAAAGGGGCTTTCTAGCAATAAAACTCTACATAAGGGAAAGCTAAGACTACTTTCAAATGTGATTTTCTACCTTTTTCCTCCCATCACCAAAGAGGCAGGAGACTATGGATTGCAAAAATTGTAAGGCACAGTTGACATGTTTAGTTTTGCTGAACTGCTTTTTAAATTTTTGTTACAAGGCATCAGCTTCACTGGACAAAAAAGAGGGGAGGGATATATTGAAAAGTAAACTGCTGTAAGAAGTATAGAAAATTTTTTAAAAAGTGAATATGCCCTTTATGTATTAATAATGTGAAGTCACACACTAACATGTGAACTGAGTTCAACTCCTTCATAAACTTCCTGGAGCATATTTAAGATTTTAGAAGCCCTCAAATTATTAACCCTGCAGTATTGGTGCTTAAACATTTTGCCAGATTTTCCCATCAAATGAATCAAAGTCCTATTATAAACCTTCAGAAATGTTTCATTAGGTTATATTAAGTGGTGTATATGTGTGTATGTACAGAATTCTTCTCTTTGCTTTGTCAGAGCAAAAGTGAGTAGTGGCATGGATACTTTTACAGTCCCAAGGTTCCCCATCCCCTTGGGACAGTCAGTACCACACAAAGAGTGTTGATGCTCTAGGATTCTGGAGACGTGGATTCTAGTATTAGCTCTGCCTGAGCTCTTATAGGCTGGTGCAAACTACTTCCACCGCTCTGGGTCTCCATATCTTCATTTGTGAAAGGTAGGAGACCAAAAAAGGTGACTACCATTTTTTTTAACCTACTCTGCATCTAGTTTGTTAAACCACAGTTTTTTTTGCCTTAGAGAGCAAAGAACGAAATCTAGGTGGCATCAGGAAAGACTCACTTCCCTCTATTATAAAAACATAGGATTAGAGCTGGGGCAAGGGACTTCAGAGTCCTTGATGCTACAGATGAGGACTCTGTAGGCTAGAGAAATGAAACAATTTCATCAAGACCATCCATCCAGCTAATCACGGGAAGAGGCAGGACTCAAACGTGGGGTACTTTGACTTCACTCAGTGCTCTTTCCATTGTACCAAACTCTGAGATAATGTCTCCTAGCACACAAGGGAAAACCGGGTTCATCATCTATATCTCACAAATGAAAAAGAATGTATTTTCAGCAGTGAGTTGTGATACTGAATTTCACCTTAACCATTATTCATTTTATTGTTCATTGCAGAAAAACAAGACATTGAAATAAAATATTCCAGAAAAGGTTACTACGATTTACAGTTCAAGTGTAAAGCTTCATCCTAATTTTCCGTTGTGTTTTGCCAGTGTGCACTACATCACTGATCAATCCATAATTACTCTGACAATAAAATAATGCAGCACGGTGGTCTTCATAAACACTTCTTGTGTTCAGTTCTGCTTTTTCACATTCATCATAATAGCGTTTGACAATCATTAAAAATATATAATTCTATTATCTCTTACGTAAAGCAAATACAAAGCAGTGAAACACACAAATTAAACATAAATTTAACATTTATAAAAAAGAGTAACTTTTACACTGAATAGACATGCTCGAAAAAAACTAGGAATTAATTCGACATATTTGTCACTTCATTCTATACACAAAAAGGATACTATAAAAGAAGATAAGATGACTGCAGACAAGACAGTGCTTCTCTTTTTAATGAGGTACAAACCAGAATGAATAAAATCACAACTGACTTTATCCCTATGACTTAAGCCAAGTATTTCAGGTAAGAAATCAATTTTCTTTCTAAATGTCATGTGCATCCAAATTTCATTTAATACTGTCTGTGAATTTCCATTTATACAAATAAGAATCAAAATGCCCAAAATGCAGATTTTCACATCACAAAACACAACCTAGTATTTTTAAAATCACAATTCTGCTGTTGTGTTTAACTTATTGGTTCCTTAGATAACTTCACAAACAATTATTAAAAACAGAGAATGTACTTCCTATGGATCAAGTGAGGCTTTATTAAGATGGTAGTAAATATTTTGGGGGGATATCGTAGGGGTAGAAGTTTTCAATGCAAGTATATTCAGAAGATTTGCTGTTCAAATAATATTTTTTCAAAACCAGTTGGAGGAATATGATAAAAGTCACTGAATTGACAATCCAAAATTGCACTGTCATCAACTAAAGGAAAGAAACAGATATTAAATTAGAATAGATTATTTTACTATAGTTTAAACATAATACAGTATAAATAACTATGACATAAAATATTATTTCCTATGATGACAATATTAACAGGAAACAAAAGGTATGGGATCTGTTTTGATTTGTAAAATAATCTTTAAGAACCACAAAACCTTTGCACATACTAATTAATATTCTAATCCTGTAGTATCAAATAAACTTACTTTCTTAAACATTTTTAAACCTTTTAATTGATATCTTTTTTATATCACCATCATTTCTCAAAATATAAACTTATCTTCAAAAATCATATTTAAACTGGCTGTGGCTAGTGATGGCTAAAAACAGAAGGGTTCTCCTTTGTGGATTTGTAGCTGAGTGAGTCTAATTTTCTAACATCTATGGTAATGAACAGACAAGACAAGGATAAAGGTGCAACAGGGAAAGTGACATAAAAGTGGGCAGGAGAGGTTGGTAAGCATTTTCAACCACAGGAAAAGGTGTATGATTTGCATACAGAAAAACCTGCCTTCAGCATAAGTTAGAATTGACTATATGACAAAGCCATCTGCATCCTGGTGGAGTTCTAAGACCCAAGATTACATTTTCTACATGGTCCCTTTTGATATCTTCCCACTTTCATCATTTCCATCACTTGAAATGAAGTTCAAGAGTGCACATGGTTTATATTACTTCTATTACTCAGAATGAAATGTCAGTGGAAACAACTGAGATGAATTGTATATTATATAAATTATACTATACATGTGTTAAAAATACTTCTAAGCATTCACTTGTAAACCACGGATGTTTACACAATTTAGAGGGTAATCCACCTCTTTTTAAAAACTGAAATAATTTATAAATTTTTTAAAAGTTTCTACTACTATATAAATTATTGTCACAAGTTACAGCTGTGTCACATTCACCGAGTTAGAACAGTCTTAGAATGCAAAAAAGACTTCAATCAATCAAGATATGTACTGTCCATTTGTCTTTGACACACATTCTAGCTGTAGAGACTGAAAAAGTTTACTTTCAAAAGTAAATTTTTGAGTTTTATGATAGAGAGTAGTTAGGATGAAGCAATTAAATATTTTTCCCTTGGACAAAAATACACATTTCAATGAACATGGATGGCACATAAAAAAAAAGTAACATGGTGAAGTTGCTAAGTTCAAGCCCTGACTGACATATCATAGCTATGTGGCCCTAAGTAAGTCACTGAGCCTTTCAATCAAGCAACTAATCAGCACTTATTAAACCAGCACTTATTAATGTTTACTATGTACGAGAGAGGGGGCAGCTGGGTGGTTCAGTGGACAGAGCTCAGGGTTGGGAGTCAGGAAAACCTGAGTTCAAACCCTTCATCAGACCCTTACTACTTTAAAAATTTTCAGTGTCATGATTCCAGTACAAAGAGTGCATTCTTTAAAAGACGTCTTCTTAAAAAAAAAAAAAGGCAGATGGGGTGCCTATGGGCAGAGTTTTGTTTTTGATGAAGGTTCCTTTTTCTCTAATAAGGGGGCTATTGTAATTTTTAAAACCTCACACATTAACAAAGCACAGTGCCTGGCATATAAGTAGGTGCTTCATAAATGCTTGTTGGCTGATTCACCTACTACCCAACTTGTCGTTTTCTTTTTAATTAATTTGTTTTCAGTTTTCAACAATCACTTACATAAGTTTTGGATCTTCTCCTCCCTCCCCAAGATGGCATGCAATCTTATATGGATTCTACACATACATTTTTATTAAACACATTTTCATATTAGTCATGTTGCATAGAAGAATTAAAATGGAAGAAACCATGAGAAAAAAAACCAAAACATAACACAGGAGAAAAAAGTCTGCTTCATTCTGCATTCTGATTCCATGTTTCTTTCTCTGGATGGGGATGGCACTTTGCCTCAAGAGTCCTTTGGGAATGTTTTAGGTCCCTGCATTACTGTGAAGGGCTACGTCTACCAGAAAATCTCCTTGCACCCAACTTGTTAATGCAGGGGTCAACTGATATTTAATTAGTTGCATATAACTGTTTCATAGGTTCTTACACAGAATTAGATCTGGAAGAGATTTCAGAAGCCATAGAACACAATCTTCTCATTTTACAAATGAGGAAATAGGTCCAGGAGGGTTAAGCGACTTGCTCAGTGTCATTCAGCTAGTCTGAGAAAAGATTTGAATCCAGGTCTTCCTGGCTCCAATTTCAGAGCTCTACCCACTCCAAACTGTGTCTCTTTGTGACCATTTTGGGTAAGAGTAAGAATTATGAAATATTACCAGGCCAATAACATAAATGTAAATTCTTTGTCTTTAGGGAAAACTTTGCAAAGGGATTTTCATTTAATCTGCTTCTCTCTTAAAATACCCATTGAAACAACACTGACAATCCGAAGGAGACGCATAGAGTAGAAATTATATCTAAAGACAAACCCCCACCCCCACCCAAAAATCCAACAAAATCCTCCATGTCTCTTTTCAAGATGAAAGACTGGGCTAAATTACTAATAGAATAGGCCACTGCTCTTCAAATCAGAAGGTTCAAGGGAGAATGCTGAATGATCATTAATTACACTAATTTAATCTAATAAAGTAAAATTCCTTGTGAAGCACTGCTTGCTTACACTGTGATTCTGTTCCATCATGCTAAAGATTTCTTTTTTCCCATTGATCCTGTTGGCACTTCATACTTCCTCGTCTGGATTGCTGCCCTCCCTCCCTCCCCATCTTTTCTTCCATTGTATTCACATGCATACTTTAGAGCCCAACAGAATATCACTCCATCCTGGAAGCCCTCCTTGAGCTTCTTTGAGGATAATGACTTCAAAGAATCACAAATGTGGAGTCTAGAAAGGGACCTCAGAGGCTACTGAGTAGAACCCCAAGATGAGAAAGCTGAGGTCCAGTGAGGGTGACATACCCAACTTCACATATGTACTAAGGATCAGAGGTAGGATTTGAACCCTGGTCAGCTGGTTTGTTTTGTAAAATATTATGTACGTGTCATATGTTGCTGCTGGACTTAAGTTCCACAAGGGCAGGGGCCAGAGGCTAAAAAACCCTTTGTATCTCACCAAGCATCCAGGCTAACACTGCTTACAGTTTACAGTATATAAAAATTTGTTAATTCCTGAAATAGGAACAGCAGCATAATTTGTATGAGAACATGATAGTTCATGTCAGAAACATTATGAAAGACATGAATTTCCTGAGGAAGGATTATATTTTTAGTGTTAATTCAATTAACACTTAGTGAGAAAGGCATTGTGTCGTGTCCTGACACTGTCTCTGTGCTCAAGAGGTCTGTGGTCCTCAGGAGATACGGACCAGAAGAGAAGCATGAACAAAGTGCTGGGGAAAGCCAGAGAAGTTTTCAGTGAGAGGGTCTGGGAAAGGTTTTATGCAGGAGCTAGGATTCAAGAAATTGAATGAATGGGATTTAATAGGCAGAAACAAAAAGGACACTTCTGAGGGAAGAAGTAAGTAAAGGCAAGGATATGGGGAAATACTGAGTGTGTTCAAAGAAGGCCAAGTAACTGGCTAAAATATAAGGTATATGAAAATAGTGTGAAATGATGCTGAAAAGTTAGGTTGAGCCTAGTAGTGGATTTGAATGTCACTGTAAAGAGTATGAACTTAAATCACCAATTATCAACTGGAAATCACTGATGATTTTTGAATAGAGAAATGACTTGGCCAGAGCTGCAGATGAAGAACTTCAATGCAGCAGTGGTGTATATGATCAGCTGAGAGGGAAACACTAGTTAGGAGGTGACAGCAATGATCCAAGTGAGAGTTGATAAGGTCTACACTGTGGTTCAGGCAATGTTACGGAAAAGTGAAGATGGATCAAGTGACCAAAGAGACGAATCCCAGGATATGGGCTATCTGGATGTAGAGACCACAGCTGTTAATGAATGAAAAACACTATGAGGTTTCTGAGCCTGAGGACTGGGAAAATGTCTTGTCTTGGTCAGGTAAATAACGATAACATTAACCTTCATTACTATTATTAAAGTGCTTAAGATAAGACATTAAACACTGGCAAACTTTCACTTACACTGTTTCATTTGATCCTCAAAAAAGTCCTGTGAGGTAGGTGGGGGAAAACATGGCAATTTTACAAAGAGGGTGACAATGAAGTGCAGAGGTGTCTGGTGAACTGTCCAAGGTTATACAACTAGTTGTGGCATAACAGATGTGAAGCCCAGACTCATCTATGCTGTGAATTCTACAAACAGCACATGGGAAAATATGTACGTTTGCTGAAAAACTGTTACATTCTTCAAAATTCAGCTGAACTTGTATGAATTTCAACTTGTGCATTTGAATTTGGCTTTACTGATATTCACTGTCATGCCTTTTTATATACTTCTTTTTCGTAACTGGTCATGAAAAAAATACTTGGAATCAGTCCAAGGGGTTCAAGACAGCTTCCACCTTTTGAGATAACAAATAAGAGTACAAAAAAATGGATGATGTGAAGCTCATGTACTAACTGAAGTTGGTTAGGAGGAGAGGCCCAACATCCGGAAAGGGGGCTAGAACAGAGCGATGTTCACAGCTGATAGAGCACTGATAGCCATGCTTTAATAAGATAAGAAGCAATTTAATTCAAGCCAATGATGACAAATAAGTCAAACATAGAATTAGAGTGATTTAAAGTTAGAAAGGACAACAGATATTATTAAATTTAATTCCTTCGTTTTACAGATCAGAAAATTGAGGCCTCCCCCAAAATTCAGTGACTTGTCCAAGGTCAGTGGAACAGACTGACTCTCAAACAAGAGCTCCTTTCACTACTCTTTATTACCAAGGGTTGCAAAACAGGGATAAAAACTAAACACTCAAATAGTTTAATCACAG
>CM053771.1:85488394-85525007 GCA_028658325.1 Potorous gilbertii | reverse complement strand
CTTAACATAATGCTTGTTGACTGACTGACTGATATATCCAAATACTAAAAATAAACACTATGTAGCTGCATT
The DNA here is from genome assembly GCA_028658325.1 of Potorous gilbertii. NCBI lineage: Eukaryota > Metazoa > Chordata > Mammalia > Diprotodontia > Potoroidae > Potorous > Potorous gilbertii. The sequence goes on along the minus strand of CM053771.1, from coordinate 85,524,935 downwards.
GGTTAAAGAGAAGAATATGTAATTTGTTTTAAGGTCAGAATTTCTGTTTTTGAGTTCACTATCATTGTTCTCTTTGATCTCCAAAGATAGTAGTGTTGATGAATTCTTATAAATAATCCCCCAGTTTAGAAAACCATTTTTATGTAGCTCTTACGCATGTTTTCTAGGCTTCAATTCATGCAAATAAATTTTTTTTTAAAACTTTGTCTTTACTCTGTATATCTTGTTTACATTGATTGGGTCCTCAAGATTCTCTATGGTTCTTAGTGGCTGGGAGATCCTGAAATGTTGAACACTGTCTTTTAATGAGAAAGCATTAATTTACATAAAATATAGTAGTACTTCTTAGAGATATTTGATTCTGAGTGGCTAGATATTACAGGTACCTAAATGCATTCCACAAAGAAAAATGTGCTTTTTCGCTTCATTGCCTTCTGTTATAACACGTAACACTCTTTATAGTATAATTTATAATGTTCTATTGATTCAACAAATGTTTTATGTGCTTTTGCACATAAAATTGAACACCTATGCTTTGCACTGAACCAATATGGATAAGCAATGCCCATTAGAGATGTGCCAGACTCTTATAATATCAGTCATATCATTACTGTACTGTGTTGACAGAGAAGAAACGTGTCATACCTCGAGCAAATGGAAGCAAAGATGTTCAGAAAGGAGGAGTGGTGAAAACAGAGAATATGATTGAAAATCTCACTTCTATTAGTTGCTACCTATGTAACCTTAAGTGAATAATTTAACTTCTCTGGGCCTCAGTGTTTTCTTTTGTAAAATGAGGGGATTAGATTACTCCGTAATTTTAATGAATAGGCATCTTTAAGTAGTTAAGCAAGGGATGTCCCCTTTAATTAAAAAAAAAAATCAGACTGGGAGGGAAAGACCCCCAGGGTTCCTGGCCAAAAGAGAAATAGTTACTATTTAGTGTTTATGTTTATTCTGTGCTAGAAGGGGCAGGGACCAATTGTCCAACCTTTGAGCTCCAGAGTGAATTGGGTTTAAGGCTCACTAAAAAAGTGGAAACCTGAAATGACCTTGGTCTAAAAAGGGCCAGGGTCTTCAGAGTGTCCCATTTGCATACTGGGCCATCTCTAGTCATGCTGATGAATAAATATCTGGCCACTGGACCCAAATGGCTCCAGAGGAGAAAGTGAGGCTGGTGACCTTGCACAGCCCTCCTTCCCTCAAATCAAAGTCAATTGCAAGTCGTGTTGTCATCTCCTTGATGTCATGGTCCTCTTCGAGAAGGAAGGACAAACACAACTTTAATGACCAATCCTGACCCTGAGGAATAAATAAGAAAATACACCACTGCTTTTGACCAGAAAGAGGAAGGAATGGTGTTAGATTCAGTTGCTCTGTTGGTTACTTTTCCTTAACTTGTTTCCTTTTTTTTTAAAGGAAAGCTCACTGTTGACAGGTAAAGGAATATCTGGAAATGACTATGATGGCAAAACATCAGTAAAACTTGCAAATAAATAGTAATAGTAATATGAGGGGGTTAGATTAAATAGCCTCTAAAGCCTCTTGCAGCTCCAAATTTTATGATTTAGATCCAAACTACCTTGTCTGCTATGTGCCAAGCATAGAGCATGGAAGCAAGAAGACAATTTTAACCAAAGGACTCAAATGTATAAATCCTTGAATAAGACTGATACAAGTTTATATGCACAAATTGGTTTCACTTTGGACTGGCTTGCTCTGCTCAAAGACAAAACTAGGAAACATTCTAGTTAGTTTCCCTGTTCTTCATTCTTCCTGCTTACCCCTTCAACCTGGAATTCCCCAGAGGCTTTCAGTAGGGATCAGTCTCTCCCTTTCTTCCAACAAAACCTAGTTCAAAACAGAAATTAAACTCTCACACTTCATGACCAGAAGTAGCTTAAAGTGGATAACTGCATTTAAAAAAGATTGAAGCCTCAATAAACTTGTCTTCCCCACGCTTCTGAAATTCTTCTCCTAAAACCATCCTTGTTTACATGCATTAGTTTATTGACTATAGTTTATCAGATTACCTAATGAAATACCTTCTAGAAATGAGTCATTAGAACTGATAAGGTAGGGAATATTGCCAGTAAGCCAGTAAAGCACAAGTCTGGTGGAGGACTGTTTATAACAGCCATGGGATAAAGGATATCTAGTAAACTTGCTGCTAAAGGTAGGGCAGGTTCTACAAGTAGGTGGGACTGGGGGGCGGGGTGCCCGGGAGGGGGAAGGGGTGGAGGGGTGGCGGGGGCCCGGCTTGAGGTAGGGACAAATACTAAAAATGAGCACTGTCTACTCTATAGTTTTTCCAGAGCTGGTTTTGGTCACTGTCATCCCTATCACCACTACCCCTATCAAATATGAACTCCCATTTGTATTTACTAGGTGCTACACAAAGTGATTTAAAGAGCCTTGGTCCCAGGCTTCTAGGGGTTTACACTATAAAGCAGTCTACAGCCTGATATAAATGTTGACAATGTTTTCTAAAAAAATTTAATTTTATTATTGCTTTCTATTTCTTCTCCCTCCCACTCTTCAAACCCCCACATGAACAATAAAAAGAAAACTCTCCAAACAAATATGCATAAAATATGCCCTAAAACAAATCCCATTGACCATCTCCAAAAATAAATATTTCATTCTGCATTTCGAATCCATGGCCCCTTTGGCAGGAGATGGGGTGGTGGTTTCCTCTGCTCCTCTGGAATCAAGGTTTATCACTGCATTGATCAGTTCTCAGGCCTTTCAAAGTTGTTTTTATTTGCAGTGTTGTCATGGTGACATTTTTTTTCCTCATCTTGTTCACTTTACTCTTAGCAGTTTATAGAGTTCTTCCCATTTGCCTGTAAAACTGCTCATTTAGTCATGTCTGATGGTGTAGGAATATGCCAGTCTATTCATATACAATAATTTGTTTAGCCACTCCCCGATGGGTAGGCACTCCCTTAGTTTCCAGGGTAGCTAGGTGGTGCCATAGTACATAGAGTATTATGCCTGGTAGTCAGGAAGACTCTTCTTCCTGAGTTCAAATCTGGCCTCAGACACTCACCAGCTGTGTGACTCTGGACAAGTCCTTCACCCAGTTTGCCTCAGTTTCTCATCTGTAAAATGAGCTGGAGAAGGTAATGGCCAACCACTCCAGCAGTATCTTTGCCAAGAAAACCCCAAATGGGGTCATGAAGACAACAGCTCAAAAAGTCTCAACAATAAAACCCTTAGTTTCCTGATGTTTTGCTGGTACAAAAAGAGCTGCTAAAAACATTTTTGTATGTCGGTCTTTTTCCTCTTTCTTTGGGACATAGGTCTAGAAGTAGGACATATATACAATATTAAAGATTTATTGTGTAAAAACCAGGTAAAAAAATTGTATGATGCCAACATACTTTAGAATTATTCACCAACATGTGTAAATATTCAGATAAAACTATTAAATGTGTAAAGTAAAAAGAGTGAGCTAATTTTCTCCTTTTGTTTCACTTCCCCTGGAATGGGCTAGGGGAAATGGACTGTACAAAAAAACTTGACCAGAGAGATTCTGTGTTATGTGTTCTATTAGTGGAACACAGAGAGGAACGGAGCAGCCATACAGCTTTTTTTTTGTGATCATTGTGATATTGGAACTGAAGCAATCTCTGGGGACTCAGAGTTCTGTCTTTTAAGGATCCTTGATTCAGAACAGTTCATCTTGTGTTTCCTATCATTTTAAACCTCTGAAGAATCAACTGTTGTTTACCAGTGTGCACTGGGGCTTAAAACACTTGAAACAGTAGCTTCCTTAAACTCCATTTTAATGAGACAAACATTAAAGATTCAAAGAGAATTTCAGAAATTCTGTTGATTGCTATCTCACTAGTTGTGGTTTACATGTGGGCCAAAATTCTTCACTTAAAAATTTTTTTTCTACAGGGTTGAAAAGGTCTGTCTAGGTACATTTATAAATTAAATTCACAACAAAAGTTGACTGTTTTGCACATATGTTTTTGCTTATGTTTGCTGTGAAAAAAGTAGTAATAGAGAAAGCATAGGGAAGACACAATAGCAGTTTTCAAAGTATTTCAATATCTGTCACCTAAAAGAGGGCTTAAGCATTTATTATAATATTAGAGAGCAAAATTAAATAGACTCATAATAGACTGAAATTACAGAAAAGTGGATTTCAACTCAAAATTCAAAGATATTGGTGATGCTCAGAAATTCAGATACTAACAATGTGCACATTGAATAGTGGACATTTCCTCCATCTATCTCTTTCTCATGAGAATTATATACACATCCAACAATTAAATAGATCTAGAAATGGAATGACTTGCCTTGTGAGTTAGGGAGCTCACCACCACTGGAAGTGCTTAAGCAGAAGTCAGATAAGCACTTGCCAGTGATTTTTAGAGGGAATTTCTAAATAAAATTAAAATAGTAGTGGATAACCTCTAAGTTCACTTCTAGTTCATTCACACATAGGCAACCACTAGTACAGGCCTTCATTAACCCTTCTCTGAACTATTGCAATAACCTCCTACTTGGTTTCACAGTCCCAAGACTGTCCCGCCTCCAATCCCTTCTCTTCTCAGCTGCCAAAGTCATTTTTCTAAAGTACAGGTCTTACCATGTTATCCGACTATTAGTAAGCTCCAGTGCCTTCCTGTTGGCTCTATGATCAAACATCAAGTCCTGTGTTTGGCATTTCAATTTCTTCACCACTTCTTCACCACCCTTCATGAACTCTCTGATCCAGCTACACAGGCCTATTACTGTTCCACCTTCCATCTTTCTTATCTGTGCCTTTGCACTGGTGATCCCTCAAATTTTCCTTCCTCATCTATACCTCTTAATTTCTCAGGTTTCCTTCGAAATTCTACTCAAGTCCTACCTCCTGCAGGAGGCATTTTTCAGTCTACCTACCCCAACTGCTAGTGCCTCCTCTGTCTGAGATTAACTTCTGTCTATTTGGTCTAAATGTTGTATGTATATGCTTGGTTATTTTCATGTTTCTGTAACCCATTAGAATTTGAGCTCCTTTGGTAAGGACTGTTTTTGCCTCTTTTTTTGTATCCCCATTGCTTAACACGGTGCCTAGCATTTAGTAAACACAATAAATGCTTCTTGACTGGCTGACATGACTCTCCTATGTTTTAGCAAATACATTGTACATTAAGATAACTTTTCATTTTGTTGAAATCCCAGTAAACACTGATATGTCTTTTTTCCTTTCCTCTTTTTTTCTTTTCTTTTTTTCTTTCTTTGGTTTGATTTTTTTAAAATAAAATGAGATAGAAAAGGCAAGTTGCCCAGCATGTTGGGATCGGAAATTGTGCCAAAATCACAACTTGGGGCTTTCTGCCTCTCAGGCCTGTACCAAGGTTAATTTATTGCCTTCTTTTTCTATTTTCTATTCTTTTTTTCCCCTATTTTTTCAATTATTTTTCTATTTTCTATTCTTTTCTATTCTATTCCATACCATTATTGGTATCACAGAACTGATTCATTTATTTTACAAAAATCCATACATTTAAAAACTACACTTAAGGCATTGGGTTTGTTTTTTGGTTTTGTTTGTTTGTTTTTGTTGTTAGTAAATTCTGAATCATAAACATTCATTATTAAAATTTGTTTTTTTTTCCTTTAAGGAAAATTATATAAGCTTAAAGGTCAAGATCTGATCCATTAAGAGTACAATTTCCATAATAACTATCAAGTCACATAAATCCATTACTTTACAAAGGAAGAAATAATTTCCATGAACACACACCCTACCCATTTGAGGAGTCTACCTGACATTGTATGAAATACTAGTTAGGTCTCTGAAGAATTTGATTTGACTTTAAGAATGGTCATGGTTTAGAATTCTTTAAGAAAATTATTGGTTGTTCTCATTTGTTTGAATAAATGTCCTCCCTGTACAATTTATAGTTCCCACCTGGTTTATCCAAGTCTGAGTTTAAACCTTCTTATATCTCCTGGAAAAGGGCAAAGATCAAGAAAACCACTGGAGGAGGAAAGACCTATTTCTGTTGATGCAAGAGTGGCCTCTGCTGGCCATTGTTTGGTGTCAAGTGCATGGTTACCTCTCACTTAGCTGTAAATATTTTCTTTTCCCTTCCCTCAATGCCATCCTCCCCATTAGTTTCTCTGAGGGCTTGGTTATCAGCAGTGGAAGAAATGGAGCTACAGTTTGTTTACTAAGCTGAAATGACTTTGGGTGAAAAAAGAGAAATTGTAACTCACTCTAGGTTTTTGAGTATTCAGTAATAGTAGTGGTCATCACCATCGTGATAGAAGCAGTAGTTTATAAATTATCAATATTTGACTGTCAAATTGCAACCTAGGTCCCAATAGGCCAAAGAGGAATATATTTTCCAAGACAGATACAACAGATATCTCAGAAGCATTTGAGAAAAGCAAAGAAAAATGGCTTTAGACAACATCTGCATTTTGACCTTTGGACATTGTTAATATCTCCTCCCCCAAAGAAAAGAGGGCTGGGTTGCAGTCATAGCCCTTCTCTTACAGCAATGCTCTGGGTCTCAGTTTTTTTCATCTATAAAATGAAAGTACTAGATTGAATGCTATCTAAAATTTCTTGCAGTTCACATATTTTAATGTACAAGTTATTCAAAGTAGAAAGATAAATAGATTGAAAGATAGATGAATGCATAAATAAAATAAATGGATAGATGGATGAATGAAAATACCTTCATGACCTTGGATACTTCGGCAATAGGACCGCATAAATAAAATAAATGGATAGATGGATGAATGAAAATACCTTCATGACCTTGGATACTTCGGCAATAGGACCGACCATAATTTGATTGTTCACCAGCTTTTGTTAGATTTCCTAATTGAATTTATCCATCAAATGATTTTCACATTAACGGTTTTCAAATTGAGCCAGATTTCTTTTCTTATTTTTGTAGATAGGTTCTTTTTTTAAAATTAATTTTATTTATTTTGCTACATTTTAAGTTCCAAACTGTCTCCTTCCCTCCTTCCCCACTCTGCACTAGAGAAGGCCACTATTTGACGCATTTATAAATATACGTAAAACCATACTATACATAGTTCTATTTATCAATTCTTTCTCTAGAGACGGATGGTGTCTTCCTTCTTAGGTCCTTTGTAGTTGATTTGAGTATTTATAGTGTTCAGAATAACTTGGTGGTTCACAATTGTTCACAATATTGCTGTTACTATATATGACATTTTCTGGGTTCTTCTCACTTCACTCTTCATTATTTCATGAAAGTCTTTCCATGTTTTTCTAAAATCAACATAGTAGTATTCCATCACAATCATATACCACAGCTTGTTTAGTCATTCCCCAAATGATGGGCATTCCTGCAATTTCCAATTCTTTGCCACCATGAAGAGATTTGATATAAATATTTTAGAACATGTAAGTGATTTTCCTTTTTCTCTGAGCACCTTGGGAAACAGACTTACTAGTGTATTTCTGGGTCAAAGTATACATCAGTTTGGGCATAATTCCACATTGCTCTCCACAATAGCTGGGTCAGTTCACAGCTCCAGTCAGACTCTTTCTGCCTCTTCTATTTCAGACATTGCCAGTGTCTTCTTTAAATTAACCCTTTGTCTGTTCCAGTGAAGACAAAACCATTTCCATTTAGAACAGTTCCTGCTAGCTGCCCAGTTGCTGTCTGGGCAGAAAGAGGGGGGAGGGGAAGTACTTGAGATCATACAAGGAAAATACTCCCTCGATTTCAAATATATGATGGGGCAAAATATAAGAGAGGAGGAAATAATGAAGGAAAACAATCTTAGAAGATACCCCCAAAAAGGCAACAAAAATTGGAAAGAGCCAGTCTAAGAGTCAGCCAGGCCACTGGATTGCCATGTGATCCTGAGAAAGTCACTTTCAGCTCAAAGTGGTTCAGTTTTCTGTTCATAAAGATCAGGAAGTCAGACTAGATTTAATTCAATCATCACTTTGTGTGTTCTTTGTAGAGCACTGGCCCAAGTGTTAAATATTAACAGTCAACATTTAAGACACAAACCTTGTGGAATTTAAAGTCCAAGAGGATGACACAAGTCCGGATAAGCACAAAATGCAGGCCTATATGAGAGGTGATGTGTGTGGTAGTGTGGTACTGTGGAAAGGGTATTGGGTATGGAGTCCTAAGACCTGAGTTCAAATCCTGCCTTTACTACTTAAGTACTTATTTGGCCTTTTGTTAATAACTTAGCACAGTGTTTGACTAATGAGCCTCAGGGAAACCCACGTAGTCAGTTTATTAATGGGCCTCCAGTCTATACTTCTACAGATAATTTTAATTATTCCAGGCTTTTAACAAACAAAAACCTGAGCCTGTCAGTGAATGTCAGTGTTTGAATGGCTTGGTGCAGTGCTAGATTTCTTCTAGGATGACGCAGGTTTGAATGATGACTCTGCTCTTGTATAAAGTTGAGTCACTTCAACCCTCTAAGCTTCCAAGAACCCACTTGTAAAATGTAGAGGATGAGGAGGGTAGAATATATTTCTCAGGACCCTTCAAGTTCCAAATATAGGTTTCTGATGAATTGCCATTAGTGTACTAGAATGTTTCATATTACAAGAAGCTTAGATAGCACTTTCACATCCTGATTTAAGGCACAAGTTCTTAATCTGGGGGTCCACAGATAGATTTCAGAGTTTTTGTGAACTTGGACAGGAAAAAAATTGCATCTTATTTTTACCAAACTTTGGTTTCCTCTGTAATTCTATGTATTCTATTGTATTCATTTAAAACTTATCCTGGGGCAGGTAGGTGGCATAGTGGGTAGAGCACCGGACCCCAAAGTCAGTAAGAACTGAGTTCAAATACAGCCTCAGACACTTTCTAGCTTTGTGACCCTGGACGAGTAAGTCACTTAACCTTAATTACCTACCAAAAAACCCAACCCATTATTCTGAGAAAATGTCCATAGGCTTCACTAGACTGCCAAAGGGGTCCAGGGCACACAAAAAAATGTAAAAAGTTCTGCTTTAAAGAGTGGTTTCAGAATGTAATTTTCAATTGAGTTCTAATATATAATTTTACTCATGGATCTTTGCTAGGGACATACACCACAGCTTGCTCTTTAGTTAAAACATGTGTGTACAGTGTGTGTGTGTTTGTGAATGTTAGCAGCTGCAATTTTTAAAGGAACATTTGAATTATACTAAACACATATAATTCAAAATCACTAAACCAATTATGTAGAATTGAAATAACTCAGTGAAGGGGGGCAACAGGATTTTTTGACAACTGTTTGGTGTCACTGTCATTAGAAATAATAATATTTGTAACTATGCAGCAAATGATTAAATGTTCAACTATTGCTTTAAAGACAGTTTCTGAAGTGATACTGGAAAGTCAGAATTTCTGTCATAATATATATGTGTCATAGACTTTCACAATATTTATGCAAAAGAGAGAAAAACAAAGATAAGAGACAGACAAACTTGGACAAAGAAAAGTCATTTATCTGTCACTTGAGATCTGGAATGGGAGTAGACCATGCAGTGTATTCTGATACAAAAAGGTAATATCCACAGTGCGTCAGTGAGGAGTAAAATTAACTTTAAACTTTTATTTTAGAATTGTTCATTAAACAAAGCAAAATATAAGAGATATAAAGACTAGGGAAGCTACAGTAACTAAAATCAAGTCCTTCACAGAACAGCATTTATTTATTTTGGCTCCCCAAGGGGAACGAGAACACATACACTGTTCTTCCTTGGAAATCAATAATCTACAGTTAAAATAATAAATTGCTTTAGCTTTTATTTATTTTTACAGTGCTATAATTGCATAATGGGGTGTGGACCAGAGAGCACAAGTACATTAGTTAAAATATAATAATAAATTTAAAGGGGAAAGGATTTCTTAGGGGAATAATAAACAAAATATAGAATGAATGGTATAAAAATGCTATGAATCACCCAGGCATCACTGACAGTATAAAAATTAAATATTTTATGATGGTATTAGTAACTTTTTTGCAGTTCGCTTTCTAGGATTCTTGCTTTCTATTGTTAACTCCGGATGTGATGGTAGCTTTGTTAATTAATATCCTATAAATAGATTAATCTATGGCAATTTATATTTTAGTGGTAATGCTTAAAAAAAATCTGCAACTTTGTTGGTCTTCATACTCTCTTTCTCAGCTTCATAGAAAGAGTTGCCTGAGGCTCAGATATATTAGATTACTTTTCTGTGATCACAGTCTAACCATGTTTAGAGCTAGAATTTGAACCAAGCGATTCTTGACTTCAGCTCTAACGCTTTCCACTTCATAACACTAAATATAAAAGCATAATAATTGGTTCCATAGGCTTTCAATGTTTATTATACCTTAAGCAAGGCTGGAAATATCTTGTCATTTCATGTCCTCAATTCCCATCTTTCAGCCATCTAATGTGCTCCCTAAGAGTATTCTGGGGATTTTTAACGAATAATTTAGTGAATAATTCTATCTGTGATTTTATGCACTTTCACATTCTGGACTGAAGAGATTTAACTTTTTTTTTTTTAAATAGAGACCCTCCTATCCCTTTATATTATATATTGCCTTTCTCTGAGACTTCTTTGCCTCTATTTCTTCCTCAAGGTGTTTGTTGTTGGACAGGCATATCTGATTCTTCATGACCCTATTTAGGGTTTTGTTGTCAAAGGCACTGGAGAGGTTTGCCATTTCCTTCTGTAGCTCATTTTAGCAGACAAAGGAGTCAGTGACTTGTCCAGGGTCACACAGCTAGGAAGTGTCTGAGGCTAGATTGGAACTCAGGTCTTTCTGACTCCAGCACAGCACTCTATACACTGTGTCACCTAGTTGTTCCTAAATAACAATCATCCATGCATAAAGTATCTCAGGTCACCTATTGTGTGTGTGTGTGTGTGTGTGTGTGTGTGTGTGTGTGTGCATGTGCATGAGAGAGACAGAGAAAGACCTGTGATATCATTGGTGCAGGGAGCCCCTCTACCAATGCAAGTCAGCACTTTCTCGAAATAACATAACATCTTAGAGAATTACATAGAACACTAAGAGAGTAAATGAATTGCCCAGGGACAATATGTGTCAGAGGCAAAATTTGAACCAAGGATTTCCTAGTTTGAAGAGCACCTTTCCTTTAAAAAAAGGTATTTTATATGTATTCATAATCTATTTTTATAGTCCATCCCTAGTAAATAAAACTAATTAATTGAATCTGATCATAAATATGCGTCATGCTGGCAAAATCAATTCTCATATTTTTGATACCTGAAAATCTCTCTCTCTCTCTCTCTCTTCCTCTCTCTCTCTCTGTCTCTCTGTCTCCCTCTCCTTCTCTCTCTCCTCCCTTTTCCTCTTCTTCTCCCTTTCCCTTTCCCTCTTTCTTCTCTACTCCCTCCTTCTCCACCTCTCACTTAGAAGCCAGATTTCTATCAAATTTTTTTTGTATCTGTCCCTTTCTTGGTCACTCTGTTTCTCAATAGGTAAATGTGCAGTTATATGCAGATATGCCTCTATCTATCTATAAACAGCTTATGTTCTGATTTGTCTTTTATACTATTTCCCACACAGTTTTTAAAAATGCATTTTGATGAATAAGTTGCTTTACCATCCCTATTTTCCTTGAGTATGTCTATGAATTCTGTTCTGACCATTTTTTTCAAGGTCTTTGGCATTTTGAACTCATCAATTCTTACCTGATTTTTCTTTTTAATTTTAAAATTGCTGTCACCTTTGAAACTATTCATTCCAAAAACCTTTTGGTTCAAATGGAGCCCATATTTTTTGTATCATTTCAACATTAACCCTAGAGTTGCCCAATTCTCTAAGAATCTTCCTTCAGACACCATTGTCTCATCCTTATATCAACACTCGAATTCCGAGTATGTTACACCAGGTGTTAATGCCAAGAAGATCATGAGGTCCCTGGTGGTGGGGAATTGGATAGAGGATGATATTCAAGATGATAGGATAGTCTGGGCAGATATCCTCATATAAGACCAGTCAGGCAGGAGTTATCACCGATCAAAGGTTAAGAAGACAGCCAAGACTATTGAAATCAGGAGGTCAAAGCTGATACTAGGGAATTCATAACCATGCTCAAAGACAGGCTTTGGCATAAGAACTAAGAGGACCAGGCAGAGCCTAAGCAAATCAGGGGAGCAAGAAGTTATAACAGAGTGAAGTAGAACCAAGTTTCACAAGTCAGTGGTCCAGAACCAGAAGTGAAGCTTTAAACAACTTCCGTGCCCCAAGGGCCTTCTTCCAGAAACTTTTTAGGGAGGCAATGTGGCATAGCAGAAAGAGTACTGGATTTGGAATCCGACCATCTGAGTTTAAATTCTTCCTCTCACTATGACCTCTGTGCTGATGATCCCCAAATAGACTTATCTAGTTCTGACCTCCAGTCTCGTATCTCCAACTGCCTATTGGAAATCTTGAGTTGAATTTCCTGTAGACATTTTAAATTAAACATCCAAAACTGAACTTACTACCCTTCCTCCCAAACCCTCCTCTTATTGTCAACAGACCTATCATCCATCTGGTCAACCAAGTGTTCAACTGAGGTCATCTTGGATTCTTTCATCTCCTGTATCCAATCTATTGCCAAATCCTGTTAATTATCCCTTAGTAATAGTAAATTATGTTATTATATTAATATAATTATATTAAATTATTAATATATTTAATATAATTAAATTATATTAAAAATAATTGTAAATTACTCTTGTATATGTTGTCTTCCACCTTCCCAATCCCCCTGGTCCATGTTCTCATAACCTTATTTCTGCACTCTTACAATAACCTTCCAGTTAGTCTCCCTGCTTCAAGTCTCTCCCAATTCCAGTCAGCTGTCAACTGATCTCCCTAAAGTACAGGTCAGACCGTGTCACTTCTCCATTCAACAGACTTCAATAACTCCATATCATTCCCATGATCAAACATAAAATCTTTTAGTTGGCATCCAAAGCCTTTCATAACTTGGTCCCTTCCATATATGTGTGTATGTGCATATTTTTTTTATACTCCTCAAACTCCCTTCCCCCAGCCTATGATGTACTCTGATCCAGAAACACTGATATTCTTCTTGTGCTTTAATCAAAACACTCCAATATCTCAACTCTGGGCATTTTCCCTGGCTAGCCTCCATGCCTGGGATCCTGTCCCCAGTCATTTCTGCCTCTTGGTCTCCCTGGATTCTTTTGCATTCCAGCTAAAATCCCATCCTCTACAGGAAGCTTTTTCTGATCCCTCTTTAATGCTTTCCTCCAAAATTATCTCCATTTATACTCTCAATAACTTATTGGTACATGGTTGTTTCCCCATTAGACTATGAGCTCCTTGAGAGCCAGGGCTGTTTTTTGCCTTTCTTTGCATCCTGAGTTCTTAGCACACAGTGCCTAGCACACAGGAGGCACTTCAGTGAGTGCTGACTTGACTACCAGTGTGATGGTGGGCAAGTCATTGAACCTTTCTGAACTTCAGTTTCCTTATCTATAAAATGAGGAGGTTGGACTCCATTGCCTCTGAGACCCCTTCCAACTTTAAATCTGTGATCCTGTAATAAAGTCAAATGAGACAATAATGCATGTAAACTGCTTTATAAACCTTTAAGTGTAATATCAATGTCAGCTTTTATTATTGTAATGTGTAACTCCCCAAAATGTTTCTAATTCCCATCTCCCTAACTGGAACATTCTTCATCTGGAATCTCACCTATAGAGACTATTTTCCCTATCTCCTTAATCTACTCAGTTTCAGAGTTGTGGCATATCTGGGGTTAAGCTGTTTTGATTGGTGGCTACGTGAAAATTCACCTAATCTATTATACCTAGCCAGTCTCAGACCATGCTTTAGGTCTCATCCATCCATCTACCTTAAAACTGAGACCAACCTGGACATCTTGCCATTTGCTCCGGGCAATGCTCCTCCCTTCCCCCTTTTTCTCCTGCTCTAAGTACTAACCTTATCAGTACTACAACTGCTACTGGAAAGCTGTCTATCTATTATCTTAGAATTTTCTCAAAACCCCTGTGACTCCCCAGACCAAACATTCCTTCCCTGAATAGTCCTCTCTGTGTTGTGTCCTTGAATATGCCCTGAATATAAGGACTATCTCACTTTTAGATTTTTATTTTTAAGTTCATTTGTTCACTAGCAATAATTTCTCAAGGGAATGGGCTGCCTTAGGAAGAAGCTTTTTCCTCACAGTAGGTCTTCAAGTGGAGTCTGAATGACTGAATATTATAGAGTGGATGACTCATCAGTTACAGATTTGGACAAATGGCCTCTAAGGTACTTTCCAGCACTGAGGCTATTATTAGGTTGTGTGACAAGACAATAGCACCAGCAGTGTAAATATGAAGACCATCCTGGGAGCATGTTCATTGGCATCTTTTATCATTGGTATTTAGTGTGGGTGGATCTTGGCTTCTAGGTGAATATAAGAATTCCAGTTTCCTGCAGAATAAGAATTATAGCTGTAGATGTGTTTTGGTTGGCAAGAGTAAGAGAGTTGGGAATATACAGATGACTTCAGAGACTAGTTGGTTCCTTCTGCTTGAAAGTAAATAATTTCTCAGAAAACATGACTAGCCAGATTCCCTCTCAAGAGCCCCTCCCTTGGGTTTATGACTTTATGCATGAGAGTAATTAATTACTTAGGTGCATATCCCTGCACCCAGATTATTCTTAAACCAAAATCTAAATGCACAGCTCCCAGCAAAATCCCTTTCCACCCCTTATTCCTCATTCACAAATATACAAACTGTGGATTATGGGGAAGGGGAGAAATTCCCTTTTATTTACCTGTTCTTTCAGTCAATAAACATTAAGCACTTGCTATGTGCCAGCACTGTGCTGAACTCTGAGGATATAAATATAAGCCAAACAAAAATAAATAAATAAATAAAGCAGTCCCTGCCTTCAACCAGCCTATGTTCTGACAGGAGAAAACATTTAAAAGGAAGATGAAAAGGTTGGGGGAAGGGACACCTGTGTGAGGGCATGGTGGTGAAGTTCAGAGAGTCAGAAGAGAAATGCTGGAAAACTGGCCTCGGCCCTTCCTCAAAATGGAGGTTTGGAAATTTTTTCATATTACTAATCACTAATAATATGTGTATTATCTATTCCCATAGTGTTACTATAAGAATAAAATGCTTTGTAAATCTTAAAGTTATTATTATTAATTTAAGGATTTTGTAATCAAAATTTGATCTCCATCTGGCAAGCCCTTAATTTTTCTTTATATCAGGTACTGCTTCTGTAATTGGAACACAGAACCCTATGCCACATCTCTTTTACTGTACCTAAACACTTAAATGGGATTAACTAAATTAATGTTTATAAGCCTTTTGGAATCCATCTGCATTCCACTACCAACTGAAGGTTTATCTAGTCATTGACTTTAAGGAGATGGAAATGAAAGCAGAAGGGGAGATTTATGAGGTAGATTAAAAGAATAAGCAGTGGGTTAGATCTGGCAGATTCAAGAAGGAAGAACAATCGAAGCCCCAGAGATGAGCCTGGGAGACTAACTGGGGCTCATGAAGAGAAATAGAGAGGTTGTGGGAGGATGACATGAGCTGTTCATGTGGATATCTTAGATAGGTTGAATTTAAGATACCCCAAGGCAACCACATAGAAATGGAGACATTTGGACATATGAAGATGGAACTCTGGGCAGATGTTGTGGGTAGAAATATAGATGTTAGATTCACTTTACAAAGATGATAATTAATGTCATGGTGGTAGATGAGATTACTAAGGGGGAGAATTAGAAGGATAGAAGATAAAATGACAAATTGTAGACTCAGAAATTTAAAAGGTGAGAAAAAGATAATTAGGCAACAAACAGAAAATAGAAACAATCTCATGAGAGTGTAATTTCACAGAACCTGAGGAAGAAAAAATATCTGAGAAGGAAGGATGGGTCAACAGTATCAAATACTAGAGAGCTCAAGGAGAATGAGTATAGGAAAATGGATATTGAATTTCCTAATAAGAAGGATATTACTGACCTTGGGGAAAACTGTTTCAGTAGAGTGGTGGGTACAGTCAGATTGCAAAGAGATGAGTAGAGAGGAAGTAGAGGGAGGAAATTCTTATTACAATAAGATACAGATAAAAATATTAGAAACAAAGTAAGCAAGCATTTGACTACTGAGTGTCCTTTCTGAATATATAACAAAATGAAGAATTAAAAGCTTTTCTCAGATAAGATATTCCCCATGTGTACGTTAAATACATAAAAATCTTTATGAGAAGATGTGTGATCATGGAAACATTTGTTCAACAATCTACTGAGTAATGACAGGAAAAAAGGGAGGGAGGGAGAGAGAAAAGAAAGAAAGAAAATAAGTATTCATTAAGCTTTGACTATGTAATAGGCACTCTACCTTGTGCTTTACAAATTTTTTTGTAAATTTTATCCCCACAACAACCCTGGGAGGTAGTTACTATTGTGATCCCTATTTTACAGTTGAGGAACCTGAGGGAACTCACTTAAACTCTGTCTGCCTCAGTTTTCCCAACTGTAAAATGGGAATGACAATAGCACCTACCTCCCAGGGCTGTTGAGAGAATAAAATGATAAAATGTTTGTGAAATACTTTGTGAACTCTAAAGTGCTATGTAAAAGCTATTAGTATAATCACACTAATTGTAGAACTAATTATGTCATACTAATTCTAGAACATACCATAGTATCTCCCCACTCCCAAAGAAAAGATCTAGAGCGGGGTTAGACAGATAGCGTGTCACATCAATAAACGTAACTTGGACAAATCCTTCAGACAGATTATAAAATAGCCCACAATTGAGTAAGAAGAGGAGATATGGCTGGATTACATTTAGGAAATTGTCAAATGACTAATAGAAACTCATCTTTTTTTAGCGCCAATATTCACCAAGTGATAATACATGACTATGAATCATGGAATACAAGTCAAGAAGACTCAAAATTACAAATAACACCAAGATGAAAAGCAAGCTGTAGTACATCATCAAATGATTATTTACCTGCCAGATGTTGAGTTAAAGTGATTTATGAATTTTTGTAAAAGGATCCAACTCCCACTGTGCACTGAGACTTAAAAGATAGGAATATATATACCAGCAGGAGCAGCTTGGATAGGGAGATTAGCTGATCTAGATGCATCCAATAAACAGCAATGACCTGGGAAAGCAAAGGACTACAAGTGATTGGTCAAAATAACTAAACAGATCCAGGAAAGAGCAAGCCTAGGAGATCAATCAGACAACAAGCATTTATTAATCACCAACCATGTAGTAGGCACTGGAAATACAAAGAAAATCAAAAGACAATTCCTCTTCCCAAGGAGCTCACAGACTAATGGGGGAGATGATATGCAAATAACTATATATAAACAGGATATACACTGGGTAAATTGGAGAGAATCAACAGAGGTAGGTCCTATCATTAAGGGGGATCAGGAAAGGGCTATGTTGGGTTTTTAGTTTTTTCCTGTGACTTGAAGGAAGTTAGGGCAGCCAAGACACAGAAATGAGGAAAAGAATTCCAGGCTTGAGGGACAGTGAGTTATCAAAAGTAAGGAAGTATAGGATTTTCAGTTCTGGGAACCAAGATGGTGGAGTGATTGGTAATTGCTACCTCCCTCCCCTTTTTGACCTTTACGAACCCAGAGAATATCTCCCCAGGAAAAAATCCTGGAACAGTGGGAGCAGTAGAAGGGATAAACAGACTCTTAGCCCGTGAGGCTAAGAAGATCACTAAGGAGGGAACCTCTTGCTGTGGCTGAAGTGGACCAGTGCAGGATCAGAGCTGTCCCAGAGAGCCCCAACTCAACAAACCAGGAGAAGATCCTGAGAACCAGTTGGGTGAAGCCAGCAACTGCCAACACTGGGACTTCACATGTGCTTCAGCACCCCAGGGGAGTCAGGAAGACACTAGCACAGACAGAATCACCAGGTGCTGAGCTTGCTTATGTGCTAGCTCATCAGAGGAGACTTCCTTTGGCCAGACCACCCCTCCCCACACTTAATGAGCTAGCACCAAGGTAACTTTGGGGAAACCCCAAAAGACCTCACCTGGCCTCTGCTTTCCAATACCAGCCAGCTCAGCACCAGGTAAGCTGCAGCATTTTAGCTTCTAGCTGAAAGAACCAGAGGCACAACACACAAAGCCTCAAGTTTAAGGCACAAGAACTGTGGGACAGAGTTCTGTGTGCCCAAGATGCAGAGTCTACTTTAAAAGCCGGGAAAAGGGTGACTCCCATAAGTAAGAAGCAAAGCAGAAAAGAAAAGACCATAGAATCTTTCTATGGGAACAAGGACCAAAACATAAATACCAAAGAGGTCAGCACTGAGACTGTATTCTCATCTAAAACTTCAGAAGGGAATATGAACTGGTCTGAAGCACAAAGAGCATTCTTGGAAGAGCTCAAGAAGGATTTTAAAAGTCAAATTAGAGAAATAGAAGAAAAACTGACCAATGACTTTAAAAATATGAAGAAAGAAATAACAAAAGAATTTAAAAGGACAATTGGAGAAATGGAAAAGGAAGTACAAAACCTAACTGAAGAAAATAACTCCTTAAAAGGAACAACTGGACAGATGGAAATGAAAATGCAAAAGTAAACTGAAGAAAACAATTTGATAAAAATTAGAATTGGGCAAGTAGAAGCTAATGAATCTATGGGACATCAAGAATCAGTCAAACAGAATCTAAAGAATGAAAAGATAAAAGAAAATGTAAAATATCTAACTTGAAAAACAACTGACCTGGAAAATAGATCCAAGAGAGAAAAATCTAAGGATTGTTGGCCTACCAGAAAGTCATGATGACAAAAATAGCCTGGACAATATTATTCAAGAAATCATCAAGGAAAATTGCCCAGAAGTCCTAGACCCAGAGGGCAAAATAGTCATTGAAAGAATCCATTGTTCACCTCCTGAAAGGGAGCCCAAAATAAAAACCCCAAGGAATATCATTGCCAAAATCCAGAACTATCAAGTGAAGGAGAAAATACTGCAAGCTGCCAGAAAGAAAAAAATTCAAATATCGAGGAGTTACAATCAGGATCACACAGGACCTTGCAGCTTCTATATGAAAAAATTGAAGGAATTGGAATACGACATTCCATAAGGCAAAGGAGCTGGGACTACAACCAAGGATTAATTACCCAGCAAAGATGAGCATAATATTTCAGGCAAGGAGATGGACATTCAATGAAATAAGGAATTTCCAGATTTTCCTAATAAAAAGGCCAGAACTCAATAGAAAATTCGATCTTCAAATGCAGGTCTCAAGAGAGACATGGAAAGATAAACAGGAGGAAAAGAAAACTTGTTACCCAATATGAGCAAACTGTTTACATTCCTATAAGAGAAGATGATGCTTGTTAATTTTGAGAATTGTATATTTATTATGAACTATAAAAGGGATATACATAGATAGAGGGAATGGGTAAAAATTAAATGATATGATAACAAATGTGATTTAAGGGTGTGAAGGGATTGTAATGGGAGATATGAAAAGGAGGAGGCAGAAAAAAATTGGTTCCATCACAGGAAGAGGCACAAAAATATATTAGAGTAGAAGGAAAGAGGGGAAGGAGATGAGCATTGTTTGATATTTACTCTCATCTGATTGGATTCAAGGAGGTTACAACAAATTCAGTTTTAAGTATAGAAATACAACTAGCTCTATAGGCAGTAGGAGAGGAAGTGGGAAAGAAAAGGGAGGGGAGGATAAAAGGGAGGGAAGAAGTAGAAGGGAAAAGGGGATTAAAAGGGAGGGGGGCTGAAAGAAGGGAGGGAAGACTGAGGGAGGCGTTGGTCAAAAAAATATCAGAGGAATTTTTTTAGCAATTAAGGCTATCCAATAGAAATAATCTATCCAAGAGAAATAATAGTCATTGGGTTCCCTCTCTTTTGAAAAGACTTCATTTGAGGTCTGCAAGGAGGAATGGTCACTTGTCAAGTATGTTTTAGAGGGAATTCCTGTTCAGTCATGAGCTGCCCTTTAAACATTTCTCTGATGCCCCAAATCATATTGCTACTCTCATCAATTTGACTTTACTCTTTTTTTACTCTTTACTCTTTCCAATATTCCAATTTCTAATATTCCAATACTCAGACAAATAATAATCAATGACAGTGTTTGCTCTTTCTGGGCTGGACAAAAATAGGAAGGTAAGAAATGGGTAGAAGGAAGTCATGGCTATGTAGTAATACATTAGAATTAAACAAAATAAGAGTAGGAAATAATAGCACTAGGGTTTCTGAAACTATGTATTTATTTCTTTTAATTTTAATACTTGTATTACAATATAATTTATTTCCTTTACATTCATATGTATTTTATGTTTATACATCTAAAACATTATGCTGAGAAGGCATCTATAGGCATCGTCAGAGTGCCAAAAGTGTCCCTGACACCAAAAAAAACTTTAAGAATCCTCGAGTCTAATGTTCTCCCTTTACCAGTGAAGGGTATGAGATGCCAAAAGATAAATTATACATAACCTATTACTGGCAGAGTCCAAATTAAAACCCATGGTTTCTGACTCCAATATTAATGATCTTTCCATTATGTAATAATGGCTTACAATCTAATTGAGTAATTTTTATAGAAACCTAAAGTGTTATGTTGGATTGGAGCGGTACAGTTATGAGACCAAAACAAAACGCTGGCGTCATAGTTAGATATGATTTTTTTTCTACGGGGCTTGGTCAGCAAAGTGGAAAATAAAGACAAAGGTATTTTGTCTAGTGGCCTGCAAGACTTAAAAAAAGGAATGGTCCTCACAAGGAAAGTCCAGAAAGACTGGTCGATTTTAACTCCTAAAAACGTAAAACTTTCTCACAACACTGACTTCATCAGTGAAGAAGCATTAGTCTGCAATTTTCTACCACATTATTATTCTGCCACATATTTCTGTGAGCAAGTATTTTCACTTTATTCTTGTTATAATTAAAAAGAAATAAAATCCATGCTGAACCAGAACAAAAAAAACAACCTAAAAAAGTAAGAAAGTATAACGGATTTAACAAGTTTAGTGCTAGTAAACATTTTTATAACCTCAGCTCCGAATGTATCTATTTTGTCCTCTGCTCTGATTTTATGCTCCCTTGCTGTGTGTGAACAGATGAAGGTGTTGATTTTGGACAGAAAAAGATGAGACCTGCAGATAAAACCAACTTCTGGGCTTACTTCACATTCGTCAGATCTGAGCATATTCTAACACAGTCAGAAAGAATTAGTCAAAGGAAGATAAAGTGAAATCTGTAGTATAATCTAGACATAGAGCTGAAATAACAGGGCCCTGTGGTTAAGTTCTGAGTTGACATTTTTTTCACTCATGTCCAACTCTTCATGACCCCATTTTGGGGTTTTCTTGGCAAACATACTAGAATGATTTGCCATTTCCTTCTCCAGCTCATTTTACAGGAACTGAGGTAAAAAGGGTTAAATGACTTTTCCAGGGTCACACAGCTAGTAAGTGTCTGAGGCTGGATTTGAATTCAGGAAGAAGTCTTCCTGATTGGAGGCCCAGCACTCTATCCACTGTGCCATCTAGTTGCTCCAAGTTCGAAGAGCTCAAGTTTAAAGTTTGAGATGGTAAAAGCTAATGGGAATTATTGTAACTTGGAAACAATGTCTTCTAATGTGTCAAACTCAACATTTGGGAATTCTCTTCAAAATGAGAGTTACTTCAAAAACTGTTGTGGAAGGTTCACTTGTAGGTCTAGGAAATAAAATAATAATATCTTTTATATACAGTGCTGGTATTCTCATGGTTTCCAGATCTCAGAGGCAACCTGATGCTATAGATAGGGCTCTGGATTTGGAATAAGAAGACTGCTGTTTACATCCTACCTGTTTGACTATGGACAAGTAATTTAATCTCTCTCTGTAAAATGAAGGAGTTGAAAGAGCAGATATGTGATAGACATCTCTAGCTAAGAATCTATGATCTCTCATATTTTTAATCACTCCCTTTCTACCAGCTCCTTGGCTTTTAAGCAAGGCCATGGCTCTTCCATCTTAAAAAAAAATACCTTAGCAGAGCCTACCTTCCCCTTAAGCTATCATCCTCTAACTCCCTTTTCCATTTTGGCCATATTCCCAAGAAAAAGCAATCTACACTTGTTGCCTCCACTCTCCTCTCACTTGACTCCTCAACAATTTACAATGATTTCTGACCTCATCACCCAACTCAACTGTTCTCATGCTTCTTGACTTCTTGATTGCGATTATCAATGTAAATCATCTTTTCTTCTAGGATATTCACTCCTCTCTGGGTTTTCATGATACTACACCCTTCTCATTTTCTTCCTACCCATCTGACCTCTCTTCAATCTCCTTTGCTGACTCATCATCCATATCATGCTTCTAACTGTGACTCCATCCTGGGACCTTTTAGCTCTCACCACTCACTTGCTCCCAAGGGTTTATTTATCATATCTACATAAATGACTATCAGGTCTATACATTCAACCCTAGTCTCTCTCCTGAGCTCCTAAATCCACCTTCTATATAATCAATTTCCTAATAGACATTTCAAACTAGATATCTCATAGGCTTCTTAAATTCTATTTGTATAAAAAAAAAATATCATTACCCTTCAAACCCAAAGTGACTTCCGTTCTCAGTTCTCCTATTAGGAGCACCACTAAAATTTCAGTCACCCAGGCTTGCCATTGCATGACCCAGTCAGATTGGCATTCTTTCTATTCCTCACACATGACACATCATTTCCCAACTCCATGCCTTTGTAATAGGTGACCTCCATGCCTGGTAGGCACTTCCTATTAACCTTTACTTCATATATTCCCTTTCTTCATTCAAGACACAACTCATATATTACCTTCCACGTGAAGTCTTTCCTGTCCTTCCCAACTGCTATTGTCCTCCTTCCCTAATTACCTTGAATTGAACCAATTAATTAACTATTATTTGTGGATTCTCTATTTCTTATGTAAGTACCTATGTATATATGTGTGTGTGTGTGTATATATATATGTATACATTTATCTCCACTGAAGGAGAATGTAAGCTTCTTGATAGTAGGGATTGTTTCATTCTTTGTATATGTATCTCTAACACTTGGCATAGTGTCTGACACCTAATAGACACTTATTAAAAGTATGCTGATGGATTGTTTCTAGAATGAAAGGAAGGAACCTGTGCCTTTTCAGGTACAGATAGTTAGTCACCACAGCTCCAAGGGGATTTTGTAGACATGGGCATCAGGGACTTTATTTATATCCATAGCCATTGTTCTCCAATGTCCCACTACTTTTGTGTTTCATTATATTAATGCACTACAAATTATTCAACCATTTTCCCCACTATGGGAAATTTAAGTTGCTCTCAGATGTTTGTAATAATAGATAAAAATATTATAAACTTATTAAGTGTCCACTATGTGTTGAGCACTATGCTAGGTACCAGGGACACAAATACAAAGGCAAAACAATGCGAATGCTCAAAGAACTTATATTAAGTGAAAGCATTTTAATTGAGAATTCTTCTCAGGGGGGAGAGGAGTGTTGATACAGTATATATTTCCCAAAACAGAATTACTAGAGACATCAAAATGTTCAAATTTTCTGCTTGGTACAAACATCTAAACTGATCAGAAATGACTCATAAGTAAAGATTCTTAACTAATACAAAAAATATAAAACAATTATTCTTGAGAGGCGAATAGAAATGGCTTAGCAATTGATCTATTTGTTCAAGGTCCAGAGGAGACTGCGATGCAGCCACCTGATAAGTGTGGAAGAGTCAGAAGCAAGCAATACTTTTTGGCTCACTAGAAAGAAAAAAAAGTAGCTAAACAGGACAAAGAAAGCAAGCTCTGGGCCTACCAGAAGTAAAGAAAATGAGCTCAAAAGCTTCTATTCTCCTAACCACCAAATAGAAAAATGAATGATAGCTAAGTCAAGAGATACCTGTGACCAAATAAGAGGAAAGAGTTAGCTGAGATGATTCCAAAAGACCTGTGTCTTATTCCTTCATATATGAAGTCAAGTCAATTCACAAGCTAGTCCTAAGCTCCTTCCCACTGAGGTAAGGAAATAATATCTTATTTGTCACATTCCAAGCTCTTCCTAGACCTGAAAGTCAGTAAAAGTTTCTTAACTTCCAGAGGACAAGCCAGCAAGGGAGTCCTGCCCTATTCACAATAGAGAGCTACCTTCTCAATCCAATGGAGTTACCCTTTCTGGAGATCTGTTTAATAGACTGAATCCAAGGGAGGGAAAAAATGAGGTATTATTCTATCCCAGCCCTTCATTTCAAATAGCAAGAAGTTGTCAGCTCTTAATTATGATGTCAAGAACAGCTGAGCAGGCAGGATCCTAAAAGCATCTTTGACAGTTAACAAAAAATAATGAATAGTTTTAACTGAAGTCCTTGGAACATTTCTGCCACTGTTTTAGTTAGTGCTATATATAACTGACATACTATCTTAGAATGCCTCCATCACTGTTATGCAGTGTTGTTTCAATCACAGTTTGGAAAATTGTTCAGATATTTTTTTAAAGATTAATGTATAACACTGGTACACCACATGGAACTTATTAGTCACCTTAGTTAACAAAATGAGACAGACATGAGATAATGTGTCATAACATGACATGTTAATTGAAAATCATGAAAAGGTTCCATAAAACTGTGACTTTTGAGGTAAAGAAGAATTTTGAGGAAAGGTATAGACTTCAAATTCTCTATTCAAAATCTGTTTGCCATAAATTTTTTAGCATATCTTTAGAGACCCCCATTAGATGTGCCAATTTCCAAAGGAAATGTAAGCCAGAACCAAAGTTAACTTAAAGAAATGACTGTACACTGAATCACAGATGTCATTCCTCATAAGGTTTATAAGGATTTTGGTTAGTTCCTTCTTATAGGGTTTTGTGTCTCTAATAGCAGGTTTAAGCAATGGCTTCTCCACAAAGAGCACAATCACTCTTTTAGGTGGGCTGGTCCTGCCCAGGTTTAGATTCCTTTAGCCTCAAGGGCTTATTTCAGTTAAATCTAAAGGCATATATCTATTTTATTCTCTCTCTGGTTTTAGGTTGTCCTGTTTATGGAAAATTATACTTGCCTACAGGTTTGATATCAGTAAGCTCTAGAATTTTCATGGTATCAGTCTTTGCTCTTCTCTTTTCACCCTTACCCTAGCCCCCATGCCTCAGGCATGTTGAAGTATGGATATATCTTCTGATTCTCTAGAGAGATCTAAACCTCTTCTGAAATATCTGCCTACTGCTATCATTAATCATACCAGACAATGGCTGACACCAGACAAGCAGGACACCTGATTTTTCTTTTATGTAAAGGAGAAAGGAACATTTATAAGCAATAACAACAATGATAAACAATTGAGGAAAGAGTTCACAAAAAAAAAACAGCTTTCTGCAATAGGAATAAAACCATTTTCTCCTAATCTACACCCTCTCCCAAAGGGAGGAAGGACTAGGAAGAAATTATCCATCAGCTTGATGGAAATAAAAGCTTGGCATTGAACTCCCTTTAACAGTTGAGTGGGAGACAAAAAAAAGAAGCAAATCTCCATCCCCACCCGCTGCAACTGATCTTCAATTTCACCACCATGTACTGTCATTTCTTTTACAGGGTACAGGGTCACTCCTAAGCTTACCATCTTTCTTGACGTGAGTTTACAGGGTTGCAGAAAAAGTGGTAGGTGAGTAATGAATATTCAAAATCCCTAGACCTTGTTCATGTATTTCCTCTCCTATGGTGTGTCCCAAAAGGAGGGATAATCCAATTTCTCTCTCCCAAGAGCCTTTTAAAACAGTCTCAGAAAACCAATCATATATTTGAACGTCAAAGACGTTATCAAACTGTTGAACTCTAGAACAGCATCTGCTTGAATCTCTCACATCGGTGCTATATAGTAGAAGCTGCAGAGTTCTTATTTAATGTACCTTTACAACTGAGCAGCCATTTCAGACACAAACTATAATTTTCATGGAACTTCAAGTTAGAGGGAAACTTCAGAGATGTTATAAGCTAATCTCTTTATTTTATAGAGGAGGAAACTGAGGACTGCTGTTGTGAAGTAACTTGCCCACATAGCTAGCAGTAGGTAGCAGCAGAGAAGGCATTACCTCTTCCAATTACCTCTACATCACCATACTTTTACCAGCCATTTGGGATTTCTTTTTGTAATGGGTAGAAGTCTGAGCAAAACATGGATCCAAGATTTGAGAAGAAGCTAAGTTAGGCAAGTCAAAGACTCTTACAAATATAATCATTTAAATGATCAACAGAATCTGCATTTAACCCACAGAGCATTAAAACTCTACTATGAAGAAAACTAATCAGGCTCTCCTGTTCTGGGAGGTGTTGTGGCTAAACGGGCCATCATTTCTGTGCCACACTGACACCCTAGTTAACAGAGATGTAATGATTAGTCTGGCTTCTTCTCTCCATCCCTCCTCATAATTTTAGCTACTCAATTCCTGCTTCAGGACCAAAACCTGTCATAGGTTTTGACACCAATATAGCCTGAAGGAGAGACAAGTGTAAGAATTCTGGGATCCATAGTAGGTGACAACTCAGCCTCAAATATGCCTAATTGTTGGTTCTCCTCTGACTCTGTATCCCCATTCCAGGAACCAAGTTTTTGCCTTATTCCTTATGAACAAATTCCCTCTTTATAACTTACTTACAGTAATTGGGTCCCAGCTTAGTTTTCTCTTTCAGGATAAAGGATACATCATAGTGGTCCTGGGAATGATAATTCACTGAACTATAGCCTCAAGGGCTGTCTTCTTCTGGACTTCTCTGACACTGTGCTCTACTTGTTTGCTGTGACATTTCCCTGTTCCCCTTGGCTACTGGACCCCCTGGACCACTGATTTTTGCCTGCTACCAGACTCCAATGCTATGCTCTACCTGCTTATCTGAATACTGCCTCATAGTGCCAGCTTCTAGAACCTTTCTTGATCACCTGCCCTGCCTCACCAACTCTATCTTAGTTTCCATATCTCATCTGTTTTCTATCTGATATAGCCCAGATCTACTCAAGTCCAAGTCCCGACAGGAGTATTCTCAGAGAATCCCATAAAGTCAAGTATACACTTGCCCATACTGTCTCAGAGTTAGAAGAAATTCCATTGACTCTTCGGCTCAACACACTTCTGAGAAAGAATTCCTTCTACAATACGTTGGACATTCAGATTTGTTATCCAGACTTTGCTTGAAGACCTTCATCAAGGAGGAACTCAGTGCCTCCTAAGGAAACTCATTTCACTTATAAGCAGTTTTAATTGTTAGAAAGTTTTTCCTTATGTTGAGCTTTAATGTGCTTCTGTATTACTTTGTTATGAAGTTTCTCCCATGTGAATCACAGGATCTCAGATTTAGAAGGGATATAAAAGACCCTCTGAGGACATCCCCTCTCCCCCATAACTTTCTGACAAGTCTTTCCTTGAAAACTTCTGGAAACACTGGGAGACCAACTTATCTACGGCACTGTTACTCGAAGGTTCCCATTTCTGTAAGTAGGATGATGCTGCTTCCTTGAAGTATGATACAGACACCATTAGACTCTGCACAGCATAAGTCCCAGTAGCACTTAAATTTTACAAAGTGCTTTTTTGATAATATCTCATTTGATTCTCACAATAGCTCTGTGAGGTAGGTGCTATTTTTATTATCCAATTTTAGAGATGAGAAAACGGAGGCTTAGTAAGGTTAAGGTGACTTGCCCAGGGTCCCACAGCTATTAAGTGTCTGTGGCAGAATTTGGATTCAGGTATTCCTGACTCCAAGTTCAGTACTCTATGCAACATGCCACCAGGCTGCTTAGTAGCCAAATACCTGAGACCTGAGACCTACTCTCTAGTGAATAATACAAGGATATCCCAAAAGTCCTAGTGCAGTTTTATGCATCACTAGCCATTTTAAACATTATTACTAACAAAGATTTGCTAGCGAGTCTTTTTAAAACTCTACTAGCTTAAAACCATACTAAGGCTTTTGAGAATCCCTATTTTAACCAATAGCATTCACCCAGGAGGACACTAAAACTTTTCCTCAATAGTACATATTTATAAATTGATGATAAATAAAATTTTTAGTTAATAGAGTTAGTCCATTTAGGTAGTGAAATTAACCAGATCAAGCTATATATAAACATTTTATGTATACACACATAGAGTCTTGAGAACCATCTGCTTAGAGGTTGAAAGTTGAAGCCTTGGTAGTAGGAGCAGAAAATCAAGAGCTTGGTTGTGGAGAATGTCCATGTTCAGGAAACCCTTTGATAGAATTGCTTTTGTATCAAAGAGCTAATCTCAAATTTCTAGATCAATTTATGAAATATAGTATATTGAAAAGTGTGTTTTAGGGCAGAAAAGGGATTATATGCTCCCTTTAACATCAAATATAGTGTCTTGTATACAGCAGACCTTCAATAATTGTTTATTGATTGAATTAGAAAATACAACAAAAGTACAATGTAGTGCATAATAGAGTGTTGAATTTAGAATCAGAAAACCCAGGTTGGAATGGTAGATCCATTAGTTACTATCTATGTGAATTTGGGCAAGTGTCCTAACTTTCCTGTACTTTTGTTTCTTCATCCATAAATTGAGGGTATTAGAGTAGATCACCTTTGAAGTCATACCTAGATCAAAATCTATAGTTCAACTAACTGCACTCATATTAAGTAGAAAGAAACACTGGATAAGAAACCAGTGTTTTAGTTAGAAGCAGATTAAGTAAGCTAAGTTGTGGTGGCAGGGAATATTTAGTCCTTATTGCACATTTATAGAATGCTTATAATATGGGGAGATAAGAATTATTGTCTATATGCAGCCATTACCCACAAAGCACTGTAAGATCCTGAGACATCAAGGAAAAAATAAACATTTATTTAATAGGCCAGGAAAGTACAATAATATATTTTAGAAAGGTTTATAATTTTAGAAATTGATACAAAAAGTGTTCTTGTTAAATGTAATTAAATCAAAATATTTAATTCAATGAAGTATCTCTTTCTCTCTTG
The DNA here is from genome assembly GCA_028658325.1 of Potorous gilbertii. Lineage (NCBI taxonomy): Eukaryota > Metazoa > Chordata > Mammalia > Diprotodontia > Potoroidae > Potorous > Potorous gilbertii. The sequence goes on along the minus strand of CM053771.1, from coordinate 85,495,929 downwards.
AACTCTAGTTAATCTAGGCTTCATTATACTCAATAAAGTAATTAGATTTAAGAAGCCATAATTAAGCATGTAAATCTCAGTTTGCCTCTTAGCTCAATTACTCCTCCCACAGACAGAGACTGATAAGAGACAGAGACACAGACAAAAGGAGAGAGGGGGAGAGAGAGAGGGAGAGACACAGTCCTCTTCATCTCCCTCTTACTGACCACTTTATCTGAGAGACTGGACTAGAAGAAACTAGTAATCCATCTGGGAGCGATTGTGTTCATCCTTTGTTTTTGAAGAAGACCATGCCATCAGAGAAATGATGACATGACTTGCACCTGACTTTGTTTTGAGTGAGGGAGGGCTGTGCAGGTCATTAGCCTTATTTCTCCTCCAGAACCATCTGGATCCAGTGACCAGATATTCATTGGGATGACTGGAGTTGGCCCAGGATGCAATGGGAGACCTTGGCTCCTTTAGGCCAAGGCCTATTGGGAAGGGAAGGGAAGGAGGGAAGGGAAGGGAAGGGAAGGAAGGAAGGAAGGGAGGGAGGGAGAAAAAGGAGGGGAAGAGAGGAGAGGAGGGGGAGGGGGAAGGGGAGGGGAGGAAAGGGGAGGAAAGGAAAGGATCTAGCTAGTAAACCCCAAGTTGACTGGACATCCTCTGGTCATCCAATTTTATGCATGTGGAGAAAAGATGGAAAACGAACTACTAGGTATTGAATGGCTTCTTGGAAATGACAATGTAACTGAGCAAATGATACTCAGTTCTGTAACTATTTATGAATAAAACCAGGCAGTTAATGGTAGACATAAGGGACCCCAACAGTGAAAGAATACAAACCAAGGTAGATCTTTAGAATGTTAGATTTTTTCCTAACAGCTTGTGCTAAAGGTACTGTGTGAGTTTGGTTTGTTTTTTAATTTGGCATTAGACATTCAAGGAAAGGCATCTTCAGGAAGAATGACCTCTTGTGGAAAATGGAAGTCCCAGCTATGAATTCTACAAAGGCACCAATCCCCAAAACCTGACAGAGAGCTACACATAAGGGAAACTTCATTAAGGGAAAAAAGAACCTCTGTAACAAGAACTTATGGATTACCCCTTTGTCACCTTCTGTTCTTCAGACATGTTCCTCACTACTTTTATACCTTCTATGTTCTTACCTTCCCCTTGGGCCCTGTGTATATTTGTGAATGAATGTGCTTCAGGCATCTGTGAGAAATATTTTTGTATCTACTGTTCTTGCTAAAGTCTGGCTGATTATTAGTGGCAAGTGTACTAATAGGGGCTCATGAGCCACAGTTCTAGAAACCCATATCTTCAAAGTTACTTTAAAACTCTAATTATAGTAGCAGCTGACCTCTGGAGACCAGGCTGGCCAATTCAAGTGAAGGTAGGGCAAGTAGTCCTGGAGAAGATGTTACACTCTTATCCTGTGATCTCAATAGCAAAAACAAAAACCCACTAATAAAAGAATATGGAATTCATAAGCAGTTCAAAACAATAGTAATTGATCAATTAACTGTACCACTGTACTAGGTGCTAGAGATACAAAGTCAAAAGTGAAAGCCCATCCCTCAGAGTTTATATACTACAAAGGAAGATCTCTCTCACACAAACGTGTGTGTGAACATATATTACATATCTATGAATATACAAATAAATACAAGATAATTTGGGAGAACAAAGATATTTGTAGCTGGGGTAATCAGGAGAGACTTCGTTAAAAGATGGCAATGGAGTTCAATCATAAAGAAACAAGAGATTAGGTAACAAAGAGATAAAGGTAACATAGAAAGGCTGCTGACAGTGAAAAGGCACAGAGATGAGAGATGGAGTTTCTTACAATAGTAAGAAAAACAGTTTGGCCATACTATGGGGTAAGTGAAAAAGAGTAATATTAATAAGTCTGGAATGGTATATTAGTGTCAGTTTGTGAAAGGCCTTTCCATGCCAAACAGGAGTTCATATTTGATTCTAGAGGTAATGGGATTCAAACTAGAGTTTATTGAGAGGGTATGGGGTGCCTGGGGGAAACGTTTTTGTATTTAAGGAAAATTATTTTGGCATGTGGAGGATGATTTGGACAGGAGAGAGGCTTGAAACTGGGAGACCAATTATATGTAATGTTAATGGAATAGGAAGATCTTCCCTGTCCATTAATAGGCCTATATGACCTGCTTTGAGCTCTGGCCTAGCTCACAGCTGTGATATATTCTGAGTCAAATGGAGCCCATTGTGAGAGGAGCTTGCCCAAAGGAATTTTTAACTTAAATACGATGTTGGGAAGAGAGAAGAGAGCGAGAATGGTCTCAGGTCGGAATTTTGCCTAGGGGACCTGTGCGAAGGCCTAACAGAGAGAATGCTTAAGATATCAGTAGCTCTTGGTGATTGAGGGAAGAGGTAAATCTTACCTTCTAGGTATATTCAGATTAGTGAAGAGTACCTTACTAAATCTTACCTTCTGGGAGCCTAACAAGGATGTTCCAAAGAAATATTTTGGTTTTGCCTTTGAAGAAGAGAGTTTATTATATTTTGTGACTCTACCCTGGAAATACGCATGCATATTCATAGCAGCTGCTACGGGTATCAAACTGGCATTACATTATGAGGTCATGAGGACCTGAACCAGGGTGACAGTTGTGTGAGTAGCATGAACAGAAGCAAAAGACATTGAGGAGGTAGAAACTATGAGATCTGGCAACTCCTAATAATATAGGAATTATTTCAAAGCAGTGAAAATTATGAATTTTTTTCTTATCTATGCCATTTCTGATGTCCACACTGTAAAGCACAACTACATGAATATCTCCAGAATCTCTTCTGGTGGGATCAAAATTTTGGTTCTGATTATTCTGAAGAACAAATTTGGTTTAATAATATAATAGTGAATTTCTAAGAAAGAATCCATTTTTTGGATGACTCAAGTGTACTGTTGTTAAAAGTTCATCAAGAGGAGATGTTTGTCATCTACAAAAATAAAAAGCAGTAGAGAAAATATTGAGTAAGATGTTAATATATGAAACACATGCTCTACATTGTTGCTTGATCCATTGTACTAGGTTCCTAGTACATGTCACAAAGGCAAGCAAGATTATGTTCTTAATTTTAGTAGTCACAGGCTCCTACTGCATTTAACATAAATGAACAGAGTGTAAAGCAGTGGCTTACTTAGCTATTAGGGAGCCAGTCTTCACTAGCCTTATTTTTTACTCTTATGGAAGGTGATTTAAAGTCTGGGATAGACTGTGAATTTAATTCTGCATTTTTATGAGAGAAGACAGTTCTTTTGACAATAATTATAAAGAGATTAGAGAATAACATTATGAATATATGAAACTTAAGCGATAATTGACTGTCTACTAAAAATCAAGATGCCATTTTCAAAATCTAACTCATTTTGTTTGCTTCATACTTTTACAATACACCTTAGTTGCTACAGTGAAGATAGGCCTTAGGAAGGTAATGTCTTGATGGTTACTATTTTTAAAAATTTTTTAATGTCTTTTTTTTTTACCACAACAATAATTTTCCTGTTCCCCATGCCAGTCCTCCCTTTGAACAAAGAAAAACAAACAAAACAAACCAGTTTCGTAGCCAGATGTTTACAAACTCTCTACTGCTTTTTGTTATAACAGATGTTTACATCTGTCATAAGCAGCATACTATGATCTCTGGATTTTTATCTCCTCTGGATTAGTTTTTGATTACTGCATTTATTTGGAGTTCAGCTGTCTTTTGTTATTGTTCTTTTATGACATCACTGTAGTCATTGTTTATACCATTTTCCTGTTTCTGCTTACTGTGTTCTGCATCAGTTCATACTAGATTTCCCATCTTTCTTTAATTTCTGTCATTTCATATAGAGCAATAACAGTCTACCATAACTGTATTCTACCATTCATTTAGCCATTTCCTACTCTTTAGATACTAATTTTGTTTATGGTGCTTTGCCTCCAAAAATGTTGCCAATTGCTTTTTCTAACCAGAGGAGGCTATGGCACTTCTGCTCAATATGGTATAATGGAAAAGAGAGTTGGCTTAGGAGTCAGAGGGTGGAGGTTCCAGAACCAGTTCTGTCACTTGCTACTTGTGGAACATTAGGCAAAGTCACTTAATCCCTCCAACAACACCTTTCACATCTGTAAAATGAAGTGGTTGGACTAGGTTACTTTTGAGGTTCCTTCCAAGTCAAAATTCATGAAACTCTATGATAGGTCATATCTATCAGATTGGTAGAGATGGATAGTAAAGGATAATACCAAATACTGAAGGACTGTGGAAAAACAGGGATTCTAATGCATTACTGGTGGAACTGTAATTTGGCCCAACCATTCCAGAAAGCAATTTGGAACTATGACCCCAAGTCATTAAACTGTACATTTTCTTTGATCCCCAAAGTAACACTAGTAGGTCTTTATCCCCAAGGAAATCAAGAAAAGGACCCTTATGTACAAATTAATTATAGTAGCTCTTTTTGTAGTAGCAGATAACTGGAAACTAATAGGTGTCATCCATTGGGGAATGGCTTATAAATTATGGTATATTAATGGAATAGAATGTTATTGTGCCATAAGAAATCACAAAATAGGCATTTTCAGAAGAACCTAGGGAGATCTATATGATTTTATGCACAGTAAAATGATCAGAACCAGGAGAACAAGTTATATAACAATAACAAAACTTTTAGGCTTAAAAACTTATCAATGACCAACTGTGATTTTACAGGATTGATGATGAAGTATGCTATAGACACAGAGGGAATGGACTCAAGATACAAAATAAGATATGAATTTTCAGAAACATTCAATGTGAGAATGTGCTTTGTTTGATACAAATATTGGCAGTTGTACTGATTTGTTTCATCTTATTACTCTTTAAACTGGGTCATCTTTGTTGTATTGAGTTTAAATCAAGTTTCAATCAAGAAGCATTTACTAAGAATTTCCTACGTACTGGCACTGGGGACATAAAGGTAAAAACACAATACCTGTTGTCCAGGAATGCATTTTAATGACATAGACAACATATAGCAGTGGTATCTATACCATGCCAACCAGTGAAATCATATAGAAACTGAACCCTGCAGGCTGTATATCAACTTGGAAAACCAGAAATTAATATTATCTGTTGGATTTTTATTTGTTAAACTTTTCCAATTATATTTTAATCTAGTTCATCAAGGAGTTTTGCAGTCACAGATAACGCCTATTGTTGAATTTAACACCTTTGATATAAACTAGATGGTTATAAGATACATTATGGAGTTAATAAAAAGAACTCTGATTAGGAAAGGCATTAGCTTTAGTTTCTTGGGAGGACTGTGAAAGGCCTCCTGCAGCAGGTGGGATTTCAGCTGAGTCTTGAAGAAAGTTAGGGAGACTAAGAGGCAGAAGAGTCAAGGAAGAACATTTTCTGCAGGAGGGACATCAAAGATTTGGAGATGGGGGATGGAATGTGTCTTGTCTCAGGAACTGAAAGTAAGCCAGCACTGGAAAATGAGAGACAATAAAGTGTAAAAAAGGCTGGAAAGGTAAGAAGGGTCCAGGTTACAGAGAGCTTAAAATGCCAAAGAAGTTTGTCTTGGAGGCAATAGGGAACTCATTAAGGGGTGGGATAGGGTTACATGGACAGCTCTATATTTTAGAAAAACCACATTGGCAGTGAGTGGAAAATGGACCGGAGTGGGTAAGACATTGAGACTTGGGGAACTATTGCACAAATCCAGCTGAAAAGTCATGAGCAACCAGGAATAGGGTTGCATTTGAAGAAAGAAGGCGACTTATAGGAGAGGTTGTAAGATAGAAACACTTAAGATACCGCAACAGAGTGGGTATGTGGGGTAAATCAGAGGGAGAGTTTAAAAACGTAAGCTTTCATTTTGAGCCAAGAACACTTTTAAGAGAGTGCACTAATGTTGCAAAAGTCAAATCCTTGGAATTAGGTTACCTGGTGAAAACATTCACACTTAATCTCATTCCGAAAAAGCAGGAATTCCAAGGCTTTCTGTAACGGTAACTTCCCCAATACAAGGGCACTGATTTCCCTGAATGGAGTTTTTGGGGGACAGACTAATTTCTTTGTTGCTTGTTTACCTAATTACTTGTCTTGATTACTAAGTCTACGGAATCTTACAAGCAAAGAAAGTCAAAGCTTTTTTGAATCACTTTCAGTAGCTCAATGTATGCATAAAGAGAGAATAACAGACCAGGGGATAGGCAGAATAAACTTAACTCTAAGAAAGATTCTCTTATTCTCAAGAAAGTTCCTTCAGTATCCATAAATGATAAGAGGAAATAGATCCTTGCAAGGAAACGCTGCTTCCTTATGCCCTCCTCTCCTTTAGTTCAGACTCGTTTGAATGTACCAGGGCTCAGGGGGTAGGCAGGATTAATCTTTAAGGTTCACTTTCACTATAGCAAGTAGCCAAGAGACCCCTGATCCCAGAGACCCTGGAGATTCATTCAGGAAAAGGAGACGTGGTGACGTCGCTGTCTGAACCAGCTCCTCTAGATGTGGAGGATGGGAGTTAGGAAACTCGGAGTTCTCTCATTGGGCGGCTGCTTCTACGCTGCCAAGCCCGACAGACGCAGCAGTCAGGAACCGTCAGCTCCCAGGTGTGCTGATGGGAGGGGTCCTACGTTGCCTATCTCGCTCTTGCAGACATCCTGCAAAACAGACAGATGGAAGGACAGGGGAAAATCTCTTCCAGGAAAAAAAAGCAGTTAAAACCAACTCAAGCACCTCTCCTTCTCACGTAGTTGCCAGTTAGTACGGGGTGTTGTCATCTCGGCTGGCTGCTCTGGTCAAGATGTCAAGGTCCCCATGCGAGATACTTCCTGCCTGAGACTGGAGGGTGGGGGTGGGGGGGATGGGGGCAAGTTTTCAGATTTGTCCTCTCCAGCAAAACCATGAGAATAAAATTCTACACTGGCACACAAACACCCTCCCATCGACTAGCAGGAGTTTTCTCTACAGAGTAAGATGGAGCTGGGGCTTAAGGAGGGAACTTTTCTCCGAATGGGGCAACCTCTTCTAGGTCCGCTTGGCCCCCAAGAGCAAATCTAGGAGAAACGCGTGGGGAGGTTGCCGCGAAGGAAAAGTGACTCTCCAAAAGCCATTCGGGATTTCTCTTTAAGCCGAGCTTGCCCATGGTTGGGTGGGAGTTGTGTACTCCTGCGGCGGGTTCAGCCAAACTTGCCAGCTACGGAGGACTCGCCCACCTCTGAGACACGGGTCTGGGGACTGCTGAGCACCTAGGAATGAGAACTGAGGGGGAAGCTGTCACCTCAGCCATCCTCCGCATCCGGACGGGCCTCCAGGTTACGCAGGATTCATCAGTCGTTAGCCCTGGGTCACCCGCCTCCCCTCCCAACACTACTATTCCCAAGTGCCCACCCTGCCTTTCCTGGTAAGCCACAGCTGCTCAGGGTCACCCAGTGGTCCCCCAGGCCCCCGGAAGCCCCGATTCTGTTCGCTCTGCGCCCGTCTCATCGTTCGTACAAGTCTCAATTCCGGGTCCATTTCACAAGGGGCAGCCGCGCGTT